>CANSZD010000109.1:125000-725000 GCA_947648045.1 Beta corolliflora | reverse complement strand
TTCTGCCCTCCTCAACTGAAGGAGAAGAGGCCTATTTATAGGGAATGAAGACCCCTTTATGGACTTGGTAGTTTATGGGCTTTGGCTCGTTTATGACTTGGAAGTCTTTTTTTTACCTTTGCCATTTGACCATTTTATTTGGACTAGTGATATGGACTGGCCCAAATATTTAACAACCCAAATTATATTTTTTGGTTTTAATTTGGATATTTTATTTAGGTGGGCTAAATTAATTAAAGTGGGCTAATTATAATTATTTTAGCTCAATAATAATCAATTTATTTTAATATAGAACACTAATAAATTTTTAGTGTCTACAAATTGCCCCCTCGAGACCATGTCATGAAAACGACTTGTTGTGTTTTGGTATGATAAGGTCTCGACAAATTTAAATTTTGACTTGAAAGTCCTTTTTTTTTTAAATGCAGATCCAAGTAATATCCTACCCAAACAAGAAATTGGGTAAACGTCTTATAGATCTACTACTTGTGAAATCTAATCCTTTTAGGATTTGATATACTTGTTCCCCGAGAATTTTATCTTTTGAGAGAGTAGGATAATTGAACACCTATTTAAGCGAGTCAATGGTTGACAATCTCTCGTATATACTTTGTACAAAACGAATCTCGCTTGACTCTTCTTTTTTATGGCTGCACTATTTTACAGAGTTCAGAGCTGATTTTTTTTTTTCATATTCGACACAATAACTTACATTCACTAGCAAACAAAATCCCCCAAGTGGAGGCCTGTGGCATTGCGAATTTGTATTCGTGAAAGAACCAGCAGGTAAGTGCTTTTCATCTTTTCTTTTTACTTCTTTAATTTTTCGGTTGAATGACAATCCCACTGCCCCAATTTGCTTAGTGTACTGCATATATACAACAACTAACAAAGTCAATGCTAAGTTTTTTTTTTAAAAAAATACGTTAATAAAGAACAAGAATGACGCTTTATTTTTTTCTCTTGCTCCTCCTACACGCATAATGCCATCTTTGATGAATGATTCCGGGACAAAGTTACTCAATCTCATATGTTATCATGAATCATGATAGTGCTTCCCTTGTTTTTTTAAAAAAATTACAGTAAGCTTCTTTGTTTGTTTTCTATGCATGATGATCATCAGTGGTCCAACTCATGTGCTGCTCAATTTGTGGCGCCTTTCCATTGCTTTGCTTTATTTCTTGCCTTCTTGATTGGTCAGCTCTTAGTGTTGAGAGTTTGATTTTATCTTCCGCCAAGCAAACCGTGCTTTATGTGTATTGATGATTGATGTTTGATGATCACACAGACGCTTGCTTTGATTTGATTTTCTTTTTAATTCTCTAACGTCGACGTCAACATCACAGATTTATCTTTCATCTTCTGCCACGCAATATCTATAATGCTTCTTTTCCTTTTCTCTATTGACTTTCGGTTGATTTGCGGTAAGAAGCATGAATTAATAACTAAATGCAAGAATCGATTTGCTAATGAAACAAGCGACTGGGATTGAATTTTTTTTTTTCGTCTCTTTTATTTCACTCTTTTTTTTACCAACAATTTGAACATAGCGAAACTTATTCCAATATCATGAACAAACGATAATGGGCCATTGATAATGCTCCAACAACGTGATTAGTATAACATTAACAGTAGTACTAGTCTACTAGTAAACATTAGACCAATCACTTTCCAAGCCCTATCTGCGTTCTTTGCAATAAAAATCTTGAGTACAATTTTGTCTTTGACTTAGGTTGATGAATTGATGATGTTTGAAAAACGTTGATTGAGGAGGGATTAAAAATCGTTTTAGTTGGACCATTCGTATCAATCAACTTCAAGATACTTAGACCATACTAATCAAACCGATCCTGACACTTTTTTTTTTTTTTGACTTGCAGTATATCAACTTTTTTGAGATACTGAACTCCTAGGCTATCTTTTGAGTAACCGCAGAAGGTCTAGACTAGTAAGGTGATGATTCTTATTTACACCCCCTTGAGTCTCTTTTTTTTCAATATTTTTTTTTTGTTGTGCACGTGTTGTTTGTAATGTCTTGCAGGTGACAATTTTTTTGACACTTGCCATCGGAAGACAATCAAGTCCACTACTTGAGTGTTCATCGCGATGGGTCAGTGATGATCCATCGGAGTTGTTAGGCCAGTTGCTTAATTGTGCTTATCCTAGCAACTAAAGATGACGCTTTTGGAGTGTGTTCGAAGACAATCAAGTCCACTACTTGAGTGTTCATCGCGATGGGTCACTGATGATCCATCGGAGTTGTTAGGCCAGTTGCTTAATTGTGCTTATCCTAGCAACTAAAGATGACGCTTTTGGAGTGTGTTCGAAGACAATCAAGTCCACTACTTGAGTGTTCATCGCGATGGGTCACTGATGATCCATCGGAGTTGTTAGGCCAGTTGCTTAATTGTGCTTATCCTAGCAACTAAAGATGACGCTTTTGGAGTGTGTTCGAAGACAATCAAGTGCCATCGGAAGACAATCAAGTCCACTACTTGAGTGCTCATCGCGATGGGTCAGTGATGATCCATCGGAGTTGTTAGGCCAGTTGCTTAATTGTGCTTATCCTAGCAACTAAAGATGACACTTTTGGAGTGTGTTCGAAGACAATCGATGGCGACGATCATGTAGCTGAGACATTTGCCCCCTCTTTTTTTTGTATTCTCTATTACTCATTCCTTTCTTTTTTTTATAGGATGGTGTTCATTAAAGAATTCAATGATGATAAACATTCCTACATTGCTCTTGTTGATCGTGACAGAGATGATCCCAGATCAGGCACTAATATGGTCATCCGTCGCTCACTGCGTCGCCCTGAGGGCATTCAAACTTTAGTGTGTAAGAATAATTTCCTGAGTGAGATGTCTGTCAAGCTTCCTCTTGGTGCACACAACGCGTCAACTGTTTATAAACTTCATAGCATTTTAAAAGACAAGCCTCACTGCGACGATTGCCTTCCCTTGCTCGGCGCTCTATTCTTTCTGGCTCTGTGAAATGGGGATCCCAAGTTGTTAGAATCATTGGAGATTTCTCTTTCATTCCTGGGTATTGGGAATGGACTGAAGATGTCTTATTTCGTTTTCGCGAAGCTCTTGACTATTGCGGCGTTTATAACGCCGTCTACGCTTCACTCTACTCCTATGACAGGGATGCTAGCATCCTGCGTGCTTTCTGTGAGAGTTGGTGTCCTACTACCAACACGCTTCATACCGTGGCAAGTGAGCTGTCTATTTCCTTGTGGGACCTCCACCGACTCGGTGGATTGCCCATTGTTGGAGAGATTTATGATGAAGCCACCCCTCATCTGAACATCATAAGGGCGCGAGGCGAGGATGGCGATCGTCTTATCTCTAAAGCTTACGAACACCTACTTAATGCTTATCATCATCTGAACAAGCAACTTGAATCAAGGAATAGAGTTTCTGCTCAACAGTGGATACAATTTTGGTACAAGAGAAAAATTACTTATGTAGCACCCGTGAAGAGACGCAGATACTCTGATTCTCGCCCGAAGTCGACTCATAATCCCACTGGTGAGCTTAGAGCTCGGTCGACTGAATGGACAACGTAAGAATCCGCCATGCTTGATTTTCTTGGTGTCTCCGGGTGATGTCGAAGACAGACTACCTATACAGCAGCTTTCTTGGCTTGTTGGGTGTTTGTTTTTTTGCTTCCCGAAAGTGAAGATAGAATCATTAGGCCCGATACCTTTGAAATTGCTACTCGATGGCTCCTGGGTACGACTTTTAGTCTTGCTTTGTACTTGCCGGTATCTACGAGGTTTGAATGCAATTTCCGCATCTTCAAAGCCCGCCTATTCTCGGATCTTTCTTCCCGCGCAATACTTATATAGTTGGCTAGCGTACTACTTCAAAGACCAACCATGATGTAGACCCTTCCCCACCAGGTCCTTTAATGACCGTATTTTCGGGGACTCAAGGAGCTAAGTGTTTCAAAGAAGTTGATGCTCGAGAACTCATCCATGATGGAAGGAAGGCGAAAGTGGGGTGCACCATCTTGAACAAAAACAAAAATAGCTTATATTTTGACGATGGTGAACTTGACGTCTCCGGGTCAAACTACCCGGTCTCTCTTCGTTCGCCTATCTAGCCATACGTCAGGGTGATTCTTTCACGTTGAGCCTTATTTCCCCTATAGATTTAGCGCACAGTTTGGCTTTGTTCAAGATGTCCCCGGCACGCCTCGTCGCGATGTTGAATCTCGAAGCGTAACTTATTATGAAGCTTTGAGATACTTGGAGGTTGTTATTGTTTCAGGGGTAGTCACTCCAGACTTTTCGTCCCTGCCTGCTCATTAGACTGGCGTCAGTTGAAGACCTTAGAATTCCGTGATTGGTGGCCCAGGGTGTCTATCAAAGACCTAAGGAATAAGGTTAACATATTGTGTTCGAATGTTGGATCTAGTTCTTCTAAGCCTAACAGAGCGAACATCGCCTTGTAGAAAATCCAACTTCAAAGAATAACTCAAATCCTGAAGGTACCTACGACTACCTTGACAACGATACCTTACATAGGGCAGGAGGATCTAGACAGTCAATGAGTCCAAATCCCAAGAATGGGAGGAGCACCACGACGCAGAGTCGGATGTGGACTTCAAACATCAACGCCGGGGAAAAGAAAATCTCCCGATTGTGTGCTTCGAGGAGCATGGGTTGAATTGTGACAATTTTTTTGATGGAGTGCCTGAATCATCTCATGCTGTTGCGGATCTCCCCTTGGTAGACCTTTTTCTCCCTTACATTTTTTTTTTGTTTGTTTTTTTTTTGTTTGTTTGTTTTTTTTTAATCAATTTTTATTGCTTTTGTTATTTAGGGAGATAACTTCAACCTTGAAATGGACATTATGGATATTCCCGACAACTCAGGACATCCCACAATGGTGCTTCCCTCGAAAGCGACTCCTAGAAGGGGGAAGGAATTGAGATTTGCAAGGAATTTGGTTTGCAAGAGTATAGACGGATCGCCTAAGAGTTCCTCTCCTATTCACAATCATCAATCCGTTGAGGGGACCGCAAGACCGTTCGGATGTTCATGCCAAAGCCGCGAAGCTCTTGTCATTGAGGCACTCGGAGTTCATGTCTCTAGTGCCTTGACCTCTATGCCCCCATCCGGGTCCTTGATGAGAAATATCTTTGCTAAGGCGATTCGAGACATGGGTATGCAATATTTGGAAACACTAAGAGCAGCATCCTTTAACGAGGTTGCGAAGAAACATGAGGAAGCCTTAGTGCTATACGAGGGTATTGAAAATCTTAAAGGAAATCCCAACCCCTTGAAGTGCAAAATAGAATCCTATGTTAGTGCGGTCAAAGATCATCTTGCCTTAGAAGAGGCTGCCTCAAAGTGTCAACGATCCGAACAAGTAAAAGAGAAGATCATTCTCCCGGACGTAAGCGCTTAAGAAGGCCGAGCTTGATTATGATGAGATCGAGACAGGAGCGTCCGGGTACTTCTAAGAGAGCAATCTTCCAACAAGCTCAGGATCATGGAACTTGAAACTGAACTGGAGAAAGAGCGTGACAAGGCAAACCACTTGACAAATAGCTTGGAGGCCAAGGGGATCACTTTAACATCACTTGCGGCGAAGGTGGAAGACCACAAGAAAGCCTTGAGTGAGCTAGCAGCTACCCCTGTTTTAAGTGCTGATAAGATCCGCGATCTTGATGAGGGCAAGAGACGGTTATTGGAGCTCCAGTCGTCACTCACCCACCCAGAATACATAGACATAGAATAATTCCCTTTTTTTTCATGTGTTTTTTTTTTATTTATTTTTTTTTTAATTTTATAGATAGTGTGCACCAACAATTTATGTTTTTTTTTTATTCATATTTGCAATAAGATGGACACACTCTTTGTTTTATAAATTTTTTTTTTTTTTAACCGTTCACAGTTTATACTCTTGCGGGCCAAGAGTATTGCATTTTTTTTTTTTGGTGTGGCTGCACTTGAGTATTTTTTTTTGTTACCCAAGCTGCCTACGTACTTGCAAAAGAATTATCGAATCACTTTTACAAGATCAAGCCAACGTAGTTCAAGTTTACATATATTTTCTTTCAACATATGCAGTTTATCCTCTTGCTTAGGAGTTGAACAATGCTCTCAATTTTCATGAGTAGTAGCGCTTCAGAAACTTGCCATTGATAGGCCCTATACGTAATCCTTCGGCGTCAACAATTTTATACGCCCCATTAGTGTATACCTCTTTGACAACGTATGAACCATCCCATTTAGAACTGAATTTACTTCCTGTCTTACGGGAAATAATGATGGGTCTTTTAATGGCTAGGACCATGTCTCCAACTTGAAAGGAGCGAGGTCGAACTTTCTTATTGAAAGCGCGGGACAGACGAGCTTGGTAGCACTCAGATTTTTGTTGTGCTTGGAGTCTTTTTTCGTCAAGCGCCCCCAACTCAAAGAAGTCGGAGTTTATCATTTTCTTCGAGGTCAAGCCTTCCCGTATGGCAATGCGCAATGATGGAATTTGAAGCTCCAAGGGGAGAACGGCCTCAACGCCATATACCAACGAGTATGGAGTTGATTGTGTTGCTGATTTATATGTTGTCCTGTATGCCCATAGAGCTTCCCCTATTCTTTCATGCCAATCACGTTTGGACTTGGCAACCACTTTGCTCAACAAACTACAAAGTGTCTTGTTGAACGCTTCAGCTAGACCGTTTGCTGGTGCATTGTACATTGAAGATCTATGTTGGGTGAATTTAAACTTCTCACATAAACTTTTCATCAATTTATTGTAAAATGGTGTCCCATTGTCAGTGACAATTCTTCGGGGTACACCATATCTGTAGATGATGTGAGTACGAATGAAGTCAACAACATTCTCTTTTTTCACTTCACGTAGGGGGATGGCTTCTGCCCATTTGGAAAAATAATCAGTCGCTGCCAAAATATATGCTTGTCCAGCAGATGACTTTGGTGTAATTGGGCCAACTACGTCAAGTCCCCACGCTTCGAATGGCCAGGATGTGACTGTGGGGTTGTAATGGCTCGGAGGTTGATGAATGAAGTTAGCATGAAATTGGCAAGCTTCACATTTCTTTGCATAGTCCATGCTATCTTGTACCATGGTTGGCCAATAGTAACCCATTCTTTTAATACGGTCATGCGCTTTGGACTCGACCGATGAGCGCCACGTACTCCAGTGAGCTTCCTCCATGGTTTGCTTTGCTTCTTCATCTCCGAGACATCTTAACCAAAGACCATGGAAGGATCGTCGATAAAGAGTTCCCTTATAATATATAAACCGTGAGGCTCGACGACGAATCTCTGTCTTATGTTTTGGATCACTTGGCAATTTTTTATGTTCCAAATAATCAATAATTGGTTGACGCCAATCTTCCTTGTCTATTTGATAGACAGAGATTATGTCGACTTCTTCAAAGATATTCGTCAACATCCTCGTCATCGGGAGTGACAACCCATCGTTTGCAAACAGTACGGACATTATTTCTTACGCCCCCGTGCCAAAGTGGCCGCAAGCCCGCCGAGCGCATCGCCCATCTTGTTGGCACTCCTTGGAACATGTTCTAACTTGATGGTATCAAGTTTGTCAAGCAATTGTGATGCTTGCCTTTGATAAGGGATTAGATCATTCTTTTTGACTTCATATTCACCCGACAGTTATTTTAGGACCAATTGGGAGTCCCCGTGAATGTCTAAGTCAATAATTCCCATTTCAATTGCTATTTGGAGGCCAATTATGAGTGCTTGGTACTCAGCCATATTATTGGAGCATAGTTGAGTTAGCACAAAAGAGTATGGCAGTATATGCTTTTCTGGAGAAATGAAGACAACTCCAGCTCCTGCACCGTCATGACGAGCGGCGCCGTCAAAGTACATTTTCCAAGGTGGGAGTATTTCAATGAAAAACACATCTTCACCGGGCAGATTGTCGGAAAGCTCCCATTCTCGCAGGGACCGGGTGGTCTCGAAAAGTCTCGCTATTCCTTGCCCCTTGACACCTTTTTTTAGCGGGACATACACAATGTCATATTGTTTTAAAAGCATAGCCCACTTTGCAAGTCTGCCAGACAACACGGGCCTTGAGAGAATGTATTTTATCGGGTCAGACCTCGAGATGACATGAACTGTATGAGCCTGCATGTAATGTCTTAATTTTTGGATCGCAAAAATCAAAGCAAGGCAAATTTTTTCAATAGGTGAGTAATTCAATTCAAGACCCACCAAAGTTCGGCTCAAGTAGTAAAGAGTCGTCTCTTTATGGTCTTCTTGCTCTTGAGCGCACATTGCCCCCGAGATCGCTCTCCCGTGCCGCGATATAAAGGATGAGTGGTTTCCCTTTTATTGGTGCCCCCAAGACAGGGGAGAAGACAAATACTTCTTTATACTTTCGAAGGCTTTTTTACACGAGTCATCCCATTTGAATGGGGCATCCTTTTTCATGAGATGGCTGAAGGGATGACATCTTCCTGCTAGATTAGAAATAAACCTTCGAATGTAAGCAAGACGCCCTTGGAGGCCACGTAACTCCTTAAGGTTCTTAGGTTCAGGCATCTCTTGGATGGCCTTGATCTTTGCTTGGTCAATTTCGATACCCCTGTGTCTGACAATGAAGCCTAGAAACTTTCCTGAGGTGACGCCAAATGCGCATTTGAGGGGGTTCATTTTTAATTGACATTTCCGTAGTCTTTCAAAGACTTTACGGAGGTCATGCAGATGATTCTCCTTCTTCTTAGACTTTACCACTAAGTCATCTACGTAGCACTCCACGATTTTATGCATCATATCTTCAAAAATTTTCTGCATTGCACGCTGATACGTAGCTCCGGCATTTTTCAAGCCGAAAGGCATGACTTTGTAACAAAATATCCCTTTAGGGGTACGAAATGCAGTTGCTTCTTGATCTTCAGGAGCCATCTGAATTTGGTTGTATCCAAAGTGACAATCCATGAATGACAAAGCCTGATGACCAGTGGTGGCATCAATCATGATTTCCGTTACTGGGAGTGGAAAGTCATCCTTCGGACACGCCTCGTTCAAATCGCGGAAGTCCACACAAACTCGTAACTGTCCATTTTTCTTTCGTACTGGCACAATGTTTGCTATCCAAGTAGGATACTTGACTTCGCGAATAAATCTTGCATCAATGAGCTTGTTTACTTCTGCCTCAATTTCAGGAATTAATTCTGGCCTGAAGCGTCTTTGGGATTGCTTCTTTGGACTGACACCTTTTTTGATGGCTTAGCGATGGACAGCGACTTTTGGGTCGAGTCCTGGCATCTCCTTATAATTCCATGCAAATACGTCTTTGTAGTCAGAGAGTAACTTGGAATATTTTTGTTCTTCCTGTTGGGTAAGAAAAGCGCTCACGTAGACAGGGCGTGGCTCTTCTTGAGTTCCAAGGTTTAACTCTTTTAACTCATCGACGGTGGCTTGCCCCCCATCTTCAAGAGTTTTAGGAGCCTCATCTGTTTCCATCTCCTCGTCACTTTCAGGAGCCTCATGCCCTGTGATATGGTTTGAAGAAACAAATTCAACATCTTTTTCTTTTTCTTGACTAGACGAACTCCTTTGGTTTGTTAACACTATGACACGACCTTTGGCTTTCAAGGGTGCATGTCCAATGATGTCTACCACCTGTGTACGCCTCATGCGAGATGGGATAACGCTTTGAGGTGCGTCCTCGCCTTTGACTTCATTTTTCTCACTTGTGATGCGACTTAGTACTGACCGTCTTTGTTGTTTATCAATTAAGGTCGATGCACCAAGACGTTTAAAGACAGATGCTTTATTCTTAGAAGATCGAAGATTTTGCAAGGGTGTTTGTATTTTTGACTTCACCTCTTCATTTAGCTCGTGTCCACCAAGTCTGTTAAAAACCGATGTATGGTCTTTTACGACAGGAGACTGCAGTCGATCAAAGACCGATATTTTTGGCTGAGACACATTATCTTCATCTTCGTTATCTTCAACTTCCTCCGCAGTAATATACTGCGAAGAAGAGGTTGTCCCTCTACGCCGTGCGAAATTTTGATGGGTGTTGGGGTTTCAAATCCCAAACCTACTTTAGTCGGATGTATCTCAACGCCATACTCTTGCAATTTCTTTTGTGTGTCATTAATTCCATGAGGATCAACCTCAATGACATTGCCCATGGGCGCTGGATTCTCGAAGTCATAACCAGACTTCGCCAAGAGTTTATAAGCATTTGGGTCAAACCTACCCTTGTTAAGCCATTTTCTCCTAGATTGATCAACACATTGTGAGGTTGGAGGCTTAACAATTTGATTGTGATTGGCTCTAAATAAAGGAACAACCACTTCTTGCTTTAAACATTGAAGAGTAGTCTCATCTACTCCTTTTTCTTTCTTTGGCTCTACTTTCATAGCCTCGACACCCCGCAAAAGGTGACTCCCCTTCCTTACGACGTGATTTAGGGATGTATCGCAGACTCGGAGTCGTTACTTGCCTTCTTCGTTGCTTTAATGGGTTGAGCAACAACTTCTTCTTTTACCTTTTCCTTGCATTTTTGTTGTTGCATCTCGGTGGTGGTCGACTCGCTAGAGCTTGAAGAAGAGGGAATATCACCATTTTTATTTGTACCCCTTTTCCCCGTTGAAGGAATTTTAGATGGCAACATCTCGCTGAGGGTTCCCCATCTTCAAAGAACTTAGCATCGGCAAAGTATGAATCTCGCCGTGCTAAAGGGTTTGACATCCCCATTTATTTTCTTCTCGCCTCCACGATAAAATTTCAGACATTGATGGAGGGTTGATGCGACTACCCCATTTTCATGCAACCAAGGTCGTCCAAGCAACATTTTATACGACGTCTTTGTATCTATGACATGGAAGAGAGTCGATGATGTTAACTCTCCCATCACAAGGTCAAGACGTATTATGCCTATGGCACGCTGACTGTTCAAGTTGAATCCTTGGATCCTTAGACGACTATCAGAAAGATCTTTCATAGTGATCCCTAAATCAGTCATGGTGGATTTTGGCATGATGTTGACAGCTGAACCTCAATCCACTAAGATACGATTCACTCTCTTGCCGAAAATATAACCAGAAACGAACAAGGGTCGATTGTGAGGTTTTGAGCCCAACAATAAGTCTTCATCGCTGAAGGCTAAGGCAAAATTACATGACGCGCATTTAGCCGAACTTTCTATTGGCTCTCCAAAGATCCTTCACTTTGTCAAGGTATAGTTCTGGGTGCTGAAGTGCAAGAGCCACTTGTCGACACATTTCTCGAGGCAAATGAAAGATCTGCCTCCATCCCATGCGTGTAGGAAGAGCTTCCAAGATAGCCAATATCTTTAGATCTATCTCCGTCCCTGAATGTTGGACAGTTACTTTGACGGAGATTTCATTTTCTCTAACAGGCTCTTGGTCCTCCTCCTCTTCTTTTTCTTCTTCATCCTCAACAAATGAGGTAGCATTAACAGTAACCGTAGTGAAGTAATCTTCAGGAAAGAATTCTTCTAAGGTTATAGGGGTAAGTGGTTCCCTGTTCAAGCAAGTCAATTGCGCATTTGCCGTTTAGTATGCTTTTTGACTTTTTCTTTCCTTTCGAGCGTTTTGAGCCCTTTCTTTTTTGATGCTTCTTCTTACGACAAACAGACTTTGGTTGAGGCTTCGACTGTCGTCTAGGCCTCCTTCTAGTGACCAACGTCCACCCTTCTTCATCCTCTCCATGTTGGTTGTCAGTTGGAACACCGTGCTCAACAGATGGCACATCATCAACTTGGAGAACCTGGCCGCAAAGACATGTACAATTATCGGCTCCAAACTCCCAAACCGCAGAGTTTGAGCCTCCCAATAAGAATCTAACATCGCGGAGGCGTGATTAGCTTCAAAGAACTTCATCAAAATCCAAGACAATTTTCCCATCCTTTGCAAGTTGCATAATTCTCTCCTTAAGTGTTATACACTTTTCTATGGGATGACTAATCAACCCGTGATACCGACAATAGTTAGGATCGGAAGTCTTACCGACCTCTCGCAGACGCTTAGCTTCCGGCAACTCAATGACTTTGTTTTCAAGCAAATCATCTAACATCCCTGACAAATCCGAGTCTGGAAATGGATATTTCTTTGCTTGGAGTTCTTTCAAGGTTGGCCTATTCTTTCTAGGTTCTTGAGAAGATGAACCCTTATTCTTTTCAATGCCAGCCTTTCTAGAGATCTTGACAGCGCGGAGGACGTGATTGACATTGACTCCTTAGTCGAACTTTTTGCGCCTTGTCGGTCTTCTTAAAATCCTTCTTCTCTTTCTTGTATTCCCAAGAAGTGTTGTTTTTACCTCTATTGTTGGCAATGGTAAGCTCCATGTCATGAGCTCGCGTAGCCAACTCTTGAAACGTCCTAGGTTTTATACCTTGCAAGATATAAAGCAAGTCCCAATCCATTCCTTGAATGCACATCTCAACAAAGAGACTTCGATTAGGCGATCTTTACACTCTAGACTCAATGCGCGCCAACGATTGATGTAATCGATGACCGGCTCATCCTTCCACTGGTGAGTCTTAGTCGGTTCGATCATACCGACAATACGTCGAGTGCTATAGAACCCGTTCAGAATTCCTCCTCCATTTGATCCCAACTGTCAATGGATTGTGAGGGTAAATCGTGTACCCGTCAAAGGCCATGCCTTTAAGGGAACGAGCAAATTGTTTGACCAGGAAATCATTTGTGGTACCAAAGCATTGTTGCATGTTTCCACAAAGTGAGCAATGTGTTGCTTCGGGATTTCCTTTCCCATCGAATTGCTGAAACTTGGGGGTTGATAGCCAAAAGGCATCTCAGCCTTATCGATCCTTTTGGTATACGGCTTCACATAGCGATGACTCGCCATGAGAACTTTCTCCAAGTTGATTTTTGACAACGTGAGCTATCAATAACTCAAGTTGGCGTGATGTAGGTGGGCGCGAACGTCTTCACCACTATCCCCTTCACTTTCATCACCCCGTCTTGATGCTGCGTCGCCTTCCTCCGGTTTCTTGTTGAGGGCAACGATTTGCTCATTTTGGAGTCGAATTTGAGCATCTTTTTCTTCTCCATCCTTCATTAATTTTTGGAGTAGGCTATTCATTTCAAAGAAGTTGTTCCTCAACCTGTCTTAGCCGAGGTCACCATAACGAGCAGCAGTGTTCGATTGTGAAGACAACGAGGGTTCCTCTAAGTCGAAAATCGTTAGGAGGTGATGAGACAACAATATCATCACTTGTTTCATTGTCACTCTCTACATTGAGTGGATCAAAGAGAGGGCTAGTGTGAACGGTCGCCCGTCCGACTTATCGATGAGAGTTGCTTCCATATTTGAGAAGCAATGAATGATGGCTCGTGTTCGCCCAAAGCGGTTGAGCCAAACACGGGGTTTCACGTTCCTTGTGTGAATCAGACATGATGGATGATTCAGCAGCAGCAGGCTTAAAGAGTTTTCTCGCTCGGTAGGAACATCTCGGCTCGAAGCTTAGCGAAAAGCGGCAAAGAATAAAGGCCTTTTTCATTCCTCTAGTGCGAAAACCAAGAGTCATGTCATCCATAAAGTCACCCAACGTTACAGATTTTCGTAGGGTGTCGGCAGAGTTTTCAGAAGATTGAGAGATGTTCTTGCTTGAGGCCATTTCTCAGCTTTGTTGATGATGACGAAATAGAGATGAGAGGCAGAGATGGTCCCACCGAGCGTGCCAAAATTTGTATACACAAATTTCGAGTCAAAATTAAATAAGACAGGAAACAAAGTAACAAAGAAATTATATTTCAATAAATGTTATTGAGTACAATCTCTGTAAACAGTTTATAATAAAAATAAACTAAGTCCTCTGATTCTGTTCCGTAGCTTGAGTATGACACGTGTTGATGTTGACGTGGAGTTGAGTGTAGAGTGACGTTTTGTCAACGTCAACCTGAGTTTGAGTGTCGGATGACGTTTTGTCAACGTCAACCTGAGTTTGAGTTTGAGTTTTGTTTGAGTGTATTCGAATGAGGGCTGTCAAAAGCTTGAATCTCAATCGAATGTGTTTGAGTGTATCTGAACAATCGGCACAGATTTGATGTGCTTGTTGACTATTTGCAGAGAGAATTCCAAGAGAGTTTTATGAGCTCTTGAGAATAATAATTTTTCTGCCCTCCTCAACTGAAGGAGAAGAGGCCTATTTATAGGGAATGAAGACCCCTTTATGGACTTGGTAGTTTATGGGCTTTGGCTCGTTTATGACTTGGAAGTCTTTTTTTTACCTTTGCCATTTGACCATTTTATTTGGACTAGTGATATGGACTGGCCCAAATATTTAACAACCCAAATTATATTTTTTGGTTTTAATTTGGATATTTTATTTAGGTGGGCTAAATTAATTAAAGTGGGCTAATTATAATTATTTTAGCTCAATAATAATCAATTTATTTTAATATAGAACACTAATAAATTTTTAGTGTCTACAACGAGCAATCGTGAAGCCTGAAAATCTGAATGTATGAAAGTATGTAGATTGAATGTGTTTGTGTTTGAAAGTATAAGTTTTTTAGGGAAGTTTTGTAGTTTATAGAGAGGTTCGTAAAGTATTCGTCGAGTTCGAAGTGTGTTAATGTGAAAAATCCATTTTGAAATATGTTCGGAAATCAGGCCTATTTATAAGGAAAACGGCACTACGCCTCACGCGCTGGCTGCGTCTGGCGTAGCTGACGTGGCAAGCGCATGACGCGGCATGACCAATTGACAGGCTAAAGTCGTATCACCTTATCAAAAATAACCTAAAGTCCACTAACAAGTAGTCAGGGAAGTGAGGATCGAATCCACAGGGAGAAAGTTATATTATTGTATCTGAATTCTAATATTATACTAACTAAATCTGATGAAAATTGGTGTGTGACTAAACTAATAGGCAAATGATAGAACTAAATATGAAGATAATAATCAATTGATAAAGAACTAGGATTATGGATCACTATGCATACAATTCGGGAAATCAGAGACGAATAATAATCACCCAATAAGTCAATTTATCTAGGGCACATGTAATTTCTCTCGAACATTACCTCCCTCAAAGATCACCTAGCCGCTCTCGCATGGTCAAGGATCACTATGCCTAATGATTGAAAGCCTATACGAAATCTCTCCTCTCGAAGCAGATTCAATATTGCGATAGTAGAAATACAAATCAGGCCTAATTCATAAATCTAGCATGAACGATTCAATCACAGGAAACAATTGAAATAAAGGGTAATTATACTAATCTATCAATCTTTCATTGCATACATAGATCCCCACAATCCTAGAAATAAAACTACTCACTCATGCTTAAGAAAACAATAACAAATTCCATATAAAAATCCATACTTTGAACTATTGCAAATAACTAAGAAACTAATCTAATCAATAATAGAGAAGCAAATAATAATGAAAAGAACAAGGAAGAAGATTACCAAATTAATGAACTATATTAAACTTGCGAACAATCCAAAGGTTCAATCTTGAATCACAATGAAGAGTAGTAAAAAGTTAGGGTTCTTGAGAGAAACTATGAGAAATAATGACTAAAAACAAGATAAAACAAAGATACTTAATAAATGTTCTAACTTTCCTATTTATACTAAGTGGCCCGAAATCATTAAATGAGCGCGCGCGGAGAGAAGCCCGATCGGGCCAACCAAGCCCGATCAAATCGGGCTCAATAAACGCATCAGCGCCCAAAATGACCATCGCCCGATGCAATCGGGCGAGACCCTTTTCCTCTTGTTTTCAACTCTAGAACGCCACCAGGTCAATTTGTTCTCGGGCCCGATCGGGCTGAGCCGCCCGATCCTATCGGGCGAGAAAACTGCTACTTTGCGTCAACTTGCGAAGGCTGTATCTCTCAAACCAGAAGTCCATTTGGGGCGTGTGACCTATCATTGGAAAGATATTTAAGTCTAGTTTCCAACCCAACTGGAATTTCTTGATTATCAGTTTTGTATCAAAAGTTATGATCAAAATGGTGAACAAGTGTCAGTTTTGGCACTTCTTTCACTAACTCTTTGCTTCATTCCAACTCGAAATTGTCCCAAACGGATGCATTGTGATCCTTGTGCAAGCTATCTCCATCATCAATGATTAAAAGGCTTGATCTGAGATAATCATAATCAATTTGCATCAAAATAACCTGAAAATCATCGAAACACGCAAACGGGGAGTAGTAGAGCAAAACTTGAGTAAATCATGCAAATATGCACCTAAATGATCTAATATGAACTAGAAAGGCAACCTAAATGCACCTAAATATCTATATAAAACCATATCATCAAACTCCCCCAAGCTATACCTTTGCTTGTCCTCAAGTAATAAGACATAGACATTAGAAAAGAAAGACAACCTACAATAAAGGACTACAATATGGCCATAGACTCAACTGAAAACACAAGAGATATAATCACTACACAAACCAAGAATCGAAACAATCTCGAACAAAGCCGCATAGCATGTCATGTATCGCAATCGAACTCTCCAATCATACCACATACCATCTCTCCCAAGCTGGATTTAACCAAACCTAGCAGACCTTACTATAGTTATGCGCGCTCAAGTCTCTCATGTGCTTAAAGGATAAATGATGACACTCAACCTAATCAAGTCGACTCAGATGAAACATGTACTCTTTAACTTTGACTTTTTGACTCACTTAATACTCAACAATACAATACATAATGATCAAGAGGACTTTTAAGGGTTGTAATGGGGCTGAGGTTAAAGGTATGGAGAATAATTTGGGAATTGTGGTGGAAAAACCAATGAGGGGGAGCATCATATAACTGAAAACATGACCATGAAAAGTCACAACAACTCCACGCAACAACCAACAAACTCCAAAAAATATAACCAACACTTTTTCCATTCATCAAGAAATTCAATAATAACCCTTTTTATTTTACTTTATTCTCATCTCTTTTTTTTCACTTCTTTATCATTTCATTTTCATTTTTTTTTCTTTTTGTTTTTTTTTCTTTCAAACTTTCAATTCAATTTCAAAGCTCACTAAACATATTTTCCATCCATCTAAACCACAAATAGAGCACTTCAATTCAATACAAACCAAACCAAAACTAATACTCGCTCCCCCAAGCTAGGCTTAGGACAAGAATCAAATGAGACTAATGGCTTGTAATATAGGTAAATAATCAAGCATAGTTAGGAAGGCTCAACGGGGCTAGAGAAAGGATAATATGAAAAAAAAAAGAATAACTCTGGAGCTAAGATCATGAAATGAAACGCCTCAATCATATCAAAATGTATGCAGTATCAAATATCAAGGAGTACCAAGTCAAAGTCAAGATTAATGCGACAACTAAGGAACTAATCACACATGAAAGAACATAACTGACACAGATACGTCAGATTATAGGCACAGAAGCTCACTTAGATTAGGGTGTCTGCATAGTAAAGTTAAATCGAGCCAGAGAGATCAAACAATCTTACCACAAACGATCAATTGCAAAACAATAGTGCTATGAAGAATCATGAACAAGATGGATGACACTTAGGAAGTGTAGTGAAATATCAACAAGGTTCTTAAAAAGTGCTAGCAATAGTCCCATAGATGCAAACTAAAATGATATGAAATCTAATATGGAAAAAGAAAAAAAAAAATTCTAATGCAACTAAGAAAGCAAGACATTTTTTTTTTCGTTACATGTAAACTCCCACCCCTAATGAGCGGTACAAACCACGTAAAATCCTACTAAAGCAATAAATCTAATTCTAATATGCAACTAACATGCACGAAGTGACATCCTTCCCCAAGCCGAACTTTACATTGTCCTCAATGTGAACACCAAGAAGAACAACGAAGCAAAAAAAAAAAAAAAGGGAAGGGGACAACTCATAGAAAAGGTGGGCAATGAACATATAGTGTGCCAAATAGTATTGACACTTCCACCACAACCAAGAGCACGCCACTGGAACACACATTAGCAAAGTAGTCATAAAGTAGAAATAAAGATAACAACTAAAGGTTAGAAAGTCGGGTTGCCTCCCGATAAGCGCCGGGTTTTTTAGGGTCCCGCACGACCGAAATACGTTTTACATTATGAAGAATCCAATGCCTTCAGTAACTTATCAAATTCCCCTGCAAACATGTTATTGAACACTCGATATGGCTTGACAGCAAGCATAATTATATTCACTAATAGGGGGTTAGAGGTACCACAAGACAAAGAATCATAAGAAAAAGAAAAAAATGTACAACTATCTTGCAATTCCTCAGGTTTCACAGGATGAACATGAATATTTACTTGGTCAAAATTATCATGCGACAATAGATCTTTAAGAAAACAAGGAGGATATAACACAGGGGATGAAGGTATAAGATCAAGCTTCCGTGAAAACGGGATATGAGTGCTATGCAGGTTAGGCTCAACATCGAATTTTTGTATGCTTTCAACATATTCAAACTCTTTACCTAAAACTTCACTCTTATCAATAAGCTTGTCAACAAAGGAGTTTTCATTCAAAAGTTCAATAACAAATGGTTTTTCAATCATTGATTCTATAACTAATGATTTTTCCTCCTCAAAAACATCCATTATATCCATCTTTTCCTTATTTAAACTACCACCAAGAGTCAAATGATAACCTTCTTCTAATGAACTAGCATTCTCAACCAACACATCATCATAATACAAATGTTGCTCAATAGGTTGGCTAATAGATTTTAGTCTAGATGCTATTGATCTTTGACTTTCTGCAATTTTTGCTAGTTGCAACATGTAATCCTCCTGAACCTTATTTAATTCATTCATGAAATCATAAAGAAAATCTTTGAGATTATTAGATTCAGATGGAGCATTAGACAAATTAAACTCAGGGATAGGGTTATTGACATGCATATATGACTCATTATGTGGACAAAGAGAAATATCATGATCATAAGAGTGACAACAAGAACAAAAATCAGATGGAGAGGTAAGAGTTTGAGAATCATAGATAGATGAATTTTCTAGGGTTGGAGTAACAAATCTTGTCATCTCCCGCTCAAAGGTTTCCCTAGCTAATTGCTCAAACAAATTACAACCCACTTCAGGTGTCATATCCATGAATTTACCATCACTCATGGAATCTACAACTACCCTCGTATCATCATTCAAACCCTCATAGATCACTAAACCAGTTTCCCATTGTTCAAATAAATGGTCGGGACCAAGAAAGTTCTCAAATCTAAGCTTATATCTCCAAAACACTTCATGTTCAAATTGGGGAAAAGAGATAGACGTCATTAAAAAAAAAATTTATTTACAAAATAATATATACAGTTAGTCTAATATTTGACAGTTCAGATATAATAGTAATAAACCGTCCCCCCGGCAACGGCGCCAAAATTTGACAAAGCTAAAGTCGTATCACCTTATCAAAAATAACCTAAAGTCCACTAACAAGTAGTCGGGAAGTCGGGATCGAATCCACAGGGAGAAAGTTATATTATTGTATCTGAATTCTAATATTATACTAACTAAATCTGATGAAAATTGGTGTGTGACTAAACTAATAGGCAAATGATAGAACTAAATATGAAGATAATAATCAATTGATAAAGAACTAGGATTATGGATCACTATGCATACAATTCGGGAAATCGTAGACGAATAATAATCACCCAATAAGTCAATTTATCTAGGGCACATGTAATTTCTCTCGAACATTACCTCCCTCAAAGATCACCTAGCCGCTCTCGCATGGTCAAGGATCACTATGCCTAATGATTGAAAGCCTATACGAAATCTCTCCTCTCGAAGCGATTCAATATTGCGATAGTAGAAATACAAATCGGGCCTAATTCATAAATCTAGCATGAACGATTCAATCACGGAAACAATTGAAATAAAGGGTAATTATACTAATCTATCAATCTTTCATTGCATACATAGATCCCCACAATCCTAGAAATAAAACTACTCACTCATGCTTAAGAAAACAATAACAAATTCCATATAAAAATCCATACTTTGAACTATTGCAAATAACTAAGAAACTAATCTAATCAATAATAGAGAAGCAAATAATAATGAAAAGAACAAGGAAGAAGATTACCAAATTAATGAACTATATTAAACTTGCGAACAATCCAAAGGTTCAATCTTGAATCACAATGAAGAGTAGTAAAAAGTTAGGGTTCTTGAGAGAAACTATGAGAAATAATGACTAAAAACAAGATAAAACAAAGATACTTAATAAATGTTCTAACTTTCCTATTTATACTAAGTGGCCCGAAATCATTAAATGAGCGCGCGCGGAGAGAAGCCCGATCGGGCCAACCAAGCCCGATCAAATCGGGCTCAATAAACGCATCGCGCCCCCAAAATGACCATCGCCCGATGCAATCGGGCGAGATCCTTTTCCTCTTGTTTTCAACTCTAGAACGCCACCAGGTCAATTTGTTCTCGGGCCCGATCGGGCTGAGCCGCCCGATCCTATCGGGCGAGAAAACTGCTACTTTGCGTCAACTTGCGAAGGCTGTATCTCTCAAACCAGAAGTCCATTTGGGGCGTGTGACCTATCATTGGAAAGATATTTAAGTCTAGTTTCCAACCCAACTGGAATTTCTTGATTATCAGTTTTGTATCAAAAGTTATGATCAAAATGGTGAACAAGTGTCAGTTTTGGCACTTCTTTCACTAACTCTTTGCTTCATTCCAACTCGAAATTGTCCCAAACGGATGCATTGTGATCCTTGTGCAAGCTATCTCCATCATCAATGATTAAAAGGCTTGATCTGAGATAATCATAATCAATTTGCATCAAAATAACCTGAAAATCATCGAAA
Source organism: Beta corolliflora (assembly GCA_947648045.1). Classification (NCBI taxonomy): domain Eukaryota; kingdom Viridiplantae; phylum Streptophyta; class Magnoliopsida; order Caryophyllales; family Amaranthaceae; genus Beta; species Beta corolliflora. Next base: position 704,208 of record CANSZD010000109.1, on the reverse strand, counting down.
CACGCAAACGGGGAGTAGTAGAGCAAAACTTGAGTAAATCATGCAAATATGCACCTAAATGATCTAATATGAACTAGAAAGGCAACCTAAATGCACCTAAATATCTATATAAAACCATATCATCACCAATAAAAAGTGTACACGTGGTACGCGCTTTTAGAAAAGATAAGAAAGAAATTCCGCGTCTCAAGCAGAGAACTGCGCTTGACGCAGGACTCTACATGAAACAGAAGTCTACGTGGTAGTTCTGTTGCGCTTAGCACAGCCTGTGCGCTTGGCGCACCCTACGTGGAAGTCCACATGGCAGGACACGTGCGCTCAGCACAGTCAGCTGCGCTCAGCACAGTCAGCTGCGCTCAGCACAGTCAACTGCGCTCAGCATACCGCCTTGTTTTTTATTGTTTTTTTTTATATAAACGCGTTTTAAAGACTTTCTTTTATCTTTTAACTCCGGAAATCTGATTTTACGGGATAAAATCCGATTTCGACTTATAAAAAATTTCTTTTGAAAATATTTATTTATTAAAATAAATCAATCAATTATCAATTAATTGGACTTTTCAAAGAATTGGGCTCAAATACAATTAATTATCATGAATAATTAATTGGGCTTTAAAATAGGACTTTAACACTTTTCGAAATGATTTTGAATGGCTTTTCAGAATGCTCTGCCCATGGATCGGACCAATTAAAACCACGGTATGTTTCATCATCGCATCATTAAATGGGGAGACACGATTATGTGTCTAAAGTTATGCTTTGAAAGTTTGCTTAAATCGTCCATTGCCTTGTGAACCATGATGAAAGAGATGACTTTAGCTTATAATCAATATTTGTGCTTGTTTAGAGTTGTGGATTAACACTTTTTGGAAACCCTCACGAGCGCAAACTCGTCCACTAGAGCAATCTAGGGGTTTATAGGGCTTGTTGCATGCTAAGTGCACATGTGATTCCAACGACAGTGAGTTAGGATTTATACCTTTTTTAGGGTAGTTCTTTATGATTTTGTTTCATTTGTTCAAGGACGAGCAAAGGTTAAGCTTAGGGTATTTTGATTTCACACAAATACCTTATTTTCCTCATGTTTAGTCATTTTTCCTCTTCATTTATCATTTTCTAGCTTATGTTGCTTAATTTAGAGTAATTGAGTTATTTGTAACTTATTTGTGAATATTAGTAATTTTGGCTATTTATATAGGGATTGGTGTAATACCCCGAATTTTCAAAGATTATTTTTATTATTTATTAAGGTTTAATATTATTTCCACTTAAAATTTATTTTATGATAATGCGATTTTATTTGATAACTATGATTATTAAAATAATGATTTCATTTAGTTTTGATTTATTTAACAAGTTTAAAATAAATCATTTACTTGTTTTATTATTCATTTCATTATTAATTAAACTCTTTATTTTTGGTGGTGGGTATTTTTGTACAAGTTGTCCATCCATTTTAGTAATCCAAAGCCCAAATACAAGTCCATAGCCATATGTCTTTTAGTCAAAAAGAAAAAGGAAAATAAAACAAAAAAAGAGGTGAAAACGTGATCTTCATCTTCCCTCCCCTTCCTTCCTTCGTTCCTGATTTTCAGCTCACAAGAGCAAATTTTTCAACACAAAATCTCAGCTTTGTCAGTAAATAATTGAATTTCAGTCCACATTTCAGATATTAGGGGCAAATTTTTCAAAAGCTAAACCATAGCCACCATACCTCACACCTCACCTTCACCATTAATGGAGCTTGACCAAAGTTCCAAATTTCTGACCAAATCCTCCTATAAATACTGATTTACTCTCACCAAACTACTCAAGCAAACAATCTCAGAAGGTTTGCTTCAATTCCTTTCTATTCTTCCTAAATTTCTGATTTTTGTTTTGAAAATAAAATTTTAATTTCAACCCACCATTAACATCTTCATTGTTACACTGAACTGCCGAGCACCACCGAACGAACCACCACGACCACCTGAACCTCGCGCCACCATCAACGCCACCCAACACCGCCGGCCCCTTCACCTTCTCTGCCCGCCCATGACCTCCCTCGCAAAGACTTCGGCCGCGCCCGGTCGCGCCCGGCCCGCACCCCTCCCCGCCCGACTTCGCCCGTCCACCGCTCGAAACACCAAGCACCCCTTCCTTGTTTATCTTCCCCACCGAGTCGCCTCCCCCGTTCTTCCTTCCCGCCTCCTTCGTTTTTTTTTCCTTTCTTCGGTTGGGTGAAACCGATTCTTTGAATCAGTAAAACCCCCCCCTCTTTTCACTTTATTTTAGCTTTATTTGTTTATTTTATTTTTTAAACTAAAACCCATGACTTTCCTAAACAAGCCTACTTTAATTAAGTTAGTATATTTTAGTTTAAGTTAATCTTTTATAACTTGAAAATGTTTCTTAAATAATATGAGTATAAGAAAGTTAGTTTTCTATGTTAAAATAGTTGTTTAAGTTAATAAAAATAAAGTTGAAGTAATCTTTGATTACTTAAAATGATTTCATTATTGATTTAAAAACCATAACTTTGATTTTTAAACTCTCTTAAAATCATTAAGAATTCTTTAAGTTATTTAAATTATTTAAATTGTTTATTTTATATAAAAAGGGGTTATTTAGGTAACTAACTTAGATATCGTTAACGTCTAATGTAGATTCCGATTGCGTAGACGAGGAATATCAAGAGTGTTAATCGGTTCGTGAATCTAACTTTTGGGCACGCGTCACGAGGTAATCTCCGATGTCCATCTAAACATAGATCCCGTTAGTGTAAAAAGAACTGATTACGTGATCATTATGTGCTTATAAAATTTATAATTATGGATTATCGACTTAATGCGGATTATGAATATGAAGGATAAAATGGACAACGACTATGGATTTCGATTATGAATCATGACTATGGACGATGTACGATATGACAAAGATGGTTATTATAACGTTATTAAAATCGGTTAATGTCATTTAATAATGCTATGATTATTATTATTATTATTATATTATTATTATTATTATTATTATTATTATTATTATTATTATTATTATGATTATTATGATTATTATTGTTATTATTATTACTATATATCATTATGATTATCATGAATATTATTATTGTTATTAATAGTGAGACTTTATGAAAGTTGAAATTGATAAGAACTTGTGATAATGAAATGATTATGAATCTGAAGTGATAAATGAACTCAAGTGACGGTTGTGTTTATGAAATGAGTTATTGAAACCACTATGAATGGATTGAGATTATGAATGGATTGAGATTATGATGGATTGAATATGTTCACATTGGATTGAACAAGATGACGTAAATGTGTACGTGATTTATGTGATGACTTGAAATTTAAAAGATGTTAATCACGTAAAGTGAAATATCGGAGGGAAATGATGAACAGGTTGCCCTGTATGAGAGGTTCGGCGCCCCTACGGTTCTCTCGGTTATTATGCCGATTTTACTACTTGTCTTCCTTCTATCTTGTTGTGATCCAAGTAGAAGGGGTGTGCACACTAGGGACTCTGTTATTATGGCCATTATGTTATCCGTAGGTGGTTACAGGGGATTGACCCCGGCCTACAATGTTGAAGTAAGTGGTTACAGGGGATTGACCCCGGCTTACTGGCGTTCTCTTTCCTCTCCTTTAATAATTGGATTAATTATGTGATTATTCATTGTATATATACATGTGTGTATGTGTGCTATGCTTTATAACCCTATTAACCTACTATTTTACAAAGTATTTTCAACTTAAGTATTTTACGGGATGGAGTTGGAATTACTCAGTTTTTCTGATTTTTGGGAGCTTGTCTCTCTTGTTTCTTTTCAATGCATTTGTGCAGGTGGGTGATCGACGGGGGAACAAAAGGGAGATCACTTAGAGTTGGCATCCACTTAGCTTATGATTTAGCTTCCGCTGGAACTCTGAAATACTTTAGTAATTAGTAATATTTAATGAACATTTTACATGGTTGTAAGGATTAATTAATTTGAATTTAGTATGCTTTAATCTAGCCTTGCATTTATTTCCAAGGAGATAAGTGCGGCGGTAGCACGCCCGTTGAGTCGAACCCTCGTGGATTTTCCCCCATCTCAAAGTTTTATTAAATGAAAAAGGGTTCGGGTTGGCGGGGGTGTTACAAAGTGGTATCAGAGCGGAGTTTAGATTAACTAGGGAAAGATTAAAATTATTAAAATATATTAATTAGGGAAATGAATTAAATAGGGTTAAACTTAAAATTGGTTTAGGAAGTCAAGTTAATAAAAATATTTAGGAAAAATGAATTACGATTAAAATGTGAACTAAGGGTTTAGTATGGGTACGAATGGGTTATGTGTACATGTATGAAAGTACTCGTTAAAGGTACTTATTAATTGTTTATTGTATTAGATGGCCAGGACACGATTGACCGCCAGGAAATGCACCAGAACCCCTCGTCAAGGACCTTACCTTCTAAGGATGAGGGTAGGAGAGTCTGATTCAGCTTATATTTACAGGTTACGTTTAACAATGAAGTGTTACCACCTCAATGAAGGCCACGGGCATTCGGATTACCTCACGCCACCTAAACAGGTCGATGTTTTAATTCACACTCTTCCCAATGATGGTCCTTATGCCGGAATCAAGAGCAAATACTCTGATATTCTGAAAAATGGAAGGTCAAACTATGAACGATGCACATTGAAAGGGAAGTGGTATCTCACGTTGAGTTACCTGGAGAAAAGAATGCTTGATGCTAGGGCCAAATGGCTTAATGATTATTTACCCACTGATGATGAGGAACCCAACTATAGTGACAATGAAGAAGTGGGAAGCAACCCTGCCTCACCCGTTGTAAATCTCAATGGAGATGGAGTCGGAGATGAAGGTGAAGACGAGGATCCGTCCGAGTACGCTGACTAGAAACCCAAATATCTAGCCCTAACCCTTAGATTTCTAATTAAGGTCGTAAAAGACCAATTAACTTGTTAACTTAGTCAAGGATGGTGCGACTAATGCTTATTTGACTATTTGAAAAACTCTTATGCTACTATGAACGAATTGTTATGGCACTTTTGGGGTAATGAATGATGAACTTTTGACATGTGAATTGAGTGTGAAATGAATGATGAACTTTTGATATGTGAATTGAGTATGAAATGAATGAATGGTGTGAACCATGATTATATGAATTAGCTTTTATATAAGAATCAATGTGAATCGTAGGAATACAATGCGAATAACGCAGGTAGCTTATGCAATACGTTTATACGCGATCTAGAGCAAGGCGACAAGAAAACCAAATGGCTGAAACTCCTGAACAAGTTGCAGCACGACTTAGGACTCTCGAGCAACTAGCTCAGAGCTTTGGTTTAGTCCTTCAAAACCAGATCAACAACAACCACCATGGAGACGATCCGCAAGCTGCCATGGCGAAAAAGATTTCCGCTTTGAAACCACCAACCTTTGTTGGGAGAGAAGACCCACTACTTCTCGAGAATTGGATAAGAGACTTCGAAAAGATTTTCACGGCCACGGGTACGCCTGAGGCCCAGAAAGTAGACCAAGCAACCTTTTATCTGCATGAAGATGCTGATACTTGGTGGGAAAGTGTAGGACCTACTGTTAAAGCTCAAGAGAACTTTAACTGGGAAGCATTTAAGGTAGCGATTAAGGCTCGATTCTTCCCCGAGCACATTCGTAGGCAGAAGTACAATGAGTTTAGTAGATTTAACCAGAGCTATAACATGAGTGTGCAAGAGTACGCTCAGAAATTCAATGAGTATGCCCGATTCTACCCGACTGTAGTGCCAGATGAAGGAACTAAGGCTCAGAAGTTTGAAGACGGACTTTAGTTTGATCTTCAGACTCGAATGGGAGGTAGCACCTTTGCTACGTTCGCGAAAGCGTATGCTAAGGCTTCAAACCTGGAGAGAATCTTACAGCATGAGAGAGATGTGCTAGGCAGACACAAAAGGAAGGAACCTGCCGGCAACAACAACAGCCAAGGGTACGACAAAAGGCCCAACAATGGTGGAAACAACAATAACAATGGTGAACGCTACAACAACCACAACAATCAGAATTCTGGACAACAGACCCAACAAGGAAATAGGAACCAAAAGAACTTTGTTTGCAGGAAGTGTGCCAAGAGCCATCCAGGGTTCACCTGTCAGGGTGAAAGGATCAAGTGTTTCGAGTGTGGAGAAGTAGGTCACAAATCGTTCAACTGTCCCAAGAAGCAAGCTCAAAATGCACCAAATGGGAACAAAGGTAACAATGGAGGTGGAAACAAAATTCAAAACTTCAATAACAACCGCCCCAGTGGAGGAAATACTGCACAGAACGGGAACCAGAACAACCGCTCTTTTGGAGGTGGAAATGGAAACTATGGAAAGAATGGCAATGGAGGCAACACCAATGGAAGAATCAACGTCATGAGCCGAATTGAAGCTGACACCGATGCCAATGTTGTGACGGGTACATTTCTTGTAAACTCAAACCCTGCTTATGTACTCTTTGATTCCGGAGCGTCTCATTTTTTTATTTCTAACACTTTTGTTAATAAGTATCCCCTCAAGTCTACTCAGTCTTGTCGAGCCAATATAGCCATGCCCACCGGTGAAACTGTTTCTTGTAAATCTCTTTTCCAAAGTATCCCTGTAGTTATAGCTGGTACTGAATTACCGGCCGATCTTATCCTTTTTGACCTAAAAGACTTTGACGTTATCTTGGGAATGGATTATTGGTTAGCTAAGTATAAAGCCAAAATCGAGTGTCATAACCAGAAAATATCTCTTAGAGGACCAAAGAGAAATAGGATATCTTATAAGGGCATAACCTTCCAGCCTGATGTCAAGATAATCTCAGCCCTGAACCTTTAAACCTATCTTAGAAAAGGCTACCCAGTCTACCTGTGCCAAGTAAGGGATGTAAGCGTGGAAAACGAGGAGTTGAATCAAATCCCGGTAGTAAGGGAGTTTCCCGATGTATTTCCCGAAGAACTTCCAGGAATGCCACCAGAGAGAGAAGTGAGCTTTAAATCGATTTAGTCCCTGGAACGGGACCTATTTCTAAGGCTCCGTATCGAATGGCGCCTACAGAAATGCAAGAATTGAAGGTGCAATTGGAGGAATTGTTGGAAAAAGGGTACATTCGACCTAGTGTTTCGCCTTGGGGAGCCCCGGTATTGTTTGTTCGGAAGAAAGACGGATCTTTGAGGTTGTGTATCGATTATAGGGAGTTGAATAATGCCACGGTAAAGAATAAATATCCGCTCCCGAGGATCGAGGATTTGTTCGATCAACTTCAGGGTGCAACAGTGTTTTTCAGGATCGATTTACGATCAGGTTATCACCAATTACGAATCGCTAAAGAAGACATCCCTAAGACAGCCTTTCGTACGAGATATGGCCATTATGAGTTCACCGTCATGCCTTTTGGACTCACTAATGCGCCCGCAGCTTTTATGGACCTCATGAACAGGACTTTCCAGCCATACCTGGGTAAGTTCGTGATTGTGTTTATCGACGATATATTGGTGTACTCGAAGGATAGAGAAGAGCATGAGGAACAGTTGAGGAAAGTTCTGGAGATTCTTCGAGAAAAGCAATTGTACGCGAAGTTCTCGAAGTGTGAATTCTGGTTGGAAAAAGTCTCATTTTTGGGTCATGTGATATCAAAAGAAGGCGTTTCCGTAGATCCATCGAAGATTCAAGCAGTGACCGATTGGCCCCAACCTAAGAACGTCACCGAAGTAAGGAGTTTCTGGGGTTTAGCTGGATATTACCGGAGATTTGTGAAAGATTTTTCGAGAACGGCCCAACCTCTCACGAACCTGATGAAGAAAACAACAAAATTTCATTGGGATGATAAGTGTGAGGAAGCATTTCAAGAGCTGAAGAAGAGACTTACAACAGCCCCAGTATTGACTTTACCCTCTGGAGTAGAAGGATTTGAAGTCTACACTGATGCCTCAAAGAAAGGTTTTAGGTGCGTCTTGAAGCAACATGGTAAAGTAGTGGCCTATGCGTCGAGACAACTCAAACCACATGAGCAAAATCACCCAACTCATGACTTGGAGTTAGGAGCAATCGTGTTTGCGCTCAAGATCTGGAGACATTATTTGTATGGAGTGCAATGTAAGGTCTATACAGATCATAAGAGTTTGAAGCATCTGTATACGCAAAAGGAGTTGAATATGAGACAGAGACGTTGGCTCGAGCTTATAAACGACTATGATTTGAAGATAGTGTATCAAGAGGGAAAAGCGAACAAAGTAGCTGACGCGTTGAGTAGGAAGAGTGCTCATTCACTAAACGTGTTGATTTTGGCAGATGAACTGTGTGAAGAGATCAAGAGATTGAGTTTGGAAATAGTTGATCCCGGTTATGTGAAAGCTCAGTTGAATGCTCTTACTGTTGGACCGGACGTATTTGAGGAAATTCGGGTGAAACAAGCTGCAGATAAATGGTTAAGCAAGTTAAGAGAGATGAAAGAAAGTGGTCAAGCACCAGAGTTCGAGATCGACGGCAATGGCGTTGCAAAATATAAACGGAGATTGTGTGTGCCACAGGATGAGCAACTCAAGACGAAAATTCTAAGGGAAGCCCATAGTTCGCCGTATTCCATACATCCAGGAGGAGATAAGCTTTATAAGGATTTGAAAAAGCATTTTTGGTGGCCTAGGATGAAGCAAGAAGTAGCTGACTTTGTGGCAAAATGTTTAACATGCTAGAAGGTGAAAATACAACATATGAAGCCTGGAGGAAAATTGCAACCTTTGGAAGTGCCAGGATGGAAATGGGAATCTATCTCTATGGATTTCATCATGGGGTTACCGAATACGAGGTCGAGAAAGAATGCAATATGGGTAATAGTGGACCGTTTGACTAAGACGGCAAGATTCGTGGCAATGAAGGATACTTGGTCGTTGAAACAATTGGCCGATGCTTACTTTAATGAGGTGGTTAGGCTACATGGTGTTCCGAAGGACATCGTTTCGAATAGGGACTCGAGATTCTTATCTAAGTTCTGGAAACAACTTCAGACAGCCGTGGGTACACTATTGAAATTCAGTACAGCCTTCCACCTCGCAACAGATGGTCAAACGGAGAGAATCATTGAAACCTTGGAGGATATGTTGAGAGCATGTGTGATGGATTTCGGAGGATATTGGGATGATCATTTAATGTACATTGAGTTCTCGTACAACAACAGTTATCACTCGAGCATAGGAATGGCACCTTACGAGGCGTTGTATGGACGGAAATGTAGGAGTCCTATATGTTGGAGCGATGTGAACGAGTCGTTGAATTTGGGACCAGAAATGATAGAAGAGACTACCAACAAGGTGAAGTTGATTCAAGAGCGTATGAAAGCAGCTCAGGATCGACAAAAATCGTGTATGCCGATCAAAGGAGACGGGATTTAGAGTTTGCAGTTGGAGAGAAAGTGTTGCTGAAAGTTTCACCAACCAAGGGAGTAATTGTAATACCCCGAACTTTAATATTGTTTTATTAGCTACTAATTATGTTTATTAGCATAATTACGTCCTAAAATTTTTCGAAATTATTCTGATGAAGGTTATTTTCTAAAATAAGTAATATCAAGATTTACAAAGAATACCCCTATGCTCTATAACTCTAGCCTATGTTCTTTCTCTCTCCGTGTTTCTTCTCAGCATGAGTGAGAACTCTAGCTCATCCATGAATTAAATGAAGAACAACACAAAATCTCAGCTTTGTCAGTAGGAGTTTGAATTTCAGTCCACATTTCAGATATTAGGGGGCAACAATTTCAAAAGCCTAAACACCATAGCCCACACACCTCACCTCCACCATTAATGGAGCTTGACCCAAAGCTCAAAAATTCTGACCAAAACCTCTATAAATACTAAACCTTATTCACCCCAATTGCTCAAGCAAACAATCTCAAAAGGTTTGCTTCAATCCTTTATCTTCTTCCTTAATTTCTGAATTTTTGAAAGATAAAAATGAAAAATTGCAAACCATTAACAACCTCCCCTGATTCCTTTGAACCACCACTCGAACCACCTGACTTCACCACCGGAAGTCACCACCCTCGAACCCAGCCCTTTTCGCGGCGCCTGAGCTTCGCCGGCACATCACCGCCAACCTCCAGCTCTTCTTCTCCCTCGCAGCACCTCTGCTGCGTCTCCTTCAGCCGCGCCATTCCCCACTTGACCCACCTTGCCTCGCCTGAATCCGCCGCCCAGCGCCACCCTCTTCTTCTCCCCTAATTCGCCCTCCCCTGTTCTTCCTTCCTGCCTTCTTCGTTTTTTTTCCTTCAGTTTTGTTAAAACTGATTCTTGAAATCAGTAAACTTTCTTCCCCCTTTTTAAATGACTTTGACTTTTTAAAACAAAACAATGTCTAATTTTGATTAATTAGTTTGGATTAGTATCTTATAATTATAATAACCTAATCCTTATGACTTTAAAAACATCTTGTTTGGTTAAGAAAACTTAAGTTGAAATAATCTTTAAGTACTTAAAATGATTTGATAAATAATTTGAAAATCATAAACTTTGATTTATAAACCCTCTTAAAATCATTAAGATTTCTTTAAGTTATTTGAATTATTTAAATTGTTTATTTTATATATAAAAAGGGGTTATTTAGGTAACTAACTTAGATCTCATTAACGTATATTGTAGACTCCGATTGCGTAGACGAGGAATAACAAGAGTGTTAATCAGTTCGTGAACTTAACTTTTGGGCACGCGTCACGAGGTAATCTCCGATGTCCATCTGAACATAGATCCCGTTAGTGTAAAACGAGTTGAATATGTGATTATTATGTGCTTATAAAACATATATAAGTATGGACTATAATTATGGATTATCGACTTAATGCGGATTATGAATACGAATGACAAAATGGACGACGACTATCGATTTCGATTATGGATCATGACTATGGACGATATACGATATGACAAATATGTTTATTATAACGTTATTAAAACCGCTTAATGTCATTTACTAATGTTATGATTATTATATTATTATTATTATTATTATTATTATTATTATTATTATTATTATTATTATTATTATTATGATTATTATTGTTATTATTATTACTATATATCATTATGATTATCATGAATATTATTATTGTTATTAATATTGAGACTTTATGAAAGTTGAAATTGGTAAGAACTTGTGATAATGGAATGATTATGAATCTGAAGTGATAAATGAACTCAAGTGACGGTTGTGTTTATGAAATGAGTTATTGAAACTACTATGAATGGATTGAGATTATGAATGGATTGAGAGTATGATGGATTGAATATGTTCACACTGGATTGAACAAGATGACATAAATGTGTACGTGATTTATGTGATGACTTGAAATTTAAAAGATGTTAATCACGTAAAGTGAAATATCGGAGGGAAATGATGAACAGGTTGCCCTGTATGAGAGGTTCAGCGGCCCCTACAGGTTCTCTGGTTACTATGCTGATTTTCTATTACTTGTCTTCCTTCTATCTTGTTGTGATCCAAGTAGAAGGGGTGTGCACACTAGGGACTCTGTTATTATGGCCATTATGTTATCCGTAGGTGGTTACAGGGGATTGACCCCGGCCTACAATGTTGAAGTAAGTGGTTACAGGGGATTGACCTCGGCTTACTGGCGTTCTCTTTCCTCTCCTTAAATAACTGGATTAATTAAGATTAATTATGTAATTAATCATTGTATATATATCTACATGTGAACGTATGGATTATGTGAATATTGCTATGCTGTTGTGATATGGTTATGAATGATGTGAACATGTATTGATTACGTGAGAATCGTAGACACCAAAGCATGTTTTAAGAATATTTTATGGGTTAGTACTCAGCGTTGTGCTGATGTGTATGTCAATGTTTTGTTTTGTCACTACTGTGGCCTGTCACTTGGTGGGTGGCAGTGTTACAATAGTTTCAGGTTGAAGTTCTGGAGCATCTGTTCCAAGATAGAAGCAGTTACGTGCTACGATCTCAGCTACGATTGTTTTATGTTTTCCTTTGAGGCGAGGACGTTCCATTTTGTTATAGTTTAATAATTAATTGATTTAGTTTCATTTCTAGTTCTAGTTGAGCAATAGTGCTCCTGATTTTCTTTAGCTGGTACTCCGCGAAAGCGTTGAGTTTGGGATTTGGTATATATATTTTATTGCAACAGGTTTTCAAACATTTTTCCCATTATGGGCTGTCCAATTTACAAAGGAGACTCTACCGAATTTCCAGAAAATATTAATTTATTATTAAAGTATTTCTTATAAAAAGGGACTAAATGTCCATGTAAGTTAGTGAATAATGTAGCCTTGTATTTTCCCTTAGCGGAAAGTACGGCGGTAACGCGCCGGCTAAGCTAAGGCCTTCCGCTGCGAAAGCCGGGGTAATTAATTTGATAAGGATGTGCGAAAGCCGGGGTGTTACAGTAATGAGGTTCGGTAAGAAAGGAAAGCTGAGTCCTCGTTATATCGGACCTTATGAGGTATTGGAAAGAATTGGACAAGTGGCCTATAGATTAGCCTTGCCCACAGAGTTAGCCAATGTTCATAATGTCTTTCATGTGTCTCAACTTCGTCAATATATCCCCGATCCCTCCCATGTCATCCAACCTGAAACCATTGAACTAGATGAGACCCTCACCTTTGAAGAACGTCCTGTTAAAATCCATGATTCCAAAACGAGAAATACCCGGAACAAGGCAGTAAAGTTAGTCAAAGTTTTGTGGTCTAATCATCAAACCGAGGAAGCAACTTGGGAAACAGAAAATGACATGAAAAAGCGTTACCCTGAACTCTTTTCTGAGGTACGATTATCGAGTTTCGGGGACGAAACTCCTTAAGGGGACCGAATGTAATACTAACAAAGCGCAATGCTACTGTTTCGTAAATATTAAACATCTAACTTTAAAGTTCGAGGACGAACTTTGTTTTTAAGGAGGAGTAGATGTAATACCCCGAATTTTCAAAGATTATTTTTATTATTTATTAAGGTTTAATATTATTTCCACTTAAAATTTATTTTATGATAATGCGATTTTATTTGATAACTATGTTTATTAAAATAATGATTTCATTTAGTTTTGATTTCTTTAACAAGTTTAAAATAAATCATTTACTTGTTTTATTATTCATTTCATTATTAATTAAACTCTTTATTTTTGGTGGTGGGTATTTTTGTACAAGTTATCCATCCATTTTAGTAATCCAAAGCCCAAATACAAGTCCATAGCCATATGTCTTTTAGTCAAAAAGAAAAAGGAAAATAAAACAAAAAAAAAAAGGTGAAAACATGATCTTCATCTTCCCTCCCCTTCCTTCCTTCGTTCCTGATTTTCAGCTCACAAGAGCAAATTTTTCAACACAAAATCTCAGCTTTGTCAGTAAATAATTGAATTTCAGTCCACATTTCAGATATTAGGGGCAAATTTTTCAAAAGCTAAACCATAGCCACCATACCTCACACCTCACCTTCACCATTAATGGAGCTTGACCAAAGTTCCAAATTTCTGACCAAATCCTCCTATAAATACTGATTTACTCTCACCAAACTACTCAAGCAAACAATCTCAGAAGGTTTGCTTCAATTCCTTTCTATTCTTCCTAAATTTCTGATTTTTGTTTTGAAAATAAAAATTTAATTTCAACCCACCATTAACATCTTCATTGTTACACTGAACTGCCGAGCACCACCGAACGAAGCACCACGACCACCTGAACCTCGTGCCACCATCAACGCCACCCAACACCGCCTGACCCTTCACCTTCTCCCGCCCGGCCCGCGACCTCCCCGCAAGACACTTCCGCCGCGCCCGGTCGCGCCCCGCCCGCACCCTCCCCGCCCGACTTCGCCCGTCCACCGCTCGAAACACCAAGCACCCCTTCCTTATTTATCTTCCCCCGAGTCGCCTCCCCTGTTCTTCCTTCCCGCCTCCTTCGTTTTTTTTCCTTTCTTCGGTTGGGTGAAACCGATTCTTTGAATCGGTAAAAAAAAAAACCCCCCCTCTTTTCACTTTATTTTAGCTTTATTTGTTTATTTTATTTTTTAAACTAAAACCCATGACTTTCCTAAACAAGCCTACTTTAATTAAGTTAGTATATTTTAGTTTAAGTTAATTTTTATAACTTGAAAATGTTTCTTAAATAATATGAGTATAAGAAAGTTAGTTTTATATGTTAAAATAGTTGTTTAAGTTAATAAAAATAAAGTTGAAGTAATCTTTGATTACTTAAAATGATTTCATTATTGATTTAAAAACCATAACTTTGATTTTTAAACTCTCTTAAAATCATTAAGAATTCTTTAAGTTATTTAAATTATTTAAATTGTTTATTTTATATAAAAAGGGGTTATTTAGGTAACTAACTTAGATATCGTTAACGTCTAATGTAGATTCCGATTGCGTAGACGAGGAATATCAAGAGTGTTAATCGGTTCGTGAATCTAACTTTTGGGCATGCGTCACGAGGTAATCTCCGATGTCCATCTAAACATAGATCCCGTTAGTGTAAAAAGAACCGATTACGTGATCATTATGTGCTTATAAAATTTATAAGTATGGACTATAATTATGGATTATCGACTTAATGCGGATTATGAATATGAAGGATAAAATGGAAAACGACTATGGATTTCGATTATGAATCATGACTATGGACGATGTACGATATGACATAGATGGTTGCCCTGTATGAGAGGTTCAGCGGCCCCTACAGGTTCTCTGGTTACTATGCTGATTTTCTGTTACTTGTCTTCCTTCTATCTTGTTGTGATCCAAGTAGAAGGGGTGTGCACACTAGGGACTCTGTTATTATGGCCATTATGTTATCCGTAGGTGGTTACAGGGGATTGACCCCGGCCTACAATGTTGAAGTAAGTGGTTACAGGGGATTGACCCCGGCTTACTGGCGCTCTCTTTCCTCTCCTTAAATAATTGGATGAATTATGTGATTATTCATTGTATATATACATGTGTGTATGTGTGCTATGCTTTATAACCCTATTAACCTACTATTTTACAAAGTATTTTCAACTTAAGTATTTTACGGGATGGAGTTGGAATTACTCAGTTTTTCTGATTTTTGGGAGCTTGTCTCTCTTGTTTCTTTTCAATGCATTTGTGCAGGTGGGTGATCGACGGGGGAACAAAAGGGAGATCACTTAGAGTTGTCAGCCACTTAGCTTATGATTTAGCTTCCGCTGGAACTCTGAAATACTTTTGTAATTAGTAATATTTAATGAACATTTTACTTGGTTGTAAGGATTAATTAATTTGAATTTAGTATGCTTTAATCTAGCCTTGCATTTATTTCCAAGGAGATAAGTGCGGCGGTAGCACGCCCGTTGAGTCGAACCCTCGTGGATTTTCCCCCATCTCAAAGTTTTATTAAATGAAAAAGGGTTCGGGTTGGCGGGGGTGTTACAATTGGTAATGCTTATTTGTGTTTGATGTTGTAGGATCAACCTTAGAGGTCTCTATACCACACACCAAGCATAGAGTGGAACAATTTTTGCAAAAAAAAGGGGCTTTTGGAAGGATTTGTGCACAAGGGTCATATTCAAACGGTCATAACATTCATCACACATAATATTTTTCAGTGATTCAAGTTGGAGATGAAATTGTGCCTCGATAGCTTTCCAAAAAGTGGTCACAATACCGATTCTGATAAAAAGTGAAAGAGATATGGCTCTTTGAAGTTAGGCGCATCTGCTAGAACGGAGCGCCCGCTCCTTATTGTTTGGGCGCCCGCTCCTAAAGCCAAGCAAACTTTCTGCCTGCGTGAAATTATATGGAGAGCGCACTCCAAACTATTTGGAGGGCCTTCTCTGCTTGACGTTCTGCGGAAATTCCTGATTTTCGACCCGTTTAATGATGTAATGTTTAAATCTTTTAAAAAGACGGACCCCTAATTTTTGAGGGGGAGGAAGGAGCGGTAGCCTCCATAAGTTTAGTTAGAGGTTTTTGTTAGGGTTTTCAGAGAGAGAAACTCTCATCTTTTATAGAGAGAAGTGAGAGAAACTTCTTGAAAGCTTGGAATTCGAAGAATTTAAGAAGGAAACTTGAATATTTAGAGGCTCCTTGCAACTTTAATGAGATTTTCTTACTCTCTCTCATATTTTGTTGATTTATTTTCTTATTTTCACGTCATTTTCACTCTATTTACTTGTTCATCCTAGATTAGTGTTTTAGTTCATGTTAGTAGTTGTTAATGTCTTTTAGTTTATAAATTTATTATGATTTTTGAGTAGTTATTTTGAGAAAGGGATGAAGCCATTAATGATATCACGAGTCTTTGGGTCATATTTGGGGTTTTTTTTCACTGGGCTCCATGGAAACTTGATTCTTAGTCACTTCAATGAAGGATTGAAAGATGAAATTGAAGAGTTGACTCCCTATTTGTTCACTTTACTAAACTTGCATGAAAATAGGGGTTTTAGTTAAGAGATTTATTTAGTTATCTTGTTTTTCATGTTCTTGAGTTGGGGTTTGTTGCATGAATTAGGACATAATCTCCTATTTGAGTAACCCTCTTTAGCTTGAAAGAGTAATTAAAGATTTATTAGATGACCCCTATAAAGCATTCTCTTTAGACTACCCCCTCTTAATTTCCTAATTTTTTTGATGATTGAAATAATTGTTGAATTCCCCTACCCTAATTCCTTTTATTTAATAGTTTTTAGTTGGTAATTGACAAATCTCAGACAACTATATCTTCATCGTAGCATATTATAATTAACATTTTCGGTGATACCCTTAGTCCTTGTGGAAGAATGACGCTTGCTTGCCATAATTAGGTTAGTAGTTAGTTAGGTAGTTTGATTTAAGGGTTTTGTTTAACGACGCGAAAAACCTAATGTAACCCCCACAACCTTGCCCACCTTCATCCATCATCACCAGATTTTCAACTTCGTAGCCACCGAACAGTACCAACTCCACCATCTCCCTCACCTCACTCGCTGCCAGCAATGCACCACCAACCAACCAAACCCTCCTCACCAACGCATCCATCCACCCTTGCTCTCTCAACGTTCACCCACACAACCATCCCACTAGTAGCACTTGATGCGCCTATCAACCATCAACCACTCGCAGCTCTCTTAGAGCATAACCAATGGTTGCCCTATAGTTTGTGGTCATTAATTATTTTATTACTTCCTCACTCTTCCACCTACCCCACCATATTTTCTCTCTCCTCCAATTCGTTCTTTGCTCCTCTTTTCCTTGGTCCATCATGAAGAGCTGGGCATCAATTTTTTGGCCAAGTTTTTTCTCTCTCCTAATAAACTAATATTACTTTTATACTCTCTCTCCTCATAACCCACAAGGAGGGCAACGGCTGGGAGTACTCTTACATCCCATCTTCTTCTCTCCTCATCACCTACCAACCACAAAACACCACCACTCCCTGCAGCTTACGGTTGGTGATTCTGCCACCGTGTCGCCGATGCTACAGTTGGTGTCGTTGCTACTGCCCTTTTCTCTTTCCTCTCATCTAGTTGTGTTGCTATTTTATGTCGCTGCCTCCGCGACTTGCCGGCGCTCCACCACCACAAAGTGTCCGCCCCTACTGCTTTCTCGGGTTTTGTTGTTGTTGCTTTAATTCCTAGTTCCTAGTTCTTCCATCTTCAACTTGGCTTGTTCTAAGTTTACATTGCTTTTTAGCTTTATTTTGTAATACAATTTCAGTGGGTTTTGGATGAAATCAAATTATAGCTTCTATGACTTATATTTGTAAATAAGAACAATGAAAGAGAAAATATAAGTGGGAGTTATTGGGTTGAATTTTACTTTATTTTTCCGGCAATTAAAATGAAAAAAAACTTCTACATAAGGAAAGACTGAATTCTACCTCCTTTTTAATAGAAGTTTCTATCAATAGAGTGAAAGTCTTCCCTTGTTCCCTTTGATTGATTGGAAGGGAATCACGAAGAGAGGGGTTTAATAGATAAACTCAATCTAACTTGACCACTTTGTGGAATTCATATAAGCATTATTGTGCTTATAAACTATATACTCATTAGTTCCTTTCAAAAAAAAAATATACTCATTAGTCATTATAAACCACAGTTGCAGCAATCCTACTAAATATATGGCTCCTTTTCATATGATCAAGAAAATGACTTTTAATCCAATTAGTGATTGCTTAGGAGTTAGAATTTCGTTTTTCCCATTAAATTTTCAAGCGAATCGGAAAAAAATCAATTGAGATGAAATAGAAGTAGAAGCATTAGCAATCATCAAATATGAGTAGAAGTGAAATATGAGGTAGGGTGGTGATGATGGACTGTTGTGGGGGATGGTGGTGGAGGAGAGAAATGAAATAGGAGTAGCAATGTTGGCAATCGTCGAATTCCAAATTCTAAAGTTGTAACGGAAACTTAACGAAAGGAGCAAAGCCATATATTTTTCAAAACCTCAAGGGCACTAGGTGCATTGTTGAAAATACGAGGGTATCCTGTAAATTTTCTTAAAACTCAGGGGTACTTGATGAAAAAATTGTTGACTGTTTTGTGTTTAACTGTTTTTCCAATAAATCAGCAGCAGCATATAGTGAAGCAACTATCAGTTGGTTTGATGGCGAAGAACAACACTTGGTTTGATGATGAAGCAGGCAACAACACTTGGTTTGATGAGTAGTTTACAGCAACAGCGGGTAAGGTGATGTGACCAAGTTATATGCGATTATAGAGTGTTGAGAAGTCCATTTTACTAAGGTTTAAGGTTTAAAAAGGAGAGTTTTACTCATCTATACCTTAGTGTGGAGAAGAGGGAGTTATGATGAATTTGCGATATTAGAGGAGATTTAAGGATATTTTGTGGTTATATGTGTTTATGATCATTTACAGGTGGATTCCCATCCCGTGGTTGCGATCCATTCAACATAAAAAAACCACAAAAGTCATTGGAGTCTAGAGTTATAATGTTATAGAGTGGAAGCACAATCTTGGCAGCAGCTAATGCCCGAGCCGCGCGCCAGAGCCGCACGAGTCGCGCGCTGCGAGCGAAGGATGAGATTGTCAGCAGCTAAAGCCCGACTCGCGCGCAAGACATGCCCGAGTCGCGCATATCGAGTGAAGGCTGAAGCTTGGCAGCAAGAAATGCCCGAGCCGCTCACCAGCATCCCGCGAGCCGCGCACTTCGAGCGAGGAGTATTGATAGGCAGCAGCGAAGGCCCGAGTCGCGCGCCATTGATGCCCGACTCGCGCACTTCGACGCGGCTACGAATCTTCGGCAATTTTCAGCTTTCCTTAGGTTTTATTAAGGAGAAAAACGTTTTGTTTTGGTTGTCTTGTAATTTCTGAACTGAATTAGAGAGGATAGAGAGAAGAACCCTAATCCCTATTTTCTCCCTTTTTGAGTTTCGAATAATTAGTTTGAAGATTTGCTTGATGGATGCTATGTCGATCGTAGCCTAAATCTAGTCTTGAGAACGGTTAATCAAGCTTCGGTCTATTATTGTGAGGTTTCTCTTTGTTAACTTTTTCTTAATTATAATTGTGATTTCTTGATTTTAATTTATGATTGTGGTATGTATTGCTAGGAGTACTACTAGTTTATACATTCGATTTATCATTTGCTAGGATTTAGAATTGATGCCGATTCATCTGTTCTTCTTTCATGAGTAGCAATCTAGGGTTTGATTAATGAATCTGATTATTCTTGATTAATCACTAGAGAAATCACAAATTCCAATTTGAATATGTTGTGCTAGCAATTTGTTAATTGGCTCATTGTTTCCTAGTTCGTTGATGTTCTATTGATTTGAATTTAATCTCTGATTAGATTAGATTAATCTTTACTTCAAGTTTTATGATCATCTGATTGTGATTGTTTAACGGTACTTTTGAGGGAAAGGAATTTGATTTCCAACTTTGAGTAATTAAGAGTAAAGTTACACATTTGAGAAACCAATGATCAATAGTACGAATCGAAGTGGCCATAATCGAACTCAAGATTCTTCTCTTCTTGATTACATTACTTTTTGATTGTTCTTTAGTTCTTCATATTTAGTTATTCAATTCTTTAATCCCAAAACCCCCATTTGATCTATTATAAGCACGAGTTAGTCCCCAAGTCTCTGTGGATTCGACCCTACTTGCCACTTACATTTATTTGTATTGGAAAGAAGGAAAATAAACTTTTATCTTTGGTAGCGCGTACGACCGCGTCCCACCTTAAGGCCAAGAGCACAACACAACCGCAACAATACAGCTTAAAAAATAGGTTAAAAACTATTTGGCTCTCAGGTCTTATAACAAGTTTTATGAAACTGTTACCAGACGACTCATCCTCGAGCACTTGACTCAATCAACATCACAAAATAATAATAAAACGTAAATGAGCCACAAAGCAACTGTGGGCAGGCGGCTATCATTATACAGTCTTTTTCGCACAAACTTACCAAAATGTTATCAGGTGTGTATCATATTTTTATATAGCGCCACCTCACGGAGCTAAGGGCAACAAATACACAAAAATACTTTGGGAGTTGATATTCATCAATGATACGGGTCATTCTGTCCAACAAACTACCAAAACCTCAAACCAACATATCAAAAAAGTGCTTCAAGCAGCAACAAATAGTGCTTCAAGCAGCAACAAATAGTGCATGGGCATCAACCAAAAAGACAACAGATTACTTACGGAATGGACTCATAGTCAATATCACTAGGCTCAACTGGTACACTAACATCAAGAGTTTCTTCATCCACAATTAGGTTATAATCGGAGAGCCAATTTTGACAAGTAACTAAACCTTCACCATTCTTAGGCAACAAACGCAGCTGATACTTGGTCAAAATTCTGCCTCCCATGCTAAAGGAGGATTCAGATGCAACAGAGGTAATAAGGATGGCTAAAATGTTTCAAGCCATACGAGCAAAAACAGGAAACTTAACCATATGAACACGCCAATATGAAAGAACATAAAAAATAGCATCAGAAATAACATGAACAAGGGGGGCATCACTAGCGGAAAAAACCTCAACAGCTCTGGTCAAAATACCGCTTACTGATCCAGTAATGGGTCGCAACGCGTGGACATGGAGCTGCTAGAAGAACTCAACTGATTCGGTTGAAAACCGGATCAGTTTAGCGTAGACTGATCTGGTTAGGTAAAAAACCGAACCAATTAATCAACTTAAAAGATTCGGTTTTCCGATCAAATTGCATCAGTTGAGATTACATTGTAAACAAAAGAAAAAATTTGCGCCACAATAACAACACAAAAACTCAACAAAATACAACCAATATAGTAAAAAAACCAAACAAAAATTTACGAATACAAACTTACCAACGAAAATGATACAAAAATAACGACAATACAAAAATTGAGATTGCTATATTCCATAAAAACCCCAGCTTGCAATATCAAGCAAAAAAATAATAACAAGAGGTAATGAAAAGGTAATAAAAAGAAATTACAATTGCCAATAAGAAAATCAAAGAAATTACAAGAAATCAAAAGAAAGAAATTACAAGAAACTTACAAGAAATTATAAATTACAAGAAACTAAACATTAGGGGAGAAGCAAGTAAAAAAAAGAACTAAAAATTAGGGGTGGAGCAAATTAAAAACGAAAAATTAGAGCAAACTAAAAATTACAAGAAACTAAAAATTAAAAATTAAAAAAATACAATAAATTACAAGAAATGATAAATTACAACATAAATTACGAGAAATGATAAATTACGTAAGAAATTAAAGATAAAAAATTACACAAAACAAAACCAACTATTACAAACCCTAGATCTGGGAACCTGTGGCGACGACGCTTCTTCCAAGTTTTAATCTTTCGCCACCTTGGTTGCGTTGAGGAGAGAGAAAAGCGGTGATTTTTGGCCACCATTGTTGCGTTGAGGAGAGATTGAGAAAAGTGGTTTGTAGCGGTAATTTATTGCAATAATGAAGAGGTAATAAAAAGAAATTGCAATTGCCAATAAGAAACCCAAAGAAATTACAAGATATTAAAATAAAGAAATTACAAGAAACTTACAAGAAAGTATAAATTACAAGAAACTAAAGATTAGGGGCGGAGCAAGTAAAAATAATAAAAATTAGGGGTGGAGCAAATAAAAAAAAACAAAAAATTACAGCAAATTAAAAATTACAAGAAACTAAAAATAAAAAATAAAAAATACAATAAATTACAAGAAATGATAAATTACAACATAAATTACGAAAATGATAAATTATGTAAGAAATTAAAGATGAAAAATTAAACAAAACAAAACCAATTATTATGAACCCTAGATCTGGGAACCTGTGGCAACGACGCTTCTTCCAAGTTTTGTTCTTTTGCCACCTTGGTTGCGTTGAGGAGAGAGAAAAGTGGTGATTCTCACCACCTTGGTTGCGTTGATGAGAGATAAAAGCGGTGATTTTCCGCCACCATTGTTACGTTGAGGAGAGAGAAAAATGGTTTGTAGTTGTAAGTGTTTTAGGGTTTGTGGGCGGTGATGGTGGTGCGTAGAGAGTATTATAAGAGAGAAGTAGGGTGGTTGGCGTAGATCTTGAGGTGGTGGTGGTTGTGCATTGAGGCGAGAGGATAGAGGAGAGGAGAGGAGTAAGGTGATTCGGTCGATCGTTGAGGGAAAAACCTTATGTGAGGAGTCGAGTGGGAAGGTCGAGTGAGCTAGGGTAGGAACCCCTAGTGAAGGATTAAAAATGAAACTAGGGGTAGATTACGTTTAGTTGTTAGATTGAGATCTCCATGAAAATAGGCATTTCTTGATCTACGGTTTCTTGATTTTAATTATCTTGTTATGTATTTGCTAGATTCATTGTTCATGCCATGAGAATAGGTCATGAATGACTAATTAGCTCGAGAGAGTAATTAGGGTTCTTATTGAATGATTATTCCCCTTGTTAAAGCCCCTATTGTGATTCCCCTTGGTCTTGCTTTTGGATGTTTGGATCATTTGATTGTGAATTCCCCTAACCCCCTAGTTCCTTTATCCTTAATTTATTTCTTTAATTTTATTTTTGTTATATAATATGAGTTATCGATTTTCTAGTTATTCTATACTTTAGACATTAGTTTCTAATCATTTCAAAAACCCAAAAATAAATTTAGCACATTGTAATTAGCAAAGACCTACTTCCTTGCAGTTCGACCCTTTGCTTGCCTATTATGGGTAAATTTAGGTTTATTTTTGAAGTGTTACAATGAGGGCGCCCAAAGCCCACTTCAAAAAAGATGTAAACATGAGGTTGATACCAAGGCCCATGCGTCAGTTGTCGTGTCGTGCCTATGTAAACACTAACCACAACTCAATAGCTCATAAGTCGTTTCTTGGGCTAGTTTTGGTAACTACCGGAAAGCAAATGCAACACATGCGTCAGGCTAGCGCCATGCCAATTTATCTAAGCTTTGATGGTGTAATGCTTTTAAAGAGGAGGATTTTTGTTTTATTTTTACTACCTTTCTTATATCCCATTTTCTAAATAACTACCTTTCTAAGTTTTTCTCTAATTTAACTACCTTTTAAGTTCCTCAATTGTTGGTTTTGCTACCCTTTAACAAATTCCGTCCATAAATCCGTTATGTGGGACCCACTTATGACATTTTTCCCATTTTCTAGAAATTTCGCCAATATTTCTACTTATAACCTTGTTCTTCCTTCTTGAAACATCATTTCGCCAAATTATCTTCAAATTATCTTCAAACAATCTTCGAAAAGCCTAAATTAAGAGTTTGTTGCGCATTCTCGTGCCATTTTGTGGGTAGCTAATCAACCAATTTCAACCAAGTAAATTAAGATTATTGTTTTAATTTTGTGGATTATGGTTCATGCAAAATTGGGGATTATATTCATTGGGCTCTTTGTAAAAATAGAGCTTCTAATTAGTAATTGAATGTGCATAATTGAATGATTGTTGGGCAAAATTGAAACTTTGATATGATTAATCTTCAATATAGTACATATTTTGATTCGTATTGGAAGCTATAATATTGATGAACTTCCAATATTAACAAAGACTCAATTTGTTAAAAACCCTAGTTTTCAAATTAATATTGGAACTTAAATTTTACTTCGAGTTGTTGAAATTGTCAAACTTTCTTGAAATTGCAATGAATAATAACTTGAAACCCCTAATTCAGATTTGTGAAGATTGATTTGAAGAAAGATTTACAAATTGTATTTGAGGTTGAATGATAAGGATGATATGCAGAAAAATAGAGGGAGAAATGTGAGAATAATAGGGGAAAAAATAAAAGTGAGCCTCACTTAATAGAAAAATGGACATATGCCAATTAGATGTAGTGAAACCAATAATTTGGGACAAGAAAGGTGTTAAATTAGGCAAAATTTAAGAAAGATAGTTATTTAAAAATGTGATATATTAAAAGGTAGTTAAAACCAAAATTTCCTAAAGATTATCCAAATTGTTTTATCATTTCGTCGTGTCACCTTTTAATATAAACTAGTATTTTTGGCCCGGGCGATGCCCCAGGCAATTACAATTATCAAATATATTATCATTCATAAGTTTCATAATTGATTTTATTAACTTTTTATAATTTTCTTTCTAGTGCGGAATTGGAAAATAGACGTTATGACATGATAAGTTGTTTTTTTTTAAAAAAAACTTGCAAGGAATTGGGGATAAAAATAACAATGTCAATGGAATTGGGGGTAAGAAAATGTTATTACCTTAATAAAGTGTTAGAGATCAAAAAAACAGTTTGTTTATATCTTTATATTTACATATAATTATAAGACTTTATTATGTTTTACTTTAAAACAATAAACATTGAAATTGTAGTGGATTGGTGGTTAAACTCTCACATTTCATTTCAAAGGTCATGTGTTTGAATCCTCGTAGCTACACATTGTTAATATTTTTAAATGAGATCATAAACATGTGTATGAGAAGCTTGAGAAGAGTGTCATGTAACATCGTTCCTTTGATAGGAACGCCTTTTAATATATTTGATCCCTAGACCACTGGGTAGCCAATAATTATTAATATACATCTCTATAGGCAGATTACCACTGGGTAGACAGTTTTTTCCATACACTACTCCCTATAATGATTATATATATATATATATATATATATATATATATATATATATATATATATATATATATATATATATATATATATATATATATATAAGGTAAGATAAAGGGGCTCATTTGAGGGGATAGGGGGAAATCCTCAACTGAGTCCCATGAGGTTTGATCCCTAGACCTCAGGGATAAGAGGTGGGAAACGATACCACTACTTCACCACCTCAACCTCACTCCCTATAATGATTATATATATATATATATATATATGCCTATAAGGTAAGATAAAGGGGGCTCATTTGAGGGGAATAGGGAGAAATCCTCAACTGAGTCCCATGAGGTTTGATCCCTAGACCTCAGGGATAAGAGGTGGGAAACAATACCACTACTCCACCACCTCAACCTCACTCCCTATAATGATATTCATATTAGCTAATACACACCACTATCAAGAACTGTCAGCTTGAGTTGTGAATCTCCTGAAAATGAGCAAAAGGGAAAAAAACAAGGCATTGATTAGCAATTGAGCACATACAAGAAATTAATCTATAACTGAAACTACGATTAGACCCCTTTCAGCTTTAAATAAAATCTTCCCTATGATAACAAATGCATCCAGATGTGCACAATCTATTAACAAATTTATCAGGGAACTAGTTCTTCCCAAAGACTAGACAAATTGAATTCAATTAAATATGACAGTTACAACAGGGCACGAAAATTTGGTGCCTATCCGTATCACAAACTAACACCAACAGTGAAAGTACTGTTTGCTGAACCAATGCTGTGCTCTGAGAATAACAGTCCCAACTCCCAAATGTCTAACTCATTCTGCCGAGGTATCAAAGAGACCTGACGAAAGGATCTAACATATCATATAGGAGTCAGACAATGCTTGGGGCGTCACCAGTCCAATTGCAATTAGCACGAGCCCACCTCGTTCTAATGCAGTCTACAAGTGGAGCATGTTGCGGAGGCTCGGGCAGAGCAGCTTTAGCAGCATCTTTCCCACTAGTTTCATTGCCACTAGAACTTGATGGGGGTGCTGCCTCTGCCATATACTCCTCAGGTGTCCACCTAGGTGGTACTGAGACTCTCAGTTTTGTAAGCCGCGGTCTTTGCAAAGGAGTCTCACCTTGGTTTCCGTTGGAAACTGATTTTGCTATTCCATTGAAGTGGTAGATTTCAAACACCTTTTTGCCCATTAACCCCGAAGAATCCTTGAATCCTCCCAAGTTCTTGTCTAAATCCAAAAGAGCCTGCCAAAACTCACTCCAGACTATGAAGCCTGCACTGCAGAGGCGGTCAAGCTTATCAGAGGAAAGGTTTATGCTGGTTTCCTTAAGAACTTGCTGCAAACCCTCGACACTAATAAAGCCGCCACCTCCACTCTGGTCTTGTGCATCAAATGCTCTCCTGATTCTTGATTCTCTCTCTTCCATTTCATTCTCATCCTGAACCGACGGATGAAAAGCAAATAGATTAGTGTAATGTGACTCACTCCCAACAACCCAAATCGGCCATTTTGGGCGTTTCAGATGTTGTCCAACTTTACAAAAGTTGAGGGACTCCAGCAGGGTGAGGAATCCAACTTCTACATCAGAGGATACACCCTTCAAAAACATGCCAGCCCCTAAGTCTATTCTCTCGTCAAACACATTTGCAACAGCCTGTCCACACAGTAGTAGGTTAACAATTTCCTGCCACGTCAATTCAAAATTAGCAAGTGTACTCGAACTGCACACATTCAGATGAAAGTATCAAGCAACTTGTCTTAGAAAGACCAAGAGTTACCTGTGAGGCATGACCAAAAGGAGCGGTTACTAGGGGTAGGCTTGGGTCATCCCTATCAGCTTGAATGGAATCCTGTATTTTTAATGCAAAAATTATCAGATGGAAAATCAGCAGAATCTAATTGCATCAGGGCGTTCTCATGAAATTACAGCATAAGCATCGATCCCAGTAACTTGCAATATAAGAATCAATCTAAATCATTGAGATCATGTGACAAAGTAGACAAAAGCATTGCGTATAGTATTCCATGCACTAACTAAACAAAGATTTACAAGTCGGAAATTCCATATCTTTTGACATGTCCCCAGTAAACTGCCAAAAACTAAGACGTCCTCCTCTACCTCCACAAAATCAAAAAGTGGGAAGGTAAAGGGACGAATGACCATAGACATAGAGAATCATTTGTTCTACATTGTATAAGTTGGGCAGGTCACTCAAGTAGTCTGTTCTAGATTTTGAGGATAAGTCAGTAGGTCTGCCATCTATCTTGAGGCGTTTTTGCATTGAATATACACATTCTGGAAGGACTAAGGAATTTAGAAGTCAAGTCGTTGTGTTCAGTGGCTGGACGACATTATAAATTTCAGAAATCAGTTTTCTGGTACCCTAGTACCATAGAGTAATTTCCCTTGGAGCAACCTTTGCAATGAAGGTGAGATCTAATTTTTGAGTAGAATAAGTCCAAATTCTGTTAACCATCTTGAATACGGATATACTTTCTGAGTAAAAAATGGAACATCTCTCTCCAGGGAAATCAGTTTCCACTTTCCTCCCTTTAGAGTAATAGTGCTTGGGTCTATTCTAGTCATCTGCTGGTCATCTCAAAAATAATTTAGTAACTTTTTGTACATACAAAGTTGAGCAAGTTCAAATAACAGCATCATAATAGGATAACGTATCAATTCACCAAATTCACAGTGAGGGGCCAGCACATTTACTTTCGCACCACTGAAGTGACTTGGATGGAACAATCTTCATGTTCTCAATGTCGATTAGAGTTCTGAGAGGTGATACCGAAAGGATCACATCTGTGACAAATTTCGCATTTCGAATCGCAAAATGCTTAGAAATGGATATGGCTGCTTCACTTCCACCGGACAAGTCTCAATCACAAGGATCAAGACCTTGTTGTTATGTCCCCTTCCGGTATCTCGATTGAAATAGGCAGGCATGGAGGCTAATTTGTACTAGAGTCTACAAAGGGCATTGATGTGTCCTGCATATCATTCAATCGTAAATGACAGGGGTTCAAGTGTTGGTAACTGACCAGATTTTCCAGACTGTTGTTCAAGGTAGTGAACCGGCCTAAGATGAGGGTCACTATTTGGTATTGCATTTGGCATTATGCCTACGCAAAGTCATCATAAAATAATCTAGATTCATAGTGTTACTCTGTTAGTCTCTTTGCTGTTCTCACTTTCATTATCTAGATTCATATTATTACTCTGTTCGTCTCTTTGTTGTTCTCACTTTCCTTTTTGGGATCTATTTTTGTGTTTTTCACAATTTAAATTTTTCCTCTCATAAAAACAACTCATGTGATTTAAATGATACCACCACTAAACCACATTCCTTGGAAACTCCCCAAAAGCAAAGTGGGAACGGCAAAAAGAGATGGCAGGAATAATACTTTACTTAGCAAAGGCCCACCACAGAGTTCATTTTTAAAACTTGTGCCTAAAACAAATGTGGATGGCTTGCAGGGGCAGAGGTCCGTCCCATATTCAATTATTTTGATGATCGAAAAGACTACCTTTTCCCTTATACATATATGTGAAAATATAATTGAGGAAAAGAATATTAAAGGAAATTTGAAGGGAAAAACAATTGAAAGTAGAAGTTATTGCTTATAGCAAGAATCCCAACCTTTGACCAACTGTTTTATACCGTTCCCATCCCAATTTTAGATTATTTCATTTTTACATATTAAAAACAGAGGAGATTCTCAGTTTTGCTTAAAATCTTTACCCCCTGAACACCTACTTCCATTAGCAGCAATAAAGCCCAAGCAGGGGCTGGGACACTAACAGCAAATTCTCTTTCTTCTTCAATTGATGCCTCAATTTTCAGATCTAGGAGTTTCAAGTGAAAATTCTAGATTGGCAAAGTTGAGGATTTCTTAATACAACATCAGAAATAACTGTCCTCGGATTTTCAAAAAAGACAAGTTTACAGATTGTTCCACCATTTCGAAAGTAAATTGAAGGGTTTTGTGAGGAAAGAATCAGGGCCAGCCTTCTTAATTTCTAAGGAAAATCTCCAAACTTGGTGTTTCAATTTCTGAAAATGTTCTTGTAATGTGACACGGCAGTGCAGGCAATTTTCATGCTTCATAAGTTTCAAACCTAGTTTAGGAATTCATGTGGGAAGCTACTGCAAAGAAACTCAATACTTATGACAAACTGCAAATATGGAAGCTTTACAAGAAATTGTTTTCTAATGTGTGTTTTGCTAGTGGTGAAACAAGAAAGTACTTGTTCTTGCATTACCATGTATCGGCTGACCTTATGCAAAGGCTTATTGGTATCATTGAGATTTGTAAAGCAAGTCCACCTCTCATTACCTGAGTTCTTGGAGGCATAAAGAGCAGAAAATCCTATGGTAGTTTCTCTCTTTGCTTTAATCTTTGGGATATTAGACTATAAAAGAATAATAGAGATCCCAAATTGAATTTCCAGCTGGTATTGGCTTACTGTTCAACTTCTTTCTAGGTTGAAGCTTAAGCAAATAACCTTGACCCTCTTAATGTAAGTTAAAATTAATTTTTTTTCTACTCTGAATTTGGTGGACTCGTGGTCTTCCATAATGTATCTCCTTGTGTCCCCGCTACAGATCGTTTCCTAATCTAAACTAAATATTCAATCAGTCAATCACCATGAAATAAACAAATTCATAATAGGTATGTACTTATGTATAAACTAGTTGCTAACAACTCTAACCCTTCACCCATCACTTAAATTCCCATTCCCTTCATATCCCACTTTAATATAAGAGTAAAAGGGAAGTATCAACTTGCACCGAAACCAAAAAAATATAATCGTTACAGGATGCTATTTGCATAGATCACATCCAGAAATTTCTTGAGATTGTGACATCAAGTGCTCCAGGTATGCAGGATTGCAGGTGCCAAAAGATAAAAAGAAAGAAGGGGGGGTTTGGAGCCTTGGAGGGGACAAACAAATCGCAACAAAGCATTAAGGAAATGTAAAACTGAAAGACAACTTTGAAGGTTCAGGCACTACATAACTTGATAAAGAAATTACACATACAAAACTGTAAAACAAAAGGCATACCAGTCCTCGAGAAAGCAATGCTGAGATAAGAAACAGCATTGCTCCCATACGACTTTCAAACACAGGAAGCATCATCTCAAGCCTCTGAATTGCAATGGCAGATGATGTATATGAAGTTACTCTCAGGGTTTTCTGCACATCTGAAGCACACTCAATTGAAAATCCATCCAGGGCTTGTAGAATGATCTGTAAATTAGAATGAAATTTTCTGCATCAGTTCAGTAAAGCAGAGACAGGTAAACATTTTTCCACTTACAGCTGTAGCAGTCGCATAGATTTAGTAAATCATCAGAACATACCTCATCTGGTGGTCCATCATTGGGGCCTTCACCATCTTGGTTCAGGACATCAAGAGTTGCAACCACTGCCTTTTTATTATCTCCACAACGAAATAATATATCCGCCATACTTCTGACAAGTGCCCTGTAAATTTTAAAAAGATTTTGAGTGTGGACAATCTCCATATTGTGGATAATAACATACACCAAATTGATTGCACAGAATAAATATCAACATGTCTCAGCCACACAATTCTCGACTACATTCTCAAAGTATTCCTCTCTCCACTAAGCAGATATCAAGATAAAAATAAAATCCAGCAAAAGAATCCGGAAAACAAACAAAATCAACCATGTTTTTCCATTACAGTCCATTATTACATTATAACTAGGTTTGAAACCTGTGTGATGCACTTATTTTTAATGTGGCAAAATTATAATCAATTATAATTAATCATTTTTTGTCAAACCAATCTAATATATTGCCAAGTCTTCTAATGTGATATTATTTTTAGGGATGGCAGTGTATCCTGGACTCGCTCTAGATCCGTGGATCTAGATGCGTTCCATAGGATCTGGATTTTCGAAATTTTGGTCCAATGGATCAGGGTCCTTTCGAAATTTTGGTCCAATGGATCAGGGTCCGGGGTATGACAGGTCATATCTAGATTTGAATCTCAATTTGAGATCAAAATCCAGTCTAGATCTGACGAGTGGACCCGTTTTCTACTTTGAAATACATTGACATGTATATTGTTAAGTGATAATCTAATTTAATGATGATTAAAATAGTCTCGTTAGTTCTTGTGTCATGAAAAATAAACCGAAAAAAGTGATTATTAATTATATTTTTTACAGTAATATTTCTTTTGGGTGCTTTACTAATTTTTTTCCAAGTAAAAAGAATATTAATGTGGATCCAGAACTTCCTCACCGTATAAAAATGTATACGTAAGAGTATCAAATAAGTTTTCCGTGGAAGATGATGTGCAAGATAAGGATCTATAAGACAACATTGAATCCACAAAGGCTCACTATCTGCATGTAATAATTTCAGATGGTGTAAAGGATTGTCTGATATTGTTGATTTGATGTTGTCTAATAGAACTCGATTGCAAATTATCTCCCACATGTGCAAAATCTATTTGGGGCTGTTATATCTGCAGATTCATACGTGAGGAGTTTGACTTCGAAAGTTACCATGACTAAAGCAAAAGAAATTACATTAAAAGACTAAGAGGTTGTAAAGTACTATCATTGGTGTTGCATTTATGTACAAAAATGCAACAAATAGGTAATATCTAACTTTCAAAATGAGAAACTATCAAGAGTATTGGGTGGAAAAGTTCGAAAAATTTATTATTTTCAATTTCATTAGCTACATTTGCTTATGTGATGATGGAATCTTTTAAATTATTTTACTATCTTAAAGCTTTTTTGCCAAATTTGCTTACAAGCTAGAATTTTTTGAATCTTCAATAAAATAATTATCTTAGATCCCATTAGTAAAAAAAAATGGGTGTCTACTTATGTGGCACTCTCAGTGCTCCCAAAAAAGCCTCCTTTATATAAATATATATATATACCTCCTCCGCTTTTTAATTTACTTGCAACATTTCCATTTTAGAAAGTCGCACATTACTTGCAACATTGACATATTTGGCAATATATCCTCTCTTTCTCTCGTAGCACATGGGTCCTTTTTTTTCTCTCTCCTCTCCTTGTGCCATGTTTCAATGTTGCAAGTAAAAAGAAAGGAGAAAGTATTAGAATGTGACAAGCACACCAATAGCATATCTTTGTCTAATGTCGGGCAGCTTCTACTCCGCCTCTCATTGTAAGACATCCTTATGATTCAATAAAATTTGACTTATCCCCAAAAAAATAATACGCAAATAACAGTATCACTTTTATCATGAAGTCTTAGAAGTCTATGAGCCTATATTTGTCACCTTTTTCTAGTATCTTCTGGGAGGGAAGTAAAATTTGCTGGCGTAACAGATTCACGTTTCCACGATCGTTGTGGTGTTCTTGATACATTATTATTTGATTCTTCTGGAACAAACAGAAGATATTTAAGGACGAACCCCTGCAAAATGCCCATGGGAAGAAAAGCATAAAGCCAAGAAAGCCAACAAAGGAGCACATATTTTCTATCATACAAGATATACCACAACTTTTGATCCATGAAATAAAAAAATCACAAGCTGCAGCCCTTAGCTTATACACTCAGCTATCAGAGTAAATGTCACCATTCAGATAGCAATAATGAATAGCCCTTGTACATCCATGACCTAGGGCATAAAGCGATTCAACAACTGACATTTTTGGAAGCTAAGTATAATAGTCAAGAACCCTTAAGCTAAGAATTAGTGCATGTAAGATAGTTTCACTACATATATAACTTAAACCCACTTGGTTAGCCATGATTAGCACTCAAGCATTTGGTATACTACCTCTGTACCTATTCAATTTACACACCTTCCTTTTTAGTCTGTTTCTTTTTAATCTACATTGTTGCTTTTTCTATTTTTGGTAACATGTCTCATCTACTTTCTCCTATTTTTCCACCCATGTGGTCCAATTTTTAATTTAATAAGCCACCTTAATATTTCCCTCTCCACTTTAGTTTCTCTGTCTCACTTTTCTTATTTCTCTCTCCACCTTTTCAGTTTCTTTTTCTCACTTTTGAACTTCCTCCTTGGTTATCCCTCAAAGGGAATGGAGAGAGTATGTTACAATTATTTGCAAGAAGACAGCACATTTATTCAGTCTTACATAGTGCAAACAAGGAATCAACCAATCAGCAACACCACACGATAATCATATCGTCCCTATAAAAAAAGAATGAGAATCTACCACCAATTGTAAACACATCAACACAACAAGAAAGGTAACAACTTATGAGCAACATTTTTATCATTAAAAACTGTTAGCCTAGCAACTACGTCAAAGTTCAATTACCTTTTGGAAAGTCTTTTCAGAACCAGAACAAGGAGTCCTAAAATAATTGCTTGAAATATATATAATGCTTTCTGTACTGCCACTCTTCAGGTTATTAAGACTGATGATAGGGACTCATTTGACCTATTAATAACAATGACTCGACAGCAAAGACAAGTAGCACATCACTACAAAGAAGCATGACGAACTTCCAAAATTTGCTCATCTTTTCGGGCCAGCTGGTTGCATTAGAAATTTATTGCTGTCAGGTTAAATACCTCTCATACACTAGGCTTCAGAAAAGCCACAAAAGGTTGTAAGCTTTAGTTCTCAATAGAATTAACAAGGTAATGGCTTGAAGAACTTATTGATTTGGTTTTCACTTAAAAAGAGAAAAAATGGTCAATCGATCTTCGCTTGGGCCGTTTCCTGAAGATCTTCCATCCGAACCTTTGCATCTACTCTCGTTTAGCGGATGAAACCATTCACTATCATAGTAATTTCAGGTCACCATAGTTCTGCATCGAGTCCAGAAAAGTTTGGATGTGGCATCGAAGAAATCTACCATGTAGTGCAATAGAAAGGTAGCCATAGTCCTCGTCAACCCTTTAGCAATTTACCTACTAATAATTCCAAGAGCAAAATAAATCTCAAGTGGAGCAACTAGTAAGCAATCTATTGTTCTTTACAACTATGCCAATCCCCATAAAAAGGAAGTATTGTGATTCTCTGATATCTGAAACGCATGTCAGTCCAGTAAATCTAGCTTTCGATTCACACAGTAACTAGACCTCATTATTATAGCAAAAGACACTGGACAAGTGCAAATATTGAGCATAACATCAAAAGCACACACCTAAAATAGAGACATCACTTACAGTTTGATCTAAAGCCACTCTAGCTTAAAAGGAATCGGTAGCAAAAGATTTATTGTCCATCCTTTGTCTCTATGTAGCATTGCATGTATTAAGGTTTACTTTCTGACAGCTGACTTATAGGAACTAGCTGGCCACAACAGCCACACCCAGTATCCTGCCAAGAACTAACTTAGTTCGTCTGGACTAAGTCCCAGCTGGAGCTCTTAATTCAGCTGATAAGAACATGAGCTAAGCCAAGCTAATTATAATTGATGTAAAGCTTCAATGAACTAACAAAACATTTTATACATAAATAAGAACACGTTTTCATACGAAGATTGAAAAGTTATCTTGCCTGAATTGGTTTAATAGTTATTTGATATCAAGTTAATAACGAAGCTGATAACTGTATGAGCTAAGCCTGGTTAGTTCTAAGAAAAATACACTTACAGACCCAACTATTCCCCCTCTTCTTTCAACAGTCCCAACTATTGGTTAAACTGTGATAGTCTTAACTTTAGGATAGTCTTCTCAAACAGTCTTCTGGCCCTTGTAACATGTTAATCTGTAAAATTAAAAATTCTTTAATTTTGAAGGTTATTGATTTTTTTTTCTCAAAATTTGACTATCAACATTATTGTTTCTTCACTTATTTAACAAATTGTGAGTTATGCAGAACTGCTTTGGGAAGAAACCCCCTATAGTTGGGGCTATTCCCAGTTACTTGATAGTTAGAACCATTTAGAGAAGGAGGCCCATAATTGGGACTGCTCATGTCAATTGTCCTAGTTATAATTGATGTAAGGCCCGCTCAATGAAATAACAAACTCATTTCATACATGAATAAGAAGATCGGAAGTTATCTTGCTTCGTTTTCGTCCAACAGTTATTTAGTATTTAGATTATTGGTAGCCGATGGAATTCAAACTTCTAACTAAAGTAGAGCTTCCTGGAGCTGCATCTACCAAATAAAGTGGGTTGCCAAAATTTTAATGAGATCATGACTAGTAAAAAGCTGCACCCGGGTCCACAAAAATATATAAAAAATACACGTTCTATGTTTCCAGATTTCTTCCTTTCTAGAAAGAGAGATCTGACATACTGATGCTGAACAATCTTCACTCAGCATTACAAAGTCAAATGATTAGTCACCTTCCCAAATCCCTATAACTAAACCACAACGGGCACAGAATTCTCCTAAATATTCATATCATATCATGGAATTAGTCATCTTTTCCTCATCATAGCAAATACTAGACACTAGAGGTCCTTCATTTAGTCTAAGCATGAATCCCTTCTATTAGTGATTGCAATGGGGAAAAACCTATGAGAAATCTCTTTTCTAAATATAAGTAGAATAGTGATGATGGTTGAGACATTTAAGCTTCAGTGAAGCGTCAATCACTATCTTGTTAGGTATCCAGAAGCGTGCTCACAGTGTCACAAAATTCTCATATTAGAATATAATGAAAGAGATAGAGAATCCCTATAACTTTCCGGTATCTAAAAGACTAAGACACCACAATCATGAGGTAGAAACCATCAATACACAGTACAGATTGGAAATATATGAGTAATCCATTCAAGATATCTCGATAGAAGAAAAGGATGTGACAATACCGCCTCAATTCATCCTATTTCAACAGATCCGGGATGTGATATGGTTCCGAAGGATGAACCGGATATGGACAGTTCCGATAAGATTTCATTCTTGAACAAAAATTCATTTTTTTACTTATTTCATCTAATCCATGACCGAAACAGGGGGGAAGATCATCATAATTCATAACATAACCATAAGAGCTAATTAACTTCGAGTCTAAGTTGCCAATTGACGATTATGTGATCCTTGCATAATTGAAAACTTTTAGAACAGAGTGCTTTTGACATTTTCACAGTACTGACAATATCTATATATAAGCTACTCTTTGCTTAATTTATGCATGCAGACGCAAAACCTTTTACAGCAGATCACATAGAACCCGTAATTTGTAAGCAGGCAGAAACTATATGTCAAGGCACGAAGAGCCTGGAATAGCAATGAGCAAGAAATCAACTCATACTTGTAGGGTTGCTAACACGCCACATGGACCTCCTTCATGCTGCACCAGGCCCATTGAAGTTTCTGGATCAGGGCTAAACCTACAATAAGGATCCTTATCAATACAGCTGATAAAAGGAAGGACAACAACAACAGCAACAATTACAATAAATCTTTTATCCCATCATCCCTTCCAGAATATAACAACAGATAAACAAAACCAGAAGACCATAGCAACAAAAGAATAAAGCACAATATTATTAGCCAAATAAAAGATCACATACAGACTTCAAGAAGGCTAGTGACCTAACAGCTTTACCCACAACTACGTGTCCTGCTCCTGATTAGCTGGCATAGAACTAGAGGTGATGGGTCTCTGTACAGCTGTACTACAGCAGGTCTAATAAAAGATGCAAATGTAATATCTATATAAAGAGAAGTCGTAAAAATAAACATACAACACAAGACTTTCATTTAGCTAGCATGTCAACTTTCACCATGTTAGAAGAAGTCACAGGAGACCGAAGATGCCTTGGATGGAGGGTATTAGAAACAATATGAAGAACTTAGGTTTCCAGGAGCATGTATCAATTAATAAAGAAGATGGAGGCCAAGGATCCATGTAAGCTACCATCCGAGATAAAAAGATTGACTCAGCCAACCACATTTTAATGTGGTTAAGGCTCGTTGATGTTGTACCATGTCAGCTTTCACTGTCAACACAGGGTTTCATTTCACACAAGGAGGAAGGGGGTCCATTTTCCTCTTCCACTTGACAACAAACCATGTTTTAGTAGCTAAAATATATACCTTCCTCCTACAACGGCAGGCATAAACCACAACCCAATGACGCAGAGAGAAGGGTCAAACGTAAACAACCTTACCTATATGGCCATAAAATTACAAAGAAGCTTATCCTAGATCCTAATCTTTACAGTTGTAAAAGAGGTTGTTCACTATGAGACTTTGTTTGGTTTGGAGGAAAACGTTTTCCATAAAAAACTATTTTAACCATTTTCCGTTGTTTGGTTGGACAAGGGATTTAAAAAGGAAAATTGAGGTGAAAAAGAGTTTTCCATCCCTTTATAAACATTTTCCTCCAAGGGGTACCATTTTCCTCCTCTATCTCTCATTCCCAACATCTCCTTTTTCCCCTTCTTAGGGTCATAGTATTCCAACAAACCAAACAAAGGAAAACTAATATTCATTTGCATTTTCCACCACAAAATATTTCCATGAAAAACCATTTTCCATCAAACCAAACAGACCCTGAATCCAAAGGCAATCAACTTCCGTATTACTCCGGTGAAAATTTTAAAACAATTAAGGACAACTCAGTGAAGCACTGATGAATATAGCTTAGAGAGATAGTAAATGATAACTGAAACTTGAGCAGAAACCCTGCTCTACCATTCTCCAACACAACCTTAAAGCCGCCAACGGAATGACAATTTGTTCGTCTCTCATGCCAAAAAGGCAATTTCTCACACACAAAGCGTCAATAGTCAATTCTACAGAAAGCAACTCAACAAGCACACAACAATTAATTCAAAATGAGTTTCTATATGAAAGAATTACTCAACTAAGATTCTGTCTTATACAGTCTCCTAAAACTCTTTCTACAACAAACATTTCCATTTCCACATTCCAAGGACCCAAAACATTGAACAAGATAATTAACACCTTTACAAGCATAATCAACAACAAAAGTTCCCAAATTCATAAAAACTCAAAACCAATAAAATAGCAACATATAAAGTAATACCTTATACCCTGATTAGTCCACTGTGCAAGAATCTCCTTAGTAACATTCCCACCAAAAACCATGTTAAACAACTGATTCGCCTCCTCCACCGATAACTCCTCCCCTAAATTCTCTCTCCTCTTCACCTCACTCCCACTCTCGCCCCCGCACCCGGCCCCGGTTGCGGGGGGCGATTGAGTGTTCATAGACAAAGTAGTCATCATTCTTTTCTCGGCAGCAGCCGCCATGAGCTCACGCTGAAGGCGCCTACTCTTCAACTCCGGTGACTCATCTGAAGCCGAAGCTCCATCAATGGCAGTCCCAATTGCAGGGTCCCTAGGTTTGCTTCTCTTCGGCTCCGGTGGAGAGCTGCTTGGTTGCATACTCATCTTCAATGCCATCTGCAATTCCTCTTCGTCTTGATCCGCCATTTTTTCTTCAATTCGATAAGTATCAGATCTAAATCAAATTGGGGATTTTTGTTTTGGACGAGATTTTGAATTGAATTTTAATTTAATGGAATCGAATTGAATTGAGTGATTCGGAATGTGGTGGATAAGGAATGAAATTCACTTGCCCTAATACGGAAAATTTGTTGAATTGGAAACGTATGATATGAATCTCAAAAGATATTATAGGACTGCCCGACTGTGTCTGTGTGTGTGTTTTACAGAGTCGGGATTTTCGTTTTGAGACCATCCGATCTCCGGTTGAAGGTGGGGTTTAGTGCATATAAGAAACGGTGTCGTATTCAATATACATAAACGTGATCTTTCGTTTTTTTTCTTTTCCCAAACTCTTTGGTGGACTGAAGTGTGTGTCGAATATTTAAGCCCTCTTCTTTTGGATTGAACTCAACTAAACTAAATTGAAGTTTGAACTGAACTTATGAGCTGAAGCCAAGGCACTTGCACGTGCCTAAATTTGGCTAGGAATTTGATTATCACATAGCTAATAGTTCAAATGGATAATGTGGCGTGTGTTCAAGCTATTAATAATCCATCAACAAATGTCGGAAAATGTGCTTATATCATTGAATATTGTCAAACTTTGATACAAAAAGATGACTGGGAAGTCAAGGTTATTCATGTCTGTCAAGAAAGAAATTGTGTTGATGATTGACTCGCCAACTTTGGAGTGGCTCAACCTCTTGAGATGTTGATCTTGGAGGATATTCCCTTAGTTCTTAGTAGATTATTCGATGAGGATGCTCGTGGCGTGTGGCGTGGCTTTCTCATGCACCATTCCTCCTTAGAAATTTTTTACTGTGTTTTGTAGTTGTAGTTTTACGGTTCTGTTGTTTTTCTTTATTTGGGTTTTCCCCCTCGTTTGCATAAAAAAAAACTGAACTTATATTTGATAAATTGAGCAATATTAATAATATCAAGTAAAATAATATTTTTATAATCATTAATAATGATAATAATTAATAATATAAATATCAATAATAATTATAATAATAAATAACAATAATTACAATCATAATTATAATATATAATAATCATAATAATAAATGATAAGTAGTAGTAGTAATTATAATAATAATACTAATAGTAACAATAATAGTAATAATAATGATAATAATAGCAATAATAGTAATAATAATAATAATAATAATAATAATAATAATAAATAAATAAATAAATAAATAAACAAATAAAATGATAAGACTTGGAAAAAACAATAAATGTAAAGGAAAACTAACTTGGCCTGTTATTTGATATTTTATTTAATTATATTTTGTGGAAAAAAAGGGAGGCAACATGTGGCACCGCGCATTTCTTGCCCATGCTTTTTGAAAATTATAATATATTGTATTGATCATTTAATTATTCTCCTGTTATTTTATTATTTGAACTTTTTATAACGCGTAAAGATTAAGTAGTTGGAGATTGGAATTTTAATTCGATTACATATTAGATATGTAGTTTGGTGGTACGATCATGACATTTGAAATAAGTGGTCAGGGGTTTGAGACTTCTAATGCAAATGTTTCTGTCATTTTAAATGTAGGATAATTTTGGGTATCTATGTGGAGTGCAAGTGTAATACTCCGTATTTTTAGTAGTTAATATTTATATATTTAGAAAAGTTTTGGTTATTAAACAGGTTTTTATTTCCAGAAAAGGCTAGTTATTTACTAAAAAGGCTTTTAAAATAGGCTTTTCTAAAAGATTTTGGGTTTAAAATAAATTCTAGCCCAATTTGAATTTTGGGCCTAATTTTAAAATCCAAGCTTTTTGTTTAAAACAAGATTTAAAAATGTTTTAGAGAAAAAAATCCAAAAAGGTTTACAAAATACAAAAAAAGAGAAGAAGAAAAAAAAATTTCGTTCCAGCACCTCACGGCAGTGAGGAGTTGAGGACTAAGTATACTACTTTATGTTCATTATCTTCTTAATTCCTTTAACCTTCTAGAATTTTTTTTTATGGGATAATTTTATCTTTTCTCTAATCTTAGTTGGATGATCGTACAAATTTGTTAGACCTTAGATAGATTAGTTTATCTTTTTCGTTAAATACATCTTTTAGTTTCCTAGTCTTACTTCGACTCTACCTATCCAACTAGTATAAATAGGGGCCTCCACCCATCATATTCTTCACACCAAATTTGAGAAATACATCTCTTTTCTTAAGTTTAAACTCTCTCTCTCCCTCTTAGCCTACCTTCTCTCTCTTCTCCCTATTAGTTATTAATTTTCAAGGTGCGTGTATATGTAGATCTTTAATAATTATTTTGCAACCTTAGTATCATGTTTTTAGGAAAATATTTTGGATTGACGTCCATGTTTTTATAAGTCTTATTATGAACTACATGTGTTTTGTATGAACATCTTTGAATGGTTATTAATTTTATTATGCACTTAAATCATGCCTTTAGTTCAATATTATTATAAAGTTTGATCTTTGAATCTATATTCATATAATTTACAAGAAGTTTGATGTCTAAATGCATGTTTAAATATTTAAAAGGGAGTATTTTTGAACTATTATTATTTTTCAAAGGTTACCCCTTGAGCGAGTTATTTTATTTATGCCTTTTTATGGCTAAATTTATAAGTAGTACTATTCTTTTTAAGGGATAATTATTTCAGAAGGATTTTTATTAGATATATGATCTTTTATGATCCCAATTATAAAGAGGCAACGGCTTGTTATTTATTAGCAAGAACGGTAGCTATTAATATTATTTACCCAGGCAACGGCTTGTTATTTATTAGCAAGAACGGTAGCCATTATATTATTTACTCATGTACTTTTTGTATAAGTCATGTGGACAAGGTAGTTCCCCTCGTCATAGACTCATTAAGGAATACTAAAATGGGGGGTGTGCACACTTTAGGAAAGGTACTTAGGCAAGGAAAAGGAGTTTTATTAAAGTTACTTTATGTTATATAATTATCAAGTATTCAAGGAAGGATTTTCGAAATTAAATATTTCAAATGTTTAATTAAATAAAGTGTTTAATATTCCGCATATACATGTACTCAGTATTTTTACTGACACGCTTTTATATTTGTTTTGTTTGTTTTGTTTTATGGCTTTGTCCCTGTGATGACCCTATTTTGGCGAGCAGAATTTACAGGTTGATATGATGCATACTTCATATGGGGGAGCTAGTGAGGAATCATAATTAGTCAAGGAGTTATCATTTTATTTTCTATATTTCCATTGTTATAGTTGTACAATAAAGTATATATTAATAAAGAGGAGTTATTTAAGTTATTTCCGCTGCATTAGTTTCAAGTTCAGTTAGTAGTTAGTATTAAATCCTTTAACGTTATCACGTGGCGGTAACACTCTCAATTTCTCAAGAGTTTTATATTAAAATATGTTTTTAGAAAGAGATAAATTTGGGGGTGTTACAAAGTGGTATCAGTTTAAAAGCCTAGAGATATGAAACTGGAATCTAAAATTAATGGG
The DNA here is from genome assembly GCA_947648045.1 of Beta corolliflora. Taxonomy (NCBI): domain Eukaryota; kingdom Viridiplantae; phylum Streptophyta; class Magnoliopsida; order Caryophyllales; family Amaranthaceae; genus Beta; species Beta corolliflora. Next base: position 662,307 of record CANSZD010000109.1, on the reverse strand, counting down.
TAGACTTAAGGATGGGCATATAGGTTAGAGAGTTTCGCATTCTTTTTTTTATTTATATTAAATATGCATAAAAATCTATTTTATTATTTGAGGAAAAATGATTGATTTGGATAAGTTGGGTTGGCAATGTTTCTGGCAAGGAAAGGCTTGGGCTCTCACCAACGTTGCGTGTAACCAACTCTTTCCTGGGAAATTCATTGGCCCGACTATTCTTTGTCATGAACCAAGTACTCATTATAAAACATATTTGGAAAAACAAAAGGTTGAAAAATAATTTTGGCAAGAAAAGTTTTAGCATTTTATGTGCATAAGTAGAATAAGATGATAAACTTTGATTTTTTTGTTTTTTAAAGATGAATTATTTAGTTATTTATTGTTATATTAGAAATATGATTATTTTGAATATATTTCAAGGAGGTTTGACTTATTGTCAAGTTAATATGAAAATCTTTTTTATTTTTCATAAACAAAAGAAAGAGTTTATTGTTTATTATAAGAATTGAGTTATTATTCTGTCTTTCATGACATATTATTAAGAAGCTACTTGCAAGTTGTGATATTACTATCTTTTGAGGCATTTTTTTTTGGCACGGATATTTTCTACGAGATGAATTTGGTTATTTAACGTCTTATATGACATGTATGCATGTAATCTAATTCATGCAAAGTGATTTATATGTTTATTTTGTTGATTTATAAGTGTTACAAGAACCTATGACTTCAAAGTAAGCCTAGTTGTTTTAGATTCATTAAAGGTGAATACTGTTTTGGTCCATTCCTTTGAAGGAAAGAAGTTTAGTAGGTATGATTTTTTTTTATAGACATGAAGAAGACAATACCCTAAGTTATGTGCTAAGAATTGTAAAATTAGTCATTTGAAATTTTATTCAGTTGGATGACCTTTAATGTTTAGTGACATGAGTAAGGAATGGAAAAGTTATGATTGGTGGAAACAAGAAGTAGGAGATCAATGGTTTATACTTGTTTGGGCGAATTATCATGATTTAGATAAGTGATATATTTTGTTTATGGATATAGTCAACACCATTTTAGCTATGATATAGATATAACCTTAAAAAGATGACAAAACAAGGAATATTATGAGGACCTTATAGGCATATGAGATACCATATATGAAGCTGGGTTTAATTAAGGAATTGTCCCCTATGCTGAATCGCAAATATTTAAAAGGAGTTATCGTTGTTATAGTTAAGCAAGGAAAGTATGAAGTAAGACCATATTTGAAACTTTAGCAGGTTCCTTTAGATCATTTTTGTTTTAAAAGGTGAAGTAAGATACTAGAATTCTCTAAATGTATTTTACGTTGATTTTGGAGATTATTGAGTGTCAAGAAGTATTATTTTTGGGAGTAGTCTTAATATGTATTTTACGTTGATTTTGGAGATTATTGAGTGTCAAGAAGTATTATTTTTGGGAGTAGTCTTAAACTTTTGCTTGAATGATAGTGTATAATTTTTGTTTTGGCAATATGAAAGATAGAGTGACTATATATAAGGATTGGGTATATCACTTATTGAAATAAATAAGTGACTCTAATAATAGAAGAAATATATTCTTTTGGGAGAAATCGGGAGCTTAATAAAGGAGAAAAGGGAAGAAACTAGTCAATCAAGGTAAGTGATTTTCGAAAGAATAGTCGTATTTTTATATTATGGACTTAAACATTGAGTTTATATTTTGTGAAGGAGTTAATTTTATTGAAATATAGATTATATGAATTTCACAAGATTGTTTATTTATTGTCTCAAGTGTCCTAGTTGACTATTGTCTGTTTTGAGAGAATATTGATTATGGTATTTTAAGGAAAATTGTAAGATGAATTTCGAGGAGTTTTAGTTTTGAGGACCTAAGTAAGGATGACTATTTTCTTCAAGTATATGTTGTGTTGTTATACTTACAAGTGTTGCTTATGAATGATGAACCGATTTGATTTGTAATAAATTAGGATCAGGAGTTATATTTTTTTTATATATATATTCATTGTGAGTTCTTCATGAGTTTTTGAAGCTTTTTAAGGAGAAAACAAGTCTATTTTTTTTATTTAAATAAAGGCGTTTTCGAGTAAAACTTGCGAAGGCTTTTATAAAATTCTTTTGTTCTCACTATATTATAGCATTTTCATAACATTTTAGTATTTTCCTCAAATATTTTTCCTACAACACTTGTCTTTAGTATTAAGCTGAAATTCTTTATTATTCTAGAATCTGGAAAAATTTTCCTATTCAAAATTTTAAAACTTTTCAGTTTGTCATAAACTACCCTTTTTGGACTTATTCAAATATTTTCTTTATTATGTTGAATTATTATTGAAGGCAAATGCTTCTATTATTATTACCTTGAAAAATAGGTTAATTTTCAAAGCTCAAAAGATATTTTCGAAAATATTATCTATCTAGTGATTTTGTTATTATGTTTCAACTAATGATTCTTATACTATTTGTATTACAAAGTTGGTGAAAAAAATATTTTAGTCAAGTTTTAAGTCTTAGTGAGTTACGGGGGCGTAACTCCATTTAAGGGGGATATAATGCGATAGAGTTTTGCGCGTTTGACTTTAGAACGTTATTTTTGACCTAATTTTGACTTATTTCATGAGTTATTAAGTGAGCCAACTGACTTTTATAAGAAGTTTATAGTATATGTGAATTACATGCTTTATTTCTTACTTGCTTGCTTCAAGTTTCGAGGACGAAACTTCTTTTAAGGGGGTAGTCTGTAATACTCCGTATTTTTAGTAGTTAATATTTATATATTTAGAAAAGTTTTGGTTATTAAACAGGTTTTTATTTACTGAAAAGGCTAGTTATTTACTAAAAAGGCTTTTAAAATAGGCTTTTATAAAAGATTTTGGGTGTTTAAAATAAATTCTAGCCCAATTTGGATTTTGGGCCTAATTTTAAAAAATCCAAGCTTTTTGTTTAAAACAAGATTTAAAAATGTTTTAGAGAAAAAAATCCAAAAAGGTTTACAAAATACAAAAAAAGAAGAAGAAAAAAAAATTCCGTTCCGGAGACCTCACCAAGCGAGGAGTTGAGGACTAAGTATACTACTTTATGTTCATTATCTTCTTAATTCCTTTAACCTTCTAGAATTTTGTTTTATGGGATAATTTTATCTTTTCTCTAATCTTAGTTGGATGATCGTAAAAATTTGTTAGACCTTAGATAGATTAGTTTATCTTTTTCGTTAAATACATCTTTTAGTTTCCTAGTCTTACTTCGACTCTACCTATCCAACTAGTAAAAATAGGGGCCTCCACCCATTATATTCTTCACACCAAATTTGAGAAATACATATCTTTTCTCAAGTTTAAACTCTCTCTCTCCCTCTTAGCCTACCTTCTCTCTCTTCTCCCTAGTAGTTATTAATTTTCAAGGTGCGTGTATATGTAGATCTTTAATAATTATTTTGCAACCTTAGTATCATGTTTTTAGGAAAATATTTTGGATTGACGTCCATGTTTTTATAAGTCTTATTATGAACTACATGTATTTTGTATGAACATCTTTGAATGGTTATTAATTTTATTATGCACTTAAATCATGCCTTTAGTTCAATATTATTATAAAGTTTGATCTTTGAATCTATATTCATATAATTTACAAGGAGTTTGATGTCTAAATGCATGTTTAAATATTTAAAAGGGAGTGTTTTTGAACTATTATTATTTTTCAAAGGTTACCCCTTGAGCGAGTTATTTTATTTATGCCTTTTTATGGCTAAATTTATAAGTAGTACTATTCTTTTTAAGGGATAATTATTTCAGAAGGATTTTTATTAGATATATAATCTTTTATGATCCCAATTATAAAGAGGCAACGGCTTGTTATTTATTAGCAAGAACGGTAGCTATTAATATTATTTACCCAGGCAACGGCTTGTTATTTATTAGCAAGAACGGTAGCCATTATATTATTTACTCATGTACTTTTTGTATAAGTCATGTGGACAAGGTAGTTCCCCTCGTCATAGACTCATTGAGGAATACTAAACATGGGGGGTATGCACACTTTAGGAAATGTACTTAGGCAAGGAAAAGGAGTTTTATTAAAGTTACTTTATGTTATATAATTATCAAGTATTCAAGGAAGGATTTTCGAAATTAAATATTTCAAATGTTTAATTAAATAAAGTGTTTAATATTCCGCATATACATGTACTCAGTATTTTTACTGACACGCTTTTATATTTGTTTTGTTTGTTTTGTTTTATGGCTTTGTCCCCGTGATGACCCTATTTTGGCGAAGCGAGAATTTACAAGGTTGATATGATGCATACTTCATATGGGGGAGCTAGTGAGGAATCATAATTAGTCAAGGAGTTATCATTTTATTTTCTATATTTCCATTGTTATAGTTGTACAATAAAGTATATATTAATAAAGAGGAGTTATTTAAGTTATTTCCGCTGCATTAGTTTCAAGTTCAGTTAGTAGTTAGTATTAAATCCTTTAACGTTATCACGTGGCGGTAACACTCTCAATTTCTCAAGAGTTTTATATTAAAATATGTTTTTAGAAAGAGAGAAATTTGGGGGTGTTACAAAGCAAGTCTTGTGTTATACGATCTAACTAAATCATTTAACTTATAAGATTTTTGTATAGAAATTTAACTATTTAACTAACCTCGAAAAAAATTAACTATTTAATCTATGACCCTTTTTTTGTAACATTTTGTACTTTTAGTGTAGCTAATTGATACCGACCGTCAAACCATCTTTCCTAAAATTTTGCAAAAATATAAGTTATAAAAAATAGCTCACTTACATTTAATAAAGGAAACAACTTACTAATAAACTATTATAACACTAAATATTTAGGTTCTTGGTGCACCATTCACGATTAGTTGGTATGCTCCAAGCAACACAAAAGCATAGGCTGCATAGCTAGTTATAATGCTAAAGTTTCTTTTCAGATTATAGTTTTCACACATGATAAATTGTTAGTCAAACTTTCCTACTATAACTTATAGGGTTGGGGGGTGATAGGTGGGTTAATTTTTCACTCAAGCATTAACCGAGTAGTGTCAACCAATTGTTAAACCCAATTGTCAAAAAAAAAAAAATTTGTTAAACCCAATGGAGAAAGAGAGTGGGTGGTGCAACTTTAACACTCCCCCTCAACGACTATTCTCTCTTAAAGTTAGTGTACAGATCACATCAGATTCTTTCTAGAGCTTTTCAACTTTGTTCCACCAAGACCTTTCTTAAATATATCAACAACTTGGTCTTCCATCTTTACTTCTTCTAACTCAATTTCACCCCATAAAATCTATCTCAAACAAAATGATAATTTAATTTACATCCACATGTTTTGTCCTTGCATGAAAAAAAAATTGATTTTCTAGTATTGTTGATAGATAATCACATGACAAATTAATTCCCTGATGGATTGGTTAATGCAAAACCTGAACAATTGCATTAACCACAAACACTCGTATGTTGTCATAATTATCGCTCTATACTAAATTTGTACATGACAATGACATGGTTAGTTGTCTCTTTCTATACCAGGAAATTGCTCCACATCCCATATTCAACATATACCCAGACCAGTATTGGATTAAGTGTGTCAAGATCACCGGCATTGTCGATCAGTATCACAATACCCGACAAATTTGACTTCTCTTATCATTGTGGTACAATATACCATAGTCAATGTTCCCTTTCACGTACCTTAGTATCCTTTGTTCTGCCTCCAAGTGAGGTTTCTTTGGTCTTTGCATAAACCGACTAATTACACTCATCGCCTCCGGTTGAGATAGGCTTGCAGTCAAGCACTCTGTATTTCTCTAGAAAATCACAGGCATATTTATGTTGACGCAAAAATATCCAATCTTTACTTCGATCTGCTTCAAGATCAAGAAAATATTATTTTAGTCTCCGAGCTCCTTTATTTGAAATCATAGAGAGGATTAGCTCTTGTATGTTAGATCTCCTCTTTATAATCTCTTGTAATGATAAGATCATCCATATATACAAGCCTATTGCTAACTTTCCATATTAAGCTTACACAAATAAGCTCAAATTAGCTAGTGCGACATAATAACCACTTTGTAACAAGAACTTGCTATCTCACCATACATGACGTGTGGTGCTTTCTTCACCATAAAGCGTCTTCTTATGCTATTCCATGTATATAACTCTATCCAACTCACCATGTATAAACCCATTTTTGACTGTCCATATAGTAGAGCTATCAAGATTACTAGTGCAAGTACTAGTTAAAGATTACTAGTCGTGCTTTATACCTTAGGATGGAAGCATTAAGTTTAGTCTTCAACTTGTACACCCATTTGCAGGAAATATGTTGAACTTTGTTGGGCTTTTGGCACTAACTCTGGAGTCTCATTTTGGTGTAGAGCTTGAATTTCTTTTTTCGCTGCCTTTTCTCCAATTTCTAGTTGCCTTATTATAACTGCTTGGCTCCTTTACATCCTCAACCATTGCAACATTAGCATATTTTGGATTTCGCTTTCTCTACCTAGTTGACTTGCGCATTGCTGTATGAGGTTTCTATTCAAAATCTTCAGTTTAACTTGGGCTTTCTTCTTTAGGATTTTTATGGTGTTATCTTGTCTACCATGGGCGATCCTCTCTTTTTGTTTATGTAAGTTGTGATATCTCATTCTCTACACCACCATATTGACTAGACTGACTTCATCTTTCTCATCTATCCCACTTAAAAGTGGTTTCTCAAGTTCCTTCGAGCCCTGCAATAATACAGCTTGTGTTGACCACCAAAAATGATGCTTTATCAAACCTCACATTTCATAACATGTGGCATTTATCTGAAGTTAGATGACAACATCTCAAACCTTTATCAGATCATCATATCCCATAAAGATACTATAATAGCCTTCTTATCAAACTTGCTACTACACATATGCTCAAGTTCAAATACTAGCATACACATCCATATAAATAGGGTCATCCCCTCATTTTGTACATCCTTATTTGACAGCTCATATGTAAGCAGGCAATACAAAATATTATTTCTAAAGTATCTTTCTATTCTTAGTTGTGAATCTCCCCAACATGATTTCTAATGTACACATCTATATCAAGCTAAAAAAATCAATTGGTTTTGTAAGAGATCGCTTACTTTTAATTTAAAACTAGCAAATTATGCACGCGATGCGTGCCTGATCTTTTTTATTTTTTCAAACATAAATTCTAGATTTTTTGGCCATAAATAAGGGTAAAAATTTGAACATTAGACAATTTTTTTGGCTAAAATTCGTAGGTTAAGCCTCTATATATTACTTAACCCTTCTTTTATTTTAATTTTTTTACTTATTCTTTCTTTTAGGTTTTTAAAATTAAACTTGATGAATGACAAAAGAATGTTAAGTGAATTTATTTAGGATTTCTTGTTGTATTAACATAGTATTTTGTGTTAAATAAGTCATTTCACTTTGTTAATTGATTGAATTTTTCGTTTGAATGTATTACTTGATTGTGTTTGTGAATTGATAGATTATAAGATATTTGATGGATGTAATATTCCTTTTTACTTTTTTCAACATAAATGTACTAAATCGTTATAATCAATGTTTCTTTTTTTGGTGGCTCAATTATAAATTGATTACCTTCAACATTTAAGTTAATTTTTTAATGTTATATTTGAGTTTGACTTTGTTTTTCCCCTTTTTTGATAGTAGTTGATTTAGTAATGTGCAGTTAAGTAAATTTATAGGGGGGCTCCATAACTCCCCCCTTCCCTTATATAATAGAGATTAGACAACCGCCCAAGCCCAATATTAAGAAGAGGACATATCACCTTTCTGAATATAGTGACTACTTTAATCTATTTAGTGGTCAATTTAATCTATTTAGTAACCAAATTAATTCATTCTGTAGTCACATTGTTTAATCTATTTAGTGACTAGTTTAATACATTCGTAATACTGCTGGGTTATTTTTTGAAATTGTGTGTTGTAGTTCGAGATTCAAAGGTAAACAAAGAAAGGAGAAGAGAAAGGACGACTAGGTTGGTACGAGATGTCTAAGGATAGTGTTGGGTTAGGGTGAGATGAAATAAACTTGTTAGGAGAATGTAGGCCTGGATTTGTCTAATTTTAACATAAAATTAGACCGCCTATTCTAATAATTGTTGAAACTAAATTTGCTTTGTCAAAATCCATTTGAATATGTATATAAGCTGATTATAATATAGGAAAAATTGATTCTAATAATTCATTATTTAGATCGTTCGCTCATATTAGTCCCACATTTTGATTACTATTATTTAGTAATTTAACCTTTTAGCTGTATGTGCTCATATTGAACCATAAAACCGATAACTTGTTTAAGTTGTAAAATTAATTTTTTTTTTCATATTTCTCTTTTCTTCTCTAACCTCTCCCTCCCTTTCTCTCTTCCTCCCCATCACCACCCCTCGGTACTCACCAACAACCCCACCACCCTCTTCCCACCCCCGCGAACAACCCCAAACCCGCCACTCCGCAATGCGAGCACCCCCTCGCCTCCCCACCTCCAAGTGAGCACCCTTTACTCCGGCGCCCGTGATAATACAAACCTCAACCTACCTATTTCTCTATCCTCCACGTCACACTCCTCCTCCTCATCTTCCTCAACCACTCTCTCTCTTACACCCAACCCACTTGTTCTTCAACAACCTTGAACCCGACCCGAAATTCGACCCGAGGCAAGGTGAATTACTTGGACCTAGAAACACAAGACGGTTTAGAGAGAAAAGGAGAGAAAATGAAGGGGGTGGAAAGGCATTGTGCGCAAGGGATGGGGGAGGGTGGGGGGTTGTTCGCAGGGAGGAGGGGGTGATAGGGCGTTGTCCGCAAGGGGTAGGGGAGGGGGTGGCAGGGTGTTGTGCGCAAAGGGGTAGGGGAGGGGATGGTAGGGTGTTGCCCGCAGAGGATAGGGGAGGGGGTGGCACGGGGTTTCTTAGTATAAGGAGAAGGTGGTGTCTTGGTGGTGAACGAAGTGGTGGTGAACAGGTGGTGGCGTTGGCCGTGGTGGTGTTTTTGGTTGTGGTGCTGGTGGTATGGTTGGTGGTTAGCTTAATGGTTGGTGGTTAGATTAGTTTTAGTTATGCTAATTAAAATTAAATTGATTAATTAAATTAGAACGAATTAGAATATGACCCGTGTACAATTAACCCATTTTGGTCACCAACCTTTTTCAACAGGTCATAGTACAATATGAGCAGATCATGATAAAAGATTGGATGATTAAAAAATAATCAAAAAGTGAGATTAATCTAAGCGAACGGTACAAAGCTAAGGTTGGATTATTAGAATCAATTTTTCCTTATAATATAATAGTGTTCGTCAAGTGAGTCAAAGCATTGAAGTATAATTGCTAGTTATAGAGTGATCCAACTAATAGTTGCTAGTTATGTAATGATTGAGGTAACAACATCTTACTCCTCATAAACGATCAAATTTTTAAAAATCTGGATAACATTTACTAAGAACCCCAAACAGCAAACTTAAAAAGTTAAAACTTGCTTGAGCTAGTAATTTTCATTTCCAAATTGCTTCTGAAGGTCTCCAAATGATACCGTGGCAGATCCTCTCCTTTTAGCCTTCTGTTGAGATGAGTGTTCTTTCCACCCTGTCATAAAGATCACCTGCAATATTCATCACCCAAAAAAAAGATTTTACACATCAGGTTTATTATATCTTAATCAAATTCATTGCAGCTTCCTTTGGAATATGATTTGTAGGGAGGGGGTTGATCACATATGAAATTAGTACCGATAAAGCTTTAAATCATCTGTCTGTCGATCAGAAGAATGGTCATGAAATATGTAAACATCTAAATCACCTCAAAATATCCAATCTAACGAAATCTGCAAGAGAAAGAAAGCGAAGCAGGCCGCATCCATATTCCTAAACTGAAAACTCTCTTACTGAGGACGTTCTTATATTAGCGTACAGTATACATACAATGAAATTGAAAGATAAATATGTAAATCCATATTGACAAGTCAACATTTATATTAGAAGGTAACTACATGATGGGACATACATAGTCTTTTTCTCTTGTTTATTGATATGGAGCCATCAATAATGGTACAGATGATCTCATTCAACATATGCATCACTTCCTCCACTCAAGGTTCTCGGAAGAAAAGCATTACCCCATGACCAAGATGGAAGCTTCACATGTTTTCCTTAAGGTTCGTATGCAATGTAATCCACCAGAAAATTCAAAGCAGTACAGGGGCAAGAGATTCAAAAGTTCCCCATTCCAGACAGGCTTCATATGATATAGGGTATAATGGGAAAAATGTTGAGCAGCAAAATTATTGTAATCCACCAGATAATTCACAGTAGCAAAGGTCTAAGAGATTATAAAATGCCCACTCCAGGGGGGATTCATAAGCTATAAGGTACTTATATGAAAAATATTTCAGCAACAAGAATAACAAGTTCATATAAGCGAGACCTGATCCTAAAAGGTTACACTACCTGTAGATGAAGGCAACAACTAGTACACAGAAAATGAAACATGCATTCATTGCCAGGAAGCATTCTGGAAGCATATGAAAAGGAGACAGCTACTTGAACAAAGAATCCAATATCACCTGGAATGTCGCAGGTACAGTACCGTCTTCAGCCCCAAACATCGATTGATAGACAGCAGCTGTTGCCAGTGCAGTCTCCTTATTCAAAATCTGCAGTCATATCATCAGTGCCTCTATAAACATGGTGAAGCATATTTAAAGAAAATACAGTAGAAGAATATCTCACATTGTTCCTCTGCACAAGAGCATTAGTTTCACCCATTGCACGAAGATGTTCAATTAACTGCAAAGCTACATCAGCAGACAATTAACCACCATATGTATCATTAAAATATATAAAAAACCACATGTACCAGAGACTACACAGAAAAAGTAACTCATATACAGAATTCGATTCATCTAACCCAATATTACATTCATTTGAAGCTGATAAACAAATGGAAAAAAAAATGAAACTGGAAATGTCAGATCGGGAAGATAAACAAAAAAGCATCTACTAACTAAGTCCCATAATTAACTTCCCAACTCTAAGTGGCACGAGAGATTAAGCGAAGAGAGAGAGAGAGACAGAGGGTGTAAGAGAGAGTATTGGAATTGTGACAGAAAAAGGTTGCTGTGGTGGAGAGAAAAAGTGACCTCAACCCTAAAAAACAAAATGGGAAGTTTTTTGAAGCACCCAAAAAGGAAAGTGGGAAATCATTTCAAGACGGAATACCGTGTTAATTTTACCTTTTTCCAAAAAGTTATTCAGTCTAGTGTCTACATACTTGTGTGAAAATTTTACAATAATCTTCTTAAGAAAAAGGCTACCATAACACTTTAATGTGAGCCACACATTTGTACACATCAGCAGTATGTTATTTATGGCTAGATACTATAGATAAAGTCAAATAAGGTATATTCATATTGTGTACTTGTATTTAGAGCAATTTTAAATTTTCAAAATTAGTTATATATAATTTCCTAAATTATACTCTATAAATTCTGAAATTAATGTTTTTTATATTAAATTTGATATGATATACGAAAATATCAATTATAATTTCTGAAATAAAACTTAATAATATAATAAATTAGTTTATAATCAATGAAAAAATATGACAATTAACTTCAACAATATTACCATTCTATGCAAAAAAATAATACTGTATTACCATTCTATAAAAAATTTATTTCAGCTCTAGTATTATCAACCTATGGCAAAAAAAAATTATTTCACGAAAAAAATAATTAAGAGTTAAAAAAAAGTTTTTCCAAAAATTACAATTTTTTTTGTATGTTTTGATATATCTTTGAAGTAAACTGAAATATTTATTTTCTGTATTTATATTTGTATTTTTATATTGGCCGTATATCGTCCATATTAATACTGTATTTTTTTTCCCTTTTCTCCCTCCTCTACACCTTTTCCTCCATAGCTACCACACCACCCCACCCCTACTTCATCTCCACCCCTGCAGCCCCACCCCACCCCTGCAGCCCCCCACCACCCGATCCCATCCCCAGAGTAAACCCCCACCCCCGCAGGCGGGTAGCCACCCCCACCTCCACCCCCCCCCCCGCGAGGCGGGCAGCCACCCCCACCCCCACCCCCACCCCCCGCCACCCCCTCCCCCTTCTCCCCTGTCCCCATCGCCCCTGCCGCCGTTTCCCCTCCCCCCTCTCCTCTCACTTCGTCGCTGCGCACCCCCGCCGCCCCTCCCCCTCTCCCCCCTTCCCCCTTCGCTCCTGCCCCGTCGCCCCTCCCCCAACTCCTCTCCCTTCGTCTCTGTCCACCCGGCGCGCTTCTCCGGCAGACCCCCTACGCATCCCCCACCCCTTCTTCTTCCTCCTCTTTCTCCCTTCTTCCTCTTTCTCCCTGTTCTGAAATTTCAAAAAAAGAACTGTTCATTGAAAACCTGTAAAAAACATATAAAAATACAAAAAGTTATAAAAAATTTGAGGTAAAAAAAATTCTGAAATTTTGATATTTTTGAGGTAAAAAAATATTCTGAAATTTTGATATTTTTGAAAAGTAAAAAATTGTTTGCAATACATATACGCATATTAGGAATCTAGAGCATATGAGTATGTCCATAGTAATTAGTCATAAATGTAATCCGCTGACATGGACAAATTCATGGCTCACATTAATTTCTTATGGTAGCCTTTTTTTCAAGAAGGCTACTATAAAAACATCCTTGTGTGAAAATTACTGTTGACAAGAACCAAGAACTTCCTTTAAAATGCCACTTCAGTTTATATATTCTCTTTCCTTTATTTAAAAGAACAAATCTTTCTATAACAGTCCTATTATATTTGAAAATAAAAATTGGAGTCAACCACGGAAAAAGTGACAAGGTTCTTTCCAGCTCTTAGTATCAGACAAACAAAGCAAATTCGTCTTTCCAAAATATGAAAATATGCAAGACTTCCACCTATGAGCAGCTTTTTCACGCAATGCTATGGTTTCTGGATATGAAAGTAAATGTCACTAACTCATTCCTGGTGTCCCCTTCTGTTTCCTTTTTTTGCTGGGCCATGTAATCAAAATCAGAGGCTGCTTGTCAGCGGGTTGGCTCTGTCCCCCACCCCTCCTCTACCACACCAAAAGATTACTCCTATTTCTAAGCTTAACCCACATTTCAATGGGAGACTCCAGATGTACTTAATGCTGTTCAGTTCACCTTCAACAAATTGATTCCTACCAAGAACAATTAAGCTTTCTTTATCACGTATAAGCAAGTCTTTTGACTAGCACAAATCAAGTCCGAGTTTTCAACACGAAATTCAGAAATAAAAGAACGCTATTTACATGTAAAGTTTTTACCAACAGAAAAGCAATTTCTCATCAGCACAGAGAGACACACAAGTCCTTTGAATGGTACTCATCAACCTTCCTAAAGGCATTTGGGAATCCTAGGGGACATTGTCTTGCAAAGTGCAAAGCAAAGTTTGAAGATTTCCATCTCTAGTTCTCCAACCCTCCAATAAATTTCTCTTAGGGAGGAGCAAATGCCTATCTTCACTTCATCACTTTTCTCATTTCCTTTCCAGAAAAGTAGAGAACTTCCAATTTTCCAAATGCCCGTTAATATTGCTTCTTATTTACTGGGTACAGAATATAATAAGGAAAAACTAGCAAGCACTAAAAAGATCCAAGGCACGCCAGCACAACCTACTAATCTACTGTAGAGCCTTCACGACACCCTCGGTTCCTCATATTATTGACACTAATGATAGTATCACTAATAGATCAGTTTAGGACACCACAAGAAAGGTGGATTTCCCATGATTATATTGTTGTGCATATATTACTCAAATAAGTCGGTTTTCATAGGATAAGACGCCGAAGATTCTCAGCTGGAATATAAATACAAAATGTGAACTGCACTTCGCCAATGGCCACAGACAACGCACCCAATAAAAATCTAAACCAAAAGCATATGACTAGAACTAATCGCCTTTTTTTTTCAAGGAAAGAATAAAGGGGATTAAGCCAGATAGATAAGATTTCAAAACTTTTCAGATCATATTATGCAATTTTGGTCCTATTCAAACAGAATCTGGCACATTTTTTTAAGATTTGCCGTACTTAATTTGGGGACCATAAAACTGGCCATTTGGAACTCACCACTTTCATACTTGACAGTATATTCATCTACATCAACACCTGGAAGAGTGAAGCCTGACCTTGTCAAAAGATTTCCTGCATCTCGTACCTGAGAGACCAAAGAAGTGGAAATACTAAGAAATCTAGGGAAAAATTATAAGCAATAACAGATGAAAAAGAAAATCTCAAAGAATAGATAAAAATAGATTAAAAAAGACTAAAACTATCTAGGACCATCAGGAGAGAAGTCATAATATCAATCATCAAACGTTATTGAAGTGTTTGCACAAATCAGCCACAAAACAGCCTGATGGTGAACTTACAAATTTTTTTTCTAGTTCAATACATAGTGAAGGTCAATTAAGTAATTGCAAGTAAAATCCTGAACCTTAGCACTACGCTTGAAGTTTAATTATCATGATGTAGCCTCAATAGCAAATTTATCTGTGCTTAAAGAATGTAGTAAACCATCCCAAGGCCACAGGTATTGCATGATTAGTAGGTTGAGGAAGATGACTTCAAGAGTAAGTTATAGAGAGAGGAAATCAATTGTTATAAAAAGGGTAGGACAGGAAAGTAAAAAGGTTCATAAAAATATTGAGTAAATTTAACTTTGCTTTAGTTTGTAGATGGGAGTGTCCAGCCACTTGAAGATCTGGGACTGTAAACACTATTTGGTGATTCAATTGCATCAAATTATGCTTAACTACCAATGTTCCTCCAAATTCTCTTCTTCTTCCTCATCTCGATATTCCTAATTTTTTTTATATATATTACAGCTGGTATCAGAAATTTAGATCACACTGACACTACAAGCAATGACCATTTTTTCTTCAGCATATATTATTTATCATGGAAACAAGATAGAGAGAAGGATCAAGGAAGGGGGGGGGGGTATCTATTTTTCGCAAAAAAGGATTTTCCTTCCAACCAAATACAGCTTTTTCTGGCTGTTGGTGTACAGCCGGCAGCTAAAGTAGAGACCATAAAAGAGCCAAGAACTAAGTTATTCATCTTCTTTTGACCAAATCATGCAGTAGCTGTAGCTCATACATGAAGCCATAAATTGACTAAACAACTTTACAGCGGTCAGGCGAAAAAGAAACCAAGAAATTCTGAACACGCATAGTTTACGCGGAAAGAGTTAGTGGTATCAAATTTTTGAGGGGGAGCGCTTTGACAACCTTTCTTTCCTCTCCCATAAATATTTATCAAAAATATAATTCAAATAAATGATAAAAAAAGTGCATATTTGATGTAACATTTGTTTTTACGAGAACTTGATGTACATTCTCTCTCTCTCCCACCACTTGTAGGCTCTCTTATCACCTAAATCCTCTTTTTCAGTTTTGATAGTATAAATTCAGTAAAAAAAAATCTCAAGTTCAAATAAATTTAGATAAGTTCAATTACAACAAGAATATTGCCGGTGAGAAGAACATGCCCCACTATATGACAAAGAGATGACTTTGATATGCTCTAAGTCATTTTATATGATAGAAGTGTTCTAAATGTCCAATCTATGCAGCTATTATATATTTTGTGTTGGTTTTTTTAAAAATTTAATTATTGATTCATGAGCTTGATATACAATTGATTCATATGGGTAAATTCGATGAAAAACATGTAATAGTGTGGCCAATTCGATATTAAGCCTGCCATTTTAGCAGGACGATGAGCAACTCCAATCCTGTTTTCATTCCAGCACATATTCCACTAAAAGAGTGTTTTTCATTCCAATGATCTAATATGCATGTCTAACTTGAGTAATTAAGGTTTTATTTTTTAGCATCTTATAGTCTCTATTCTCTAAAGCAGCCGGTGCACCTGTCCTCCATCTTCGTCCAAAAATTTTGACCCCTTAAATATTAAAAGAAAATCCCTTGAAGAGTGTCCCATTAACAACGGACACTAAGGACTTTCATTCACGAGTGGCTATCGACACAATCCTGTACCTTCTCCAATTCCAGCTAATTAGATTCTTAAGGAAGTGACAAGTCATGCACTGGATTTTGCAATTTGCTCATAACCTGCTAATTTTCTTTTTTATCTATCGGGATCCCCCATGCCCTACCAGTCACCCTCTTCTTTTCCCTCTTTTAGAAGTTGTTGCAGGAATCTGTTCAGTGCAAAGTGAATCATATAGCTACTAACTTCAAAAAAGTTTCAGAAGAATGCAGCCTAGCTTCATGGTCACACATGCCAGATGGGCAAAAAAAAAAAAAGATGATAATATTTCCAGTCAAAAACCATATACTTTTGACATTGCTCATGCCAATTGCCAGGAACCAACAACAGCTGATAATTGAAAAGTGCACAAGGCGAGACTGAAGACAGAATACCTGTGCCAGAGGAGATAATCGGGGACTAATGCCACCTTCACGTTCCATTTGCGCAACGGTACATGCTATCCTCAATTCTCTAACCATTCCCAAATATAAAATAATCAGAACCCTCAACACCCAAAAGGGTAGATTATCCATAAATATGAGAGTTGAATAAACAACTTTAATGTTTCTCCACCAAGAATGGCAGCTAAAAAGAGACCATCAGGCTTCAATGCCAATCTGCTCTGCAGTAAACAATAATTTAAGAAAAATTACATTAGCAAAAGACAAATCATAAGATGTATCAACCCATACTTCTTTGTCCAAAGCGGGAAAATACATACATGAGTCTGTTGGCATAGAAGCATATACCTGTATCATAGCTCCAGGAAGGTCATTTGTCCAGTGCAGTCCTAAACAGCTGATGACCAGATCTAATGAACTAAAAAAAAAAAGGAAGTAGCTATGAGGTCTATGATTGTTCAGCATTCATTTATTGAAAACAATTGAGCAGAATCCCAAGTTGAGTTCTTACAAATTATGGGGTCCTCGGGATGTATTAATGGCATTATTTAAATTCCTCAAACAGATATATAGTCCTTTATAAGTCATGTTATTCAGGACATAAATAATCACACCTTTCTTTCACTGGTAGAAACTCTTCATCACCTACGACAAAAGATGTTTCGACATTTTGGTCAGGCATATCCTTCTCAGCATCCTTACATAATTTGACCATATCAATTGAAGTATCCATCATAATGAGCTTTTCAACGCCGCCTGACATTCACCAAAAAAAGAAAAAGGAACACCGTCTGACTTAGGATGGCTTAATCATAAATTTAATCTGATAAGGTCATCTAGATTTTACAAAGTACTGAGAAGTTCTCAAATATTCTTAGTATAAACAGCATAGAAATTAGCTCCTTTATCCAACTCAAATCATGAATCGAGAGAAATTACATGTAACTAATGTCAACAGCGTTGGGAACATTAACTCTTCCCAGTACAGCTTCAACAGAGTCTTCGGAAACTTGGAACCAGTTCCAACTCAGTTTATTAAAGCAATTTAACTAGCCTACTTAAGTAATCCAGCACAATGATACAAGGAACGAGAGTCGATGCCAAACGTGGTACGGAAACGGGTACGGGAAACGCTACCTTGGCTGATTCGGGAACGTTGGGTCATTTTTTTACTGATTTTTTTCAATTCATTTAAAATATTAGAACTCTTAGTAATTTGAAGAAATTGAAAAGTCAAATAAAAAAGGTTAAATAAACTGAAAATGGTACAAAAAGTGAAAAGATACCAAAGTACCAAAAATGATACCCCTCCCAATCTCCCACAGTCCCACGTGATTTCATTAACCAAAAAGTAGTGAGAGAAAGAAAGCTTTTCATCTCTCCTTCCTTTAATTACTAAAAATAATGTTCCTGCTTTTACTCCCTCTCTTTCCCACGCCCCCTCCCCTTGAAGTAAAAAGATACCTTTTCAGTTTTCATCTCTCCTCACCGTTGCCGGAGAAGAAGCCGGCGACACTCTGCGACAGATGGAGAAAATCACACCATTGGAGACGACTAAACTTTCCGAGCAAAAGCCCCAACATACTATGAAGAGATTCCATATATTTTGACATTAATTAACTGATTTAGGGTTCACAATTAATCCCTAAGTGCAGTGAATTAGGTAATCCATTCCCTTTTCTCTCTTGGTCTTTTTCTTGCGCTGAAATCAGGGACGTCGCCTTAGGCGATCTGATTCGCGAACGGAGGCGACCTGAGTCGCGTTTGTTCCGCGATTGGGGACGAGCGATTCAGATCGCAGATCGGACAAGCGTCCCGCGTCCCTTGTATCACTGATCCAGCATATCTACTTCCAAGTGAAGCTCAAATATGGTTGTTTCACCTTGAAACCTTCAATTGAACTCCCAAAAGTTGCAAATAAACAGTGCCATGATAGCAGCTATCAGGACATCCACCAAATTAACCTTAATAAGCTCAAATTCAGTATCAAGAAAACGTGACCATCAAAAATCAATTTTAACAGGTTGGTTCCTGATAGATAACCCGAAAAGAGCTGATCCAGTTCCAAGTTATACCTGAACGCAGTAATTCTCTCTTTGGTATCCAGTTCTCAAAACAAACATTGAAGCTTAATGAGATGTGTCAGGCTGCTTTGTTGACTTGCACTATAGATATCCGAATTCTTCAATCAAATTAAAATTCATTTCTTTGTGGTGGAGTCATGTCAGTTCAACCTAATTAGTGAGTAAACAGCTTCTCTCCCATGTTATCACAACTAAAGTGCATTCTACTCAATTTTCAGCTTCTCACTCGCTGAAAATGACAGCAAGGACTATTTCTCTTGACCCTTATAGCCTTCCTTGAATCTCTTTGCAAGGAAGGCATAAGAAAGCATGACTTGGGAAATGATACAAACATGACTGCGCACCTATATCTAACAATATGAAACTTGCTAAAAAATTTACTGATTTCATGAAGAGAAATGTTTATGCTATCGGTTACTAGCTCTAGGAGTTTTAGGCAAATTGTCAATCCACCGAGTGACGTCAGAAAACCTTCCAGCATCAATTTCTCAAAATCCAGGATCATGTCTGATGTCTCCATGTCTGATGTCTCCCTTTAAGTAAAAGGACATCTCTATTCTCTATACATGCATATTGCTTTATTTTCACTAATTCCCTTCCTCTAACATTTAGAGGTCAGGAATTCTATCTAACTATATGATGCCAAAGCAGAAACATGAAGTTTAAACTCTTACCACGCCCACGCAGCAAATGCCTGATCGCCTTTAGAGAGCCTCCGAGACATAACGCTGTGGGAAATGATTTTTTGCAATCCTACAGGTAAATTGAGAAACTATAAGATACTAGTGGTGATAATTTCAGAGGATAAATCCACTAATAGAGTACTGTATCCTCTTCCTCATAGAAAATTTGTGAAGGATAGTACAGCAGAAGCATACATACTAGGTGAAAGGTAGCTACAATGTGATGCTTAAAACATTAACCACCCCCTCCCCTACAGCAGTCGCTAGTAAAAACACAGAAGTGGTTCTCAAAACTAATCGCCCAACAAACATGTTGCCAAGAATAGTAATTAACCTTTAAGAAATTACAAAAGAACCTGTCTCACATAAACGATAAGGTTGGTTCAGGTACTACCATACTAGCATAAAAATTTGTTGAGGTTTTTAAAACGAAAATAGACAAAAAGAAAATGAATCATTCAGGGATTAGTGGCGTCCGTCACTGGAAAATCAGGCATAAGTGTATAACAACCTTTTACAGACGAGTCAGGAAGCTGCTACAGATGAACTGGTATACTAACAGGATATTATTTTGGTCAATTGGTGCCATAAGACATCAAACATAGTTGCATAACTAATAAAGACCATCTAGCCAAAAGCTTTTACCAATTTCTACAAGGGAAAATTATATAATCATAATAAATTACAAACAGTGGATCATACTTATACAAAACTACAAAAGGAAGAATTATTACCCTATGTCTCTAAAGGAGCTAATTATAACATTAACCAAAGAGGGTAAACCCTTGCAACACAAGTTAGACTAATTTGAAGGCATGACGTGCGTAAGTTACACTAATATGTCATTTCAAGCCATAAGATTCCAAACGTAAAAACTAAGAATTTCTTTTTCCTTTTTTCTTTCTTTGAGGTGATACAATATCCAAGAATCTTACCTCTAGGCGATCTAAAAGATTCTCAGCCACCGAATTCACAAATGAATCATCCGAGCGTGTTAACCACGCTGCTTCGATCACGCCTGCAAATCCATAAATCAATTTTCAAAAGCAAAGTAATACTAGTACTAAAACAAAAACTAAGAAATAGATAACCTGTCCACATGAAGGCATAAGGTTCGTAAGTTACACTAATATGATAAGACAAAGGTAGACACCACCATAGCTATAACAAGATATACGAGAACTACGCAGTTTCACCACCACTACTCGGACCCTGTTGTTTTGGTAATTCAAACTGAACTCAATTCAAATTTGAACCGCATTGAATTGAACTAAAAACCGCGTAAGAAACTAAACTAACCGAAACTAAGTCCAAGAGAACGGCCTCAATGTCTCAATACACAAGCACCATATACAAAAATGACACATAATTTTGTGGAACTAATCACAATAATAGCAAAGTACTCTCTCTGTCCCATATTAATCGCAACAAACTTTTTGCACTATTCACATGTTTCTCTCTAACCATACTTTTAACTAATATATATATATATATATATATATATATATATATATATATATATATATATATATATATATATATATATATATATAAAAGCGAATCACATGGGAATACTCCTTACATGAGAAATGAGAATGAATCTCAACCACACGATTGGATTAGAGTTACAACACTTCTTCATTAGAGTTATACCTCCGAAAAAATTTTGAGCCAAAAAAAAAAAAAAAATTTTTTTCCTAATATTTTTTTTGAGTTACATCACTTCTTCATTGGAGTTTACATCACTCGGTTCATTAGAGTTATAAAGACGTAAAATCCATTCTCATTTCTCAGCGTAAAGTATGCATTCTCATATGAACTCACTTTTATATATATATATATATATATATATATATATATATATATATATATATATATATATATATATATATATATATATAATTGTTCGTCTATAAGATGTTCTAGGATTTATTGCAAGGTACTTCCTCACGTATAACAAACGCAATTAGAATGTCAATACAAGAAAGAGAAAAAATGAACCTGTTTACGTTTGAGATCACGATCGAAAATCTTAACTCTTGAAGTACTGAATCCATCAACACTGTCAGTACAAAATGAGCTTCTCCTCTCTTTTGAATTTGCTCTAATCCAGGTTGACAAAGAATTTCTACGGAAAACGGAATTGATTGATGACATTGCTCTCATTTTGTTAATGGAGAGCGAAAGCGAGAGTAAGAAGCAGGGTCTCCAATAAAAAAAAGTTAAGCGACATGCGGAATCATGATGACATGAAACTGAGCAATGAAAGGATATGGAGATGGATTCGTTTGTAGCTGAAACCCCGATAACTAACCAAGGATCGAACCCTCTGCCCTATAGTCAAGCAGCGAGGGGATTTGGAGAAGAGAGGAAAAGCGACGACTTCGGTTGTGTTATTTTGGATTGAACTCAACTAAATTTAATTGGAAAAATTAACAAGAGCAGGCCCAACTATGACCACCCTTCCATAATAGATCCCAACTTTCGATTATTCCACACCAGTCCCAACTTTGGAGGGTCTTTTACGAAAACTACCCAAGTGGAAGGGTGGCTTAACTCCTTGTAAAAAAAAAATTCAACCCCTCTCCTTTATCCTTTTTCAGACTTTCTCTCTCCTTTCCTGCCATAAAACCACCAACCAGCCACCCACACCACCACCTCCAAACCTGCCAGCCACCATCACCCCCTTCCACCTTCACTGTCGGCGCCGGACCACCCTCTCCGCCGGCGTCAAGACTTCCTCCCCTGCTGCCGACCGTAACCCAGGACCCATGAACCCTCCCCGACCCTCTTTCCCCCACCTCGACCAACCACCGCACTTCGCTCTCTCTCCTATGTCAAAACCGAAACCCACCACCCACACCATTTCAAACCCCCAACCTCCGGCCCTCCGATTTCCAAGCTGAACCCTCTCCGACCCTCTTTCTCCCCACCTCGACCAACCGCCGCACCTCCCTCTCTCTCCTCTGACAAAACCGAAACCCACCACCCACACCATTTCCACCACCCATACACCCTTAATTGCAACCGGTTCTTCGCCATCGAAACTCCATGGAAGAAGATGAGAGAGGGGAGAAAATCGGAGGGCTAGAGGGTGGTGGAAATTAGGGTGGTGGAGATTGGAGAAATCGGGATAGGGGAAAGGGTCGGGGGTGCGGGTCGAGTTGTTGCGATCTTGAATTAGGGTCGACGATGGGGAAGGGGGGTTCGGTTGCCGGCGAGGAAGGGGGAGAGGGAGAGGGTGAGGTGGAGGTGGTGGCTAGGCGTGGGCTTGCTAGGTAAAAACATTAGAGGAGTTACGATGGCGGGGGAAGGGGTGGCAGTGCAGGGGAGAGGGTGGTAGAGGTGGCAAGGGTGGTGGTTTCAAATGTTTACCTGTTGTAGCAGGTTAGGTGACCTGCTAGGACCATTAATGTAAAACACCCCCCAAAGTTGGGACTGGTGTGGAATAATCGAAAGTTGGGATCTATTATGGAATTGTGGCTATAGTTGGGCCTGCTCTTGTCAATTTTTCCAATTTAATTTGTGAAATTAACTGAACTTAATTTGTCTAAATTGAACTGAACTTAATTTGTATGCGCTGAACTGAATTGAAATAAATTTGTCTCAACTGAACTGAAAGTGTGATAGGCAACTAACTGAATTGAGCTAAATTTATCTGACTGAACTGAACTGAATTTGCCTGACTAAATTGAATTTAACTTAATTTGTCTGAACTGAACTGAATTTTCATTAATTCAGTCCAAAAGAACAGAGCCTTCGTAACCCTTGAAAAAATGCCCTGATAATACAATATGTTGATAGTGCACACGAATATACCATTATGAAGGTGCGCACGGGTCAATCCGCGGGTCAACAAAGCACAAAAAGGTAGATTCATTAAACCAACCGCTCACTGATATAACATCTAATGATTGTTGAAAACAATTAAACTTTACAAATCTAATAATAGTAAGTTGATAAATAAGCATAAAATAGTGTAACTATTTTGTCGGAGAATGAGAGACACTTTAGGAGAGATAAGTAGGGAATACGTTATATAATTTACATAATATAAATATGAGTAAGATGTAACTCATTTGTACTCATATAGTGCATTTATTTTCTCTCATACTTATTGTATTTAGTATTAGTGAGTTCCCATTACGCTTCCAACAAACTGGTATCAGAGCCACGTTAATAAAACATAAAATGGCAACAAAAAATAATGTCGTAGCATTTCAATATCCAAGGCTTACAAAGGAAAATTATGATAAGTGGTCTCTTAGGATGAAAACAATTCTTGGAGCACAAGGATTCTGGGAAATTGTCGAAAAAGGTTATACAGAACCTGATGTTGTGGTCGTATTAAATGAAATCCAAAAGGAAGCTTTGGAACTTGAGAGGAAAAAGGATAAAAATGCGCTTACGGTCATTCATCAAGGATTGGATGATGACATGTTTGAGAAAGTTGCATATGCAACAAGTTCCAAACAAGCTTGGGATACTCTTCAAAATTGTTTTGAAGGAGTAAGTAGAGTGAAAAAGGTTCGTCTTCAAACTTTAAGAGGAGAGTTTGAAAAACTTGAGATGTTGGATAAAGAATCCATCTCAGATTATTTTGGAAGAGTTTTGAATGTTGTAAACCAAATGAAGAGACTTTGTGAATACATGCAAGATTGTCGAGTTGTTGAGAAAATACTGCGTTCTCTTAATTACGATTTCAACCATGTAGTGGTTGCTATTGAGGAGTCGAATAAGGACTCGGAATCTATGACGATTGATGAGTTAAGTGGGTCCCTTCAAGCCCATGAATAAAGAATATTGAAGACAAAAAAAAGTACGATGATCAATAGGTGTTGCAAGCAAAAATCTCTTTTAAGGGAGATACACGTGATAAACAAAGGTTTCAATCACGTGGAAGAGGCAACTATCGAGGACGTGGTCAAGGAAATGAACGTGGCCAAGCTCTTCAAGGAAGAGGGCGAGATGACCATAATTCACATCACTTTTATAGAGGCGAATCTTCTACCACAGGTCGTGGACGAGGTAGAGGAGTAAATCATTTTCAAAAGGACACTAATAAGGCTAATGTTGAATGCTAAAATTGTGAAAAATATGGACATTATTCACGGGGTTGTTTAATAAAAAAATGTTCATGAAGAAACAAATCTGATTGAAGATAAGGAAGAAGAAGCAACCATGTTATTAGCTCTCAAAGTAGAGGATATGAGAGATGATAATTGTACATGGTATCTGGATAATGGAGCAAGCAACCACATGACGGAAGACAAAACAAAATTTGTTGATCTTGATACAACTGTGGCAGGAAATGTGACCTTTGGTGATGGTTCAAAGGTATCAATTGAAGGAAAAGGTACAATCACGATAGAATTGAAATATTCTAGTCATAAGTTAATTCCAGATGTTTATTACTTCCTCCGTTTCAAAATACATGCAACACTTTTTATTTAAGGGTGTTTCATAATAGATGCAACACTTTTTTTCTTTCCTTATTTGGTAAGTTTTGGGCTGTGAAATTACTTAAATACCCTTACTTTATAAAATTAGTATTGATTACATACTTGATACGCTCAAGTTATACGATGTTCTTGTGGCATTTTAGGTGCACATTGCTAAGGGATTTGTTCGTAATTGTTAAGGTTTGCATATAAATCATCCTTAGCGGAAGTTCGGAGTTTTGCGATACAAGTTGTGTTAATGTCATGCATTCCGAGCTTCCAAGGTGAAATGCATTTGAGCCGAGCATCGCAAGCCACAAGCTCGCCAAGCCAAGCTCCACCGCAAGCTCGCTGAAGCCAAGCTCAAAGCTATCCGACAGCTCGGCAGACACAAGCGGCACCAAGCATCGCAAGCCTCGCCCATCCGGCTCTCGCACATGCTCGCAGCAAGCGGGACAAGCCCGGCCTCGCACGCCGCCGCCCAGGCCACTAGCTTGCCAAGCAGCAAGCTCGCGACTCGCGATGGATGTCGCGACTCGCGACCCCCGCTTGTCGCACCTCGCGATGTTCTTCGCGACTCGCGAAGCTTGGCCGGCCATTTTGTGCGCGGGAGACAGAGTCCTCGTCGCGACTCGCGATCAGTGTCGCGACTCGCGACGCTTAAGTCGGCTTGGGGCCACGATTTTGTGCGGGGTTTAAAAGCTCCTAAAACCTAATTTTTGGGGGGACGAAGAGAGGTACGAAGAGGAGAGCTGGAATGTAGACCTTGGAGTGGCAAGCTTGAGGGGAGAGAGAGGATACTCCTCTCCTCATCCTTCCTTCTTCATGATTCTCTTTTCATCTTTCCTTCTTCATTTCTCTTTGTTCTTCATTTCTTAGTTTTTGTTCTTCATTTCCTAGTTTTAGTTTTCATTTCTTAGTTTAGTTTTTAGAGATTTCAATTATGGAATTGGCTATTGCTATGCCGATTGTAGCTTGAACTGTTCTTGAACGAGATTAATATGAAGCTTCAAGCATTATTGTGAGATCTTTCCTCTCTATCTATTTTCCTTGATTATGGTTCAATTTCTATGCTTGTGATTTATGATTATTGCATAATTATGCTAGGAACGTTACTAGTTTGATTGTGTAATTAATCTAATGCTAGATTTAAGAATAGAATCGGATTGTTTTATTCTTTTATCAATTTGTAGCAAACTAGGGAGTAATTTAGATGCAGATCATCTTGGTTATTTCTTAGGGAAATTGAATCAACTGTTGAATGTTTATCGCGTGTATGACATTAGCGAGTCTATTGGTTCTCTGTGTTTATTCTTGCTTTTGGATTGAACTTAGACGCTATCGGACTAGGTTATCCTTTGGTTAGGGTTTTATAGTCACGCTGATCGTGCTATTCAACTAAGAATAAGGAGAACACGAGATTAATTCTCGACAATAGATAATTATGGAAATAATTAGAGTGGAGGTTCGAGGATCGATAATGAATTGAAGTGGATGTTAATCGGATTCAAGATCTTTCCATAATTGATTTCTCATTTTATTTACTTGCTAGTTAGTTTTAGTTTGTTTATAATATACTTGAAACCCCCCTTTGTAATTAGGTTTCTCGGCCCTTAGCTTAATCTAGGTATTGAATCACGCTGAATATTAAGCTCGTCCCTGTTTCCCTGTGGATACGACCCCTACTTCCACTATACTACCTTAGTGTAGAAGAGAGTAGGAGAAATTTTATCTTTGGCCGGGTGCGGTGCACACAACGACACATCCGCGCCCGCCCAAATTTTGGCGCCGTTGCCGGGGAAACGGTGTTACTTGTTTGTATTTAGCGTGATTTTTGGATGGTATTGCTTGTGCTCTTTGTTTTTGATTGGCCACTCATATAAAGAATTCCCTTTTTGTTTGAGTTTCTAGTTTTCATCTTCCATTGAGCTCTATGTATTTCACTTTCGTATTTTGGACAAGAAGCATGGAACTTGTTGCTTAAACTATCTTGGGAATGATTGATTGAAGCTTTTGACTGCTTATTGTTTGGTTATTGTCTAGCTTTAATTATTGATATTAATGGTCATGACTTGGATTAGCTAGGAGTACTACTAGTTGATGTTTGTTGTTGACTTAATGCTAGGTTTTGGATATAATCGATGTTATATGCTCAACCATGATGTAGTAAGCTAGGCACTAACAATGCATTGCAAGAGTCCTTCTCAATCAATTTTGCAGGTATTTGAAGTGGAGATTGACATGGAACCACCATTGTCACACATGGAGCACAACCTAATGATTGAGCTTAAGGTAATAAGTCGAGCTAACGATTTTAAACAACAGCGCTTCTCGGGAGGCTACCCGAGACCCTTTTTATTTTCTTTCTTTCCTTTATTTCTCATCAAATTTCCACCACCACATCAAATTTTCTTCCACCCACCGCCCACCCACTCAAAAGAACCACAACAAATCTTAATCCACTTTGAGCCCAAGTCCACAAAAGAAAACCCGTTGGGAGGAGTTCAATAGCTAGGAGTTGGTAACACTAGAGGAGTGAGATTGTTGTATCTTTTCGATCTCTTGAGCTAGGTGTCAATCTCAAAAATTTATAACTTTTGAATTTGCCATTTGTTTGAGTGATTCGAGGGAGAGGGTTGTGAGTTGATTTATGAGATTTAAGTTGGTGTTGTTAAGAAATTTGAGTTTGACGGATTGTTTGGTCATGAGTTTTGAGCATTCGATCTTCGATTTACCCGATTTTCGATTTTCTCCCCCATTTTCGGTTTACTTTTTCTACTAATTGTCGACACATTGAGGACAATGTGTAGTTTAAGTAGGGGGGAGGGTATTCTCATTCTCATGTATCTATGTTGTATTTATGTTGTATTTATTTCAATTTGAAAAAAAAAAAAAATGAAAATGAAAAAATATAAAAAAAAAAACAATGAAAATGAATCCCGCTGAGTTGAAAACCCGCATGGGCGGGCGACTCGGGCAAAAATGGGGGCCCGGATAGGTTGAAAACCCGAAAGGGCAACCTATGCAAAAAAGTGGCTTATATTGAGCGGGTAAGATGGTGAGATGAAAAAAGAAATGTGAGAAGCTAGGATGAAAACCCGAAAGGGCTCCTAGGCAAAATGAGAGATTAAGAGAGAATTATGTATTTTGAAGACTCATTTGCCGGAGATTTGTTTTGGCTTTCACTTTCTTTTGGTTGATTGTTTTTGGAAGTAAGCATGGAATTTATCCCTTTTTGTCTTTGTTCCATGGCTTGCTTATATAGGTTGGTTGTAATAGTAGTAGTAGTTTATCTTTTGAGGTTTTAGGCGAGTTGTCATTTTGATTGTGGCGTTGGAGTGAGTTCAATTCCTTTGAGATCCTTCAGGATTTGAGCTCACATTTTGGTTGTCGTTTGGTGATTATTGTTGTCGCGTCTTTGTATTTTTCAGGTGAGCTCGAATCTAAGTGTGGGGGAATCATCGTCCCTTACGTTTAGGTTTTGAGCGAATGTTGTTAAGATGTGATGATGATGATGTAGTTGGTGGAGAGAGAGGTTGGTGTTGATAACTTGGGTGATGATTTATTGGGTGATTCTCACTTTTGAGTTTACTCGAGGTCGAGTAAAGTTCAAGTGTGGGGGTATTTGATACGCTCAAGTTATACGATGTTCTTGTGGCATTTTAGGTGCATATTGCTAAGGGATTTGTTCGTAATTGTTAAGGTTTGCACATAAATCATCCTTAGCGGAAGTTCGGAGTTTTGCGATACAAGTTGTGGTAATGTCATGCATTCCGAGCTTCCAAGGTGAAATGCATTTGAGCCGAGCATCGCAAGCCACAAGCTCGCCAAGCCAAGCTCCACCGCAAGCTCGCCAAGCCAAGCTCAAAGCTATCCAGCAGCTCGGCAGCACACAGCAGCACCAAGCATCGCAAGCCTCGCCCATCCAGCTCTCGCGCATGCTCGCAGCAAGCAGGACAAGCCCAGCCTCGCACGCCTGCCCAGCAGCACTAGCCTGCCCAGCAGCAGCAAGCTCGCGACTCGCGATGGATGTCGCGACTCGCGACCCCTGCTTGTCGCACCTCGCGATGTTCTTCGCGACTCGCGAAGCTTGGCCAGCCATTTTGTGCGCGGGGAGACAGAGTCCTCGTCGCGACTCGCGATCAGTGTCGCGACTCGCGACGCTTAAGTCGGCTTGGGGCCACGATTTTGTGCGGGGTTTAAAAGCTCCTAAAACCTAATTTTTGGGGGGACGAAGAGAGGTACGAAGAGGAGAGCTGGAATGTAGACCTTGGAGTGGCAAGCTTGAGGGGAGAGAGAGGATACTCCTCTCCTCATCCTTCCTTCTTCATGATTCTCTTTTCATCTTTCCTTCTTCATTTCTCTTTGTTCTTCATTTCTTAGTTTTTGTTCTTCATTTCCTAGTTTTAGTTTTCATTTCTTAGTTTAGTTTTTAGAGATTTCAATTATGGAATTGGCTATTGCTATGCCGATTGTAGCTTGAACTGTTCTTGAACGAGATTAATATGAAGCTTCAAGCATTATTGTGAGATCTTTCCTCTCTATCTATTTTCCTTGATTATGGTTCAATTTCTATGCTTATGATTTATGATTATTGCATAATTATGCTAGGAACGTTACTAGTTTGATTGTGTAATTAATCTAATGCTAGATTTAAGAATAGAATCGGATTGTTTTATTCTTTTATCAATTTGTAGCAAACTAGGGAGTAATTTAGATGCAGATCATCTTGGTTATTTCTTAGGGAAATTGAATCAACTGTTGAATGTTTATCGCGTGTATGACATTAGCAGGTCTATTGGTTCTCTGTGTTTATTGCTGCTTTTGGATTGAACTTAGACGCTATCGGACTAGGTTATCCTTTGGTTAGGGTTTTATAGTCACGCTGATCGTGCTATTCAACTAAGAATAAGGAGAACACGAGATTAATTCTCGACAATAGATAATTATGGAAATAATTAGAGTGGAGGTTCGAGGATCGATAATGAATTGAAGTGGATGTTAATCGGATTCAAGATCTTTCCATAATTGATTTCTCATTTTATTTACTTGCTAGTTAGTTTTAGTTTGTTTATAATATACTTGAAACCCCCTTTGTAATTAGGTTTCTCGGCCCTTAGCTTAATCTAGGTATTGAATCACGGCGAATATTAAGCTCGTCCCCTGTTTCCCACGTGGATACGACCCCTACTTCCACTATACTACCTTAGTGTAGAAGAGAGTAGGAGAAATTTTATCTTTGGCCGGGTGCGGTGCACACAACGACACATCCGCGCCCGCCCAATACTCTAATCTAAAATAATTAAAATACTTAATCTTTCCCTAACTACTCCATGATTCTTCAGTTACCACCCTTCTTCTCTTTTCCCACAACCCACAACCCACAACCCACAACCATTCCTTCACCCTACCACCCCCACCCCCACCCCCACCACGAAAACCCAACCCATTCCCCCACCACCTACACTCTCTCTCTCCTCCCTCACGCCGTCTCTCTCCTCCCTCACGCCGTCTCTCTCCTCCTTCATGCCCTCGATATAACCCTAAATCCACCACCACCAACTGAACCCCTAAGCCACCATTCTTTGTAACACCCCAATAATTTTCTCTTTTCTAAAAAACCTTATTAATATAAAACATAGAGAATTATCAAAGTATTATCGCCCGTGTGAAAATGTATCGGCTTATTCAGAATTTTGCAGCGGAAAACATAATAATAAACTTTATAAATAAACTTAGTCAACAATAAGTCAACTCCTAAACTAACCAACAAAGTTAAAGTCAAACTTAAAACCAAACCAACGATGAAAAGTATAACTCAAAAAGTATTATAAATAAACTACACAAGCTCTCCAATCCCGATCCCAATGATGCATCACCTTCAAACCTGTAGATGGACAATGCACTATTGATCCCTAGAGACTGCTCACCAAAATGGGTCATCACACGATCAATAAGGCATAACCATGATCAAGATACACAAACAAAAGCACGTAATCAGCAAAGCTGAGTACTACATACTAAATAATAAACAATCCTAACATGATACTAACAAATAGTAATCAGGTATAAATAATAACATAATAACTTGCAGATAACTTTTACTGAACTAACTTCCACAACATTCTTATTACTTTAAATGGAATAGTCAATGGACCGAGTTGTCTAACTAAAAACAACCTTCCCTTTGGAAGACGAAACACAGGCGTGACTCCGTATTCCCATGACCTACGATATCGAGGAACATTTTAAATAAAAATAGGACAAGGTGATCAATCCGGCCCCAGAAAAAGCCATGGCAGACTCACCATGTACCCCAACTCCTAGTTGTCCAACACTTCAGACGTGCACCAGTCTAAAGCTATTGCTATCCAGTTCCACTTTACATGATTTACCAGTTATTACTTGTTATGACTCACAAGTAAAACAACATCATAACCAATCAACAATCACAAACTTCCATTTTTATCTTAGGATTAGATAAGCGATCACATAACTTAACAATCCAAGATTAATACCAACTTGAATTCAAACTTACTTATTTGTTGAACCTAGCCAACAACCAAATTACCTTTTATAGGTATATAAATATCAACTTACCAAATAAGGCCCACGGTCCTTATAAAGCAGTGAAATACTCAAAAGGGAACAATGATCAATCATGATCCAATACTAATAAATATATTAATTCCCCCATGTGAATTAATAAAATAAAGTTCCCAACCAACATGCTTGCATCAATCTTCCACACAAACATGATATAATTCTCATAATATAAATCTTAAAATCAACATGTTTACACAACGGCATAAAACATGCATAATTCAACATAATGGAAATCATATATGAACTCAACATAGTCCTATACATGATACTACATAACTTTCCTTCTTAAAATCATGATACTACATTAATCAACACATAGGTATGTACGTACCTTGTGTAGACAAACTGATAGGCCACTTTAACAGTCTTAAAAATCGCCGAGAGATAATTCTCCGCCTAAAATAACCAATATAAGTTCATAATTAATCCTTCATGAATTTACAGCAATGATAAAATACTTTAAATCCCTCTAAAACATATTAAAAACCTTTCCCAACAATAAAACTTGGTTATTAAACCTTCTAGCATAATTCTCACTACACTAGTGGTTAAAATCCATCATAAAATACCATGAAAACACTCTCTTTAAATTTCCAGCATTATAACATGAGTTAAAACTCCCTTAAAACATATTCAAACATGCTTAGAAACATAAAGGCAATAACTTTCATAACTTATAATAAACTACTAGGTTTTTCTAACTTTTAAAACCCTAAAAATTCATGCTTTGATAATTAAAATTTAGTTTAAACTCAAATATGCAAATCTGATTTTTTTTATTTCATCAATACATAGGTTATATAACTTAGATTTAATATTAAATCATTAAACTATAACTTTTAAACATAAACTAATTAAAACAAAACCTACAAAAATACAAACTTTGAATAAAACTTGAGGAGGAAGAAAAGAATCAAACCAAGACAAAGAAGCAAAGAAGCAAAGAAGAACGACGACAGGGAAACCGGAGAGAAGCAGCACTGCGGCGTGGCGGTGGTCGGCGAGTTGCCGGTGACGACACAACAACCAACGAAGGAGGAAGTGAAGGCCGAAGGAAAAAGGAAAGATGAAAAAGAAAAGAGAGAGAAAAAGAAAAGAGATGGCCGAAATTTTGGGAGGAAAGGAGGAGAGAGAAAATAATGTGTTTAATGTGTGGGAATTTGGGGTTTTGGGGGTTTATATATAGGTTCCCCTTTTGGGCTTAGGAAAAAGGTAAATGGGCAAGGATTGTAAATCCTTTTCCAAATCTATGAGTGTTTGGGCTTCTCACACCCAACTAGAAATCCTTTTCCAAAACCAATAAGTGTTTCAAACATTTCAAATACTTTTCAAAGCACGACTTTAATAAAATATTTTACTTGCATAAATTCTTAAAATAAAACCTTTGACTTTCAAATAGTCAACCTATGAAGAAATAAATCATTAAAATGCTAAAATATATTTAAATATAATAACTATATATTAAAATATATTTATAAAATCCATAAATTTACGGGGGATTACAGTCTACCCCTCTTAAAAGAAGTTTCGTCCCGAAACTTGACACAAAACTCACACATTTTCAAAAGTTTTTAACTCAACTCTCCAAGGAGAAATACTTGTGCCACTCATGTGCACTCTTTTGCCATCTTAAAAAAAAATTGTGTTACTCATGAACACCTTTTCTAGTGCGGAGAAACTATTTATTTTGCACCAACATGTGCAAATCGCCAAAATAAGCATAAAAATGCATAAAAATACCATAAAAATAGGTAAAAAGCGCGAAATTCTATCGCATTCTACCCCCTTAAAGAAAACGAGTTACGCCCTCGTAACTCACCTCAAGGAATAATTCCAAATACTTCTTCATCATTTCAGCTTCAGCTTCCCACGTTGCCTCTTCGGACTCATGGTTCGACCAAAGCACTTTCACGATGTTGGCATCCTTATTGCGTGTACTACGCACCTTTTTATCAAGAATTTTCACAGGTCTTTCCTCATATGTGAGGCTACTATCAATCTAGATCCTCTCAGGCTCCAAGACATGACGCTCATCAGGGATTTAACGCTTGAGTTGGGAAATATGAAACACATCGTGCATCTTCTCGAACTCCATTGGCAAAGCCAACCTATAAGCTACCTTCCCAATTCTTTGTAGAATCTCATATGGACCTACATATTTGGCACTTAATTTTCCCTTTTTCCCAAATCTCATCACACCCTTAGTTGGTGATACTTTGAGGAACACTTTATCACCTACTTCGAACTCATCTTCTCTTCGCTTTAAATCGGCATAACTCTTTTGCCTATCTTGAGCAGCTTGAATTCTAGCCTGAATCAACTTCACATTCTTGACAGTCTCGTCAATGAATTCTGTCCCCAATACGATGTTCTCACTAAAATCGTTCCAGCAAATGGGACTTCTACACTTTCTTCCATATAACGCCTCAAAAGGTGCCATCTTAATACTTGCATGATAACTATTGTTGTATGAAAACTCAGTCAAATCTAATTGGTCTTCCAAACTACCCTAAAAGTCAATAGCACAGGCTCTCAACATATCTTCCATCATTTGGTTAGTCCTCTCAGTCTGACCATCGGTCGCAGGGTGAAAGGCAGTACTCATTTTCAACGTTGTCCCAAGATTTAACTGGACCTTTTGCCAAAATTTCGAGAGGAATCTTGAATCACGATCTGAAATAATATCGGTTGGAACCCCATGCAATCTCACTACATGCTTAACATACGTCTTCGTAAGTTGCTTCTTTTTCCATGTCTCTTTAATTGGAATGAACACGGCCGACTTCGTCAGACGGTCCACAATAACCCAAATAGTATCGTTGCTATTCCTCGTCCTAGGCAAAGCAGTCACAAAATCCATTGAAATGGAATCCCACTTCCATCCAAGAACCTCTAAGGATTGAACCTTCCCCATGGGTCTCTTATGATCTATCTTGACAATCTGACAGGTTAGACATTTGGACACGAACTCGGCAACCTCACGCTTCATGTTTGGCCAACAATAGATCTGCTTATGGTCCTTATACAACTTGTCACCCCCAGGGTGCACAGAATACGGCGTGTTATGCCCCTCCTCCATAAGATGTCTCTTAAGCTCATCGCATTTTTGTGGTACACACCACCTTCCCTTGAACCTCAGACTACCATCATCATGGACCTTAAAATCAACTTCCTTACATCGCCTCATCTTTTCCTTGATCTTCTCTAGGTGCTCATCCCCAACTTGACCCTCTTTGATCTCGTCGAAAATTGATAACCCCAACGATAAAGCACTCAATCTTGCCTCGATCTCCCCAGGATTTAAGATTTCTAGACTAAGTCTTTGCATATCTCGACACAACTCCTCAGGAATTACCAAGGCATTCATGCTATGGCTCGACTTCCTACTCAACGCATCAGCGACGACATTCGCTTTCCCCTCATGATATTGGATGTCTAAATCATAATCCTTAATCAACTCTAACCATCTTCTCTGCCTCATATTGAGGTGACGCGCTCGTTGTAAACACGTCAAAAATACCTAAACTACCCAATATAGGGCAAGTAAAGGGTCGAATCCACAAGGACTAAGGGAAGCACCAATAAGTATCGATTTATGATAAGCTAAGCAAACTCTATGTTTTTGAAGATTTATAGATGAAAGGACAATAAGAAAAATAGCTTTGGGAAGGGGTATCCACCAATCAACTCATTCACAAACCAAGCAATCATAATGGGAATCAACAATGGGGATCAATTGAGGGGAATTGTTCATCCATTGGTACTCTAACCACTCTCTCGAGCTAGCTAGATTGGCCTAGTCTCTTACCTAAGACCTATTCTCATGGCTAAGGCATTCAACCAAGCATATCCATAAACATGATGAACTTAAACAAGCAAACTAAGTCCCCTAGGCTAGGTAGTCCCTATTCTCATGGTCCTTCAAGCCTAATAATCGATTTGAGGCAACCCCTTAACTTCATCTCTCGATCCTTCACTAAGGGTACCTAAATTATGCTCCTATGATGGCCAATCACACAAACATTCATGAAAATGCCAAATCAATTAACCAAAATTATCCCAATTCAAAACCCAATATTGGATTTAGAGGTTCATGAACTCATTAATGGCTTCAAACCCTTCCCAAAGAAATAGCTACTCACAAATCATGATAAATTATAAACTAAAAGACATTAACAACTATTAACATGAACTAAAACAATAATCTAGGATGAACAAGTAAATAGAGTGAAAATGACATGAAAATAGGAAAATAAAGCAATAAAATATGAGAGGGAGTAAGAAATTCTCATTAAAGTTGCAAGGAGCCTCTAAATCTTCAAGTTTCCTTCTTAGATTTTTCAAATTCCAAGCTTTCAACAAGTTTCTCTTACTTCTTTCTCTAGAAGATGGGATTTTCTCTCTCCTAGGGTTCTAAGAATTTCAAATCTCACTTTATTAAAATATAATGTAAATTAGCTTGCACTAAAATGAGAGGAGTTTGCCTTATATAGTCCTAAAATAAACTAGGCATAATTACAAATTAACCCCCATTCAAAAAGAGGATTTAAAATGAAAGATTTCCGGAAAAGCCCAGCGCCCCGAGCGGGTGGAGTGACCCGGGCGGGTCGGACCGTCAGAACTGAAATCAGTTTCGCCAGTTCATTTTCAAACGGCCATATCTCACTCGTTTTTCATCGGAATTGAGCTTATGACCACTCGTTGGAAAGATATTGCGCCAAGCTTTCATCTCCAACTTGAATCGATCAAAAATATTTTGTGTACTGAAAGTTATGGTCATTTAAAGTTGACCCTTGTGCGCAAACCCTTCCAAAACTTCTTATATTTGCCCCCGGAATTCGGTTATGCTTCCTTGATGCTTCCTTGACCTTCCTCTTTGATATTAATATTCGGGGTTGTGCAAGTGTCCTCCAAGCATGCTCCTAAATCCTGAAACAAAACAAATCGCCCAAAGAAAGTGCATACAAGAAGGAAAATTGCACAAATTAAGGAAATAGCTAACAAACTAGCCTAAACTAACTCAAAAACAACTATAATACCAACTAAAAACTATCAAAAAGTAAAGCAATAAATAAGACATCAAACTCCCCTAAGCTAGATCTTTGCTTGTCCCCAAGCAAAATAGAATAAAACACAAGGGTAAGAGAATGAAGATTAGTAGAAAACGAGATCAAGAAGAAAGAATAAAGGAAGAATAAGAAGAAAGAAAGAGAATCTACACTAACTCATTTTCGTAGGAATCACGATTGCATTTAGCATATGCAACAAGCTCTTTAAACCCCTAGATCGCTCTAAAGGGCGAGTGGGATCTCGCGAGGGTTTCCTAAGAGTTTTAAACCCACAACTCTAACTTTTCATCAACTTTTTATTCGACACTTTCAAAATTTATGCCCAAGTCAACTAGTAATGAAATGGTTCACAAGCAAATATAAAGAGCAACTTTCAAGACAACTAATTTCTAAGTGTATTCATGGGTTATGGGTAGAGAAGGATGCTAATCAAGATTGCAATAAAACACCTAATTAGACCTTTTACTTGACATTAGAGGAATACCTTGCTATCCGAAAGACTCGGGGCTCTTCAAGTGTTATAGAAGCTTAAATCACTAGTCCACCTTCCCTAGATACACAAATAGGCCTTAGACTCCACTCTACTTGAAACTTAAGAAAAGTAGAACTAAGTGTGGGAGTCATCCACAAATCGACCTCTTTTATTGAATTTCTTCTTCTTCTTTTTGTGCTTTTCCTTTTTATTCACTTTTTTTTCTTCGTTTTTCACGCCTTTTTTGACTATTTTTTGGCTTTTTCTTTTTCCCTTATTATGTGAATTTTTCTATACAAAGATGAAGTAACTACTCACTAAAGAGAGACATAAGAACTTGTGGCTTTTTGTGCCACTTATTGCATACAAAGAGAAATAAAAACTAAGTTTCTTGTTGAGCTTTGTTTGGGGACATGATGAGTATATCTAGGGACACAAGGGACCGCAAATTTGAAGCTAAAATTATCCAAGCATGAGCAAATTAGTCAATGTTCAAGACTAGGCATCCAATTGAGCATTCATTAGTTTCATTTTGGTAGATTCTAATGCAATCAAGATTAATCAACTCCTAAAACACCTTAACCCATGCTCACACTCTTCCAAAAGAAGCCTCTAAACATATATACTCAAAGTCAAAGCAAGGAATCCACATTATATTATTACTAAGCATCTTCCTTGGGCAAGCAAACCAAATTTTTATTTATATCTAACGCTTCTTTTGTTTCTTTTTTTCTTGTTTTTTCAATTCATTCATTTTTTTTTTCATTTTTTTGACTTTGTTTGAACTAGAGGGAAGGAAATCAAAACTCGAAAGAGAAAGAAATGAAATGGAAAGAAAGAAGATAATTAATTTTTTTAGATTTTCATTTTTTTTGTGAAAATGGGAAAAATAAAGAAATAAACTATACACAACTCCCTCAAGCTAGCAAATAGCTACTCACCCAAGCTAGAATAAAGCATTGTCCTCAATGCTTGAACAAGACGATCAAAGGGAAGGAGGGAGGGAAGAAACATTCAACCAACAAGCATATGTTCCACAAATCATAGAGCATTGAAGAAAGAGCAAAATGAAGGAAACTACCGGATAGCAGGTGGGTGCAAATACCCGCAAATGACCCAATATCTCCTATTGTAATCAACTTTCTTCAAAACCATTATCTGCTTTCCATGTACCATTGAGAACGAGTGTTATTCTAATTATGTACCTAAATCAAAAGTAAAGATAAAGAAAAAAAATTGAGTAAAATTAAAATAAAAAATGAAAGCAATAAATCACGGGTTACTTCCCGAGAAAGGCTTATTTAAGGTCCTAAACTTGACCTTTCTAGTAAATAGCAATTCAAAGATCGCAAGAGTTTGTCAAATGCACTAGCGCACATTTCCATTATTATAGCATATGCAATACTTAAATAAAAAGCATGCACAAAATATAGTGTAATTCTATGCAAAAATTGAGGAGGGGGATGCCTAAAAGAAGTGGAATCAAAAGAAAAATCAAGAAAATAGGAAGAAGAAGACTCAAAATAATAAGAAAATGAACAAAAAGTCGGCAAATTCTCTTCGACAAACTCTTTTTGCTTGGCAATCTCATTCTTTTCCTCAAAAACAACCAAATTGGGTACTTGAATGTCAAAAGAGGCAAGAAACTCATCAAGAGGTGGAGTTTTGAGAGATGAAAATGGATATGAAATGGGAGTAGAGGGAATAATGTCAATCCTTCTTGTAAATGGAATATGAGGGGAAGAGATAGAAACAAAGCTTTCACTAGCCACTTCACTCACATCACAAGACTTAAGAAGGGAGACTTCTTCCACCAATGAGTTATTATCAACAATATTTTCATTATCCATCAAAACTTCAAAATCATCACCAATCACCAAATGAGGTATCTCACCCTCAACTTGACCAAGATCTTCACTCAAGTAAGAAGGGGTAGGAGAGGATAGATGCTCTAAAGCACAAGGAGGGAAGGTAAGGTCCAATCCACTAGATGTAGATACATGAGACTCAAAAAGGGTATGTAGAGACTCATAAACATCCTCACTTTCAACAATATCTTCAATAATGGGCCTTTTCTCCTCAAAAACATGCCCCTCATCGTCACTACTCCAAAAACCATCATCAAGATCACGGGGTTTTTCCAATTGATTTTCATTTTCAATATACCTCGAATCAACATGATCAAACATGAGAATATCATTTTTGCAACCCCGATTTTCCCCAAGCGAATTCAAACCACTTTTCAATTGTAAAAAGAGATCCTCAATGGGTTTGGAGTCAATTTTAGGGAGAGGTTCATAATTGGCACTAGAATTTACCCCAATAAGATATCGCTCAAGAGTCAGCTCCAATTTGGATTTCGATGATTCAGAATGCAAGGAACCTTGAAAATCAATTTTGGGGGAGGGATTACAATCAATCATATGAGAATTAATATTGGGGACATGTGACACATCATTGAAATTCATGCACATATTAGAGGAATCATGACAATTTGCATAAAAGTCGGAATCACAAGTGTCCCTAGCTAACCACATAAAAAAATTACAAGCTTCATCCGAAGATGTCGCTCGAAACTCACCGTTAAACATATTTTCAACAACTCCTCGAGCATGCTCTTTTAGTCCCCAATATGTAATCTCACAAGCTTCCCCAATATCATAGCCATGGAACTTTATAAACTCCCCAAGCCTATCAAAGTATGCCCAAAAGGATTCATTGTCATATTGAGGAAAAGAAGTACTTGCCATTTTTTTGAGAATTTTTCTTTTCAAAAAAAAGAAAGAAAAAAAGAAAAGAAAAAAAAAGAATATTCACAAATAGCCTAGACTTACCTAATCAACACAAATCAATGCAAGCCGAAGTCCCCGGCAACGGCGCCAAAATTTGACGCGCTCGTTGTAAACACGTCAAAAATACCTAAACTATCCAATAGGGCAAGTAAAGGGTCGAATCCACAAGGACTAAGGGAAGCACCAATAAGTATCGATTTATGATAAGCTAAGCAAACTCTATGTTTTTGAAGATTTATAGATGAAAGGACAATAAGAAAAATAGCTTTGGGAAGGGGTATCCACCAATCAACTCATTCACAAACCAAGCAATCACAATGGGAATCAACAATGGGGATCAATTGAGGGGAATTGTTCATCCATTGGTACTCTAACCACTCTCTCGAGCTAGCTAGATTGGCCTAGTCTCTTACCTAAGACCTATTCTCATGGCTAAGGCATTCAACCAAGCATATCCATAAACATGATGAACTTAAACAAGCAAACTAAGTCCCCTAGGCTAGGTAGTCCCTATTCTCATGGTCCTTCAAGCCTAATAATCGATTTGAGGCAACCCCTTAACTTCATCTCTCGATCCTTCACTAAGGGTACCTAAATTATGCTCCTATGATGGCCAATCACACAAACATTCATGAAAATGCCAAATCAATTAACCAAAATTATCCCAATTCAAAACCCAATATTGGATTTAGAGGTTCATGAACTCATTAATGGCTTCAAACCCTTCCCAAAGAAATAGCTACTCACAAATCATGATAAATTATAAACTAAAAGACATTAACAACTATTAACATGAACTAAAACAATAATCTAGGATGAACAAGTAAATAGAGTGAAAATGACATGAAAATAGGAAAATAAAGCAATAAAATATGAGAGGGAGTAAGAAATTCTCATTAAAGTTGCAAGGAGCCTCTAAATCTTCAAGTTTCCTTCTTAGATTTTTCAAATTCCAAGCTTTCAACAAGTTTCTCTTACTTCTTTCTCTAGAAGATGAGATTTTCTCTCTCCTAGGGTTCTAAGAATTTCAAATCTCACTTTATTAAAATATAATGTAAATTAGCTTGCACTAAAATGAGAGGAGTTTGCCTTATATAGTCCTAAAATAAACTAGGCATAATTACAAATTAACCCCCATTCAAAAAGAGGATTTAAAATGAAAGATTTCCGGAAAAGCCCAGCGACCCGAGCGTGTGGAGTG
Source organism: Beta corolliflora (assembly GCA_947648045.1). Classification (NCBI taxonomy): domain Eukaryota; kingdom Viridiplantae; phylum Streptophyta; class Magnoliopsida; order Caryophyllales; family Amaranthaceae; genus Beta; species Beta corolliflora. The sequence goes on along the minus strand of CANSZD010000109.1, from coordinate 621,485 downwards.
ACCCGGGCGGGTCGGACCGTCAGAACTGAAATCAGTTTCGTCAGTTCATTTTCAAACGGCCATATCTCACTCGTTTTTCGTCGGAATTGAGCTTATGACTACTCGTTGGAAAGATATTGCGTCAAGCTTTCATCTCCAACTTGAATCGCTCAAAAATATTTTGTGTACTGAAAGTTATGGTCATTTAAAGTTGACCCTTGTGCGCAAACCCTTCCAAAACTTCTTATATTTGCCCCCGGAATTCGGTTATGCTTCCTTGATGCTTCCTTGACCTTCCTCTTTGATATTAATATTCGGGGTTGTGCAAGTGTCCTCCAAGCATGCTCCTAAATCCTGAAACAAAACAAATTGCCCAAAGAAAGTGCATACAAGAAGGAAAATTGCACAAATTAAGGAAATAGCTAACAAACTAGCCTAAACTAACTCAAAAACAACTATAATACCAACTAAAAACTATCAAAAAGTAAAGCAATAAACAAGACATCATGAGGTCTTTCTGAGTGAAGATATACTTCAAACGTTTATGATCAGTAAAGATCTTACAGGTTGCCCCATAAAGGTAATGTCTCCAAATCTTCAAGGCGAACACAATAGCAGCTAACTCTAGATCATGGGTAGGGTAATTTGCCTCATAAGGTTTCAACTGACGCGACGCATACGCGATCATCTTCCCATTCTGCTGCAACACACATCCCAAACCATTCTTTGAAGCATCACTATACACCTCAAATCCTTCGTTCCCATCAGGCAGGGTCAAAACAGGTGCGGAGGTCAAACGTTCTTTTAAAATCTGAAAAGCTTCCTCACACTTCTCACTCCACTCGAATTTTGACTCATTTTTCATCAAATTGGTCATCGGCCTCGCTATCTTCGAGAAATCTCTCACAAATCTCCTATAATAGCTAGCTAGACCTAGGAAACTTCGGATATCATACACATTCTTTGGAGTTGGCCACTCACTCACAGCTTGAATCTTAGCAGGATCTACAGAGACTCCTTCCTTAGACACATAGTGACCCAAAAATGCTACTTTCTCCAAATGAAACTCACACTTAGAGAACTTGGCATACAATTGATTCTTCCTAAGCGTCTCCAATATAATCCTCAAGTGCTCATCATGCTCTTTTTCATTCTTCGAATAGATCAGGATATCATCAATGAATACCACAACGAACTTATCTAAGAACTCATGGAAAATCCTATTTATCAAGTCCATAAATATGGCAGGTGCATTGGTTAACCCAAAAGGCATTACAGTGAACTCATAATGACCATAACGAGTCCTAAACGCAGTCTTAGGTATATCCTTATCAGCGACCCTAAACTGGTGATACCCCGAACGCAAATCAATCTTCGAGAACACGCTCGCTCCATTCAATTGATCGAATAGGTCATCTATCCTAGGCAAAGGATACTTGTTCTTGATGGTTACATTATTCAATTCCCTATAATCGATACACAACCTCATACTCCCATCTTTCTTCTTAACAAACAACACAGGAGCTCCCCAAGGTGATGCACTAGGCCTAATATAACCCTTATCGAACAGCTCTTGCAACTGCGTCTTCAACTCACTCATCTCCGGAGGTGCCATTCTATAGGGTGCTTTAGATATAGGTGCAGTTCCAGGAACTAAGTCTATGGTGAACTCAACAGCTTTAGCAGGCGGCATCCCGAAATCTCACTCGGAAACACATCCATAAACTCATTCACAATTGGAACATCCTCGATATTTACCCCAACTTCTTTACTCACATCTTGCACACTATAGAAAAATAGCTCACACCCCTTCTTCATTAACTTCTTCACTTGCATCGCAGAAATAACCCCAAAGTTCTTGGACTTCCTAAAACGTCTATACGAGATCAACTTCCCCAAAGGATTTCTTAAAACTACTCTTTGAACTTCACAGTCTATCTTGGCCTTGTATATACTTAGCCAATCCATACCCAGAATTACATCTAGGTCTCCCATATTAAACTCTATCAAATCAGAAGGAAAAACACAGTCTCCTATCTTCAGAGGTAAATTTTTAAACAACTTGGTACACCTTATGGTCTCACCAGTAGGTATACTAACAGGCAAATCAATCACCTTAAAATCTACTAACCCCAGACTTTTAATAACAGATGACAAAACAAAGGAATAAGTCGCCCCCGAATCAAATAATGCTTTAACTAGCACGAAGTTAATAGAAAAAGTACCAGAAACTACATCGGCATATCGTTCAGCTTCATTGCGACTCATCACGAATAGTTTACCCGGAGCCTTGTTTTGGTTGTTGCTCTCACTAGCAGGCTTATTGTAGCTCCCTTGGTTGTTCAGAGCCCCTAGAGGCTTCGAACCCTGATTTCCTGATTGGTTAAATCCAGACCTCACCTGGTTACCACTCCCATTGCCATTTTGCTCTTTCTTTTGCTTAGCAAAGCACTCATGCTCCATATGGCCCTTCTTCTAGCAGTAGTAACAGGTTATTGGGTCTCCCTTGCAGTCTCTACCAGGATGGTTATTACTGCACTTCTTATAATGGTACACTCTCTCAGATTGACCCTTATTGTTGTAGCCCTGATTATTCCTCCCTTGGAAATTCCCATTCCCATTTCTACTCTTCTTGGAATTCCCTTGATTTCCCCCAGCATTGAAATCCTTTCTTTTCTCACCCACTACAACATTCTTCTTATCACGCCTCGACTGAAGACCATAAATGTGGGCGGCTCTCCCATACACAATATTTAGGGATGGATTTCCTCAGTCAAACCTTGCTCAAACCTTTGAGCCTTTAATTCCTCAGTGGCTACTACCTCAGGTGCAAACCTCGACAGTGCTATGAATTTGCTATAATACTCAGAGATGGTCATACTCCCCATCCTAAGGTTGATAAACTCTTGAGCTTTCTGTTTTCTCATAAAAGCAGGGTAAAACTTCCCTCTCAAGGCAGTAACAAAAGAATCCCAATTGAATCCCTCAACAACACTCAGTCTAGCCCCATTCTCTCTCCACCACAAATCAACCTCATCCTTTAGGTACAGCACAACCTGACCTACTATCATATTCTCAGGACAATTCACAGCCCCAAAGATTTTCTCAAACTCTCTAATCCAGTTATCTAAGAAGGTAGGATCAGCTTGCCCCTTAAAATATGGTGGCTTAACCTTGGCTAGTCTCTCAAACATGTCCCCAGCAGAATCGGGACGCTCTGATCTCTCTTGAGTCAATCTCTCCGCCAAAAGGTGAATAGCAGCAGCTAAATCGTTATTGTTGTTTGCCATTCTAGTGCGCGACCTGAAATTAACGTACTCTACTTTAGGTTCAATACATACTTATATGCCATTCTCTACGAAGGCAACATTTGATTTGACCATAAAGATCGCATTAACAAATAATTTCTCATGAAATTACAACAATATTACAGAATAATCATCATCAATCATCCATGAAGAATACTCACATCAAGAACACACAGTTTAGGAATAATGAATAAAAATTCAATCATAGCAAATAAATAAATATTCCCATTCGCGTGCCCAAAATAAATTGTTGCTCACTTGGATAACTAAATATTTAACTTTTATTCCTCAAAAGATGTTAATAACAATTTTCTCAACCATAACACTGTACTTTTCCTAAAAAAAATAAAATAAAGGTACTATGAAATAAATTTAAACCACTGCTGAACGAATTATCCAACATTATTCTTTAAAGCATAAATACATAAATAAATAATCTAAGGTGAAACATCATCAGTCTTATCCTTTGATTCCCTGTAGTTTTCTGGGGTGAAAACTTCATCTTCAAATTCATCAATGTCCTCAGTATTATAATAAACATATCTTTTAAATCTCGTGGATCTCCGTTTAGGTTGAGGCTCGTCCTCCTTTGACTCAGAATCGCTCTCGTGTCTCATAACACCACGGTAGATATCACTTCTGGTCTGTCCTCTAGCACGGTCAAACTCATGAAGAACCTCATCATCACTATCAGGCATGCCTGCTCTTAATACATTACGCATAATGAACTCTAGTTCGGTGTAGTTATCATCATCAGACTCATAATCTCCATCACTCTCATCATCACTCAGCACAATAGGGTTGTAATAGCTCCCTACTCTAGTATCTTCTCTTTCAGACATGGCTAGGAATCTATAACAATAAATGTAACTTCGATAAACAACTGGTACTCTCACTTAACGTATAATCCCAAGTTCCCAACAATAACAATAAGCAAAAATAACCAACAACATAAAGCATAAGAATAGCATAAACAGTTAGCAGGAAAGAAAAATATAATTATGCTGAACTGACTATTGAATGCAGACATATAATATTTATATCCTATATGCCCTTCCTATACTACCCATCTCTCATAAAATAATACAATAAACTAGAGTATTGAAAATAAATTAAATAAATAATAATAATAAAAAATTTCGAATTTGGGAGGAACCAAAAAAAATGTGGTTCGAAAATTTCAAACATAATAAGGGAAAATAAAAAAAAATAAAAAAAAAATTCGAATACCATAAAAAAAAATTTCGGACCCTAAAAAAAAAAATTCGAATGCGAAATTCTATCGCAATCGTGAAAAAGAATTTTCGAAGGTAATTTGAATACCATGAATAAGTAGGAGCTCAATTCAAAGAAATTCATTTTAAGTAACTAGCTAGTTAGGCGCCTAAAAACTTAAAGTTGGCACGAAAGGCCAATAAAAACCTAAAGCTCCTAGATACCACTTTGTAACACCCCAATAATTCTCTCTTTTCTAAAATACCTTTTTAATATAAAACATAGAGAATTATCAAAGTATTATCACCCGTGTGAAAACGTATCGGCTTATTCAGAATTTTGCAGCATAAAACATAATAATAAACTTTATAAATAAACTTAGTCAACAATAAGTCAACTCCAAAACTAACCAACAAAGTTAAAGTCAAACTTAAAATCAAACCAACGATGAAAAGTATAACTCAAAAAGTATTTTAAATAAACTACACAAGCTCTCCAATCCTGATCCCAATGATGCATCATCTTCAAACCTGTAGATGGACAATGCACTATTGATCCCTAGAGACTGCTCACCAAAATGGGTCATCACACGATCAATAAGGCATAGCCATGATCAACATACACAAACAAAGCACGTAATCAGCAAAGCTGAGTACTACATACTAAATAATAAACAATCCTAACATGATACTAACAAATAGTAATCAGGTATAAATAATAACATAATAACTTGCAGATAACTTTTACTAAACTAACTTCCATAACATTCTTATTACTTTAAATGGAATAGTCAATGGACCGAGTTGTCTAACTAAAAACAGCCATCCCTTTGGAAGATGAAACACGGGCGCGACTCCGTATTCCCATGACCTACGATATCCAGGAACCTTTTAAATAAAAATAGGACACGGTGATCAATCCGGCCCCAGAAAAAGCATGGCACGCTCACCATGTACCCCAACTCCTAGTTGTCCAACACTTCAGACGTGCACCAGTCTAAAGCTATTGCTATCCAGTTCCACTTTACATGATTTACCAGTTATTACTTGTTATGACTCACAAGTAAAACAACATCATAACCAATCAACAATCACAAACTTCCATTTTTATCTTAGGATTAGATAAGCGATCACATAACTTAACAATCCAAGATTAATACCAACTTGAATTCAAACTTACTTATTTGTTGAACCTAGCCAACAACCAAATTACCTTTCATAGGTATAAAAATATCAACTTACCAAATAAGGCCCACGGTCCTTATAAAGCAGTGAAATATTCATAAGGGAACAATGATCAATCATGATCCAATACTAATAAATATATTAATTCCCCCATGTGAATTAATAAAATAAAGTTCCCAACCAACATGCTTGCATCAATCTTCCACACAAACATGATATAATTCTCATAATATAAATCTTAAAATCAACATGTTTACACAACGGCATAAAACATGCATAATTCAACATAATAGAAATCATATATGAACTCAACATAGTCCTATACATGATACTACATAACTTTCCTTCTTAAAATCATGATACTACATTAATCAACACATAGGTATGTACGTACCTTGTGTAGACAAACTGATAGGCCACTTTAACAGTCTTAAAAATCGCCTAGAGATAATTCTCCGCCTAAAATAACCAATATAAGTTCATAATTAATCCTTCATGAATTTACAGCAATGATAAAATACTTTAAATCCCTCTAAAACATATTTAAAACCTTTCCCAATAATAAAACTTGGTTATTAAACCTTCTAGCATAATTCTCACTACACAAGTGGTTAAAATCCATCATAAAACACCATGAAAACACTCTCTTTAAATTTCCAGCATTATAACATGAGTTAAAACTCCCTTAAGACATATTCAAACATGCTTAGAAATATAAAGGCAATAACTTTCATAACTTATAATAAACTACTAGTTTTTTCTAACTTTCAAAACCCTAAAAATTCATGCTTTGATAATTAAAATCTAGTTTAACTATGCAAATCTGATTTTTTTTATTTCATCAATACATATGTTATATAACTTAGATTCAATATTAAATCATTAAACTATAACTTTTAAACATAAACTAATTAAAACAAAACCTAAAAAAATACAAACTTTGAATAAAACTTGAGGAGGAAGATAAGAGTCAAACCAAGACAAAGAAGCAAAGAAGAACGACGACAGGGACGCCGGCGAGAAGCAGCACGGCGGCGCGGCGGTGGTCGGCGAGTTGCCGGCGACGACACAGCAACCGACGAAGGAGGAAGTGAAGGCCGAAGGAAAAAGGAAAGAAGAAAAAGAAAAGAGAGAGAAAAAGAAAAGAGATGGCCGAAAATTTGGGAGGAAAGGAGGAGAGAGAAAATATTGTGTTTAATGTGTGGGAATTTGGAGTTTTTGGGGTTTATATATAGGTTTCCCTTTTGGGCTTAGGAAAAAGGTAAATGGGCTAGGATTGTAAATCCTTTTCCAAATCTAAGAGTGTTTGGGCTCCTCACACCCAACTAGAAATCCTTTTCCAAAACCAATAAGTGTTTCAAACATTTCAAATACTTTTCAAAGCATGACTTTAAGAGCATGAGCAATGGGGTGAGTTTTGGTTGGTCTAGCAAAAAGTAAAGCTAGCTTTACTTGGTTTTACTACTGGAGCAATTGTTCCTTGGAGTTGGTTGGTCTGGAATGCTAGACCAACTATGCCTTGGATGGTGTGCATAGCAACGAATGGGGTGATGCCATGTGTATCAATATTGCTTTATTGTTGTTTTTTTTGTTTTGTACAAGATTGTTTTTTTGTTTTGAAGTAAATTTTAAAAAAATCAGCTTATATTTTTTTTAAAAGAAATTACATTAGAACTATAATTTTTTTTTATCTATAAATTGAGCCTAAATTTGATATATTTTACCATATTTTTTCACAGCTTACTTTTCTTTCTAATAAATTTCTACTACCTAAAATTATTAAATTGTATATAAAATTATTAATATATCACTAATTAAAACATGAATACAAATTATCTACTCTATATAAGAATAAAAATATTTTGGGTAGGAAAGAGAGTATATGATGAAGTATACCAAAAGTAAGAAAAAGAAATAGAAAAGCCAAGTAGGACTAGCCCACCCATTGTGAGAAAAAAACAATGAGTTGGTGGGAAGTTAGTGGGATGTGAGGTGTAAGAAGGAGGAAAGGAGAGAGAATGGAAAAAATACAAAGACCAACAAAAGCCCACCCACCCATTGTACATGCTCTAATAAAATATTTGACTTGCATAAATTCTTAAAATAAAACCTTTGACATTCAAATAGTCAACCTTTGAAGAAATAAATCATTAAAATGCTAAAATATATTTAAATATAAATAACTATATATTAAAATATATTTATGAAATCCATAAATTTACGGGGGATTACATTCTTGGAATTTTGATAATATCATTCGTTCTCGCTGAATCCACCGCCGATCTCCTCCTTCGAGCAAAGACTAACGAAGAACGAACCAATCTCCTCCTTGTTCTCCTTCTTCATCCTTTCTCTTTCGATCTCCTTCTCTCCTTTTCTCCTTCGATCTCCTTCTCTCCTTCGATCTCCTTCTTTCTCTCTTCTTCTTTTCCTTCTTCTTAGCACCTCCGCCAGTTTTAGACTTAGAATTGTTCATTCCTTCGTCGCTTTTGAATTTTTAGGGTTTTGGATTCCGAATTGTTCGATCTCCTTCTCTTCTTCGAATTTTTGTTGAATTTTTAGGGTTATGAATGTTTGAATTTTTACTCGATCTCCAAAGTAGCGTTTTGAAATTTTTATTAGTATGACTTGGTGAATGTTCGTGTTTTTGCTCACATAGAAGCATTGGGTATTTAGGTAGATCTCTTTGAAATTTTGTTTGAACAAGTATTGAATTTGATTTCTGGGTTTTTTACTTTATTTTCTGTGATGAATTTGAAGTATAATGATGGGTTCTGATGGTGGTAACGGGGTAGTTGTGGTGGTGGTGTTAGCAGGGTGGTGGCGGGATGGTTGTGGTGGTGGTATTGGCGGGGTGGTTGTGGTGGTGTTAGCAGGGTGGTGGTAGGGTGGTTGTGGTGGTGATGTTGGCGGGTGGCGGGGTGGTTGTGGTGGTGATGATGGTGGTGGCGGGATGGTTGTGGTGATGGTGTTGGCGGTGGTGTTGGCGGGGTGGTTGTGGCAATGGTGTTGGCGGGGTGATTATGGTGGTGAAGTTGGCGGGGTGGTGGCGGGTGGTAGGGTGGTGATGGTGGATCCTAGGTGTTGGTATAATGTATTAGTTATATTATTAGTTAGTCTAATCACATACCCCTTCCCATCTAATTGTACACTAAGAAAATTACCTCGGAGTCCGCAATTTGTAAAGTGTTGCATGTATTTTGAAACGGAGGTAGTATATTCCTAATCTGAGAAGTAACATCTTGAGTGTGGGACAACTTTTGGAAATTAATGGGTGCAAGATTAAAATGGAAGGACAAAAGTTATGGCTTCGTGATAGAAACTCTAACCTTATAGCCATTGCTTCTATGACGAGAAATTGAATGTTCTTAATAAACCAAAAAAACGGTTGGACCAATGTGCTTGAAAATATGTGTTGAAGATCCTTCTTGGAGGTGGCATATGAGATTTGGTCACCTTAATTTTGAAGGACTAAAAGAATTAGAACATAAGAACATGGTAAAAGGATTGCCCCAGATTGACCATCCTAATCAACTTTGTGAAGCATGTTTGCTTAGAAAGCACTCAAGAAAGCCATTCCCCAAACAAGCAATTTCAAGAGCTACGAAGCCACTTGAGTTGGTGCACTCATACATATGTGGCCCGATCAATCCCACATCACTTGGTAAAATCTCTTACTTTATTCTTTTCATTGATGATTATAGCAGGAAGACATAGGTGTATTTTTTGAAGAATAAATCAGAAGCTTTTGATACTTTTAAGAAGTTCAAGGCATTGGTGGAGAAAGATACTGGATACGAAATCAAAGCTTAGATAACGGACGCAGGTGGCGAGTTTACTTCTAATGAATTCAATAAATATTGTGAAGAACATGGAATACGACGACCACTCACAGTTCCGATAACACCACAACAAAATGGTGTAGCAGAAAGGAAGAATAGAACCATTCTCAATATGGCCAGATCCATGTTAAAAAATAAGAGAATACCAAAGGAACTTTGGGTAGAAGCGGAACTTACATGTGCGGTTTACTGTCAAATCGTTCTCCTACTAAAAGTTTAAAGAATGTAACGCCTCAAGAAGCTTGGAGTGAATGGAAGCCAAATGTATCCCATTTTCGAGTATTTGGATCCATTGCGTACGCACATATTCATAAGCAAGTACGGACCAAGCTCGATGATAGGAGTGAAAATTTACTTTTTATTGGATATGATGAAAAATCTAAGAGTTATAAGTTGTATAATCCAAATACCAACAAGACAATATGTGATTAGTAGAGAGTAGAATTTGATGAAGAGGGGATATGGGATTGGAATATTGGGGAAGAAGAAGAAACTTATAACTTTCTTCCCTACTGCGAGGAAGAAAATTCCGGTAACCAGATTTTAGAGACACCTCCAACTAGTCCGCTGCCATCTCCGAACACATCATCATCTTCATCAAATTCGAGTGAAGGATCTGCTAGTTCGAGTAAAGGACCAAAAAAATTTAGGAGTCTATCTGAACTTTATGAAATAACAGAAAGGCTAGAAGATAATAATTCTTTATTTTGCTTGTTCGTTGATATCGAACCAATATATATTGATGAGGCAAATAGATACAAAGAATGGACTCAAGCAATGAATGAATAAATAAAGGCCATTCAGAAAAAATGAAACATGGGAGTTGACAACACTACTTGCGGGTAAGAAGGCAATAGGAGTCAAGTGGGTGTTTAAGATCAAGAAGAATGCTAATGGTGATGTTGAAAGATACAAAGCAAGACTTATGTCTAAAGGTTACAAGCAAAAGATAGGAATTGATTATGAAGAGGTGTTTGCACCAGTTGTTCGATTAGAGACGGCGAGGTTGCTAATTTCAATAGCAGCACAATTTAAGTGGAAGATCCACCAAACGGATGTGAAATCAGCCTTTCTGAATGGATATTTGGAGGAAGAAGTCCACATCGGATAACCTGAAGGCTATATAGTCAAAGGACCTGAAAATAAAGTACTTCGACTAAAGAAGGCTTTATATGGGTTAAAGCAAGCACCAAGAGCATGGAATAGTCGTCTAGACAAGTACTTACAAGATAAGGGATTTTCAAGGTGCATACATGAGTATGCACTTTATGTGAAGAAACAGAATGATGATGTCTTCTACATCTGCATCTATGTGGATGATCTAATCTTCACTAGAAGTAGTACAAAAATGTTTAAAGATTTCAAGACAAGCATGACACGTGAATTTGAAATGACTGATATGGGACATATGTCCTATTATCTAGGTATTGAAGTTATACAAAATGTTGATGGAATCTTCATCTCGCAAGAAGGGTTTTCCAAAGAAGTATTAAAGAAATTCAATATGCTAAATGTGAACCCAGTTGGCACTCATATGGAATGTGGGTTGAAACTGCCAAAGAATGACATAAATGGAGAGAAAGTGAATCCGATTATGTTCAAGAGCATGGTTGGAAGCTTGCAATATTTAACTTGTACTCGACGAGACATATTGTTTGCAGTCGGGTTAGTTAGTCGCTTCATGGAGAATTCATCGGTCTCCCATCTTAAAGCGGCAAAGAGAATTCTTCGCTATTTGAAGGGCACAATAGGCCATGGAATACTCTATTCAACTTCAGATTGTTTCAAATTGAAGGGATATTGTGATAGTGATTTTGCTGGAGATATTGACGATCGAAAAAGTACGACTGGTTTTGTGTTTCTGCTAGAAAATGTTGTTTCTTGGAGTTCGAAGAAACAACCTTCTATTACTCTCTCCACATGTGAATCAGAATATATTGCTGCAACTTCTTGTGCATGTCATTCAATTTGGCTGAGAAGATTGTTAAAAGAACTGCAGTTGCCACAAATGGAACCAACTGAGATGATGAGTGACAATAAATCAGCTCTTGCCTTAGCGAAAAATCCTGTGTTTCATGATCAAAGCAAACACATCGACAATAGTTTCCACTTTATAAGGCAATGTATAGAAACAAAGGAGATTAAATTGAAATTCGTAAAGTCATTGGATCAGCTTGCTGATATCTTTACGAAGCCTCTGAAGTTTGATGACTTCCAAAGAATGAAGAAGCTCATTGGTCTAGTACAAAAGTCAAGTTTAAGAGGGAGTGTTGAAAACAATTAAACTTGACAAATCTAATAATATTAAGTTGATAAATAAGCATAAAATAGTGTAACTATTTTGTCAGAGAATGAGAGAAACTTTAGGAGAAATAAGTAGGGAATACGTTACATGATTTAGCATGTTACATAATATAAATATGAGTAAGATGTAACTCATTTGTACTCACTAAAAAATAAACAAATAAAGAATTAGTTTATAGTGCATTTATTTTCTCTCATACTTATTGTATTTAGTATTGGTGAGTTCCCATTACGCTTCCAACAATGATCTCCAATGAATATTGAAAAAAATAAAACCTATTTTTTGAATTTATTACTTTCATTTTTCCACACAAATTTCTAAAAACTTTTTCTCTCTTCTTCCCAAATCCTCCAACATCTCTCTAACTTCTCTCTAACCTCTCTCATCAAACTGTTCAAACTCTTCATTTTCTTGCACAATTCTGATACATGAAGATGAAAACAACGAGTTGCAAAGCGAAATCGACAACATAAGGTATTAGATCTATGGATTTGATAAGAAAAGAGAACAATTTTTTACAGTTTGAATTTTCATTTCTTATTTAAAAATGGATTTTTGATGTTGATGGTGGTTTGTGAATAAGTGAAAACAAATTTACAATTGATGTCCCAATGAACGAATGAGAGATCCCAATGAACGAAGGGGAGGAAAGAGTTCGACATCAGGAAAAGAGTACAACAAAAAAATTGGTAATGTTTTTTGTATTGTTTGTATATGTTTGTTGTTTAATTATAATGTGTTTATTGATTCATATTGGTCATATGTTCATTACATTTAGTCATATGTTTGTTGTGCATTTGTTTAGATGTTAGGTACATTTGGTCATCTGTTCATTGTGTGTTGGGCACATATTAGTTGTATCAATACCATGAATTTTGGTTGTTCATTGTCCTATTAGCATGTGTTTGCTGAAAACATGTTGGTCAGATGTTCGCTGTATTTTAGTCATATATATGTTCAGTGTGTGTTGTTAATATGTTTAATGAAATAATATGAATTAATGGGTTTATTGTATATTTGTGTACAAATGTGTGGTATTTGTACAAATATTCTTTGTATGATTGTATGATGTTTATTGTAGTATTTACAAGAACGAATTGCACATTTTTGAACAATGTGTTAATGTTTAGTATATTATTAACATGTGTTCACTAAAATTATTTTAGCCAGATACTCGTTATATTTGGTCATATATTCATTGTGTGTCTAGGAACATGATGTATTATTAAAATGTGTACAGTATTGTGTGTTTGAAAGATTATGTTCATAGTATTTTAAACTTGAAGAATTTTTTTTAAATACAGCTCTTTTCTTTCTTTTATCAATTCAGTTCACCAAGATCAAACAACTAAGGATACGTTACGGTGTCCACATCTCACAAATCAAATCAATCGGAAAGGGAGGAAGTTCGGAAGCAAAAATATATTCTTAATGAACTCTATAGTTTTTAGTTAGCAATAGATGTTCCTTTGTTATATGGGACATACTATATTATTTTGGTTACATTTCTGCTTTTAGATACATACTGCATTTTGAATATACCATCTTTTGTAATTACTGTTTTTGGATATTTATATAATTATGATTCAATTGGGATATTCATATACTTCCTCCGTTTCAATTTAGTTGTGACACTTTCCTTATTTGGCATGTATCAATTTAGTTGTGACACTTTTTTTTTACCTAAAATGGAAAGTTTATGGCTGTGATTTTACCATTTCACCCTTGTTTATAACATTTAATGAAATTAAATCCTACTTAATACAACCTCATCAAACCTAACAAGATTAAATGACTCCCACCAAAAATTAAAGGGATATTATCTCAGATACCCCTGACTTATAGGCCTTTTTCCAATATAACCCAGACTTTGGCAGCCCTGTCTCCGATAACCCTGAACTTGGTTTTTGTCATTAAACTGGACGGAATTAGAGACGACGTTAAGTAGACCCTAAATTGGTTTGTCTTTTGCTAAATTCATGTCTTTCTCTCTCTTGTTCTTCATCTCTTCTCAATCATTCATCAATTTTTCCCAAACTCATTACAAAATCCTGATTTTTCCCAAACCCATTTACCCAAAATCATAAATTTCCAACACTCTTTATAAAGCTTTGTTTAATTTGACCCAGTTTTTTTTTTTATTATTTATTCTGCTGATTTTATTTTCTGGGTCTTGATTTATAAGTTTGATTTCAATTCTTCCGCAGAGGAGAGAGAAAGGGGAGTAAATGAGGAAGAAGTTGCTTTCGATCATCAAATTCAGGTAATATCAACAAATTGTGATTGGGTACGGGATTATAGGTGTGTCATTTGGGCCAATAAATTTGACAGTAATAATCAACCCACAAAAGAAAACAACCAAAAAAAACAAAACTTGAAGATGGGGTTTTCAAATTAACCATCTATAAAAGCCATTGTTTTACGGATGAAAAACAACAACCATTTACATTTTAAGTCACAAACTCGCCGGAAATAGCCTTGAAACTCGCCGGAAAACGCAGCCCAAACATGCCTAGTTTCACTTTCTCTCTCCTCTGTTTCGGGTTTCTTCTCATAGCACCATCTGCTGCCCCACCGCAACCTTCTGACCATCGGGTAAACCACTGCACCACCACTACTCTCCACCCCCTGCCTTCATTCGTCGGCCACCTGAACCACCACAAGCGTCTTCCTCGCACCCTCATTTCTCTCGCTCAATCCCTCGCGAGTCGCGCTCTCCACCGCAAGCGTCTTCCTCGCACCCTCATTCGTCGGCCACCGGTTGATTTTAATGGTGCTTAATTGAATTGGGTTGATGTTTGATTTCAGTTTTTAGAAGAGATGAAGAACAAGAGAAGAGATGAAGAACAAGAGAGAGAAAGAGATGAATTTAGCAAAAGTAAAACAAAATTAGGGAGTACTTAACGCCGTCTCTAATTCCGTCCAATTTAATGACAAAAATCAAGTTCAGGGTTATCGGAGATTGGGCTGCCAAAGTCAGGGTTATATTGGAAAAAAGCCTATATGTCAGAGTTATCTGAGATAATATCCCCCCACCCACATTTTCATCTCAACCTTCATCTTCATTTTTACTGTTCATCTTCTCTAACCCCATCTTCATCTCAACCTTCATCTTCATTTCTACTATTCATCTTCTCTAACCCCAATTCAACTTTCTCTCTCCTCAAATCGCCACTCTCTCTCCTCAAATCACCACTCCCTCACTTCAATTTCTCGGTCTCCGAATTCGATTTCTCTCTCTCTCATCGTTTTCGTCTTCATCATCCACAAATTCTTTAGATCTGGTTTTCTGAGTCCCTTTTTATACACTTATCTTCGGCTCCGGCAAGTGGTGGACTCCGATCTTCGGCTGGTCTTCCGACGCTGACTACATTGACTCCTCCTCTAAAGACGAAAATCAGGCAAAATCGGAGAAGTTTCACTACGCTGACTACGCTGACTACTACCTAGGTTTTCTCCCGGAAGTTTCACTAAAGAAAAAGCTAAGCAGTTGAGGTTGATGACGAAAGATACGGCGGCGTTTCATTCTTTAGATCTGCATTTCTCTCACCTAATTCCTTAGATTCTGCATTTTTAGTTTTTTTTCCTGTAATTTTGGTGTTTGATGCTGCATCATGCATGAAAAATTGTTTTTGTTAATTTTTGTGATGATGTATTATACTTGAAGTTAATTTTATTTTTATTTTGATTCTCTGATTTGCGGTTTCAGTTTGGGATGGTTAGCTAATGGTTTTGGATGATGACCATGATGTTAATCTTGATAAGTGGTAACATCTCACGTGTTTCTCTCTCCTCTCTTCCTTTTAAGTTTTAATCCCATGTGCAGTGGTCCCTATCCCCTCTTAATAATTAACTTCCCCTTACCCCTTCTTAATACCCCATTAAAATTTTGCATAGGGAGTTGTGAAAAAAAAGTGTCACAACTAAATTGGAACGGAGGAAGTAGTATATTGTTCATTGCAGAATCATATTTATTTGTTCATTACAAAGAATAATAACGACAATATATATGTTCATCACAATGAAAATTTTTCGTAGTTAGAAAGAATATTTTGAATAACTCGAATGTACAAACTAATAATTTGGATCGGCAGTAGACTCAATGAACTGAAAAATGAATCAAACGAACAATAGTCAATTTGAAACATATTTTGAAACTTGAATTTTGAAAAATTCGTAAATGTTCTGGATTTTGAAAAATTCGTAAATATTTTGGATTTTGAATTTTGAAAATCAGCGCTAATTTTGAATTTTGAAAAATTCGTAAACATATTGAATTTTGGAATAATTCGAAAATGTTCATTACTATAGGTGTGATTTATTTCGCCTACGCGACGTGAGCGCGTATTTGACTACCTCATTGTAAAGGTTTTATTGAAAACGTTTTTGAAGTCGTCAACGAATCTTTAAAGTAAGACTCATAAACCTAATTGGATATTGGGAAATCGTAGGGACAACTTAGGGACTTGTCCAATGTAGATTTCCCCGTCATGACTCCATTAATGGTCAATGAACCATAGATTGAGTTCGGGTGTGAGGGTACGAACCCGATCACAATGAACCACATTCGCCCATTGTTGGCATCTACTAAATATCGATTCATGTCAAGTTTTATGCAAAAGAATAGCCATATAACGTTTTCATACACCCTAAAAATATTAGTCTAAGTTGGTTCATGAAACACATAAAAGACTATTTTTTAGTGATATGTTATTAAGCAATCAAAATTACAGGGAACCTAACAGGTTGTCCAAATTATCTGATTAATATTAGAATAATTCTTTAGGTATTGATTAGCAATAATAACATATGTGGTGATGAAAGCATGAACAGGACAATCAGGCAAGCATATAATAATCAAAAGAAGGAAAGAGGATTAGAATGTACAAAGGAACGACTTTTATACTAAATATCTACATCATGAAAGATACAGTTAGTAACTTCAATATATAAATAATGAATTTATTTAAGAACCCTCAAGATTATACCGTGGCTTGGGTCTGAGAGATTGACAACCTTCGGGACGAGCAATCGTGAAGCCTGAAGAAAGTATGAACTTGTATGTCTGAAAGTATGTGTTTTGTTTGTATGTGTTTTGTAAAAATATGAGAGTTTTTAGAGAGAAATCGTAAATATATTCGTAGAGTTTCGAAGTGTAAAGTCGTAATGTACAAGTGTTTTTAGAGCCCGAAAACCGCAATGTATTTATAGGAAAATACTAAAAATGATAGAAAAGTAATTGCGCGACGCATAGAGGAGTGCGCCAGGCGCACGACTCTGTGTGGCGCACAAAGCCATGTGTCAGGCGCAGATTGGTGCGCCTGACACAGCTGGACCTATGCGCTGGACGCACGTGGTGCGCCAGGCGCACCGCCTTGTGCCTAACACAATTTGACAGCCTTTTTATAAAACGCATTTCAAAATATTTTATTTTATCCTTTTAATCCGGAAATCTGATTTTACGGGATAAAATTCGATTTTAATTATAAATATATCTTTGAAATTTTTTATTTTATTTAAATAAAACAATTAATTATTATTAAATAATTAATTGGGCTTTTTCAAAGAGTTAGCTCAAAATATTATTTATGGGCTCAAAATACAATTAATTATCATGAATTATTAATTGGGCTTTATTTAAAATACGATTTTGGATTATTAAAATAAACTTTAACACTTTCTAAAATAGTTTTGGGTTTGGCTATTCGGATTGCTCTTCCCTTGGGTAGGGCCAATTAAGACCGCGATATGTTTCATCATTGGATCCTTAAATGGGGAGACACGATTATGTGTCTACAGATCCCCCACTTTGACTGAGGTTTAGGAAACCGATAGTCAAAGTACACGGTGTTGGGACGGAGAACGATTCTAAACGTTTTGCAGTTTAGAACTGATCTATAACCGTCGGTCTCTGCAAAACAAAGTTAGTATGCAGGACAATAACTACAAGCAACTTGATTTCCTGCAGGAGAAAGATGCTAGCAGATAGGTGCAAACAACTCACATAATAATGCACATAATGATGCAAAAATACAAACTTAGACTCTCTAAGGATGCATGAGACGATATGCAAGGATTAGGGTCATGCAAAATGTCATGCAAGGTCAAGGTTATGCAAGATTAGGAGGTCTGAAATGCAATATAAGGTCAGGGTTTTGCAAGGTTAATTAGGAGATCTGGATAGGTAGAGAGATAGAATGATTTTCAAAAACTGTTTTGGGAAATAATCGGAGTCCGCAAGTGAGATCCGCAGATTACAACTTTTCGGGAGTTTGATTTGGAGGAACCACCACATATATAGGAGTCCCCACTTTGGGTAAGTTTGTCTTGATATATGCACTATGAGCCTTGATTGGAATGTACTTGATCTATCTTGAACATTTAGAATTCTTCACTGGGTATTCTTCTTTGGGAGTTGATACAGGAAAAGTCAGATATCGCCAGAAACCATGGAATTGTCGGAGATTCCTTCAGGGAAAAGGAAAGCTTGGATTGAAAAATAAAAAGTTTAATTTTGTGACTCATATAGATGTAGGTGGGAAAAGGCTTTGACGTGGCTAGGTTCAGACTCGAGTCTATGTCGGGATCTAGAAAGAGTATGCTCCTGAATTCTAGAAAGTCAAATCATTGGACCTTGATTAATTTTATTTTATTTGAAGCGTTGGACCTCGAGATGAGGATTCCTACGAATTCTTGCGGAATCAGACCATTCGTAGTTTTGGATCTAATTGTTATTTTTTTTTTGTGCCCTAACTTTTGCCTAGGCCGCCCTTTCGGGTTTTCAACCTAGCGGGCTTGGACGTACCTTGAAAAAGGAGTTAGGTTGATGAAAGGTTGAAAGGTTTTGAAGTTTAATGAAGGTTCAATTGGTTGGGCTAAGGTAAAGATTATGGATTTGGATTACATAGTTTAAATATTTTGATGGATTTGAATGAGAGGTAGAACTTGTGTGCAAGCCCCCTAGCTTGACTTATTTCTTTGCCTTTGGCTTTTTCTTTTTTGCATTTTTTTTCTTTTTGTCCTGTGCGTTTTCTTTTCCTTTTGCTTTTTTTTCGCACTTTGGATTTTTTCACTTTTTTTTTTTGCCTAGCATTGATATATTTTTTTTAGTAAGGCCTGCACACGAGTTTTTGGTTTAGGATATTAGAAGGCTTGAAGGTTATTTTATGGAGCTTTGATTTTGAAAGGTTATATGGCTAAGGATCATGGAGGATGATGGTTTAAGGGATTTTTTTTTTGGATTGCATGGATGAGGATGGTTTATTGAAGGTGATGGTTTTTTTTAATGATGAGGGAGAGAGGGAAAACTCTTAATCTAAAGTATGTCCATTTTTTTTTGAACTTTTTTTAATTTTTTTATTAATCAGGGTCATTAGAAATAATTTGATTTGAGTTTCATCACCGAATTCGAAGCATATATGATGATGAAAGGCCAATGAAAATAAAAATAAAATAAAATGAAATAATATGGGAAAGACTATAATAGATGAAGTCCTATGGTGACATAGACTCAATGGGAAAGTAAAGAAATGGCTCAGGGTAAGGACTCTTTGACTCATCCTAGGAAACCAGAAATAAAAGACTGCCCTTTTGAATTGTTGATGCACTAAAAAAGGGGTTGTTGGTGATGCTGATTCTCGTTGAAGCAAGTATTAGTAGTATGTCGTCATCGTTCATATTTTGCAGTGCATTTGTAGGATCCAACACTAGGTGTCAGATGTTCATTATTCCGTTGGAATTCACAGTAAAAATTTAGGTTTCACCTTTTGAATTTTCTTTAGGTGCAGGGTTCGGAGTAGACCCTATAAAAGTGATCGCGCCTCTCTTGTGAAGGCGGTCAAAGTAATCTTCATGACTCTAAATGAAGTCGGAGTGGTGATAATGCGCTTGATGAGCTTTAGAGTAGGCTCACATTTTATTCCTCCATTAAGCGTTCCTAATGTTGTAATCTCCCGACAGGTCATGAACATAATCGGGTGGACCTCGCTTGTAAGTTTAAGAAATGATTTTCTACATAGGAAATAGAAATGAGGAATGAGAAATGAAAATGGAAATGAGAAAGAAAAAGGAAAATGGAAATGGGAAATGGGAAATGGAAATGGGAAATGATTTTAAAATGGAGGGTATTGAACTAGTATGAGCTTGACCATGATGCAGATATGGGCCTAACTATGCAAGCAGACTGGACTCAATGATTTGGGGTTTTATACTAGACTTAATAGGTTGCATTTATGGACTTTATGGGTGATTGGCTTCGCCAGACTCGATCATTTGGGGTTTTATGGATCTAAGATGAACTAGCTTTGCTAGACTCAAAAGTTTTTGGGCCATTATGAACTTAGGGTAGATTAGCTTCCCTAGACTCGAGGATTTAGGCTGCTATAGATGTAAGGTTGGAGTAGCTTATAGCTAAACTCGGAGGGTGCCTTTATGGTCTTAGGGGTGACTAGCTTTGCTAGGTCTAATGGATGCCATTATGGTCTTAAAAGGTGAGTAGCCTCGCTAAACTCAAAGGGTGCCTTTATAGTCTTAGGGATGACTAGCTTCGCTAGGTCAAAGGGTGCCATTATGGTTTTAAGGATAACTAGCTTCGCTAGGTCAAAGGGTGACGTTATGGTATTAAAAGGTGACTAGCTTCGCTAGGTCAAAGGGTGCCGTTATGGTCTTAAAAGGTGACTAGCTTCGCTAGGTCAAAGGGTGTCGTTATGGTCTTAAGGATGATTAGTTTCGCTAGGTCAAAGGGTGTCGTTATGGTCTTAAGGATGACTAGTTTCGCTAGGTCAAAGGGTGCCGTTATGGTCTTAAGGGGCAACTAGCTTCGCTAGGTCAAAGGGAGTCGTCATGGTCTTAAGGGTGAATAGCTTCGCTAGGTCAAAGGGTGCCGTTATGGTCTTAAGGGGTGAGTAGCTTCGCTAAACTCAGTATTTGCCTATGTGGTCTTTGAGAAGTGCTAGCTTCACTAGGCTTAGAGGTTTCGAGTTTTAGAATTTGGACTTCGTCCTATATGGGTTTGGAATTGGACTTGACTAGACTTAGGATATGAATTGGGCCTCATAAGGACCTCACTTTGGACTTAGTCCTATATTAGTTTGAAGTCAGGCTTAGAAATGCACATGGGCTTAACATTGGAAAAGGACTAGGTTTGGACTTAGATTGCAATGGACTGGGATTATACTTGAACTGGGCATGACATAGACTAGGGTTCACATAAAGATGCAAATGGACCTAGATTTTGACATGAACTAGACTTATATAGGCCTAAGATGGACTCTAATGCTAGTGGACCTATATGAATGCAAGGACTCAAATTTAGATGGGCCTAGGATAAATGCAAAATGGAGTCTAATGCAAATGGGCCTAAAATGAATACAAGGACTCAAACTTAGATGGGCCTAGGATGAATGCAAATGAATTGGAATTGGTTAACTGGATTGGATTAGAGGTATTTGGATTGGGCTTAGAATTTTCGAAATTCATCTACAAAGGAACCCCTTGTTTTTATCTTTTATTGGGAAAAGATGGATTATTATTGAAAAAAAATATATAATTGAATAGGTGTTATGATGATGATTAATAAATATTTTCGAAAAAGACAGAAATAGAAGAGGGTGTAGGATTAATTTTCAAAAAGGGTATGTTTCTTTTAAAAAAAAAGAATGGAATATGATAAGATAGATGATAGGTAAGATTTGGGAGGAGGTAGACATGCATGACGACTCTAACTCTACCATGACCATTTTTCTAGATGCACCTTTTAGGATAGACTCAACTTTACACGAATAAATGAATTTTTTTATGTTTGAATTAGGTGAGATTCGTTTTAGGCAAACAGACTCTTAGGACGATTATGACTCTACATAAATGAAGACGGAAAGAATGTAAGATCGACCACCACGACGACTAAATCGACAAGAACATGAGACACGCAGGCTGCGTGCCAAGCAACAAGGTGCGCGGGCGGGAGCCTTTGCGTCCGACGCAAGTGCTGTGCGCCAGGCGCAAATTAATGTGTTTGGCGCACTACTCCCCGGCATGTTTTTCGCTATTTAGGCGAGGTTTTGGCTAACTGCACATAATTCCAGGACGCGACGACAAACATGACATTATGACGGATTTGTTGACTGTTTTTTTTTTTTGACGTGAACGATAGACGAATTGGCAATAGCATGAGACGTAAAGGCTGCGCGCCGCACAACATCGTGCGCTCAGCACGAAGCCTTTGCGTCCGGCGCAGGAGCGGTGCGCCAGGCGCATGTTTGTGCGTTTGGCGCACTGCCCCGGCATGCAATTTGGCAATTCGACGAAGATTCGGACTATTTTGACAATGTTTTTCAGACGCGATTTAGGCGCAACACATATCAACGGTTTTGACAACCTCACGCATAGAACATGCGCTAATGAGGCAAGGTAGATTGTCTTTATGGCAGCTTAAACAATAGCCATGCATATGCAAAACTCTAATGTTATTCAAAGGCATAAAAACAAGTATGAATCGCATTTTTCGAGTTTCACCCACTCGTTTGAATAAATAATTTTTTTAAAAATTCTCCCCAGTGGAGTCGCCAAATTATAGGCGTGATTTTATTTTGCCTACACGGTATGAGCGTGTATTTGACTACCTCATTGTAAAGGTTTTATTGAAAACGTTTTTTAAGTCGCCAATAAGTCTTTAAAAGAAGACTCATAAACCTAATTGGATATTGGGAAATCGTAGGGACAACTTAGGGACTTACCTAATGTAGATTTCCCCGTCATGACTCCATTAATGGTCAATGAACCATAGATTGAGTTCGGGGGTGAGGGTACGAACACGGTCATAATGAACCACATTCTTCGATTGCTGGCCTCTACTAAATATCGATTCATGTCAAGTTTTATGCAAAAGAATAGCCATATAACGTTTTCATACACCCTAAAATATTAGTTTAAGTTGGTTCATGAACACATAAAAGACTATTTTTTTAGTGATATGTTATTAAGCAATCAAAATTACAAGGAACCTAACAGGTTGTTCAAATTATCTGCTTAATATTAGAACAATTCTTAAGGTCTTGATTAGCAATAATAACATATGTGGTGATGAAAGCATGAACAGGACAATCATGCAAGCATATAATAATAAAAAAGAAGGAAAGAGGATTACAATAATGTAAAAAGGAACGACTTTTATATTAAAGATCTACATCATGAAAGACACAATTAGTAACTTCAATATAAAAATAATGAATTTATTCAAGGATCCTCAGGATTATATCGTGGCTTGGGTCTGAGAGATTGACAACCTTCGGGACAGGCAATCGTGAAGCCTGAAGAAAGTATGAACTTGTATGTCTGAAAGTATGTGTTTTGTGTGTATGTGTTTTGTGAAAATATGAGAGTTTTTAGAGAGAATTCGTAAATATATTCGTAGAGTTCGAAGTGTAAAGTCGTAATATTCAAGTGTTTTTAGATCCGGAAAACCGCAATGTATTTATAGGAAAATACAAAAAAAGATAAAAAAAGTAACTGCGCGTCGCACAGAGGAGTGCGCCAGGGGCACGACTCTTTGTGACGCACAAAGCCACGTGTCAGGCGCAGATTGGTGCGCCTGACACAGCTGGACATGTGCGCTAGGCGCACAGCCTTGTGCCTGACACATTTTGACAGTCTTTTTATAAAACGTGTTTCAAAAGATTTTCTTTTATATTTTTAATCCGGAAATTTAATTTTAGGGGATAAAATCCGATTTTAATTATAAAAATATCTTTGAAAAATATTTATTTTATTTAAATAAAACAATTAATTATTATTAAATAATTAATTGAGTTTTTTCAAAGAGTTGGGTTCAAAATATTATTAATTTGCTCAAAAAAATAAAAAATTATCATGAATAATTAATTGGGCTTTAAAATACGATTTTGGATTATTAAAATAAACTTTAACACTTTTTAAAATAGTTTTGGGTTTGGCTATTCGGATTGCTCTTCCCTTGAGTCGGACCAATCAAGATCGCGGTATGTTTCATTATTGGATCCTTAAATGGGGAGACACGATTATGTGTCTACAATTACGAAATTGCAATTGTTCATTCAACAAATAGAATGTGTTCACTAGACTCCTTAAAAGGGAAACACACAAACATCAACTGATCTAACTCTGCATTGACTCCTTAAAAGGGAAACACACCAAAATCCCATAAAAGGGTGAAAACCCCAAAAAAAGGGAAGCTTTTAAAGACCCTTATAGCTGGAACCAAAGGTTGAATAATGAGTTGGAGAGGGGCAAACTAGATAATAAAATATTTTCCATATTGAACACCATAAAAAAGGGGTAAAATAGCAAATTGCTGAGATTAATCGATCTAGGGCATCAACAATGTCCTCATTTTTCTTGGATTGGCAAAAAATGAGCCTTTTGGGAGGATTTGGGGATGTGGGTGTTATAGTAAGTGAGAGAAAAGAATGGTTTTTGAGAGGAAGAAGAGAGGGTGAATTAAGGGTTTTGGGAATAAAATTTAGAGATGAAGGTGAGGAGAGGAGATAAGATGTGGCCATGGCATCAAAGATTATGAGAAATGCAGACAAATTTCCTTGTTGGTATTTTGACCACACCAGGAGGAAAGTGAAGGGAGTTCGTCGTTAAAACCTTGGGTAAGCAAACGACCATGTCACCCTTTTTACCTCTCTTTTATTTTTGAGGTGTGTGTGGGCATGTTGTTATGCAATGTTATTGCTACGTGTACAATGTACATATGGCGATTGGTCATGTCGAATTCATGTTCATATCAAAAGAGATGGTCGAAGTTGTAGCGAAAGTGACGAGTTTTTTTAGGGTGATTGTCAATTGTTATTGTTTCAGGAATCTATTTGGGTGGTTGGGATGGTGTTTGGGTTTTTGTGGAGAAAAAAGAGTGAAAGGGGCTTTTTTTGGGTGGTTGGGATGGTGTTTGGGTGTTTGTGGTGGTGGTAGGATTGTGTTGTGTTGTGGTTGTGATGGGTTAGCTTAATGTAAGCTTAATAAGGTCACTATGTGTATTTACATAAAGTTGAAGGTCACTTGATATAATTTTTTTTTGCCCTGCCACCAAATAGAAAAATGCAAACTAGTAGGCCACCATGTTGAATTTCCCATGATATTAATAGTCAAAGTTATGTGTGTGGTAATCGTGATGGTCAAACTGTGTACATTAAAAAGAAAAGTAGTATGTTGTAACTATTTGTAAACTATCGGAATAGAAAAATGTTGCAACTAGGGGTGTTAACGAGCCAAACCGAGACCGAACCTGACCAGGCTCAGCTCGGCTCGAAAACATATTTAATGGGGCTCGGCTCGAGCTCGAAGCACATCGAGCTTGAAATACTGACCTCAGCTCGAGGTCGAGTCCAAAACTTACAGCTCAACTAGAGTTCATTAGGCTTGAAAAGCTCGAAATTCAAGTTCAACTAAAGTAAGTACTCTAAGGCCAGATTTTATAAGGCCCAAACATTTAGTTGTTTGAAGGCCCGATATCCAAACTCTTGTTAATTGCATAGCCTAAAGAAATAATAGGCAAGCTTTAAGGAATGTCTAACTCAAAGGTTTGTTTTATAGAGCATTTGACATACACCCTTGTTAAATCCACCGATGTGGGATAGCTGAAATTTCATCTTGCTTTTGTCTTTTAACAAGGAGTTAACAATGTTTGCTTTAAAACTGAAGTCTACCGGCAACGTGATTGATATTAAAGTATAAGGCTACATCATGTTCCAGTATAATCTTTCTCATCATATTTTTTATTATTGCCTTTGTTTTTCTTGTTTTTTTTTAACGGTTTGTTTTACTTTTTTTTTCAAGTGTTTCTCTAATTTATCAAATATATAAACATTGGCTTTAGAGCCTAAGACTACCATTTTTTTTCCCATAGTTATTAATTATTTCATCCTATATTTAACATTAATGAAATATTTTTAGTAATTTAAATACTATCGAGCCTGTTCGCGAACTTCCAAGCCGAGTTTAAGGTAGCTCAGGCTCGGCTCGTTAGGGTCTCGAGCCGATATCGGACTCGAATCGATCCCTCTCGAGCTGAGCTTTGACCGAGCCGAGCTTGAATAGGTTGCGAGCCACCCTGGCTCATTAGCATCCCTAATTGCACCTAAGAAAAGGAAGGGATTCGATTAGCACACAGCTCGAAGGTAGAAGAAACTAACCCGATCGAATCAAAGCATAGCTCGCCACATATATGCCTAATCAAATTCTACCAATGGTTATTATACAGGGTCATTTTTGAAACATGACCATCTTAGAATTTTCAAGTGTTTAGACCGTTTTCTTTTTAGATTATATCCAAGGTACGGCCCATATTGGCACAAACCATGTATGTGGGCTGCTACGCCTGGCCCAACTCGCCGTCTTCTTATACAATCGTCTGAGATCCCTAATTGCAGCTGTTTTTACATTACACACATCATACTTGACCAAAACAAAAGTTACAGGTGCGCATCTTCATCTATGTTCTTCATCCTTTTACTTTAATTTTAATAAATTTAGGGTCCAAATTTAAGCCATCAAATCTATCACCAATTTTATTTTCTATCGTTAATGTTATTTTCCTGTAATTATATTGGTCTATGTTTTTGTGCAATTAAGAAATTTAGGCATTATATGCACTCTTAGATCTTATAGGTAGAAATGGGTCCAAGTTTATATTTATTAATCACATATATGATATTAGATGATTAGATGGCTCAGTTTGTTGAATCGAATTTGGTAAATTAGATCGATGTAGTATTATTTGTGTGTTAAATTTCTGCAATTGGGTATAAAACGGATTCTTTTTTTTCTGCGTTGATCGTTTGATTATGTACTTTCATTATTTTTAACTGAGTCAAATATGTAGTAGATGCTTGATTGTCCTTCATTTGAAATTTACAAGATGATGTCCAGCTTTACTAGTTATGTAAATTAGTATGTTGAATTTTCCGCATTGCGAGTTAGTGTTGTTATTTAGCCTGTGTCTGGTTCGAATTATGGTAGCGAAAGGGAATTAAATTAAATTGAGGTGAAGAATGGTGATAATAATTGTTACTCAATATAGACAAGTATGGGATTGTAAACGGTGACCTAATATGTTACCATAGGATTGAGGAGGATAATATTTCATGCCGAAGTAGTTTTCAGTTTATCTGTCGTATTATGATGCTTTAAACACTTTTCATATTAAACCGTTTATGTTCTGCTGCAGGCAAGGATAATCTTTGCGTTACTCACTGTTTAACTTCTTACTGATGTGAGTGTCAACTATCTCTTTACTTACAAACTAATATGAGTACTATTTGTTACCTTCATTGCATGGGCCCTCTTCTTCCTCTGATCTTACAAATTTTTTTGTTTCTTGTTTCTCGTTTTGAATTTGTTTTGTTGCTTCTATCTGTCTTTTTTTTTGGACTTCTTGTCCCTTATTTTTTTTTCAAGGGAAGTAAATTTTTTCATCATTGATGACAACCAAACTGTATAGATTCCAACCGGGGACAGAGTTTAGGGATATCCAGATGTAGGCTGCCTTACCCCGTATAGTAACCTTAGTTATGACATAGGTCTTACTACTAGTGGACGAGCTAAGTTAAACTTCCAAAGCTAGCTTTAGTTAGGAGTTTTTGATGCCAGGTTTCTTACTGTGAATGCACATTGCACAGGATTGTTATTTTCACCCTTGCTTATGTTGAAGAGCTTGTTCATTGGTTTTTGACCCTTTTCCTTGCAAGTTATATAGCATAAAAAGCACTAGCAAAATATTTTGTGACAAAAAGCTTCTTGAGTGATAGGTGACTCACTTGTTATATCATGCAGATACCAGCTTATAACAATATTCCAGGGCTGACCAGTAACATATATATCAAGCATGCTGTAAATAGTTTGCCACAATTTACTTGCCTAACTGCTTCTGAAATTGGATGGTCATAATTGTAGTCTTTCCAAAGCATAAAGCACAGGTCAAAAGTACTAACTAGGAAGCTTTTTCTAAACTATTAGCTGAGTGCTAAACTTCGTCCTGTGCATGTATAAAGGAGGCCAGAAGAGATGATGCTGAGATGCTCTTGGGAAATGTTGATACTTGCGATCATAGACTTAAGTGGTTCTGTTTATCATTTATACTTTGTGGACTAGGTAAGCGATCTTGGAGTTTGTTCCACATTTGATGATAACCAATGGAACTTGCATAAAATCATGACTCTGCTAGAAACACCTTAATGAGTAGCCATAAACCTGTTCAACCTGTAGTTTCTCCTATTGCATACTTACCACTTGACCGCTTCTACCAGTATGAAATTGTAGCTGTATTTCATATCTTTGTATAAAACAGGTTTGATTGTTGTGCTATAGTTGTTAAGTAGTGTTTTTATCCTTTAGCTAAACATCAGGGTTTATGAGCTCCATATATTTGGTGCTGGCTGATATAATTCAGAAAGGGATTTTCTTAGTTGCTTTCCCTTCTACCCTCCCCCTCCCATATTTGCCGGACATGTTAAGAAGAGGCTTTATAGAAGTCATATTAGTGGCTTTATGTGTTATAATTCATTACTTTATAATGTGAGCGATGAAATATTTTCTTTCACTAATTTTCTTCAAAGGCTTCTTTTTCTCTACTGCTGTACTTGCTATATCTTCTTTTAGTGGTATTTGTCTCACTTTTATGCTCTCCATACTTTCTAGAGAAGAAATTGATGGCAGGAAAGTTTATGCTCTTTTCTAGCCTCGTAGCCTAGGTGATAGCACTGTTAGGTGAGGTCGAAATGCGCGGAGGACTGGTTTACTGGAAGTCCTGGGTATTTGGGTCAGAGTCGAGGTAGTTTGGACTCTGTATGGTGGCCAGTGGTCCAATACAAACCTACCTCAAACTTGGATTTGTTTTTTCCTGTTTGGAATTGAATCTCTTATCCCTGGCGTGGATCTGATAACCTTTGTTGAAATTGGGCTGGACTTTGATCAGATTTGTACTGAATTGCCAGCCTGATTCTTGAACTAGTTTTCCTTTGCTTTTCACTGCACAACAATTGTGCCCTTGGCAATTCATTTTTTGTCCCACTTCAATGGTTGCTGCTTTTGACCTTTTAGAGGCTGTACTGCCGATTAAGGTTGTATATTGAAACCTAGTCACTCCGGAGTTGACCTTTGTTATTCACCACTCTCCTGCAGAATGTAGTGAAATGAAGATAGAGAAGGGTGAAGGTGCTTTCTTTGTCTTTTGAGAGGGATGCTGATGTCTTGATAGCTATGAAAACCATTTTTTCGAACTAGGTAGCTGTGACTGGGAGTAGGATTTGTTAACTTGGGTAGTATTTGAATCTAGCTAGATCTTGCCATTAGACTGCCCCAGTGCCCCTTGCGTGTATGTTGGAGGTTTCAATACCTAGATGCAGGTCTGCTTTCATTTTCTCATAGGTTAATACCGATTGTGTTTGCATTGAGGTCAAGGGCTTGTTGCTGATAGGGTTTGAGAGTACTTTTGCTTCATCTTTTATTGGGTTTTGTTTTACTTTTGCAAGGTTTGATGGTTATGGTGCCTTTTTTATTTTTTTTATTTTTTTACCATTTGATTCGGAAACAAGGGGGTTATGGAATGACAATGGATGCTGGGATAGCCTTTGCGATGATCCTAACATGGACACAAGGAAGTCGCTAATAGAAAGAGAACAAACATAACCACTGGGAATACTACTTTGCTTCTTTGTTTTCATTTTGATTCCAAAATGTTTAAAGAATCGGACCTGTATTTTTATGCTCAACGCGACTTTTCTTGCTCTCATGAATTTAATAATTTCTTGTTGTGCAGAATTCACTCTAGGATTTTATGGTTCTTAATTTATGCCCTGTGTCCATGGTTTCTAAGTACTAGTCTTTATATGATACTTTTTCTTTATGGGTTTGGATATGCAACGATGTTTCTGGGGATAATTTTTCTGTTTATTTTGTTGGAATGAAAAGCCAATTTATGCTTAAATCACCCAGAAGAGAATGTTGTGGTGAAGGTGTCTAAAATTTCCAGGACAGAATAGAATCTGATGTCAAATGTATAGATGTTTGCTAATGCGGAGTGAGCTATCTTGAAAATGTCGTCAAGGTAAGGAAATGGAGTGGAAGGTGGTTTGCTTGGAAGTCAATGTCGGCTGCTTAGGATCTAGGATGAAGAATGTGCATTCTCGGCTTGATTTCCGGTGCAGGACCAACTTTAAAGGCTTTCTCTCCCAGACTATTGTGCAAGCAAGTGTTGCCAGAATGACAATCAGAAGCAATTTTCATCCAACTTTACTTAGGTTTCCTAAGAAGTGGGAACCGATAACCAAACTTTACATCAGTGGTTTGCTTTGTTGATGGATGTTTTGGCCAAATGATGGGTCCGGGTCTTTATCTTCATGGGTGGTTAACAATTATGTTGATATCTATCTTGAAGCTATTTGGAAACATTGAGGATGTGTTTAATCTCTTTTTTCCTCCCCGTCTAGGGAAGATGCCTAGTGACTGCTTAAAAATAAGGTTTAGTTTTTGGCTTTTTGCAGAAGGGGTGAAAGATCAGTTTATTGCGTTTTAATCCTTTTTTCTGAATATTATAGGCTTTTCAGTTTGGTCTTAGGCTCCGTTTGGTAGGGCGTAAAACATTATCCTGGAAAACTGTTTTCCTCTATTTCCAATTTTACATTGTTTGGTTTGCAAAGGAGTGTAAAACCATTTTCCCTAGGAGTAAAAGTGTTCTCCTAATGATGGAAAACCATTTTCCCTTCAAAATGAAGGGAAAACTGTTTTCCTTCCTTTTTCTTATCTCTCTTGTACACTCCTCTCACTACCTCCTTACTTTCCCTTTCATTTTCCTTTTTTTTCATCATTTTTCTTACATGGAACCAAACAAGGGAAAACTAATTTTGGAATTGTGTTTTCCATTGTAAATTGTTTTCCATGAAAATCATTTTACACTGAAAATGTTTTACACCCAACCAAACGGAGCCTTATTGTGGTTTGTTTTGTTCAGCCTTGTATGGCCTTGGAATTTTTGGTGCAGTGGAAAAGGCAGAAGATAAAGTGGAATGTAGAAGCTAATTTCTTTTCCAGTTTAGTGGTTCATGTGAATGGGATAACAGGCGGATTTAATGGTTCAAGTTTTCCATAAGAGGAGTTAACTCAATTTGCCTAGCCCTATTGTATAGTCGGGGCACAATGTGATTCACATTGGATATTGGATGTATGTTTTTAATTTGGGATTCATATTATGCACGATTGGTTTGGCTAAGGGCGTGATGGTTTGGGTTCCTAGACCTTCGTCATATATGGGAACACCTGCTATCCCTATAATGGTAATCTTTTTGATCCAAAACTACAGTGGCTATGGTTACGTATAAAACTGTCGAGTTTGCAACTGTGATCCCAAAATAGACCAACCTAAATTTTGGTGGTTAGATTTTCAAGGGATGAAGTTTTTAAGAGGAGGCCTACAAAGTGTCATTATTAAGTACCATCAGCGGAGGGTACCAGACATGCATGTTGGGACCCTGATTTCTGGAGTGCTCTGCGGGTAAAGTGTCAAAAATTGAATATTATAGCATATAATAGCATAAGTGTGCTCTTTGGTGATTGTCTAGTACTCCTTTTTCCATTGTCTTTCCCTATCTCAACCTTTGCTACATAATTTGTGTACTGTCTTTCCCTATCTCAACCTTTGGGATCTCTCCTCAATTATGTGTACTGTCTTTCCCTATCTCAACCTTTGGGATCTCTCCTCTTTATGGTAGTTCTGTAAACTCTGTTTTTGTCTGATAATTGATGTTGGCAGCAACACCCACTTATGTTGTCATTCTTAAGTTTTGTCATCACTCTTCAGAGGACATAGAATAACATGTTTCCTGAACCTGAACCATCAGTTGTATTTACATTAAAGATTCTACGACAAGTTTCCTTATCTCACTTCGTTTTCGTTCTTCTGTATTTGCTATACTTTAATAACCATAAAAATACATAAGAGAGATCCCATCGAGAAGTTGTCTGTCATGTACAACTATTTGAAGGAAAGAATTAATATTTCCTAATATATTTTGCACCTTGCTGTTTATTTGTAGGGCGGACGAGGAGCCTGTTGATCCTAAGAGGGAGATTGAAGAAAGCATATGCAAGCCCAAATGCGTGAAACCCTTACTTGACTACCAGGTTAATCATGCTAGATAGTGAAATTCTGCATGGCCTTTTTACCTTTTCATTCCATAATAGATTTGATCATTTCATGTATCTCAAGTTTGTTTAAAAGTTAAACTAAATGGAAAGTTAGAAGTTGGCCAGAAAAGTATCCAAATTTGTAGATTTTCACATGGTTTCATGCTGCTTGATGGTGCATGGTTCACTTATACATGTGGTCTTGCTGGTAGTGGATAGTGTGAAGATGACGATCTCATCATTTATTGGGATTTTTAATTGCCGAAAAACATTCGTTTATGTAGATTTGATCATTAGTGTATTAGTCCTTTTTCTTTTTTCTACTAAGCACATACTATAAACATATACTTTTTTTTTTCTTTTTTCTTATGATGATTGAGTTTGAGCTAAGTTAAAAGTAACATTCTAAGATCGTACTATCACTTATAATGCAGGCTTGTATTAAAAGAATCAAGGATGATGAAAGTGGACATAAGCATTGCACAGGACAGTATTTCGACTACTGGTCTTGTATTGATAAATGTGTAAGTTTTCTTTACTTTCTCATTGGTTAAGACATAGCTTTCACCTTGTTAATCTTATCCTGTGAAAATGCAATGCAGGTTGCCCCAAGATTATTTGCTAAGCTGAAATAATGATGGCATACTGGTGGTGTTGCTGCTGTGGTGCAAGCTCTACCTCTTTCTCCTCAGCTTGTGGTTTTGTGCTGCACAATGTCGCCTTTGAATTGTATTTTTTGTTCTCTTCAAAAAGGAAAAAAAGAGACTAATTTTTGAGCGCACTGAAGACTGTTTCTAGAATAAAAGTTGCTATGCTTGTTTTGACAGATTCACTAATCTCACCATATTTTGGAGGCTGGTAGACCGGGAATCTCAGCATCCTGTGTTCACTTTGTTGGTTTTCATAAACATAGTTGGTGTGTAAGAGCAAAAAAAGCTCATATTTCATATTATGAAGAGATCCCTGGACTATATGGTGAGAATTGGATTTCTGAAACTAGGAAATTCTGAGGTAGTGCGAATTGCTCTCTGTTCTAAAAAATTGATTGCAAGACTTGTATTGCCTCTTCTTCCATCCCAATCTGAGGCATTAGCTTGTGTTATGGATGTAGCTGTTCATTCTCAAGCTTCTCTGGTTGCTACTTCATCCTTTTTCGCATTCGAGCGCTGCCCAATTGCGAAGTGTTTTGGGACACAAATAACTAGGGCATAAAGGGTTATTGTGGGTTAAAGCAGGATCAAACATAGGAACAATACCATGAATGCTTAGACATTAACTAAAATAAGCATATTCCTAGTCATTGTGGGATTGTCACCTAGACGTGGTCAGCATGTATTTCGGTATGCTCTTAGGAATAAAACTTAACAGGATTTGCCTCCAAGCCTTTAGAATAACGTTTGAGAATTATATTTCTTTGCGTGGGTTTTATCGCATGATTGATCCCTTTTTGTGTTTGTTAAATTGATTTTGATTGATCTTGAAAGAGCATTTAGAAATTGGATTGAAAGAATTTGAATTTGTATGTGGTTGAATTGGTTTAAATTAAATATGAGAGTTGTATTGAAAATTGAAGTTTAAGCTCGAGTTTGTTAAAAGAAAAAATGTTTCTCAATTACTAGTGCTTATATGCACGCAATGATGTGCTGCAAAAATTAGAAAATTAAATTAATTATGTAGAAATCTTGTCTTTGCATTTTGTTTTTCAATAAACTATTTGTTTAGTTTAAATGTGGTACTTTTTTTTTTCTCCCCCTTTTTTCGTTTAAATGAAGTAGCCATTTTTCTTTTCTTTTTTCCTTTTTCTATTTTTTGGTGTCCCCTGTGTTGCCACATACTTCCTCCGTTTTTTTAATAGATGCTACATAGAGAAAGTGGGGAGTTTTTAAGAAAGGTAGAGAGAAAGTGGGGGACCGCCACTTTTTGAATAAAAAAAACATTTGTTAAGGAAAAAGTATGAGTATTTTAAAGGAGAAAGTGGGGGACCACCAACTTTTTAATAGTATTTTAAAATCTTTATGGTGAAAAGTGATCCATTTATAGTATGTATCATCTATTATGACATTTCCATTTAAGGGAAATGTAGCATCTATAAAAAAACAGAGGAAGTATAATAGAGATGCTCTTAGGTATTTATATTCACGGAAAGCTATTTTATATATATATATATGTAGAAGTGAGTTCATATGAGAATGCATACTTACATGAAAAATGAGAATGGATTTTACGTGCTATAACTCTAATGAACAAGTGATTTACTCTAATGAAAAAGTGATGTAACTCCAAAAAAAGAATATTAGAAAAAAAAAATTCAAAAACAAATTTTTTTTTTTTGGGCTCAAAGTTTTTTCAGGGGTGTAACTCTAATAAACAAGTATTGTAACTCTAATCCAATCATATGGTTGAGATTCATTCTCATTTCTCATATAAGGAGCATTCTCATGTGATCTTGCCCCAATATATTAGGGTAGAAAGGGACTCTAGAGGTCATGACACTGCCTTGTGTGTCGCATAGGCTATCTACGCTCCACTTACAATATTGTGCACACACAAGTTTCGTGCAAGAGCACTATCACTCAAGAATTTATTGGTCATCAAAATTAGTCATCAACCATGACAAAAAATAATAATTGCACTACACTCATTACAAACTCCAAAAAGAAAAGATCCATCCCATGTATTGTTTGTCATCAACAAGGAAATAAGTCATTCCTTCAAAAAAAAAAAAACAAGGAAATAAGTCATGGTATGAATTATTCTAGAAATAAGTCATCCCGTGGGCCCCACTACTTGGGAGTACAAAGTCATTCCAACAGCGAATGAGAAAAGGACACGTGTTCCTTTGCACGTACTTGTTTTTATTTGTAATTTGCAACTCATTTTTTCAGAAAAACGACAAAGTAAAAAAAAAAAGTTACCAATGGTCATATTTTTTCATGATCTATATTTTGACATCCACTTTGTTATATTTTGAAAAACTTCAAAAAATATATATTTTTCTCTATATCGATCTATAAAAAAAACTGAAATAATGTAGTATTTTTTTTATTTAAATAAAATAGAAAAATAGTTAATCAACGTTTTATTTTACATATTATATACAACTTTTTTAGTCATTTCATGAGTGGGAAGCATTTGTAGTATTTGGTCAGAAAACATGACAAATTTTATGAGGATGAGAGAGAAAGTGGTAGAGAGAGAAAGATAACAAGTTTTTTTAGTATAAGTGAGGATGCTCCAACAAGCAAGGTTTTACAACATCACTTTTTAATATGTTGTGCACCAGCTAGAGACGCTAGAGTTGTCAATTTAGTTACTCAAGTCGGGTTCAGGTTGGGTCATCTCAGGTTTCAGGTCATGTTCGGACGTTTCGTATCAGGTCATCAGATCCAACAAGTCCGGTGCAGGTCGGGAACAATCGTAATTCGATCAAGTCTGCCTTAGTTTATTTGTTCTTTCTGGTTCGATCGGGTTCGTCACGGTCAATTTCGGGACAAGTCATCTTTTGTGGCCACGTCCACGTGGTGTGGAATCGGGTTTATGGCAGGTCTGTAGCGAGTGTTTTGAGGTCCAGGTCATGTGTAGGCCGGATATTTATCAGGTCAGGACAATAATGATTTGGGTCATTATCAGGTTCGATCAAATTCAGGTTGGTAGTTATCGAGTTGGACAATAATTGGGGTGTGCAATACTTGGTTTCAGATCACTTACAGGTCCATTCGAGTTCGGAACAAGACATTGAGTTTGTGTGGCGCTGCTTCAAAATTTTATAATTGTTTAAGATTTCATTGAAAATCAATGCTTGAATAGTTCATACTAATTATACACTTATATCAAAAAGTTAATCGTCTTTAAGTTAAATTCATCTCGAAACTCAATGATATCTAATTGAATTGTAATAAGTAGGTTTTGGATGAGATCAATATAAGTTAAAGCTAATAGAAAATAACAAGATCTTGTATTGAAGTTAATCATCTTTCAATTAAATTCTTTAAACTTGTTTAAGGTAACAATACTCTAGTCAAGCCAAAACACATAAGTCAAAGCAACTTGTTTCTAGTTAAAAACAATAGCAAATAGCAATGAGTTATTGAATTATTGAGTATTAAAGACTCTTCTGTTATGAGTCCTAAGATTGGCTACTAAGTATAACTGTATCACCATAGTCTACTACCATACTATGTGTAGTGCCTTAAAGTCGTAATAGATCTTACCTGAGTATAAGATGGTCACTCTTATTGTTGATAATTTCTAGTAGTTATTAGTTTAGTAAGTACAAATGTAACCCCCTGTAAATTTATGGATTTTATAAATATATTTTAATGTATAGTTATTTATATTTAAATATATTTTAGTATTTTAACGATTGATTTCTTTAAGGTTGACTATTTGAAAGTCAAAGAAATTATTTTAATGATTTATGCAAGTCAAATATTTTATTAAAGTCATGCTTTGGATAGTATTTGAAATGTTTGAAACACTTATTGGATTTAGAAAAGGATTTGTAAATGGGTGTGAGGAGCTCAAACCTTATAGCTTAACCTATGGACATTCTCATTTAACTAGCCCATCAAAGCCCAACTCTTTATTGGACCCCTAGTGGGGGAAACTATAAACACCCTTATTTACACAAATCCCCACACATTAAACACATTTATTTTCTCTCTCTTCCTCCCCTTATTTTCGGCTTTCTCTCTCTCCTCTCTCTTTCTTTTTCTCTCGGTTCCTCCCTCCTCCTTCGGTTTTCGGCCAGCCGTGGCAGCTGCCACCGGCGCCACCACCAACCGGCAGCAGCAGCCGGCGCAGCGCCGCCGCCTTCCTCCCTTGTTGCCGCCGTTTCCTTCTTCCTCTTTGTTTGGTTGTTATTTCTTCCTCCTCAAGTTTTATTTTATTCAAAGATTGTATTTTTAGGGTTTGTTTTAATAAGTTATGTTTAAAAGTTATGATTTGATGATTTGATCATGAATCTAAGATTATATAAATTATGCATTGAAGAAATAAAATTTCAGATTTACTTGTTATGTTAAAATAGGGTTTAAAAATATCAAAGTATGGATTTTTAGGGTTTTAAAGGTTGGAAAATCATAGTATCATGTTATAGTTTATGGTTTTGGATTTTCTTATGATTATAAGCATGTTTAAATATGTTTTAAGAGAGTTTTAATTCATGATATGTTGCTGGAAATTTAAAGGAAGAATTTTTAAGGTGTTCTATGATGGATTTTAACCACTAGTGTAGTGGGTATTATGCTAGGAGGTTAAGCAATCAAGTTTTATTATTGGGAAAGGTTTTAAACACGTTTAAGAGGGTTTTAAAGTATTTTATTATTGCTGTAAATTCATGAAGAATTAATTATGGATTTATATTGGTTATTTTAGACGGATAATTCTCTCTAGGCAATTTTTAAGTCTGTTATAATGGCATTTCAGTTTGTCTACACAAGGTACGTACATACCTATGTGTTGGTTGATGTAGTATCATGATTTAAGAAGGAGAATTATGTAGTATCAAGTATAGGAACTATGTTCAGTTCATATATGATATCTATTATGTTGGATTTTGCATGTTTGATGCTATTGTGTGAACATGTTGAATGTGAGATTTATATTATGAGATTGATATCATGGTTGTATGGAAGATTGATGCAAGCATGTTGGTTGGGAACTTTTTTTTTATTAATTCACATGGGGGAATTAATATATTTATTAGTATTGGATCATGATTGATCATTCTTCCCTTTTGAGTATTTCACTACTTTATAAGGATCGAGGACCTTATTTGGTAAGTTGATATTTTATACCTATGAAAGGTAAGTTGGTTGTTGGCTAGGTTCAACAAATAAGAAAGATTGGATTAAAGTGAAATTAATCTTGGATTGTTAAGTTGTGTGATCACTTATCTATTCCTAAGATAAAAGAGAAAGTTTGGATTGTTTGTTGATTGTTATTATCTGTGTTGCTTGTGAGTCATAACAAGTAATAACTAGTAAATCATGTAAAGTGGAACTGGATAGCAATAGCTTTAGACTGGTGCACGTCTGAAGTGTTGGACAATTAGGAGTTGGGGTACATGGTGAGCGGGCCATGGCTTTTTCTGGGGCCGGAGTGATCACCGTGTCCTATTTTTATTTCAAAGGTTCTTTGATATCGTAGGTCATGGGAATACGGAGTCGCGCCCGTATTTCGTCTTCCAAAGGGAAGGCTGGTTTTAGTTAGACAACTCGGTCCATTGACTATTCCATTTAAAGTAATAAGAATGTTGTTAAAGTTTAGTTCAGTAAAAGTTATCTGCAAGTTATTATGTTATTATTTTTTTCCTGCCTATTATTTATTAGTATCATGTTAGGATTGTTAACTTGTTTAGTATGTAGTACTCAGCTTTACTGATTACTTGCTTTTGTTGTGTATGTTGATCATGGCTTTGCATTATTGATCCTGTGATGACCCATTTCGGTGAGCAGTCTCTAGGGATCAATAGTGCATTGTCTATCTACAGGTTTGAAGATGATGCATCATTGGGATCGGAATTTTGGAGAGCTTGTGTAGTTTATTTATAATACTTTTGGATTATACTTTTCATCGTTGGTTTGGTTTTAAGTTGACTTTTGCTGGTTTGGTTTTAAGTTGACTTATTGTTGACCAAGTTTATTTATAAAGGTTATAATTATGTTTTCCGTTGCAAAATTCTAAATAAGCCGATACGTTTTCACACGGGCGGTAATACTTTGATAATTCTCTATGTTTTGTATTAAAAAGGTAGTATTTTAGAAAAGAGAGAATTGTCGGGGTGTTACAACAAATCTATACCAATTACTCAAATACTCAATTACAATTATTCCTAATTTTTAGATTTAATCAATATCAAGAATAATAACTAGAATAATATATCATAATAACTTACACCCCTAGATATATACTCTATTGTTCCCTTGTAACACATTTGTTTTTATGCAGTGAGATATAGGAAATAATAGAAATCAGGTCATCTATACTAATATATTAAAAGCATTCTTAAGCAATTCTACGCGCCACGTGACACTCTCTCTTTAGTTGTTTCATTCCATGTCATCATTATGCACATTAAAAAAATAGAAACATGCTCCATATAAGATTCGACCACGTGACCTCAAGTTAATATACTAAAGTTCTGACCAATAATCTATGCAACATTAGATGATATTTTTGTAACATGAAAACGTTAATTACCCGGGGCATCGCCCGGGAACAAAAACTAGTTATGTTGAGAAAAGATGGGGTTGTTCCCCTCTTTTGCACAAAAAAAACTTTACATTGAGAAATATTAGAAGTAAATAAAGAAAAGGGTAATAAACAAGTGAGACCGATACTCATACTAGTATTATAGATGAGAAATAGAACCAACCCAAGAATAAGATATTCTCACACAGTCCAAAATGGGTAATGTTTGACTAAGAGAGAGTACCTAATTTTGCCATGACCAATAATTATGATTGTATGTAATATGATTCATTTGATCTTGATCATGAAAAGGGAGGAACCTACTAACATAGCTCATGCAATATGATGATAAGTGATCTTTAGTATAAAAAATTCATATAAAAGAATTCATAATATAGTTCTGATTGACTTGTTTGTTCCAATCTAATATTCAAACTAGCCAAACTAGCCCATTTGAAACTTCAAACTAAAAATCAATAAAAAAATTCACTCAACTTTTAACGTGTGTTATGAAATATAATTTGTTAGTCAATAATCGATATAGGACGGGATAACTTCAGACGTTAAGATGAATATAACTTGTAGTTCAAACTTGATTGTGACTTACTAGAATCATATGTAACCCGATTGAAACTTGATCCTATTTGACAAAAATTAATTAATAATAACAACAACAACAAAAATTAGGTATACTAAATTATTAATTACTAAAAAAAATGTTATAAACTTTAAATGACTAATTATTATTGACATAAATAATTATATATTAGACCATTATGTCATGAAATATAAATCAATGAATCATAAACTCTCTATGCATGTGCCTCTTAATCCCAACTTCTCATTCGCCAAAAAATAAGTACATGGATCATGATCTTCAACCTTCGATTTTTGGAAGTGTCAAATCCAACCTTTCTTATTCCATCTTCTAGTATTTCTTTTGACAATATTAACCTCACTAAAATCTCAACCCTCCATCTCTACCACACCCTCATTAGTCATTTCCCAGACGGTAATAATTTTTCGCCTCGCCCAACCCTAACCTCATATTCTCCGCCTCTTTCACTCTTATGTGATATCCTTCCCTCTCACTCAGACTCTCATGCCACGTCCTTCACTCGCACTCTCACGCCATGTTGTTCATCTTCAACAGCAAAATCACACTCAATCAACGAGAATAATTTCAAGGATTTGGTGATTATTTGATCTAGGAGAAGCTCAAGATTTGGAGTTCAAATTTTCTCTTTGTTCTTTATGTAATTTCTCATACATTTATATCCTCTTTGTAGGACTTTTTTAAT
The DNA here is from genome assembly GCA_947648045.1 of Beta corolliflora. Classification (NCBI taxonomy): domain Eukaryota; kingdom Viridiplantae; phylum Streptophyta; class Magnoliopsida; order Caryophyllales; family Amaranthaceae; genus Beta; species Beta corolliflora. The sequence goes on along the minus strand of CANSZD010000109.1, from coordinate 581,003 downwards.
TTAAGTTTAGTTATGTTATTTTCAATTGAAGTGAGATGTTCGTTAAGTATTGATTTACCATAAAATTATAACATAAATGATTAATTAAATAAGAACGGAATTTGAAAATAAGATAGGGTAAATTCCATAATATACATAGAAAAATTAGATTGGAAAAATTAGATCTCTCTTAGAGTACCTTGCTAGCATTGCGTCCACTTTAATATAATCCATCTAATGCTCCTTCTCTCATGGATTCGTTTGTCTTATATATCAAGTCATGGCATATTATTATGCGGGGTGACTTTTTTTTTTTTTTACGTTTCTTTGAGACACGCTTAAATGCTTTCTTATTTTGCTCTTTCTGTAGTATTCATAGGATTTGGTTTGGAGTTGAATTGGTTCATTGTATAAAATATTGTGGATTCTTAAATTTACCTTTTATGGATTCGTTTGTTCTATCTTCTTTTTTTCTGGATTTATGTTTTGAGTCTTTTCACACGAGTGCTTTTAGGCCTTAAAGTTACGTCTTCTCAATAGTCACTTCAGGAAATTAACATCTGTGATCAACTTCTTATGTCAGGAGATGACCTTAGGGCATCATAAATTAGCTCATGATGTTGGACCTTTTGGCAATGTATAGGTTGGCTATGTCTTAGCCTAGTTGCTGGGCATATTGTAACATCAGAATTCAAATGGATGTAGCTAACGGTAAAGGAATGAATGTATGTATGTCTTGATAATTTGAGAAGTGTTCAAGTTTCTACATCTTCATTCACGCAGTCTCCTAGGATATATCTAGACATTTTTGAGAGGCATTACCCACTGCAACCAAATACTTATTGCAAGTCACTAGTAGCCATTTTCTGTCAATGATTTACCTTCAAGCCATTAGTCCATGATCTTTCTTCTTCCAGAGAGTATTATTTTGTAAGCAGGTCATTGATGACTAGATTGTCAATTGAGACATTAGAGATATTGTTTGTAGGAAAGAGACAATTTCTGTTTTTCTTCAATTGACTTGATCCTACATCCTTTTATATCTCAATGCTTTCTTAAATTTATGTATGGGACACTTCTAGCAGTCTAATTAGTTCTAGCGAGTCTTCTCACTGTAATGTATATGATGTGATGGTGCTATATATATGTATTGTGGCATGATATGGAGATTAGCTGATTAGTGGCTTAGAAACCCCTTAAAAATGAAACATATTTTCTTCTCTCCTTTTCCATTTTTTAAAGCTGAGTGTCAGTGCTTGTCGTGGTAGGGGAGGGCTGAAGCAAATCTAACCTTTTGTTCTTGTCATGTTGAAGTTCTCCGTTGGTATTCTGCATTTGCATTTAATTTGCTGCTAACTTGTAAGCTAGTACTAAGCTATGGTGTATAGGATTGTTACGTTGTCAGCAAAGCTCTATTTTGTAGTTAAGGCTACATTAACATACTAACTGATGGAAGAATCTGTGAAACAAGGAATATTCCTCCATTCTCTCCTTAATTCTTGCTGCACCATGGACTATCAAGAAGTACCACATGAATTTGATAACGAATATGAGATAGGTAACAATTAATTTTCTTACAAATTTCATAATTTATTTTATTTTTTCTATTTGTATGTAATTGTACATTATTTTTTGAAGAAATCGACGGTAATAATGACCAGGCTCCTCATTCGGTTGGCGATCCTACAATTGACGTTGCATCTCCAAATCAAAAGAAAGCTTCTTCCAAAAGGGGTAGATGTACTTCGTCGGTTTGGGATCATTATGATTTCTCTACCTTACCAGAAGTTTTGATTACAAAACGTAAGTATTGCAAAACACAAACATATAAGTATGATAGCCGTGTTGGTACTTCGAATACTAAAAGACATTATGTATTGTCTGTGTAATACCCCGATTTTTAAGAGCGTTTTAATTAAGCGTTATTTATAATTATAAAGTTAATTATGTTTTGAAAATTCTTATTTTATTTGAGTTTGGAATATTTGTAGTGTTTGTAATATATTTTGTTTTATGAGATTATTAGTATTAATTATTTTTTTGGATTTTAAATAACTAAAGTCAGTTTTCCTTCCTTCCATTTATGTTTGTCGGTTTAAGTTGGGAAACAAAACCCCCCATTTTTCTCTCTCACCCTCGTGACCCTCGTGGGAAATCCCAAATACCCCAAAACCCTCAACCCATTTCTCTCTCTCTCCTCTCTTCCCGTGAAACCCCAAAACCCCAGCCCAGTTTCTCTCTCGTTCCCCCCTGTCTCGCCGGAAACCCGAAGCTCGCCGGAGCTCAGTTATCTCCTCTGCTCGCGTCTCTTCTCTACTCTAGTTCGTGGTGGTGTTGTGTGCGGTGTCGTCTTCGCGAGCGTGTGTGTGTGGGGTGTTTGTACTCTCTCTCTCGTGCCCCGATCTCTCTCTACTCCCCTTTCTTTGGTCTTCTTTGCGGTTGTTGCTATTGTTCGCCGGTGGATGGAGTTCGTCGAGTTGCTGCTGTTCGTGGTTGGTAGTGTTGTTGTCGGTCCGGGTCACCCTCCCCTGTGTTCGTCCCTGCTCAGTAGAGCAGAGGTACTACCACCCCCTCTCTTTTCTTCAAACTTCCTGATTACTACACCTTTTCCTTATTCCTCCTATGTTGTTTTGTTTCTTCAAATTATGATTAAGGATTAGTAACTTGATTATGGATTGTTAATGTTCAATGTGATATGTGATGTGGAACTCATTGTTGCTTGTGAATTGAAATTCGAAACTGAGTAATGTTGTGTTGATAATTGGGTGAATGTGTCTTTGGTAGATTGTTCTTTGCTAATTGATGTTAGACTTGTAACTCTAATACATCAACTAAAGAATATTACAAATCAAGTATAATTTACTTGCCAAATTTATGTTAAAGTAACAGACACTTATATATAGTTAAGATGATAAGAATAAAAGAGTTATGTTACAAAGTCTTAGTTTATGGTTTTCGTGATCTTTATTAGTGTTTGAAGGCGACTTGAATAACAAATTGATTAATAAAGTAATTAAGTCATGTTCTTGGTTGGTTTTACGCTATTTACAAAAATTTGTTTATATATTGTTATTGATGAAAGTTTAGTGAATTGTGAAAAGGTGGCATACCTAATATAGAACAAGACTTTTAATTGTAAGTTAACATTTTGTCAAAGTCTTTATTATATTAATAAGTGGATTAAATTGGTAAGTTATGATAATGTTCTAAGTGTAACTAACCAGAATGTTTTCTAGAGTCGTTGGAGTATAACTTTAAGAAGTTGATTAATTAGATGAAAGTCTCTTATAAGGTGCAATCATGATTAATTAGTTTCAAAAAGAGTATATAATTAGATTATAGGTTTCTTATTATATATTTTAATAAGTTGAAAAGCGAAGAGAATGTATCACCGGACTATTGTTAGAACTAGTTAGAGTTGAATCATGTTTAATGACCACAGTCGAATATGTGAATTATATCGCTAATGAGCTTATTAATATAGATATGAAGGAGTATGAAATAAATATGTCTTATGTTTCATAAGTGATCGAAAAATGTGAAAAGATGAATTTTGTTCTTATGAATGACGATGTATGAAATGTTTTATGATGGTTATGATGATACGATGCTATGAAATGATTATGAATCTGAAGTAATAAATGAACTCAAGTGACGGTTGTATTTATGAAATGAGTTAATGCAACCACTATGAATGGATTGAGATTATGATGGATGAAATATGTTCACACTGGATTGAACAATGATAACGTAATTGTATACGTGATTTATGTGATGACGTGAATTAAAAGATGTTAATCACGTAAAGTGAAATATCGGAGGGAAATGATGAACGAGGTTGCCTCTGTATGAGTGGTTCGGCGGCCCCTACGGGTTTCTCTGGTTACTATGCTTGATTATTCATTACTTGTCTTCCTTCTATCTTGTTGTGATCCAAGTAGAAGGGGTGTGCACACTAGGGACTCTGTTATTATGGCCATTATGTTATCCGTAGGTGGTTACGGGGATTGACCCCGGCCTACAATGTTGAAGTAAGTGGTTACGGGGGGATTGACCCGACTTCTTGGCGTTCTCTTTCCTCTCCTTAAATAAGCTGGATTAATTAAGATTAATTATGTAATTAATCATTATATATATATATCTACATGTGAACGTATGGATTATGTGAATATTGCTATGCTGTTGTGATATGGTTATGAATGATGTGAACATGTATTGATTACGTGAGAATCGTAGACACCAAAGCATGTTTTAAGAATGTTTTATGGGTTAGTACTCAGCGTTGTGCTGATGTGTATGTCAATGTTTTGTTTTGTCACTACGTGGCTCGTCACTTGGTGGGTGGCGGTGTTACAATAGTTTCGAGTTGAAGTTACGGAGCATCTCTTCCAAGATAGAAGCGGTTAAGTACTACGATCTCAGCTATGAATGTTTTATGTTTTCTTTGAGGCGAAGACGTTCCATTTTGTAATAGTTTAATAATTAATTGATTTAGTTTCATTTCTAGTTCTAGTTGAGCAATAGTGCTCCTGATTCTTTTTAGCTGGTACTCCGCGAAAGCGTTGAGTTTTGGGATTTGGTATATATATTTTATTTGTAACAGGTTTTTCAAACATTTTCCCATTTTGGGTTGTCCAATTTACAAAGGAGACTCTGCCGAAATTTTCAGAAAATATTAATTTATTATTAAAGTATTTCTTTCAAAAAGGGACTAAATGTCCATGTAAGTAGGTGAATAATGAAGCCTTGCATTTATTTCCAAGGAGATAAGTGCGGCGGTAACACGCCCGTTGAGTCGAACCTTCGTGGATTTTCCCCCATCTCGAGTTTTATTAAATGAAAAAGGGTTCGGCTTGGCGGGGGTGTTACAGTCTGTCTTACTCTGAGTACATGGCCAAGAATCCTAATGTGCTTGCTGGTTCTAATTTTGATCAAAAAACTTATCTGAAATTATTTACTGAATCTATATTATGTCATGGATATGCATTGAGTATGGTTGAGCATGAAATGACTAGAAAATTGCATGCTTATATGATCCCTATGGTTAAAACTGTTAGTAGAAATACTATGACTAAGAGGTGCATGGCAGAGTATAATGGTTTAAAGAAACAATTGTTTGATATGTTAGGAGCTTTAACTTCTAGAATTTGCTTGACTTGTGATTTATGGCAAACATGTACTATAAATGGATATTTGGTTCTTATGTCCCATTATGTAGACAGTAGACACTTATGAGTTTTCAGCATTTTGAACCTCCCCACACTGGTAATGATACTTATGAGTTTGTTCATGCTCTGATTAGAGAGAGAGGTATTGAAAGAAAAGCTTTTACAATCACAGTAGACAATGCTACTAATATGATTTGTTGTTGGAAGATTAGATTGTGATTTAAATGCTTGTTCTCCTTTACCAATTGATGGTAAATATTTTCATGTCAAATGTTGTGCACATGTCTTGCAATTGATTGTAAAAGATGGCTTGAGTGCTATTGATGAGCCAATTAGGAAGGTTTGTGATTGCGTGAAGTATATTACATATTCCGAAAGTAGAAAATCAAATTTAAACAATGTGTTGTGGCTACTAATTCTAATTTTACGTTGAAGCTCAAAAAAGATGTGTCCACTAGGTGGAATACTACTTTTTTAATGCTTCAAAGAGCATTGTTAGCCAAAGAACCTTTTAGATATGTGTGCTAAAAAAGAGAGTAATTATGAGTTTGATCTTTTAGCGCTTGAATGGCAACATGTTGAGGCAATATGTGATTTTCTTGAGCTATTCTATGAGATTACAAAACTTTTTGGTGGCTCTGATTATCCTACTGCTGTAGACACATAATCGTCTCTCCCGATTTGAGTACCCAATGATGATACATATCGTGGTCTTAGTTGGTCCGACCCAAGGGAGAACAATTCGAAGAGTTAGGCCAAAAATCGTTTTAAAAATGATAAAGCCTATTTATTTATTTTAAATATTTAAAATCTAATTTTAAAGCCCAATTAATTATTCATAAATTGAGCCTAGTCCTTTGAAAAATCCAATTAATTATTCATGAGAATTAATTGTATTTATTTATTAAATAAATATTTTCAAAGATAAAATAAATATATTCAATGATAAAATAAAAATAAAGGATTTTATTAAAAATCATATTTTATCTCTTTTAGACAGTTGATTTTCGGATTTAAAATGATAAAACTTAATAAAGATAAAAAGAATCTTTTAAATACCAAATTAAATAGAAAACCGACCAGATCTAAGTTACGTATGACACAACGTATTGCGCGCGCAAGAACGAATAAACAAAATTCAGAAACACACAGGGCGTGCACGGGATGCTTAGCCTGTGCCCTGCCCGCATTGCTCATGCGTGCCACGTAGCGAATTATTTTTATCCTTTTATATTATTTTTCCTATAAATAGGCCACGGTTTTTCTTGTTTTTGGCTCGCTTTTTTACGATTTCTCAAGGCATAGAACACACATATACTCTCATAAAAAACACAATAAACACATCAAATACATTAAACGTATTCATATTTGTGCGATCTTCCATTAGATTTTGTTGAAGGCTTCACGATTGCTTCTCCCGAAGGTCGTTATTCTCTCAGACCCAAGCCACATCGGTATATTTCTGAGGGTCCTTAATATTTTATCTTCATATTTATTTGCTTGAAGTTAGTAATCATCTTTTCATGATGTAGACTTTTCAAGCAAAATTCGCTCTTTTGTACATTCTTAATCTCTTCTTTTTATTTTTGTACATATTTCATGTTGACATGTTGATGCTTTCATCACCCACATATTATTATTGCTAGTCAAGACATAATTAAATGTTCTAACGCCTAATAAGATAATTGGACAATTTAATTTAGGTACGTAGTAATATTGATTGCTAATAACTTATCACCAAAAAGTAGTCTTTATGTGTTTAATAAAACAGTCTAGACTAATCTTTTTTAGGGTGTTAAAAATATTATTTAGTTGTTTATTGCATTAAACTTGCTATGAATCGTGTTAAGTAGAGGCCAGCAATTGACGGACGTGGTCCTTGATCATGTTCGTACCTTTACCCCCGAACTCAATTTTTGGTTCATGACTACTAATGAATTTTCGACGGGAAAATCTGCATTGGATAAGTCCCAAAGTTGTCCCTCAAATTTCCAAATATCCTATTAGGTTTATGAGCCTTCCTTTAAAGACTTTTTGGCGACTTCAAAAACGTTTTTCAATGAAACCCTTCAATGAAGTAGTTGAATACGCGCTCACACCGCGTAGGCGAATAAAAACACGCCTACAACGGCCAACCATTATTTTCCTAATATTTTGAGTATTTAAAAGCTTGTATGTGAAGCTCATATTGATGACGACGCTATGGTAAGTAAAATGGCACCTGAGATGCAAAAGAAGTTTGATAAATATTAGGGAGAATATTCTTTGATCTTATCCTTTGCTGCGATTTTTGACCCTCGCTACAAGTATATGATTTGGTGAAGAGTTTGTATTCTACAATATACATTGATGATACAACTGGTAGTAAGGCACAACCTGTGCTTTTGATATTCCTTGAGATGTACAATTTCTATGCTAAATCTACAACACCTTGTGATTCATCTTCATCATCACAAAGAAGTACACCAACATCTCTTCTGCCTCTTGTGCCTCGTGGACCATTTAAGACCAGCAATATTTACAAGGTTTCTGATTTTCACTATTTTTCTTTTTTAAGTCTAACTTTCATGTCATCTTAAATCTTATTTAATTTATTACTTTTTGTAGAATTGTAATGCTAATGTAGCTCAAAGTAGACTTGGCCATTCCACGTCTGAAGTGGATGCCTATCTCAGTTTGCCACTAAGCCTGATTTTCCACATTAAGAGTTTGATACATTATTATTGGAAAGAGCAATATGTATGTTATCTAGTCCTCTCTCGAATGGCGAAAGATATATTGGCCATTTCTATATCTTTGGTTGCTTCTGAATCGTCTTTTAGTATGGGTGGTCGAATCTTGAACAAGTGGAGACGTTGTCTCTCAGATGAACATGTTGAGGCTTTGGTTACTTCTAAAAATTGGTTGAATGCTTATGACCAAGAAAAGTATGTAAATTATGAAGTTGACATTGAACCTTCATCTTTGACTTCAGAGGAAACTGAGTGTCTTCTTGAGTAATTATGGTAAGTAATGTTACTTATTTATTATTCCTTTAATATTTAGTATTTAAATTCTCTGATTTTCTCCTCTCTTTTACTTTTTTTTTTATTCTCCTGTTCTGATGTTCCTTTATCCTACTGTTGTTATGTCATGTCGCTGCTTGATGCATTGCTAGTTTTTCGTGGTGCCGCTTTGTTGGAGTGCAGATTTAGGAGTGGGGGAGTAATGAGTTATTGAGTTGGTACTACAGCTCTGCCAACATGTTCTCCTTTAGCTATTTTGGTTATTGAACACTAACTTAGATCATTTTTTTTGCTATAGTATGTATATATGGTGGCACTTTTGTCTTAGCCTTTGATTAGGAGAGAGGAGTTGGTTTTCAGCTTTGCCAACCTTTGACTTCCTCGTTCGCTATATTTTTGATGTGAACCATAAACTATTATATGATCCTCTTTTCATGCAATATAATGCTATATTTTATGATTTTTCTTCCTCGTTACTTTTAGCTGGTATAAATTATTGATATGATGGTTAAACTGTCAACAGCTGCAACTACTTTGTCAGATATGAAGTTGCGGGATTAATTAATATAGGGCTCAAATAATTATGAATTGCACAAATGTGCTTTATTTGTGTTGAAGTCTAATTCACTGGTCTATATTATCTATATCTATACTTGACCTTTATCTCTTAAATTTTGGAAGAAGATCCAATTAGTGAATGAAGAACCCAGATTAGAGTTTATGGTATCCGATTTTTGACTGTCTTAATTAACGGTCTGAATCCCACAAAAGTCTCTCATTGGACTATGAGTTTTAGAAAACTTGGAAGTCGCCACCCTATTAAAATCTGAATAGGGACAAATTTATTTAATAAATCATTTTAAAATCAATTTCAAGAAATATCATTTAAAACTATGATGACTTCATATGGATAAGGCTTTTTTGAAAATTGGTCTTTCATACCATGAGATAGGGTTCGGGGTTTAGGTTAAGAGGTGCGAACGTCTGGAACTCATCTCCTCTTCCGTTCTACAGAACGAGCTCTTACTAAATGCGTAATTTTCCATTTTAAGGTAATCATGGCTATTAAAAAGAAAGAAAATCACATAGTTTGCACATATACACATCAACCATTTTTATTTAGGACCAATATATCATTTGTACATGGTAGGTTTGAGCACTGAAGTTGCACTACGTACCAATCATTGTGGGATTGAAATCCACTCATGGATCAAAACCATCGTAGTTCGATCTTATGTCTCACCCTAAATGGCCAATTCCATTAGGGAAGAAAAGGAAAGAATAGATTATGAATAACTCACCTTTAGAATTAAACAAATCTATTAGGCATAAGGTAATCACTCCAATTAGTGATTGAAATGAGATTAAGATAACCACTTTAATTAGTGATTAAATATGAAGGATTAAGATAACCACCTTAATTAGTGATTAAGAAGGAAGGAAAGAAGTAATCACCCTAATTAATGATTATTCAAGGCTTAAGCTAATCACCCTAATTAGTGATTAAATGAGAAAAATAATCGTCCTAATTAACGATTATTAAGATTTAAGATAATCACTCTAATTAGTGATTAAATGAGAAAAATAATTGTCCTAATTAACGATCATTAAGGTTTAATATAATCACTCTAATTAGTGATTAAATGAGAAAAATAATCGTCCTAATTAACGATCATTATGGTTTAAGATAATCACTCTAATTAGTGATTAAATGAGAAAAATAATCATCCTAATTAACGATCATTAAGGTTTAAGATAATCACTCTAATTAGTGATTAAATATGATAAAAGGTTAAGCTAATCACCCTAATTAGCGATTAACCAAGGTTTAAGATAATCACTCTAATTAGTGATTAAATAATGATTGGAGATAATCACCCTAATTAGTGATTAAAGGAAGAGTTTGAGTTAATCGCCCTAATTAGCGATTAATCAAGGATTGAAATAACCACCTTAATTAATGATTACATTTATAATTTTCAATAGGTTCGAGGAAAGAGGTTGGCTTCCTAATTAAAGGTTTTTGAGAAATAATCTTAATTGAAGATTATTAAGTCATTTAGAAAGAAATGATCAATTTGAGATCAAATTTGGAGATTGTGTTTGGCTAATTGGAATTTGTCCATTTAAAGCGAGACACGTGAAACGGCCTAAAATCAATTCGGAGATCATAATTACCAATCTAATTATGTCAAATTATATGATTAATCCATTTGAAGATGGAGAACAAATTTAAAATGTAAGATGGATCATCATATAATTTAACTTAATTAGATTTGCAATTTATCCTCTTAATTGAGATTGGGTCATTTGATTCATATACTATGACACATTGGGCCCAACATGCAATATTTGTGACATTGGTTGCTCATTTTATTCAAAAGGATTGTGGAATTATTTATGAAAATTATGCATAAACATCTCCATGTTTTTTTGATTAATGAGTGATGTAATAACTATTTACAAAGAAAACTATTGTTACAATAATATGTACAAATTCTATGATCTATACAAAGTCTTCAATCTTGATCTTCACCATGATGCTCCTTGATCTTCATCTCCTAGAATGGGCTTTAGAATTCATGTTTATTTGTAAAAACTTGTGAAAATTAGAGATTAATTAACCTCTTTGATTTTGATTTTGATATTTTATGATAATTTTTATTGATTTTTATTTACATGATAAAATGAGTCATTTTAAGAGAAACTTAAAAATTTCATGAGTTTTAATTAATATTTTCGTATAAAGAAAATAATTTTTTTTATGAAACTTGAGTTAATCACTTTATTTTATTTTCCAGATTGCAGTTTTGTTCTTGTACCGAATTACAAAAATCATAACTTTCTGTATAAAGCGTTAAATTAAGAATTTGATACATCTATGGATAGTTCAGTGAGTTCTTTATATTGTGTCAAAATTTCACAAGCTTTTAGTGACAACTCGAATTATGATGAATTTTATGCCAAAACTGGTCAAAACAGGGCCTTTATCAAATTTGTTCTTTGAAATCCAACTTGCTGAACTTATTTTGAAGTAAATTTTGGTATGAACATTATAGACACTTTGAAGGACTAGAATTTGTTCACTTGAATTAGACATTTTTAAGACCCTTGTTTATTCATTTTCTTAACTGAAGAGAAAATTAGTTTTCTGAAATTTAGTGATTTACATGAACGTTTTTGTAAAAATGAGATAAAATTGTATAAAATTCATATGAACATGATTTTTATATTTTTGGAAATCTACTGATGTTTTATTTAAACTTGCTGTTTTTAGTTTTATCTAACTAATTTCATTTTAAACTTTATCAATAAGACAAGCTTATGTGGTACTGGACAAAATCAGTTTTGCACAACAAAGTTGTATGAGTTTTAATTATTTATACAAAATCGGTTATTTATAAATTCTAAAGCCCAGTTGCTGGAAACATCCTTCACTTCATAGGAAAAATATTACATCCTATAAACTATTTAGTTAATGTAGACGAAAAATGAAATGAAGTACACAATTAAAATTGATTATAATTATAGCATCACATTTTCTTTTTTATGGAGATGTTTATGCACAACTCTACTTGAATTTTTTTATGAAAACATGTTTTTGGTGATGAACAACAACTTGATTAAGAAAAATCACATAAAATCATTATTTTCTAAGAGTTTCCCCATTAGAGTTGACTATTCTAGGTGGGGTGATTTAAGGTTGGAAACCTATTAGGACTTCCGCATACCCAAATCACTCCACAAATTAAAAAAATGATAAGAAGAAACAAGGAGAAAGTTAGTATGTGATTAAGGAGATAATCAAGAAAAAATAACAAGAGCTTCAACTTTACCTTGCTAGCTCAATGATGCACTTCCTTTTGCAAAGTTTTCTACCTTTTTTTGTAAATTTCTTAATTTCTAATTGAGTTTCTAAATCCACTTAATTACTAACTTAAACCCTGTTTTTGTGTTTTTTATTTTGATGAACTTCTTTACTTACTAATTATTTTCCTAACTTTTACTTTCTTTTTCTTGAATGAGATTTTTTAGAGGAAGGAAGTAGTAGAGAAGATGAGAGTAGTATTGAGAGAAGTTGTGAATTTAAGTTGATTTTTATCTCAACTTGGTTTGAAGTAAAAAAAGGAGGGTATTTATAGGGAAATGAGGTAGATGAACTAGGGTTTCAAAGAATTAGAAAATCATATTTATTTGGCGATTTTTCCCATCCTTATTCACCCTAATGACATCACTTTAATGACCTCACCCTAATGACGTCATCAAATCTCTTTGGAAACACAAATATTCTTATTCTTTTTGGATTTTCTCATCAATGAGGCAAAATCAGATTTTCAGAAAATATTCTTCCCTAAATACATCCTAATACGTAAAATGCCTCGAAGAACGTGAAAAATGAAACTGACTGGATCACTGCGCCAAACGCAGGAGCTTGCGCTAGGCACATCTCCGTGCGCTAGGCGCATGGCCCTGCGTCTGGCGCAGTATGCTGTTGTGCGCTAGGCACACAATCATGCATCTAGCGCATGATCGTGTGCTTGGCCACAACTGGAATCCACCGGATTCTTGCCTCTTACACATGAGATTTGATTCTTATTCTCACTCTTTTTCATGATTCTTATTCTCTAACTAATGGATAAAGGATGTGATTAGTGGATAAAGAATATTCTTAGTCTTTATTCAATGAACAATGACTTGACCGTCAAGAAAACTGATTGCTACCGGTTTTGAGATACGATTAAAATCCCGACGCCTAATTGCGATTTGTTTTTTTTTTTTTTTTTTTTTTTTTTTCTGTTTTTCGAAAAACTAACTTAAAACAATTAACGAAAACTCGTCAAATTAGTAAAAACGAGCGTGATTATACTACGAATCTTTTTATTAAAACGGTGGTTGTAGTTATTGATTACGACTCACGGAAAATTATATTTCTAAGCCGAAACTGCATGACTAATACGCAAAAATGGAAAACCATACGACGGAATGAAACTCGCGCTCCAGGGCGAAACACGCATTAGACGGGGCGCGTGCTCCACGATGCATGACTGTTTTAGTTATTTTTATTTCTTTTCAAAATCTTTATTTTAAAATTTTATATGAAAAAAGGGGTCCAAAATTTAGTGTCTACAGACTTCAAATTTTAAAAGATATAGTACATAATGGAAGGTTGAAGGAATAGTTGTTTAATTAATTAAGTAGTGTATATATATATATTACATGAGATAATTTTAAAGGCAACTAATTAAGGGAAATTAAATAATATCCTAACAAGGGATTAATATACTTCTAATTAGTTCATGGGAAATCAAAAGCATTATTTGTGAGTCCTGATATAGTTTTTTCCCATAAACAAATGAGATGATATAAGTTCTTAAATAATTATAGGACTTTAAAATATTACATGATCAAAAGAAGTTACACTTAGTTTTTTTATTTTGCAAATTAAGGGTATCAATAGGTTACAACTTTAGTAATGGTATTTGTTCAAATTTATTATATTAAAATGATCAAATGTTAAGCTCAGACTAATTTTAATAAACATGTTTTAGTTTATTCAGGTTAGGTAAATAAAATTAACATATGTTTATGATTTAGGAAAAATGGATGAGAATACCCCCAACTTTGGCCCCTCCCCTTTTAATACCCCCAACTATGAGTTATTTTTAAATACCCCCAACTTTTGTTTTATTAGTTAGGTAAAAATGTCTCGGTGCATTTGTGGCGGACCTCCCCAATAGTTGGGGGTATTTAAAAATAACTCATAGTTGGGGGTATTAAAAGCGAACGGGCCAAAGTTGGGGGTATTCTCATCCATTTTTCCTATGATTTATGTTGCTATGCAGCCACGTCAATGACAAGTCGAGTTATCAACAACCAACAGGTCGGGCAAAATCAGGCAACGCGTAGCACATGTTGGGAAAAATCGGGTACACTACAAGAAAATCACAAAATAACGACGGCCTATCAGCGACGGTTAACAAAACCGTCGGTATAATCATAACAAGCGACGGCTAGAAGCCGTCGTTGATTACCGACTGCTGTTATAGCATTTAACGACGGTTTAGCTGTCGGTGATAAAAAACGACGGCTAAAAGCCGTCGTTGATTTTGTGGAAGTAAAGCAGAATTTTTTTTTAGCTTGGGCGACAGTCTGAAACGGTCGTTGATTTGTAAAGGAGGGGTTTAATTGAAGCTGCTCTTTCAGTCGGGTTTTTTTTCAACAACAAAAAGGAGGGAAGTAATTTGGGCGATTTTTGCAGCGACGAAACTCGGCCGACTCCACCTCCACCTGCCTCTCCTCCTTCCTCCAGCCAACGGCAGCGACCCACCTCCACCTCACTTTGCCGGCGGTAAGCTTTATTTTCTCCTTTTTTTTTTTAAATTTTTGTACTCATGAACCAAACCCTAACAGTTGGGTTTTTTCCTCGTGAGAGAAGTGAACTTCAGGCGACGAACTTGGGCGACGAACTTGCATCGACTCTTGCCGGACGGACATTTCGCCGGTGGTAAGCAGTGCCAATTTCTTTTTTTTTTTAACAATTTGTATACTCATGAAACTAAACCCAGAAAATTGGGTTTTTGCTAAATCTTGTTATTTCTGCTAAAAATTCGAATCTTGTTTTTTCTGTCAGTTTTTTACTCACATTTTGTTAGTCTTGCTTTATTTTATGTATATTTCTTCATGTAAGTGTTTGATCTTATAATATATCATTTCTTTAATCAAAGTTCATACTACTTGTTATTTTTTCAGATAATTTCATAGTAAGATTTTAGTGATTTGGTGAGTGAAATCAGTAACAAGAAAGAGCATGTGGGTATTTTTGTTTTCTAACATTTGGTGGAAAAAAAGAATGGGTGAAAGTAACCCAAAATTGTTGGACTTAATATCAAAGGAAAAACAAAGGATGATGAATAATGAAGAAAGAAGATATGGGTGTTGTTCATCTGATGAAAACAAGCTTGAACTTAGGCTATTATTTTTTATTTTAGAGATGATGCATCTATGTGTGTTCTGTATGCATGATGGTTTACATCCATTTGTTTGTTATTTGGTAATGCAAATGTAAACGTTTATGTTTTTTATCATATGCATTGTACTTTCTGGTGAACATGTTGAGAATTTGGAATTAAGTTTGTTCACAACGTTTATAACCATGCTTGTCAAATCCATGATTGAATTTTTTTTTTGAGTCATTAAATGCAATCTTATTTTAAGTCAAAAGGGGTGCTTGTGAACTTAAATTCGTAGTTACTTATTATTGGAGTTGCTCGTTTAGTAGAAATTGACGCTTAAAGGTGCCGTTTAATAATTGATTTTCTACATGATGTAGGATTACGTAGCACTTTGGTGTTTCTCTTTGGCTTAATTGTAAGGTTAGTAGCAATTTTTTACCATATTTTGTCTTCAATTTATATTGTTTTTGTTCATGTAAATTCTATATTTTAATTTTTTCGTAAGTTTTTCATCATGAAATATAATGTATTAAAAAACTTTTGTTTAGAGAATGTTAAAAACTATATAATTTTTTAGTTTATATTACTTTGAAGATTAAGTTACTTTAATTGTATAAGTTTAAGTTACTATATAATTATCACAATAGTTTTTATAGTGGTTCGTTTATTAAAGGTTATAAAAGTTATAAACTATATAATTATCACAATAATTTATTTATTGCACATTCCTTTATTTAGTTTACACAATTTAAATTATTTATATTGTTTAGACATATTTGTTTTCGTGGAAATAGTTTGGATGATGTTATAAATTTAATTTAAGTGTTTAAATAAATATGTTTGCATCGTCATGTGCCTAGATACCCGTTCAAGGTATACTCATTAGGAGTATACTTGAATAGTCCCCGGTTGGGACTGTTCTTCGACGTTTGACCTCACTTAGGTGGTGAATGTATGCCTTTTGTTCTATTCTATGTAATTTCCGGTCATGTTGTTTCTCTATGCTGTTCTCTGGGTACATATGTAAGCTTTTATGAAGCTCACATTGTGTACTTGGAGAACTCATGGGAAATGCTGCCGGAATTTACGTAGAAGCGAATAGTTGGCATACATTCACTAGTGGGGTTAGACGTCGAAGAATGGGTTAGGTTGGAGTGATAAGGACCTTTGGACATCATTTTAGGCCCTATATGTATTTCACACAAATGTTTTAATTGTACGTATGATGGTTGTTAATGAGTATTGTGATTGAAATGGTTTAGAATTGTAGAATTGGTCACCATGAAACGGAAGGAGCGTTGGTGGATGTATGATAGATATGACAATGTGCGTAACTTGAGGCCCGAGTTCTTGAGGGGGGTTGATGAATTCATTGACTTTTGCAAAGTAAATCCCGAAAGCCCAGGTAAGGATGAAGTTAGATGTCCGTGTCCGAAATGCAAGAACAGACGTATGTATGCCGTAGACACGGTTAAGTGTGCATTTGTATAGCAAGGGCTTTATACCCGATTACTACGGTTGGTATTCTCATGGTGAAGAGTTACCTCAACCCGCAGAAGAGCTATCTAATCCATACCGTGAAATGGTTTTCGATGCTCTTGGGAATAACCCGAAACCGTCCACTGTTGAAGAGCCTAGTGGAATGGAGGAGGAGCCTAATCCTCAAGCAAAGGTGTTTCTTGACCTATTAAAGGCTTCTGAGGAACCGTTGTACGACGAGAGCTCCATGTCTGTGTTGGAAATGGCATCTAGAATAGTATCTTTGAAGTGTGAGTACAATTTGCCACATGGGTGTGTTAATGCTTTTGCTTCATTAATGAAAGAAGCAATACCTAACAACAACAACATGAGTGAGACATTTTACGATACGAAGAAGATCTTGGAGGGATTAGAGCTTCCCCACGAAAAGATTCATGCTTGCCCCAAAGGTTGTATGTTATTTTGGAGAACTGATGCACACTTGGACAAATGTAGAGTGTGCGATTGCGACAGATACAAGAGGACTTCTAAGGGGTCTTTAGTTCCAATGAAAGTTCTGATTTATTTCTCAATCACACCGAGATTGCAGAGGTTGTATGCAACAAAGAACGTTGCTGAAGAAATGACATGGCATGCCAAAAATCCAAGAGCCGAAGACAAAATGGCTCACCCTAGCGACAGTGAAGCTTGGAAGCATTTGGAATCCTTTGGCGAATTTGCATCTGAGCCTAGGAATGTTCGGCTCGGTTTGTGTACAGATGGGTTTGGTCCACATGGAAAGTTTGGGGGTCAATATTCATGTTGGCCGGTCATCTTAACCCCGTACAACTTGTCGCCATCGATGTGCATGAAAAAACCCTTCATGTTCCTTTCGTTGCTCGTTCCTGGTCCTAAAAATCCGAAGGGAAACTTGGATGTGTACATGCAACCCTTAATCGAGGAATTGAAGCAATTATGGGATGTTCTTTGGACAATAAATGATTTTCCTGCTTACGGTATGCTATCTGGCTGGTCTACCGCTGGGAAAAAGGCTTGTCCTTATTGTATGGATAAATCCAAAGCTTTTTGGCTCGAGCATGGGGGTAAAGTTTCTTGGTTTGATTGTCACCGTCAATTCCTTCCTCAAGATCATCCTTTTCATAAAAATAAAGTAGCTTTTTGCAGAAATAAGGTTGAAAAAGGGTCTCCACCACACATCATGTCTGGGGAAGAGTTGTGGTCATGTGTTAAAGACTTGCCAAAGGCTACAGATGGACCAGATGCACTTAACGCTTTGAAAAAGTTGAAAAATGGGTGGTTCAAACAAAGTCGTCTTTGGGAGCTCCCATACCGGAAAGATCTGCATCTTCGTCACAACCTTGACGTCATGCACATTGAGAAAAACTTCTTCGACCAACTCATTCACACGCTTATGGATGTGAAAAAACAGACCGACAGACACCGTTGCATCTAGAAAAGACATTGCTAAATTGTGTAAAAGGCCTCAACTTCATGTCACCAAGGATGCGAACGGAAAAGAAACTCCACCAAAAGCACCTTTCGCCTTGGACAAGTCCCAAAGGAAAGTATTATGCAACCGGGGTCGAGATTTGAAATTTCCCGATGGCTATGCTTCCGACTTAACAAGATGTGTGGACATGCGGTCCGGTAAGCCGCATACAAGATGAAAAGCCATGACCGTCATGTCTTCATGGAAAGATTATTGCCGATTGCATTAAAGGAGTTGCTTCCGGTTCATGTGTGGAAAGTTGTCACTGAGATTAGCCTTTTCTTTCGTGATTTGTGTTGCTCCACCATCACAGTAAGTGACATGGAAAGATTGGAAAAGGACATAGCCGAGATCCTTTGTAAACTAGAAAAGATTTTTCCACCATCATTCTTCAATTCCATGGAACACCTACCAGTTCACCTTCCACGCGAAGCTAGGCTATGTGGTCCCGTGCAATACCGTTGGATGTATCCCTTTGAAAGGTACCTTATCCTTCATTTTCATATATCCTTTTTTATTGTTGTTCGCAATTGTGTAACTCTTTTTGATAACCACCTTATTAGGTTCCTCAATCATTTGAAACGCAAAATTGGTAACAAGGCTGGTGTGGAGGGTTCTATTTGTAATGCGTACTTGTGTGAAGAGATTGCAAACTTCTGTTCAAACTACTTTCAGCAAGGAGTGGATACTAAGACAAGAGATTCATGCCGTAATGTAAATGATGAAGTTGATAGGATGCTCGGCGAAACTGTCCCAGAGCTATTCAGGGTTAATTGTGGTCGGCCGTCTAATGCAGGTGGAACACGATTTTTAACTGAAGTGGAACTACAACGTGCACACCTATATGTGTTAGCAAATACAGGCATCTTACAAGAATTTGAGAAGTAAAACACTTGTTATTAATCATATTATTTATAAATTTAACTTTCATTTTTAATTTAGACATTAACAATTGTTATGTTTGTAAGGGATTTCGAGGACCACATTCTTCAAATTCGACCTACTCTACGTACAGAAGATGTGTGGGTGCAACATGAAGCAGAATACCTTGATTGGTTTAGATCGAAAGTGAGTTTGTGTGACTATAGGTTATTCAATAGGTTAGTTATTCAAGACACTATGTTAATGGATTCACAATATGAATGAATTTCAATAGGTTATTGAAGACAAACCCAATGATGATGTACTGTTTGCTTTGGCATTGGGTCCTTCGACATTAGTTCGCACTTGGAATAGATACTATGTTAATGGATACAATTTCCAAACAAAAACATCAAGCAAACACAAATCCACCATGAATTATGGAGTGTGTGTGTCTAATGATGGAGGGAGTGATTTCTTTGGGACTAGATGATGTTATAGAATTGAAGTTTATTGGTGCCCGCAGTCAATATAGCACTGTTTTGTTCAAGTGCAATTGGATGGACAATGTGAGGGGAATGAACATCGATCAATACAAGCTAGTTGAAGTCAACCACACCAAGAAATACCCCAAGTTTGATCCCTTTGTGCTATCATACCAGGTTAGCCAAGTATATTTCGCACCGTACCCAAGCTTGAAAAGAGATCGTGCTCAATGGTGGGCTGTGTTTAGGACAAAGGCAAGGTCTGTGATTGATGCTCCGGTTGACTTCGACTTCCTTCAGGAGACAAGTGCTGGGACTCCAACGCTTTGTGATCCAAATGATATTCCCGATTATGAAGGGGGTAATGATGTCGAGTGTGTTGAAGGAGATGATGAAGAAATTTTGTTTGAAGCCCCCTCAGGTGATGATGAAGAAGTGTCTAGTTTCGAGTCTGGAGAAAGCGAGGATGATGACGATGACGATGATGGTTTTTGGGATGACGATAGTGATGATGAACTAAGCGAGGATGGGAATTCACTTTGATTTGTTTGAGTATATCATAGCTTGTATTAAGGACAACATTTCAATAAAAATATATGACTTTTGTAATGAAATGTTGAAGATTACTTGTTGTGACATTTCCATCTGTAGTTTTTCTTACTGTTGTTGAGTAACATGATCCATTCTGCACCTGTGGTTTTTCTTAGTGTTGTTGAGTAACATGATTCATATGAAATTGTACAAGTGAAAGTTAGCCTCTCTTTTTTTCTATTCCCTTTTTCTTCCATCCAATTTTCTCCACATGGCACAGAAACTTCATGGGCATCTTGAGAAAACTGATTTGGGACCTTGTACACGCATACGGCGCTGTTAAAACTTAGAAGGGCAGGGGTCACCAGGGGGGAGTGCAGGGGGTCATGAGGGGGGGAATGCAGGGGGTCGAGGGGGGGGAGCGGAGGGTTCAAGGGAGGGGGGGAGTGCAGGGGGTCAGTGAGGGGGGGGTGCGGGGTCGGTGAGGGGGGGAGGGGGAGTGCGGGGGGTCGGTGAGGTGGGGGGTGCAGGGGGAGTGCAGGGGGTCGGTGAGGGGGGGAGTGCGGGGGGTCAGTGAGGGGGGGTGCAGGGGTTCGGTGGGGGGAGGGCGAGGGGAGGGGCGGGGGTCGGTGGGGGGAGTGCAGGGGGTCAGTGGGGGAGTGCGGGGGTCGGTGAGAGGGGGGGAGTGCGGGGGTCGGTGAGGGGGGGACTGCAGGGGGGTCGAGTGGGGGGGTGCAGGATGGGGGAGTGCAGGGGGAGTGCAGGGGGGGTAGGGCAGGGGGGGAGGGCAGGGGGTGAGTGAGGGTGGGGGAGTGCATGGTGGGGGGAATGCAGGGGGGAGGGCAGGGGGTCGCTGAGGGGGGAGTGTAGGGTGGGTGGGAGTGTAGAGGGGAGTGAGGGTGGGGGGAGTGCATGGTGGGGGGGAATGCGGGGGGATTTTTACTTGAAATGATGTCCTTATTTTTTGCAAACTACTACAAGGTCTAAGTTGTGTTTTGTTAATATAAGCCATATGTTTTCCCATTATTATAGCTCTTTTTGTTTTCTTCCCAATATATGTGATTTGTTTTTTGGTGCAAATAAAGTTGTAATTTGTTAATATTGAAGAAATCAGTTTTTTTATTGTTGGATTATTCATACTTTAATGTAACAAGAATTTATTTCAATTGTTTTGTTTAATCTTGCGCGTTTCTAATTTCTTGCATTTTAGGTAATCATGTCTAATCCTAAGGGCCGCGGAGGTCGAGGTGGCTTAGGTGGAAGCCAAGGTCGTGGGACTTTGATTCCGAGGGAGCTTTTTCAATCACCAAAAGTAGAAGGAAGCTAGAACCCTATGTCAGAGACACAGGGAGATGATTCACAGGCACGTGACATTGGTAACCACGTACCGGAGACTCCGAACACTCAAACGGAGGAAGGTGAAGGTTCGAACCGTGCACCAAGAAAGGTTTTAAGCCCTACTGGATTGTGGTAAGTTCGTAAGCTACTATATGCTTCATGATATTTGTATGCAATGATATTCACAATTCACGTGTTTGTTTGGTTTTCAATTCAGGTTTGATGATAACAAGGTTAGTGGGTCCATCACTGACATTTTCCAGGGCCATTTTCGACAACCTTAGTTCAATTACAGTGAGGTCGACAATGCAACAAAGACGCATTGGTGGAACATTTTCACAGTATGTATGAATCCAATTATGAAAAATGAAATTGATTATATTACTTTATTAATATCTTTGTTTAATGTTTGACTAAAGGGTATTTACGAATGGGCTCCTGAGTTAGAAGGCCTAGTGAAGAAGGATTACAAGAAAAAAAGCTTCATCTCGTCTGAGAGACTTGCGATACTGGGTGGTTAAGAAAGCCAAAGAAAGGCCAAAATGGTTGGGGAAGACGATCTACGAAGACATGAAGAAGAGAAGTGAAGAGCCAACATTTCGGGAAAAATCTGAAAGGCGAAGAAGAACCGAAGAGGTGGCTCCCTATCTAATCCAATTGAGCCGTCACACTTTTAGGGTTCTATTTCGGCGGCACAGCATGCTAGGAAGATGGTAAATATGTTTCATATATACTACTTAGTGTAATTTACATGACATTTTCGGTATGAGTAAAAAATAAAGCCTTTGTTCAACAATGTCTACAGGCAAAGAGTAGAGGAGGAGTACTCCCTACTGCTCCCGAGTTGTTCTTGAAGACGCATTTTAAGACTGTTCCTGGAAAAGGAGAAATTCCAGCAAACAAGAAAGCAAAGCAAATCTCGGTACAAACTTATAAACATATATTTATAGGCAAATATGATTGAAAATTTTGATGCTAGTTTAAGTTAGGACCAAATATAGGCCATTTTAGGCCATTTCACTTGAAAATGAATGAATACGAGTAGTTTGATGCTAGTTTAAGTTATAAACACCTCAAACATCATATATATAGTTAGTTTAATGTATTTATAAGTTGTTTTGATTGAAAATACACAAAATAGGAAAGTTAGACCCAAATATAGGCTAATATAGGCCATTTTAGGCCATTTCACTTGAAAATGAATGAATACGAGTAGTTTGATGCTAGTTTAAGTTATAAACACCTCAAACATCATATATATAGTTAGTTTAATGTATTTATAAGTTGTTTTGATTGAAAATACACAAAATAGGAAAGTTAGAACCAAATATAGGCTAATATAGGCCATTTTAGGCGATTTCACTTGAAAATGAATGAATACGAGTAGTTTGATGCTAGTTTAAGTTATAAACACCTCAAACATCATATATATTGTTAGTTTAATGTAATTATAAGTTGTTTTGATTGAAAATACACAAATTAGGAAAGTTAGAACCAAATATAGGCTAATATAGGCCATTTTAGGCCATTTCACTTGAAAATGAATGAATACGAGTAGTTTGATGCTAGTTTAAGTTATAAACACCTCAAACATCATATATATAGTTAGTTTAATGTATTTATAAGTTGTTTTGATTGAAAATACACAAAATAGGAAAGTTAGAACCAAATATAGGCTAATATAGGCCATTTTAGGCCATTTCACTTGAAAATGAATGAATACGAGTAGTTTGATGCTAGTTTAAGTTATAAACACCTCAAACATCATATATATAGTTAGTCTAATGTATTTATAAGTTGTTTTGATTGAAAATACACAAAATAGGAACGTTAGAACCAAATATAGGCTAATATAGGCCATTTTAGGCCATATTACTTGAAAATGAATGAATACGAGTAGTTTGATGCTAGTTTAAGTTATAAACACCTCAAACATCATATATATAGTTAGTTTAATGTGATTATAAGTTGTTTTGATTGAAAATACACAAAATAGGCAAGTTAGAACCAAATATACGCCATTTTGGCACTTTATATTATTTGAATATGAGTATATTTAACCAAATGCAGGAGACATACAATAAGAAGCTGGATCATTGTACCACTCAGGGGTCACAACCGAACCCTGATCTGTTGTATTGGGAGACAGTTGGGGGGAGGAACAGTGGAAAAGTTCAGGGGTTGGGTCAGGGAGATCATTTGTACTACAACTCTTCATCAGGGCGAGGAGATGGCGGCTCTTCACAACCATATGAGCCGTCCATTTTTTCTCAGATTGAGGCGCAGGTGGACGCAAAGGTCGCTGCACGGATGGGAGAGGTGGAGGCAATGGTCGCAGCACGGGTGGAAGAGTCACGTCGGGCCCTCGTAGAGGAAATGATGAGGAACATGTCTAGTTTCGGCCACATGTTCTCAGGTTGCAACCCAGGCCCCCCTTTACAACGCAGACCAGAAGATGACCCAGGGTTTGGTGGTGGCGGTAGTGCTACAGAGCCACCCTTGACAGTGTAGTTTTTTTTGGTTTTGGTTTTGGTTTTGGCAACTAGGTAACTAACTTATAGTTGGATATAGTTAGTCTAACTATTTTCTTGTAGTGTAAATATTTATCGGCATCTCACTTCGTTTCTAGATGTGTCGGGTTATTTTTTTTCAACCCGACTTCTACATTATTTCCCGACACCGGGATCTATTTTGCGTACATATATTTAATCTAGGTAGTTTGTCTAACTATAGACATTTAGTGTCTATATTTATCGGCATCTAGCTTATTAGTTTCTAGCTTTGTCGATATATATTTTTTGTAAACACCGACATCTACTTTATTTCCCGACATCGGGATCTATGTTGTGTACATAAATGTAATCTATTTCATGTAATTATACAAGTATCTATGTAAATTGTAATATATATCAAAATTGCATATTTTTGTAATTGAAAAAATTGAATGCGATGGAGAAACAGCTTTAGCGTGGTATATTTAGGTGCAGCTGTGCAGGTACAAGTTTAATTATTATTAAGAACAATAGAATTTTGAATAATATTATTTTGAAACAACAGTGACGGTTAAACATTAAATCAACGACGGCTAGGCAGTCGCTGTAAGGTACTCTATGCACCCATGGACATGAAATCAACGACTGCTATAATATCTTAGCGACGGTTATAAACAGTCGTTGATTCAACGAAATCAACGACGGTTTAAAACAGTCGCTGTGGCACCGACGGTTTAAAACAGTCGGTGCCTCACCGACGGTTTAAAACGGTCGGTGTCACAGCGACTGTTATAAACCGTCGCTGACTCACCGTCTGCTTTAAACAGTCGTTGACGAGGGATCAACGTCGGCTTTAACTAACGGTCGCTGATAGTCATGAAACCGTCGTTGAATATATCACCGACGGCTTGACGGTCGTTGATTCTAATATCAGCGACCATCTTTTTACCGACTGCCTATCAACGACGGTTGGTCGTCGTTGATTATTTAGCGACGGCTTTTTAGGACATCAACGACGGCTTGTAGCCGTCGTCGATTACCACTTTTCTTGTAGTGGTACTTAGTTAAGATTCAGTCACTCGCTAGGACATTC
This sequence comes from Beta corolliflora, assembly GCA_947648045.1. Classification (NCBI taxonomy): domain Eukaryota; kingdom Viridiplantae; phylum Streptophyta; class Magnoliopsida; order Caryophyllales; family Amaranthaceae; genus Beta; species Beta corolliflora. The sequence continues at coordinate 556,130 of CANSZD010000109.1, read as the reverse complement.
CAATGGTACTGCCTCACTAAGGTCCATATGAATGATGTTGTTTTAGCTAGTAACTTAGTTAAGATTTTTCGGGGCATGTCTGTAAGCGTGTTTTTATTTCGCCAACGCGGTGTGAGAGCGTATTTGACTACTCCATTATTAAGGTTTTATTGAAAGTGTTTTCGAAGTCTCCAACAAGTCTTTAAAGGAAGACTCATAAACCTAATTGGATATTGGGAAATCGTAGGGACAAATTAGGGACTTATCCAATGTAGATTTCCCCGTCCTGACTCCATAGATGGTCAATGAACCATAGATTGAGTTCGGGGGTGAGGGTACGAACACGTTCATAATGAACCACATTCACCCGTTGATAGCCTCTACTTCATATCGATTCATGTCAATTTTCATGCAATAGAACAACCAAGTAATATTTTCATGCACCCTAAAAATAATTTAGTGATATGTTATTAAGCAATCAATATTACAGGGAACCTAACAAGTTGTCCAAATTATCTGATTAATATTAGGGTAGTTCTTTAGGTCTTTGATTAGCAATAATAACATATGTGGTGATGAAAGCATAACAGGACAATCAGGCAAGCATGTAATAATATATAAAAATAAATAAAAGGAAGGAAAGAGGATTAGAATGTACAAAGGAGCGATTTTTATATTAAAGATCTGCATCATGAAAGAAATCGTTAGTAACTTCAATATAAAAATAATAAATTTATACAAGGATCCTCAGGATTATACCGTGGCTTAGGTATGAGAGATTGACAACCTTCGGGACGAGCAATCGTGAAGCCTGAAGATCTGAATGTCTATGTATGTATGAATGTCTGTGTTCGATAGTATGAGTTTTGTAGAGAGGTTTCGTAGGTGTATTCGTAAAGTGTATAAAAGTCGAAGTATTAAGTGTGTGGAAAACCGTATTTTAATTCGAACAATCGAAGAGTATTTATAGGGAAAAGGAAATTGCGCGTCACGCGCCAGATGCGCCAGGCGCAAGGGGCTGTGCGACGCACAATCACACGTACACGTACACGTACACATGACTAATAAATAGCGTACATGTGGTACGCGTTTTTTATAAAGATAGAAAAGACAGGTTGCGTGTCGCACAGAGTGTGCGCTAGGCGCAGGACTTTGTGTGACACACAGATCCACGTGTCAGGCTTGTGCGCTTGGCGCATGACTTTGCGCTCGACGCACATTGGTGCGCTAAGCGCACCACCTTCCTTTTGACACGTTTTGACATCTTTTTTTTATAAAACGCAATTTAACGATTTTCTTTTATCTTTTAAGTCCGAAATCTGATTTTACGGGATAAAATCCAATTTTAATTATAAAAATATCTTTGAAAATATTTATTTTATTTAACAATTAATTCTCAATGAATAATTAAATTGGCTTTTCAAAGGATTGGGTTCAAAACTTTATTTATGGGCTCAAAATGCAATTAATTATTAGCAATAATTAATTGGGCTTTAAAATAGGACTATAACAGTTTTAAAATAGTTTTGGCTCTTCGCACTGCTCTGCCCTTGGGTCGGACCAATTAAGACCGCTGTATGTTTCGTCATTGGGCCCTTAAATGGGGAGACACGATTATGTGTCTACAAAAGCCCACACTTTGACTAAGGTTCAGGAAACCGATTGTCAAAGTACACGGTGTCGGGACGGAGAACGATTCTAAACGTTTGGCAGTTTAGAAGTGATCTATATACGCCGGTGTCTGTAAAACAAAGTGAGTATGGAGGGTAATAACTACAAGCAGTTTGATTACTTGCAGAAGAAGATGCTAGTAGATAGGTGCAAACAACTCACATAAAGCACATAATGATGCAAAAATGCAAACTTAGACTCTCTAAGGATGCATGAGACACTATGCAAGGATTAAAGTTATGCAAAGCTAAGGAAGATGACACGTCATTCAAGGTTAGGGTTATGCAAGACTAGGATGTATGAAATGTAATGCAAGGTCAGGGTTTTGCAAAGTTAGAAGATCTGGATATGTAGAATGATGGAATGGCCAGACATAGATAAAATGATTTTCGAAAAATGTTTTTAGTAAAAAATCGGGGTCCGTAAACGAGGTCCACAGATTACAACTTTCAGGAGTTTGATTTGATTTGGAGGAACCACCACATATATAGGAAGCCCCCACTTTGGGTAAGCTTGTATTGAATTAGGCACTATGAGCCTTGATTGAAATGTACTTGATCTGTCTTGAGTATTCAATGTTCTTTGTTGGGGATTCTTCTTTGAGGAGTTGATACAGGCAAAGTCAAATATCACCATAAATCATAGGATTGTCGGAGAGTCCTTCAGGGACAAGGATAGTTTGGATTGAAAAATAAAAAGTTTAAATTTGTGACTCAAATAGATATAGGTGGGAAAAGGCTTTGACGAGGCTAGGTTCAGATTCGAGTCTATGTCGGGATCTAGAAAGAGTATGCTACTGAATTCTAGAAAGTCAAATCATTAGACCATGATCAATTTATTTTATTGAAGCGGCCAGACCTCGAGATGAGGATTCCTACGTATCCATGCGGAATTAGACCATTCGTAGTTTTGGATCTGATTTTTTTTTGTGCCCTAAATTTTGCCTAGGCTGCCCTTTCGGGTTTTCCACCTAGCGGGATTGGACATACCTTGGAGAAAGGGTTAGGGTTAATGAAAGGTTTAAAGGTTTAAGACTTGAGGTTTTAATGAAGGCTTAATTGGTTGGGCTAAGGTAGGATCATGGATTTGAATTATATGGTTAAAGTTTTTGATGAATTTGAAACGAGGGGTAGAACTTGTGTGCAAGCCCCTAGCTTGACTTTTTATTTCATTGCCTTTGGCTTTTTCTTTTTGCATTTTTTCTTTGTCTTGTGCGTTTTCTTTTGCTTTTTTTCTTTCGCACTTTGAATTTTTTTCACTTTATTAATTTTTGCCTGGCATTGATTTTTTTACTTATGTATTGAGGCTTGCATACAAGTAATTGGTTATGGGTATTGGAGACTTGAAGGTTATTTGTGGAGCTTTGATTTGAAAGGTTATTTAGCTAATGGAGATGATGATTTATGGGATATTTTTTTTGTTTGGGTTGCATGGATGAGGATGGTTTATTGAAGGTTAATGGAAGGGAGAGGGGAATAACTCCTAATCCAAAGCATGTCCACTTTTTTATTTTTCTATTTTTTTATTTTTTTATTAATCAAAGTCATTTGAGATAATCTGATTTGGGTTCCATCATCAAATTCAAAGCATAAATGATGGTGAAAGGCCAATGAAAATAAAAATAAAAATAAAATGAAATGAAAATGGAAAGGTTATAAAGAATGAAGTCTTATAGTGACATATATTTGATGGGAAAGGACAAAAAATAGCTTAGGGTAAGGACTCTCTGACTCATCCTAGGAAACCAGAAATAAAAGACTATGCCCTTGAATTGTTGATGCACTGCCTAAGGGGTTGTTGATGATGCTGATTCTCGTTGTAGCAAGTATTAGAAGTGTATCGTCATCGACCATGTTTTGCAATGCATTTGTAGGATCCAACACTAGATGTCATGTGTTCATTACTTCGTTGGAATTCGCTGTAGAAGTTTACGTTGCACCTTTTTAATTTTATTTTAGGTGTAGGGTTCAGTGTAGACCCTATGAAAGTGATCGCGCCTCTATTGTGAAGGCGGTTAAAATTTTTGAATTTTCTTTTAGGTGCAGGGTTCGGAGTAGGCCCTATAGAGGTGATCGCGCCTCTATTATAAAGGCGGTCAAAAAGTAATCTCATAACTCTAAATGAAGTCGGGGTGGTGATAGTGCGCTTGATGAGCCATATAGTAGGCTCACATTTGTTCCTCCATTAGGCGTTCCTAATGTTGTAATCTCTCGACCGGTCATGAACATAATTGAGTGGACCTCGCTTGTAGGTTTGGAAATGAATTTCGAAATGAGAAATGGAAATAGGGGATGGAGAAATGGAAATGGGAAATGAGAGATGAGAAATGAAAATGGGAAATGAAAATGGAAATGGGGAATGGAAATGGGAAATGATTTTGAAATGGTTATGGATTTTTGGACTAGTATGGGCTTGACCATGATGCTGACATGGGCCTAACTATATACATATGCAGCTATAGACTAGACTAGAATGGGCTGGACTATGCAAGCAGACTGGACTAGACTTTGAACTTGCAAGCAGACTAGACTCAAAAGGATTGCCTATGTGGACTCAGGGAATGCTAGCTTCGCTAGACTTAGAGGCGATTGGCTTCGCCAGACTCGATGATTTTGGGTTGTTATGGATCTAAGATGGACTAGTTTCACTAGACTCAAAGGTTTTGGGCCACTATGGACATAATTGGGATGCTATATATGTAAGGTTGGAGTAGCTTCGCTAAACTCTGAGTATGCTTTTATGGTCTTAGGGGTGACTAGCTTCGCTAGGTCTAAAGGATGCCATTATGGTCTTAAAAGGTGAGTAGCCTCGCTAAACTCAAAGGGTGCCTTTATGGTCTTAGGGATGACTAGCTTCGCTAGGTCGAAGGGTGCCATTATGGTCTTAAAGGGTAACTAGCTTCGCTAGGTCAAAGGATGCCATTATGGTCTTAAAGGGTGAGTAGCTTCGCTAAACTCAGAGGGTGTCTTTATGGTCTTAGGGATGACTAGCTTCGCTAGGTCAGAGGGTGCCATTATGGTGTTAAGGATAACTAGCTTCGCTAGGTCAAAGGGTGCCGTTATGGTCTTAAAGGTGAGTATCCTCGCTAAACCCAATGGGTGCCTTTATGGTCTTGGGGATGACTAGCTTCGCTAAGTCTAAAGGGTGCCATTATGGTCTTACAAGGTGAGTAGCTTCGCTAAACTCAGGATTTGCCTTTATGGAATTTAAGAGGTGCTAGCTTCTAGGCTTAGAGGTTTTGAGTTTTAGAATTTCACTAGAGGAAAAAAGCCCAAGGGCTGCGGTCAAAAAGGGCCCAAGGGCTGCGTTTTTTGACCGCAGCCATTAGACTAGCAGCCCTTGACATTTAGGAAGGGCTGCGGTTTTTAACCGCAGCCCTTAGCGCATTAAGGGCTGCGGTCAAGGAAAAATCGCAGCCCTTGTGACCCAAAAAAAATAAAAAAAATTTTTTTTTTTTTTGAATTTTTTTGTCCCAAATGTTCCCAAACAGTTATATATATATTTAAAGTATCATTTTTCATTATAAATTATGTTTTTTACACGAATATAGAGAAAATAATAACTAAATTACATTAGTTCGAGGCTGCCCTCGAATGTTCGAATTGCAATATATGAGCAGGATCACAACCATCAAAAAATAACCAACCAAAGAACAGCCATGAAGACATTACAACAACTCCACCAAGATCAGCATCCGAATCCCTCAAAAGCAAATTTTCTAGAGATGATAAAACCGCTATAATTTGGAGTTGAAACTATATCTATGCAAGTACTACAAAGCAGAAGCTGGACAGACCCACTCCACAAGAACAACTTTCAATTTGTTGATGTTGTAAGTACATGGCAGCTTACAATACAACAACAAATGGCTAAACAAATGGCTAGCAGGGGGGGTTGCGGGTGGCGGGGGCAACGGGGGGTGGCCGGCGGGGGTGGGGGCGGGGAGGGGAAGCAGGGGTGCCGAGCCGTGCTAGGGGTGTAGCAGGGGGCAAGCAGGGGGGTAGCAGGGGGCGCCTGGGTGGGGTGGGGTTCGGCGGGGTGGTGGAGTGAAAGGTACTGGAGGTGTAGGATATGGAGTAAGAGGAACTGGCATCCTTAGATTATCCTCTTTCTCCACCACCAAAGTAGCTATTAGGACCTTTAAGGCTATAACATGATTCTCACCATTGACAAAGAACAACCACCAAATTATTACTAGTCAAGATTTTCTTTTAGTGATTCTTATATTGATTTTTTGGTATAAAATGATTACATCTAAGTTCAACTACCATACATACATTATATGATCCTAACATACATCCAAAGCAAGTAAACCTAATCATAAATAATAAATAATAAAAAATAAAGTTAAATGACTCTAATAGTTTGTAAACTAACTATTATTATCAAATGTATAATCAAATTATATTACATGATCCTAAATGCGTAAAATTTTTCCTATATAATCGAAAATGTCCTAAAACGGCCTTTTAATTACTCAAAATGTACTTAGAAACAAATAAATGATGTTATATAAGCCTAATTGTTTGTAAACTAATTATTATTGCCAAATATATGGCCAAATTACATTATATGATCCTAAATGTGTTAAAAGGTTCATAATGGTCAAAAATAGCCTAAAATGTTCTCTTCTTATCCCAAATGTAGTTAAAAATGAATCAACAAACTTAGATGATTTTAATAGTTTGTCAAATTATATTTGATGACACTAAATGCATACAATTACATTATACCACCATGTTTTTGCATGAATCAATGGACAAAAAACCCATGAAAACATTCACTTAATTGCTTATTAGGCCAATAAATCACACAAATATCAAGCTATAACCACTTCATTATCCATGGATCAAGCAATTAAAGTCCTAAAATAACCACTTTGATGCATATTAGGCCAAGAAATCCCACAAAAATCAATAACTAACTAATATTCACCAACTTTATGCATGAAGCAAACAATCAAGGTCAAAACAATTCAATAAAACCAGCACCATGATCCCAAAGGGGCTACAATGCCCATACTAATTCCTCGAACAATCATCTTCAACTAAGGGGAAAAGGGGGATAAATAAGGTTCATCCTCGAACAATCAACTTCGAATAAAAGGGTTCTAATTTCTAAAACATAATCGGAAAAAGAAAGCAACATAAAATCCTTGTACTTACTTGCATAGTACTTTTCGGTTCACCGAGCATCAATCGTAACCTTTCCAATCACTTGACCATAAATCTGCACAATGTTTTGTTCTTTTCACCAAAGCACCTTGAATTAAAACAACAAGGATATATGAGAAGAAAACAACAATCAATCCAAACAAACCCTACTGGAAATAATACTAAAGCACCACCTTCATTGGAATCTCTCATCAAAGAAAAATGCAAATATCTCATCGCGAATTCGATAGACTAATCTTAAATCAACAATATTGTTATCCATTAGGACAATATTAAAAAAAATAACAAAGAAAACATCTCAAAACGCACCACTAATAATGCAACATTCATAAAATATGATAAACATCAATGCAATCAAATTAAAACCAGATTCAAATTTGAGCTAAATCCCAACTCGACAAGAAACAACAACAAACAATAGTGTCGCATAATTTAAACAAAAGCAAGCTATGAATAAGCATAAAAATGCCTCAGAGATAGTGACAATTTTGAGATATGATCAGCTATTAATCTGAACATGTATATAGTTATAATTACATCATATGCCAACCTCAAATCGAATTATCGAAATTAAACTAATAAGTCTAAATGATAAGAAAATGGACAAAATCCAAAAGCCTCCACTTGAAGTTTGTTTCATGGTATTTAACTACTCAAAGTATATTTATCGCCATCATAGACTAAAGGGTTTCCAAATTTTATCTTTTTTTTTGGAAAAAAAGAAATTAAAATTCAAAGCCTCAGAATAGCAGAATTGTAACAACAAGGACCTTTTAAGGGGGCCATTCAGTCCCGAAAGATGGTGTTTTTAAACTGATTTCTTCATCGACTTTTTTTGTGACGTTTTTACTGATCGGGATATACAATTGAATCTAATTTGCCCCCCAATTTAATCGTTGTAAATGAGATTTTCGGATAAATCTCCGTCACATGAATAGAAAATAAATAGTATATTTTCAATTTAATAAAAAAAAAAACAGAAAAAGAAAGGTATAAGATTCAGGATCAGTGAAAATAGAACTTCACACTTGCGTTACAAGTCAGATCAAGTGTTGGATTATAATATTTCACAGGCTCATCCTCATCAATAATTATAACACCAAAAACTAAAAATCAAACGACATTTAAGAAATAAATATGAAGAAAAAAAGGGTTGTGGAGTGGTGAGAGAATTACTCGCCGACGAGTTACTCGACGACACTGCTCTAGCGAGCGAACGGCCTTGCTAGTACACTACTCCGAGTAGTGGCGTTGGGCGAGCAGTGGCGGCGGTGGGCGAGCAGCGAAGGGGGAAGAACAGCAGCACAACGAACATATGAAAGAGCAGCGCCGAGGCTCCGGCGACCCGAGATTGGGGAGGCTCCGGCGACCCGATGTTCTGTAGGCTCGAAGAGAGAGAGGGAGGCGAGGGTGTGAGCGAGATAGGAGAGAGAGAGAGAGAAAGAGGAGGGAAATAGAGAATGAGGGGTTTAATTTTAGCGGAGAATGAGGTTGGGTGAAGTAGGAAAAATTAGGGCGAAAAATTAAGGGCTGCGGTTAGGCCCAAAACCGCAGCCCTTAATTGAAGGGCCGCGGTTTTGTATACAACCGCAGCCCTTTTTAAGCAGTATTTGATGATTTTTCCTCTAGTGTTTGGACTTCGTCCTACATGGTTTGGAATTGGATTTGATTAGACTTAGGGTATGAATTGGCCTTATATGGACCTGATTTTGGACTTAGTCCTATCTTGGTTTGAAGTTAGACTTGGAGATGCGCATGGGCTTGACATTAAAAATGGACTATGATTAGACTTCGATTGGAATGGAATGGGATTGGACTTGAACTAGGCTTGACATAGACTAGAGTTCACATAAAGATGCAAATGGGCCTAGATTTTGACATAAACTAGACTTATATGGGTCTAAGATGGACTCTAATGCTAGTGAATGCATGGACTCAAATTTAGATGGGCCTAGGATGAATGCAAAATGGACTCTAATGCATATAATCCTAGAATGAATGCAAGTGAATTGGGTTGAATGGATTGTATTGAATGAAGGTGTTTGGACTAGGCTTAGAATTTTCGAAATTCGTTTTTGAAAGGATCCCCTTGTTTTTATCTTTTGTTAGGGAAAGATGATGGATTGATTTTGAAAATATTTTTTGTAAATGTCTTGTATGATAATGATTAGTAAATGCTTTGAAAAAGGTAGAATAGACATGGGTGTAGGATTGATTTTCAAAAATGTATTTTTTTTTTGAAATTAATGGAATATGGTAGGGTAGACTTGATAGGGAAGATTAGTTGGACAGCAGGGAGAAGGTAGACATGCATGACAATTCTAACTCTACCATGACCATTTTTCTAGATGCACTTTTTTAAGGCAGACTCGACCTTGCATGAAAAGACTGATTTTTGTGTTTGATTTAGGTGAGACGCCTAGAATGACCATGATTTTACGCGAATGCAGACGGTCCGAACATAGGATTGACCACCACGACGACTAAACCGACGAAAAGCATGTGATGCACTGACTGCGTGCCACGCAACACATAGAGGTGCGTCAGGCGCAGGTGTGGTGCGCCAGGTGCAACTTAATGCGCTTGGCGCACTACTCCCTGACATGTTTTTCAGAGGTTTAGGCGAAGTTTTGGCCAATTGACGATCTTTTATTTGTTATTTAGACACGATTTTAGACGCAATGCATAACAACGGAAATTTGACATGTTAATAGCAGGCACAAATTGCAATCACAAGCAAATGTCATGTAACATGGATGCGAAAGTTCCAACCTAAAGTCCAGTTCTATGCTTGAAACTATGGTCAGGTTTAGGTTAAGGCTGAAAACATGACTAAGAGATTGATCCCACGCTTCGTACCTTTGCTTAAAGAGGTGGCCACGTGTAAGACGCACTCCAGTTGTCAAGTCAGGTACAAGAGAACAAATGCCATGTTGGGTAGGTTTGCTTATGACTAAGATCCAACACTATCGCTTATGAAGCTTTTTGGAAGGACAAAGCGCAAACCCCCCGGGGGTGGCCTCACGCATAGAACATGCGCTAACGAGGCAAGGTAGATTGTCCTTATGGTGGCTTAAGCATTAGCCATGCATATGCAAAACTGTAATATCATTCTAAAGCATAAAAAGAGTATGAATCGTATTTTTCGAGTTTCACCCACTCATTTAAAAAAAAAAATATTTTTTTTAAAATCATCCCTAGTGGAGTCGTCAAATTGTAGGCGTGTTTTTATTTCGCCTACGCGGTGTGAGCGCGTATTTGACTACCCCATTGTTAAGGTTTTATTGAAAATGTTTTCGAAGTCGCCAACAAGTCTTTAAGGGAATACTCATAAACCTAATTGGATATTGGAAAATCGTAGGAACAAATTAGGGACTTATCCAATGTAGATTTCCCCGTCCTGACTCCATAGATGGTCAATGAACCATAGATTGAGTTCGAGGGTGAGGGTACGAACACGGTCGTAATGAATCACATTCGCCCATTGATGGCCTCTACTTAATATCGATACATGTCAATTTTTATGCAATAGAACAACCAAGTAATATTTTTATGCACCCGAAAAATAAATTAGTCTAGGTTGGTTCAGGAAACACATACAAGACTATTTTTTAGTGATATGTTATTAAGCAATCAATATTATAGGGAACCTAACAGGTTGTCCAAATTATCTGATTAATATTAGATAAGTTCTTTAGGTCTTTGATTAGCAATAATAACATATGTGGTGATGAAAGCATAACAGGACAATCAGGCAAGCATATAATAATATATAAAAATCAATAAAAGGAAGTAAAGAGGATTAGAATGTACAAAGGAGCGATTTTTATATTAAAGATCTACATCATAAAAGAAATCGTTAGTAACTTCAATATAAAAATAATAAATTATTTCAATGACCCTCACGATTATACCGTAGCTTGGGTCTGAGAGATTGACAACCTTCGAGACGAGCAATCGTGAAGCCTGAAGATCTGAATATCTATGTATGTATGGATGTTTGTGTTTGATAGTATGAGTTTTGTAGAGAGGTTTCGTTGGTGTATTCATAAAGTGTATAAAAGTCAAAGTATTCAGTGTGTGGAAAACCGTATTTTGATTCGGAAAATCGAAGAGTATTTATAGGGAAATGTAAATTGCGCGTCACACGGCAGCTGCGCCAGGCGCAAGGGGCTGTGTGACGCACAATCACATGTGTCAGGCGCACATTGGCGGCCTGATGCGGCATGATTAATAAACAGCGTACACGTGGTACGCATTTTTCAAAAAGATAGAAAAGATAGGCTGCGTGTCGAACAGAGTGTGCGCTAGGCGCAGGACTCTATGTGACACACAGATCCACGTGTCTGGCTTGTGCGCTTGGCGCAAGACTTTGCGCTCGGCGCACGCTGGTGCGCTCGGCGCTCATTGGTGCGCTAAGCGCACCGCCTTGCTTTTGACACGTTTTCACAGCTGTTTTTTCATATTACGCGTTTTAACGATTTTCTTTTATCTTTTAAGTCCGAAATCTGATTTTACGTGATTAAATCCGATTTTAATTATAAAAATATCTTTGAAAATATTTATTTTATTTAAATAAAATAATTAATTATCAATGAATAAGTAAATAGGCTTTTCAAAGGATTGAGCTCAAAACTTTCTTTATGGGCTCAAAATGCAATTAATTATTAGCAATAATTAATTTGGCTTTAAAATAGGTCTTTAACACTTTTAAAATAGTTTTGGCTCTTCAGACTATTCTGCCCTTGGGTCGGACCAATTAATACCGCGGTAAGTTTCATCATTGGGCCCTTAAATAGGGAGACACAATCATGTGCCTACTATGTCTTTCTCTTGCCCAATGTTGTAGGTAGGGGTGTTCATAAATATCTGATCTGGTCGATCCGATCCGTGATCCGGTTTTTGGATACCCGTGGTGATTTTTTACTTTTCGAATATTTCAGATCGAATATTCGAAAATTTTCGGATCGGATACGGATTAGAAAATTTCATTTTTGGATATCTGAAACATGGAAATTTTTCGGATATACCATCCGAACTATCCGAAAATATCTGTTTTCAAGGCCGGACATCCGAAATATCCGATGATCCGATGCGATCCGAAACTTATTTTATGAACTTTTCAGTTTTTCAGTTTTCGGATATCCGATCCAATCCGAAGATATGCGATTTTTTCGGATCGGATTCAGATCACATTTTTCCCGATCCTAAATTTTCGAATATCCGAAATTTCGGATCGGATTAGATCGGATATCCGAAATGAACACCCCTAGTTGTAGGTGGTCTATTTCGTTAGTTTTGTTTATGTACGATTTCTCGTTGTAAAAAAAAAGGATACTAGGTCGAAACAGGTCTGGTAAAATCAGGTCACAGGTTGCAACAGGTCGGGACAATAGTAGGTTGACTCGAGTTACGATCGGTTTCAGGTCCTAATCAGGTTAGGTGCCGAATCAAGTTCGAATAATTGTCAAGTCGCATCATTTCAATTGTCGATCTTTTTTGGTCGGGTGCAGGTTCAGGTTCAGGTTCAGATCATAGAGTGTTGGGTCAAGATCAGTTTTTCAGTTATTATCAGGTCGGGTACATGTTATGTTATAGGTGACCTGTTTTACCAAAATTTCAGGTGCAAGTCAGTTACAAGTCATTACAGGTTCAGGTCAGATTCTCAGATCAAATCATTTTTCGATAGCTCTATGTAGGGGTGTTCAAAGGGTATGGTTGGACCGGAATTTGAACCGGACTGCAGCCCGGTCCGCCGAAAATCAGGATTCTGGGTTTTCCAGTTCGGTCCGGTCCAAACCCGAAAAATTCCGGTCCGAACCGGTGGACCGGAATTTCTGTTTTTTTAGTAAAAAAAAATTGTTTAAAGGTTTAAAAAGATTTCCGAAGTTATAAATTTAGAAAGGTAAAAACCTACTCGTTATTAACTTTAAGATTATTGTTGTTTGAATTATTAAATTTTAATGTATAAATCTAAATAAATTTTTTTTTTAAAAATGCAGATTCCGGTCCAATAGGTCCAAAATCGGACCGGACCGGAAAAATTCCTATCCATACCGGACCGGAATTCCCGGTCCAAAAAATTTTCAGATTCTGGTCCACCGGTTCGATTGGGTCCTGGACCGGTGCACACCCCTGCTGGCCTCTATGTACCGCATAGAGTCGGCTTTGTGAACGCATAGCTGGGCACCAAGCAATGCGCTAGCCATCTGTTCTCTGCAAGTAAGATTATGCAATCTTATTACTTATCCTAATTACAAAATTAATCTATCATCCTAAATACAACATTTTCACTTTTTTTTTTTATTTTTTTTTGAAGATTTTCAGAAAGATTTTCAATTTTATTATTTTGAGCCAATTAAATTAATTAATTTAAATTAACTAATGATTGTTCTATTTGATCATGCTAGAAAATTGGTTGGAAAATTGAAATTAAATTGAAATGGGTTTAGCATATACTCGCTCCATTTCTTTTTAATCTACATACTTTCCTTTTTGGCCTGTTTCTTTTTAATCAACACACGTTGCTTTTCTATTCTCTTAAGAATACGTCTCATCTACTTTCTCCTCTTTTTCCACCTATGTCATCTACTTTTTAATATTAGAACCCACTTTTTAGTTTCTCTCTCTCACTATTCGCTTTCTCTCCCATATTTTTGTACTTCCTCCCTTGGTTCCCCCCAAAGAAAGTGAGTAACTAAAAAGAAATGGAGCGAGTAGTATTTATAATGTTTGATATAAGTTTTTAGGCTCATTTATCATTCTTTTTTTTTTTTGAATAGTTTATCATTCTTTTTTAGATATAGTTCTAAGTAGTGTAGTATAGTATATATCATCATACAGAGTATTCACGTAGGAATAAATAGAGACAACTTTATAATTTTTTTTTTTCTGAGAGGACTTTATAAATCAACAATACCCCTTAGTATTCATGCCATCAAGAACCGTACAAATATTAGCTCCCTCTATTCTATCTGCTTATTGTCCATATAAAAACTTTAAATAGAGTCCATCCTATTTCTATTCTATGTGCTTATACAATATATATGAGTTAATTATTTTTTGGGTAGATAATGAAACTAACCAACTTGTAACAATCCAGCCTTAATAGGCCATGACTTTAAAAGATAGGATAAGGGTGGGGGTGCAATATAAAGGGTATCCCACCTAAGAAGTAAGAACTTGAATCGGCATAACCCAGCATAGTGGGCTTAATATTTACTAACCTTATGCTCACATCAAACTTGATAAAGCAATACGGTAACAATTGATACCTATTCCATTGTAATCTAGAAAGAAAAGCCAGCTCTAGAAAATACGAAATGATGGTGTTGTCCCATATTAACGTTCATATTCAACTTTTTGCATGGTGTTTAACAGGGCCGTCTCACAGAAATTGGGGGCTCTGCGAAACGAACAAATGGGCCCTGCCTCCAATAATGTATAAAAGTTATCCTTCATTTTTTATTTAACCATGGAAAGAGATATCTTAAACATCAAATTCTCATGATTATTATGAAAATTTGATTAATATACTAGAATAGTCAAAACTATTACAAAGCAAATATACAAACCATTAGCATTAAACACAAGTATTTTATGTTGAGATCATAAATCTGAAAATTAGTTCACAAGGTAATATCAGTGAATTGTATTCTTAACAACAAAGGTTCCCATCATTTCAATTGATGGACTAACAATTAAATAAATAATTAGAGCATGTAGAAAACCCTTACAAAATCAATCAAAAACCAAACCATATAGACAAGCAGTAGCAATTTAAACAAAATTAACAAGAAAGAGAGAAAAAGGAAAGAATGGAATGGTGGCATGCACCTTGAAACGGATGGCTGGTGGAGGTGGTTTGGCACGGCCGACGAGGCTATATGGTGAACCGTGAAGCATTGGCTGCTCCAACGAGGTTCAAGGAGAGGGAGGTGGAAGGAGAACAAGAGGTATGTGAGAGAAAGAGAGTAAAATTAACATTAAGGATTAAAATAATTTGATTTATTGAAAATAGGAACCACCAAATACTGCATAGATGAAATTAAATTGTTGGGTATTGATGACTTCTTGTAAATATAAAACCAAGTTATGAACCATGACTTCTGGGGAAGAAAAAGAGACGCACAACAAAGACAAAGAATAAAATGCAAATAATTTGTTCCAAAAAACCCATGTGAAGAATCGATCCTGCAACTTCTAATGTGGGAGATGTAATCTTTGCCACTACACCACAACCCATTTACCTGATACAAGATTACGCAGACTAGGATATATTGTAAAAATTAGTGAGCCCCATAGATTCTGGGGCCCCATAAATCGGGGGGCCCTGAGCCGTCGCTCAGGGTGCTCCCCCTAATGGTCGGCCCTGGTGTTTAAGAAGGTCAATCATCAACCATTATCTTTTCTAAATATTCGAACTTCACAAACCAAAAGATCCAATCAACTTGGTTAAGCCAAAGGTAATAGCCATAGCAAGCCAACCACCCAACAAAACTCTCAAAGAAGCCCTAACTAGGGGTGCTTTTCCTAGAAAAGCCCCCAACCACCCAAACATTGCCAAAGCCGCCGTCACCGCCACCACCACCACCGCAAGCCTCACCTTATAATCCTTAATAAATGACGCCGCCAGTAGTGGCACCATAGCCCCAATAGAGAAGGCAAGGGCTGAAGCAAATGCTGCTTGCAATGGGTTTGGCAAGTTCTCTTCATCACCCCGGCCTTCCTCTCTTTCTTTTTCTCCTTCTTTCATTTTTTCTCTGTTCATCTGAGCAAGCTCAATGTCGAGCTGAGAGTACACGGACACGAACTCGCCGATGGCCATGCTGCAAGCCCCGGCCACGAGGCCTGCAAAACCAGTTAGGATCATAGCCTTCACGTCTTGTTTCACTGCACCAACTCCCATCATGAGCGCTGCTGTCAAAACAAGCCCGTCGTTGGCTCCTAAGACCGCGGCCCTCAGCCACTGAGAGCGTTTCGAGTAGTCCGATTCCTTGTTCTTATTATCATCTTGTATATGGCTCTCTTCAGCAATAGTTGGTCTTAGTATTTCCAACTTGGTAGGAGGGAAAGGTGTTTGTTTTATTGCCATATTACAAAAAAGAAAAAAAAAACCTAAGATACATGCATGTAAAAGGTATGTTGCAAGAGAAGGGTGCATTGTAAGGATTTATAAGGGTGTGGTAGGGAAAGGATGTGAGTGGAGATTCCACCATGTTAAACCACTTATGAAAAGCAAAAGACATATTGGGGTGATTGTATGAAAAACAATATAGCTTGCTTTATCTCGTCAAGTGAAATACTTTAGGATAGTTGATTTTATATTGCTTTGGCTATTTAATATATAGTGAAGCCAATTTTAGTTAAGAAGTACAAATTTAACATAACATCCTGCTGCTTATCAAATAATACAAGTTTTTCTTTCTTTTTCCTCATTCATCAGTTTCTATCTTGACTGTTGACCATTATTACAATGATAAAGCAGCATGCAACAATAGTACGTATCACAATCCTTGCACTGAAACTGTCGGGGTTAGGAGCGCAAGCGGAAGCAAATACTGATAATAAGAAAAGTAGATAAAAGATGGACAAGATAAGTAGAAATAAACAAACACAATTTAACGTGGGAAAAATCCTTAAAAGAGGTAAACAACCCAGAAATGACGAGCACTAATTATCCAATATATAAGAAAGGTATGAGAGTACAACCCCGATGGGTAACAAGAGTATTGTATGACTCTCTAAATAATATTGGATCTAATTATATATCAAAGAGAGCAAGAATAACTTGGAGTATGGAGTACTTTCTCTAAGAGCCTATATTGAGTGTATGGTACTCTTGGTACAAATTGTAATTTTATCCTAAGTGGGAATGTATAGTACAAGCAAGCTTGGAGGCCAAGCATATTAGCACAAGCCTTTGAGCCCAATGACATCATAATCCTTGGAGGCTAAGGGTCTTATCAAGCTTTGGAGGCCAATGATATAGTATGTGTGATTTTCTTTCGAGGCTTGTAGACTAAGCTTGAATAATTAATGTAGAATTTGTGACACAAACCCAACATAAACCTTTAGCTCACCATGATCATTGGATAATGTTTTAATTAGTTGTTATGATAATAGAAAAGACACCTCTAAGTTACTATGATACTAAGAAAAAATATACACAAACTCTTGGGTGTAACTATTACATCATAAGCATATGATGTAACAGTTACCTCACATGTGCGAAATATCTTTCCCCACAATCATCCATCTTTTCCTTTTCAACTCATACCCCTCTCCCCCCCTCTCTCTCTCTCTCTCTTCAATCCTTTCAACATTCCTTTAATTCAATCAACGATTGAAGTTTTACTTACAATGATGTCGATCAATCACAACACACAATCGATCACAAATGTCAACTTCAGTCGACGAACTCAGATTGAGTCAATCAACAAATCCAGGTTGAAACTTTCAAGAAACTTGACCAACAAGTTGCAGATTTCCAGATTTAATACATATCAAGAACAGATTCAAATCAAGAGAAGCCAAAGCAATCTTCCAGATTCAAACAGATTCGAACAAATTTGAATCAATGAAATTTCTAGATTTTGAATCAAGAACAAAGTTACAGATTTAAGACACACCGAGAACAAATTTGAATCAAAGGCGTCAGAGGCGGCGATGCAACGATGATGCTCCTCCTCTAGCGGCGGTATTGATGCAGATTTTTTCTCTCTCCTTTGGGTGGTTCATTTCTCTTTCCTCTCGGTGGTTCTTTTCTCACCACGAGTCCACAAGTGCTCTCATCCTCTCGCCGCGGTGCTTCTGCAGTGTTGTGAAGTGGTGAGATGCTGGTGCCTCAGTCACTTGACGTTGCCCGACGGAGTCGCGGAGGAGAGAAAAACTGTTATGGGTGATTTTTTCAGTGCCACGTGTGATGGCCTCATTAACCAGAGGAGGATGCGACGGATCGCTAACGTGGCAGAGGTAATTCGGTTCAGCCTAACAAAATCCCAATCTCAAGCCATGTCGTTGCTCTGCAAAAGGGAATAACGTTACAATTAGTCGAGGTTGAGATTTCTTAGGGATTTTGTTAGTGTAATATAGCTGTTGTAATTTTACTATAAATATTAGTTAGATTAATGGATGTAAACACACAGCTACAAGCAATAACAAAGGATTCTTCTTATTTCTAAAGTTCATCTCTTAAATATTTTTGCTCTTATTTATGCCTCTATTTAGTATTATCAAGTCCTTTGATTATTGAGTTGTTGACCTACGTCTTTGATCGACTTATTCGGGGGAGAACCTTCAGTAACCTTGTCAGACCTAGCTCAACAAATGATCCAAATGAATGAAAGAATTAGCATCTTGTAGCGAGAGAATGACGCCCTTCGTTCTCAAATCCAATCAGTGGCTTCTATCGCCTCTAGTTCCCGATCTTTTTATAGACGTAACGCTGAAGATGTCAGCAGACGTCTAGACATGGATGAGCAGACGCCGCCAAGGTCGGGTCCCGTGTCGTCTGATCCGATACTTATCCCAGATGGACCGCCTGAGCAACTTGAGCCCGTTATCTCTCAAATCATCCCATATATCCCCCTAAGGGTCACTGCCGAACAAGGAACCCCCTGTCAATCGTTATGGCCTATATACAGATTCAACAATAGTCACTCCGCTAAGTCTAGTGCTCACCCCACCAGCGACTATACCCGGATGTACGTCTCCCCTAGCGCCGAATCGTCCAGACTGCCTTTAGTCGTCCTGCTCATATTCCTGGACCCCCGAGAGATTGCCTTCGCTTGTCCCCGCTCATATTCCCCGGAGCACCTCCTTATGTCCTTGGACCCCCAACCTTGGCCATGAGTCTAATGTCAACCAGCAAATCGCCATGCTTATGGCCATGATCAACAAGATTCCCGGTGTTACACCTCCATTGCACGAATCCACTCACGATAGCTATGCTGATTCTCCTTATGCTGACATCATCGACGTTATGGACATCCCCAATAAGTTCACAACCCCCAATATGAAATTTTATGATGGGACCTCGGATCTAGAGGAACATATTGCTCAATATAAACAGCGGATGATGACTATCCCGATACCTTGTGAGATGCGCGAGGCCTGTCTATGCAAAGGATTCAGTTCGACCGTATCAAGACCGGCCCTCCAGTGGTTAATCGGACTGCCCACTCGAAGCATCTCTAACTTTGCTCAGCTCGTCAATTCCTTCAACCAGCAGTTCGCCAGCAGTCGTCGACTTGAGAAGCAGACCAGTGACCTGATCGGGTCGTCCAGACTCCATCAGAAACTCTGCGAGAATACTTAAACAGGTTCAACAAGGAACATGTGTCTATACCTAGATGTGACATAGCCACCATGATCGAGGCCTTCCGCCAAGGATTATACAGAGAAACCGAGTTGTATAAAGATCTCACCAAGTATCCCTGCTCGACATTTGAAGATGTCCAAGCCAAGACGCTCGCTCAAATCAAGTTGGATGAAGATCTAGACTCGAGGAAAGATCCAAAACGAATACGATCGAACCAACATAAAGTCGAATTACAACAAGGAAGAAAGAATATCGGCCGAAACCTTATGACCGACCGGCGGAGGATCACCGGGTGTCCATCGTAGAAGTCGAATACTGGGA
Source organism: Beta corolliflora (assembly GCA_947648045.1). Classification (NCBI taxonomy): domain Eukaryota; kingdom Viridiplantae; phylum Streptophyta; class Magnoliopsida; order Caryophyllales; family Amaranthaceae; genus Beta; species Beta corolliflora. Next base: position 536,663 of record CANSZD010000109.1, on the reverse strand, counting down.
TTGGAGAGAAAGTCCTGACCTGCCCCCCAAAGATCCAAGAGTACTCCTTTTGTGTCGATACGTAAGGGCTGGTCAAGCACCTGATCAATCTATGAGACGTGGTCAAATGGCCCGCAATGTCCAACAAGCCAGGCGATAAGATTGACCCCTCCAAGTGGTGCGATTGTCACGCCGATATAGGGCACGTCACTGACGAATGCGTGGCCTTAAGAAGAGAAGTAGCCTATTTCCTCCACAATGGTCACCTGAAGAACGTCATGTCGGATAAAGCCAAGAGCACCATCAATAGAGATCCATCTTCTTCTAAACAAAAACTTCATTCTCTCCCTTCTCTTGTTAAAGTTGTAAATGTTATTACAGGTGGATCTAACATATGTGGTTTGACTTATTCTGCAGCAAAAAGACATGCTAAGGAAAGTACGATGGAGAGGCCGTTCAAAGTCGACAGGCGCACAAACAACTCCTTGCCCATCACCTTCGATGATTCGGACGCTGTCGACCTCTACGACCTCCACCGCGATGGACCGGTTATATCCTTGACGTGGGAAACTGTTTGATCAAACGAATCTTGGTTGACAATGGGAGTTCCGCAAACATAATCATGCTCAACATACTCAAAGACATGGGTTTGTCCGAGGCAGATCTCACGAAGAAGTCGACTGCCCGGAGAGTCCAAAAATACTATCGGGGAGATCACACTAGCAACATACGCCCAAGGCGTTAGCCTTCAGGTAAAATTTTTGGTCATAGATGGTCAGTCTTCCTATAATATCATCCTTGGCAGGCCTTGGATACACGAGATGCAGGCAGTACTGTCGACATACCACCAGACCATAAAATTCCCAACCAAATGGGGAATTAAAGAAATCAAGGGAGACCAAAAAGTAGTCCGAGAGTGCTATAAGACCTCCCTCAAGCCTACCGCGACAAACAAGCAGCATAACAATTACAGGATGGTCCAGTCCAAATGGAGTATGATGAGCCAGAACCGGAGCAGTTAGAAGACGTAATCCTCGACCCAAGTAAACCAAAACGAGTCGTGCATATCGGACTGGACATCCCCAGCCAAATCAGAGAAGAACTCGTATTATTCATGCGAAACAATGCCGATTGCTTTGCGTGGTCACACGAAGACATGGCAGGTATCGATCCTAACATTATTTCCCATAAGCTTAACATTAACCCTTCTTTTAAGCCTAACAAACAGAAAAGAAGGATTCGCCGTCGAACGAAACAAAATTATTGATGATGAGGTCCAGAAATTGGTTGGCCAACGTCGTCGTGGTAAGCAAAATGAATGGTAAGTGGCGCGTTTGCATGAACTTCACCGACCTAAACAAAGTTTGCCCCAAAAAACCCTTTCCCCTTGCCGCATAATGATGCAATGGTCGACGCCACGACGGGACACGAGCTGCTATCATTAATGGACGCGTTCAGCAGTTGCAACCTAATACTTATGCATCCCGAAGCCCAAGAGAAAACTGTCTTTGTCACAAACAAAGGTTTCTCCAACCTAAACAAAGCTTGCCCAAAGGACCCCCTTGCCGCATATTGTTACAAAGTTATGTCATTGGGACTAAAAAATGCAGGTGCGACGTTCCAGCGTCTAATAAACAAAATGTTTGAGGAACAACTCGGCAAAACTATGGATGATTACATCGACGACATGTTGGTGAAATCATCCAAAGCAATCGACCATGTCGAACATCTGCAACAGTCCTTCGACGTGCTGCACAAGTACAACATGAAGTTGAATCCAACCAAATGCTCCTTTAGGGTCTCGTCAGGTTAGTTTCTTGGTTATATGGTGACACACAGGGGGATCGAGGTCAGTCCAGACCAAATCAAAGCCCTCATCAATCTGAGGTCGCCTGGAAGCGTCAAAGAAGTCCCAACGTTGACGGGACGTGTCGCATCCCTTAATAGATTCATTTCATAGTCATCTGATTAGTGTCGTCTCTTCTATGACGTGTTGCGAAAAAACAAAGGATTCGAATGGACAGAAAAGCACGAGGAAGCGCTGCACAAACTAGAGGTATACTTAACCCAACCACCCTTAGTGGCCAAGCCAAAAGACGGGGAACCTCTTAAGCTCTGCTAGGCCATGACTAAAACGGAAGTTAGCGCCGTCCTGACCCGAGAAGAAGGTGGTAAACAACAACCGGTCTACTACGTCAGTAAGTCCTTACTTAATGTTGAAACCAGGTGTGGACATTTAGAAAAATTAGTACTTGCTCTAGTTGTTGCATACTTGCATCTACTAAGCTTAGACCATATTTTGAAAGTCACAAGATTTGTGTCAAGACTAACAATCCCATGAACACCATCATGAGGAAACCTGAATTAAGTGGCAGGATGTCCAAATGGTCGTTGCAGCTCGAGGCTACGACATTGACTTCGAGCCGAGAGCAACCATTAAATCGCAAGCCCTAGCAGACTTTGTGGCCGATTTCAGTCCAAGCCTACCACCTGCCGCCGACGAAGAAGTCAACAGTCTTAACAACCTCGACCCAGACATAAATTTATGGCACTTATTAACAGATGGTACTGCCAACATTCGAGGCACATGATTAGGTCTTGTCTTGAAATCACAAGGGGACACCATAGTCTAGTCCATACGATGTGAATTCAAAGCAACCAACAACGAAGCATATGAAGCCCTTGTCGTTGGACTGAACGTGGCCGAAGACATGAGAATCAGACATCTAGAGGTCAGTAGTGATTCATTATTGATTATGAGTGAGATTAACGGAACTTTTGCAACAAAAGACCCGAAGATGGCAGCATACCTAGAGTTAGTCCACCACCTCGTCAAACACTTTGAACGATGCACTTTCAAATAAGTACCACGCGAGGAGAACACTCAAGTGGATACCCTAGCAAGCCTTGGATTCGCATTTAAGCAAGACAACATCAAGACCATACTAGATGTCCACCTACTAGAATCAGCCATATATATAGGAGATTGCCTAAGTATTGGACCAGACAACAACGACCATAACGACGAAAATCATCAGGATGGCGATACTGATCTTGATGATGCTATCGATCCCAGTCCTACCAACAACGACCATCATCCAATACAGTGGACAAAGCAGTACATTGACTAATTGAAAGATGACATCCTTCCATTATATAAGCGCAAAACTAAAAGCTTCAATGTAAGGGCATATAGGTTTATATTAATTGACAATGTACTTTTAAGAGAAAATCTATCGCAGGAGTCAGGATCATACCTCAGATGTCTAGAGAAAGACGACGTACAGAAAGTCTTACAAAATCTCCACGACGGAGAATGCGGATACCATTCTGGGGGCAGAAGCTTGTCCAACAACGCCCTTCGAATGGGATACTACTGGCCAACTATGAGAAAAGACGCAGTGGATTATGCACGCAAATGTGATGCCTGTCAAAAGTATGCAATCATCACAGTGGATTATTTTGTTATTATAAAGATAAATATGATGGAGTTAGTGGGGTATTATCAGTGGCGAATCTAGGATGTTTGTATTGGGTGGACCATAAGCCTTCAACTAAAAGTAGTGTTTGTCTCTAAATAAGGTTTTATTATATCATGAATAAATACTCCATATGGAGTATATATATGCTCCCTGAATTTTTTGTTCTTTCACATTGGACTTGAACACATACCAAGAGACACTCCAAAATAAGGGAGTCAGCCTCATGTGGATTTTTTTTTTACACTGTCTCATGTGGATATCATTGTGATAGAAAAAATGAAAGTGGAAACAACAACAAAAAGATGGAAAGAGAGCATTATTTTCACTATTCTATAATCTTAAAAGGTCTACTTGGACGTGTTCTCTTCATCTTAATTTTTCCAAATTTAATTGATCTTATTAAGTTCAAAAGTTATTTTTCAAAATGAAGAGAACACAACATAAATTTAATAAAATGAAATTATATAATGTCATAATCATATGGATTTAAATTGTAGCAAAAAAGGAAAAAAATCAAACAGCAGTAAAAAATTATAATAACGAGGATATGGTACAGTGCATGATTGAAAAATGTAAGCTCAATCTAGTAATTTAAAAGTAAAAAATAAATATGGGAAAGATGGACTAGAAAGTGAAAATATCAAAAATGTGACAATTAATTAAGAAGCTAAGCACGCTGCTAGAGTGAAAGACCATTTTCTACAAGGGGATTCGAACCTTCCACTGGAAGACGGAAGTTGCATTAAAATCAAATAAAGGCCAATTCCGCTATAGACTTTATATGCTGAGCTATTGACCATTTAATATTTATTGGAAAAATTGACAAGGGCAGTCCCAACTATGACTCCCCTTCCATAAAAGGTTCCAACTTTCGAATACTCTACAGCATTCCCAACTTTGAGGTATTGTTTACAAAATTGGTCCTGGTGGACAGGCTACCGGTTTAATAGGTAATTTTCTTTAGTGGTTCTATCTTCTTCCTACTCCTCTCTCCTCCCTCCTCCCTCCTCCCTCCTCCCTTCTTCCTGTCCCCAGCCACATCCCTTCCTTCGTTTTTACATTTTTTTTTGTTAAAAAAACTCTCCCAACTGTAAGTAAGACTCCATTTTCATTTTCTTCTTACTCCCTTTTTTCTTTCCACTATTCCTGCTCTACTAGTCCCCCTCCCTCTTCACCCATTCCCATCCACCACCCATCTCAGCCCGAAACCTCAACCATGGCCTACCCCACATCCTACCTCTATTCTTCTATTCTTCTATCATCCCACCACGTAGATTTGAAGAATTGCTTGAATTAGTTATTCCTGAGCATCTGGTATTTTTCAATTCTCATTAAGCAACAAAAAAGCTAAAAATCCTAGCTACCTGTTTTTGTCATATTAAAAGAGTGGAGAGTGAGAAACAAATTAAAGAAACCTTGTTAGAAAGTATAAGTTACAGGAGCTTGAAAGAGATAAGGGAAAAGAGTTATTTTCATGGTAATGCTGCTTAAGTTTATGGGATTATTATTTTGAATTAGCATGGTTGTTCGATCTGCAGAACCAAAGCTTTACCAGACGAAGGGAGCAACCTACTATTTTAGAATTAGTTCAATGCAATAGGTGCTTCGACATTGGTTCTCCATGCTTTTTTTTTCATGGAATTTTCTTCTCCTTGTTTTGAGCATTAAACCAGAGTATTAGAGGATCTAATTGTTACCGCGTACAACAATTGGTAGGAATCAGATCTTCACTTGAAAGCTCATCCTTTGATATCCTAGAAATTTCGGCATTGAGATTGAATGGTCGTTGTGCAATGAAAATGGATGGAGACAAGCAACAAGAAAAAGCAGGGAACCCCTTAATTAGATTTTTTGAGATCATGTAAAATATTGCAAATTTTAATTTGAGAAAAATATAAATAAAAAATCAAAGGGATAAATGGAAAAGCAAAAGCAGGAGCAGTGCTAATGCAATTTGTGAGCTGAGAAATTAAAGAAGAAGATGAAGATGGGTGGGTGAAGGTTGGTTATAATGGAGGAAATAGAGAAGAGGATTACAGTGGAAGTTGTGGCCAAGAAAGAAGAACCAAGAGGAAGAAGTAGAGGAAGGGTCTTTTTTTTAAAGTCATGTGCAGCAACTATCTCACGTGACCAAGTTTACCGGCTTCAGCAGGTGAAAAACCTACAAGGACCACCGTGTCCAATACCAATAAAAGTTGGGACTGCTGTGGAGTATTCAAAAGTTGGGACCTTTTATGGAAGGGGGGGCCATAGTTGGGACCGCCCTTGTCAATTTTTCCATATTTATTTGCATTTTCAATGATAGGGCGGGTCAAGGCCTGGGTAGGCCCCCCTTGGATCCGCCAATGGGTATTGTTTTATTTGAAGTGAGAGAATGGTGGAGTATGCTTGAAAACAAGAAAGATTAAAATAATAGTGGGTCATGTAAAAAAATCACAAGTATAAAGAGTAATGTGAGACACATGAAAATAAAAGTGTAAAGACTAATAATATTGTGAATTGTTAGAGTATTTGGGATATTTTTGTAAAATGAAAATAAACTAGGTTTCTTCAGCTTTGACCTGCTTATTTCAAATTTTAGGGTTCATTGATTTTTGAATTTTTAGTATAATTTGTTAGGGAAACTACGAAAATCACAAGATTCTTAAGAACTTAACAATCATTAGGCAATATAAGGATTTCATTTAAAGTGAACACTTTAAGTAATAGTTAAGCATTAATAACATTGATCGACTCATTGTTTTTTTCATAAATTTCTTAATTAATACCAATTAATTTATTTAATTTATAAGCTCTCAAGTATGCATATAGCAAAAGTGGTTTTACTTTTATTTCAGAATTTGTTTGAGCAATATGTATCAAATTTTATTTTCTGTATATGCTTTTCTGGGCTATAAACATCGATCTAACATGGTGATATGTTTTTTTTTTTGACACAGACATGGTGATACGTTGGGACACCAAATATATGCACTCAAGAAACTAAATGGGATAAATGGATTGCTGAATGGGAAAGCACTTTGGAGTAAATACGCGCGCAAATGTCGAATAATAAAATGATAGAGTGTGCTCTTCGCATGAATACCACCACCTTCGGTTGTATTATAATTAGCATCTAATAAAATTCTATGCACAGACGCAAGCAACACACGGGACAACATCACGACATCTGCAGAAGTGAAGAATGAAGATACTGTTACGTGACTCAATTATGAAGTGTCCTGTCTTATCTAAGTATGCATGAGCTTTTAACGATTGTTTTCTCTAAAAATTAAAGTGCTGATATGCTTGGGAAATCATGTGATATGTCGGATATACACACTGATTCTCGTCTGGAAATAATTGTTACATTGCTTTTTGTTAAATAGACGATCGTTGTCATGGTTAAAATCAACATTGGTATTATTTTTTTTTAATAAGGAGAGAAACCTAGGCTAGCTCTTAGAATAGGACAAACCTAAAACATCCTTGCGGATGATAGGGAGAAAAAGGAGATCAGGAAGATCAAACCAGCAATGAGGAGTTCGACACCCATGCCCTTATTGAGCCAGATAATCAGCAGTCTGGTTCGCTTCCCGGAAACAATAAGAAATAGCAACATTCCCACACTTCAATAAATCTTCATCCGCGTCACACACCAAGGAGTTGATCTCCCAGTGAACTTTCCAACTCTTACGAAGAGAATTAATGACAACTAAATTATCGCCCTCAACACACACATTCTGAACACCAAGAGCAACCAGCACACGAACCCCTTCCCGCATACCCCAGGCTTCAGCTGAGAGAATAGAAGTATTCTGATTTAAAGACATAGCACCCATAATCACAATATTACCATCGGAATTTCAACTGATGAACCCACAAGCTGCACTCCCATCCTGAAGCTTGGACCCATCAAAATTTAATTTAAACGAGCCCAAAGGAGGTTTGCTCCACCAAATATCTCTCAACATTTGCTTTGCTTTTACAGCCTTACCATTACTGGTAGCCTTACTCATAGTAGGCAGACTCTTATCCACCTCTTGACTCAACCGCCAGTCCATATATAACTTTATAATGAGCGTAACAACTTTAAAACAAGAGACACCATCATCTTGGAAGATGATTTTATTACGGGAAAACCAGATATGCCACCAGATAATAGCCAGTTTACAAAACATTTCATCACTAACTACCTCCCTGAGATGAGAAAAAATATCCTGAATTTTTGCATTTCTATCCACATCAGGAATCAAAGGCCAAAAAGCAGCTTGAGAGAGGGCAAAAGCCACATCCCGCGAGAACGGGCAATCAAAAAGGATATGATGGGCATCTTCAGTAACCACAAAGGACACAATCTTGGGGCATAAACACATGACTCCTTTCAAGACGAGCTTTAGAAGGTAACCCATCCACACAGATCTTCCAGAGAAAAAATCTAATCTTAGGAGGGACATTATATTTCCAAATCCAATTAAAACGACCCTTGTTAATCCCGGCTTATTCAAATTCTGAAGAAGTTTCACACCCGATTTAACTGAATACACACCATCGGGGTTTGACCCCCAAACAAATTTATCCGGGATCAAATTAGACGGAATAAACACACTTTGGATATCTAGAGAAATAGAAAAAGGGAGAATACCATTTATAAAATCACAATTCCAACTATTATCAGGAGTCAATCACTAACTCGTAAGGAATCAAAAGGAAGAGGGCCAAAAATGTTAGAGTCTAAAGGCACCGGATATACCCAATCATCATGCCAAAAAGAAATATTGGAACCATCTCCTGATTGCCATCGAAGACCTTTTTTAAAAATAGTACGAAGCTTTAGAAGATTACGCTATTGCCAAGATGTGTTAGGCCCTGCTGAATACGACCAAAGAGACTCATTTTTTAAGATTTTTTTTCTAATAAGATCCACCTTGATATTACTCGGGCTAGAAAGAATTTTTCAGAGCAGTTTCATCTGAAAAGCCATATTAGTAATCTTAGCCCTTCTTAGCCCCAACCCACCAAAGCACTTTGGTTGACAATAGCATCCCAACCAATAAGATTGGGCACTCCACTAGAAGGGTCTTTATTCCAGAAGAAATTTCTATTAATTTTATCCAAATCTTGAAGGGTAGCAGAAGGAAGAGAAAAACTTTGCATTTGAAACCTCGCCTTTGTAGCCAAATTCGATTGAATTAGCACAGTGCGCCCAGCTTGAAAAAGGGAGTTAGCTTTCCATTTAGTTAATTGTTTAGAGGATTTATCAACAACCTCCCCAAAAGTGTTCTTGGAGACTTCAGAGTCAATTATAGGACACCCTAAATAGTTACCCAAAGAAAATGCATTATTCATTTTTAGAATATTCTTAAAATTCTCACAAATGGCACTTGAAACATTCGCAGTACATTGAAAAGCAGATTTACGAAAGTTAACCAATTGACCTGACATCTTACAATATTTATCTAAAATATTTTTAATCACATGACAGCCTTCAGGAGTAGCCTTAGCAAACAACAATGTATCATCTGCAAAAGTTAGGAAAGGGACCTTAATACCAGATCTACCTAATTTCACACCTAAGCATTTAGAGTTATAGAAACTATGATTATGCATTTGACGAGCTAACAGTTCTTCACAAAGAATAAAAAGGTAAGGTGAGAGGGAGTCACCTTGACGGATACCTCAAGAGGGGAAAAATCGCTCCCCCAGGATTCCATTAACCAACACAGAAAAAGAGACTGAAGTAATACAAGCTTTAATCCACCTGACCAATTTTTCATGGAAGCCAAGCTTCTCCAGAGTAGCAATGATATAGTCCCACTCTAATCTATCATATGCTTTTTCCATATCTAATTTAATAGCAATTCATCCCTCTTTACCACTTTTATTCTTAAAAGAGTGAAAGACCTCATGGGCTATTAAAATATTATCTTGTATCAATCTATCTGGAATAAATGTGCCCTCCAGGGGTGAATAACTTTACCAAGAAAAGATTGAATTCGAGCAGTTAAAATCTTTGAAATAATCTTATAAGTAGTAGAGCACAGACTAATGGGGCGAAAGTGGTTTGAAGATAAACGATTATCAATCTTGGGAATCACAGTAATAAACGTATGATTAATCTCATTTAGCATTTTACCTGAAAGAAAAAAAAGCTTTAATGGCACTACAAACAAATCCCCCAATAAGGGTCCAGTACTTTTGAAAAAAGAACGGAGGGAAACCATCCGGGCCCGGGAGTAAGATCAAAAACTACTAATTTGATTTCCTCACTAGTAATATCACGAGTAAGCTCCTCATTATCCTGATGAGAAATAATAGGATCTAACAAATCAAAATCAATATCTGAAAAAGTACACTCCGGATTAGCCATGAACCGCTTAATAAAATCTTGTGTAATTTCATGTTCTATAAGAATAAGGTTATTAACTTTCTCACTTAAGCTTGACACAAATTCTTTAATTTGTTTACGATTCTTCCTAATATTTGCAGACGAGTGAAAATATGAGGTATTAGCATCACCTTTTACCCAGAAATTATCTTTACTCTTTTGTTTCCAGAATGCAGTTTGATAAGAAAATAACTAAGCTCGTTTAAGAAGTAAACGTTCTTGAAGAGGTTAGGCTGAAAGATCATTAAAATTTACTTAAAATTTTGCTTGTACATTGCTAAGTTTATCATCAACCTCTATAATTTGGCGAAAAACATTTCCAAATCTAACTTTATTCCATTCCTCAATATTACTCTTTAGAAATTTACATTTTTTAACAAACTGGAACATATAGGAACCATTGAACTTAGAGCACCAATGTTTCTTAACAAGATTATCAAAATCCTTCCTAACACACCACATTTTTTCAAACCTAAACGGGGGAATCTTTTGAACAACTATATTATCAATATTAACCATAATTTGAACATGATCGGAAGAATTAAAAACATGATTGTATAGAGTAGCATTTGGAAACAAATTAATCCATGAAGTACTAACAAGAGCCTTATCTAAACGCTCAAACACATTATTTTCACCACTAATTTTTTTTCTCCAAGTAAATTGGTTTCAAAACAACTAAGAGAACTTAAGAGATTATTTATACGAGTTAAGCGAGAAAAATTAAACTTAGCACCATATAACTTATCTGAATTGGAACTTGTTTAGTCTCCTTGGCTTGCAAGTAAACTATTATCCCTCAAGATATTCTTCAATGGAGACTTGTGCAACGATGTCCTAGTCAGATAAATCCGATCCTGAGCTCTGTTCCCAAACCTGCAAAAAAGGGACCCACCCTGGAGGTTTGGGTGGTGGTTCCCCCTCCGAAGCTTAAGTCAGGTATCAGGAGTGGAATGGAAAAGTAGAGATAGAGAGAGAAAGTGAGAGAGAATTTCTCTAGAGTAAGGGCACACTATTCAATGAATTACCTTTCTCCTGATTTGAAGGGGAGTATTTATAGTGTTTGAGATCTGATTATTGCCTTTTTAGGTTACTCTAGATTAAGGGCTCCTGATTGGCTAGGCAATCAGAACATGACACGTGGTAGGCAAGGATTGGGAGTTGATCATTAACCAATCACATGCAGCCTTTTCTTGGGTTTTGGGCCCTGAGTATGTTTCAGGCGAAAAGGTGGGCTTTTACTCTTTTCTCAGTAAAACTCAGAGTTTAAGCCTCTTTTTCACTCCTTTTGAGGGGACACGTGGATGCTCCCGATGCATCCACGTGTCTCCTGGAGAGCCGTCGATTATTTAGGCTACAACAGAACTTAATTCATTGAAGTCCCCTAAAATGATAAATGGGAGAGAGAAATTAATAACATAATTGATAGCTTCTATCCAAAACTCATTCTTATCTTGAGCTCCTGCCGGAGCATAAATAAAAATGGCAGTAAAGAGTAAATCAGGCACAAGATAACGAATATTACAAGCCACAAACTGCACTGATTTAATACAATAGTTAGAGAAAAAGGCTTAATATGATCATCTTTCCATAAAAGCCATAAACCACCAGACATGCTGAGGGTGGGGAAATCTTCAAAAAACTTGAAACCTGAGCTTCTCAAACATACATTAGAGGGACATTTCACAGTTTTAGTTTCACATAACATGAAAATAGAGATGTTATTTACATTACAAAAATTCTTAACTTCAGCTAGAGCATTTTTCCTACCACATCCCCTTATATTCCAAAAGCCCATGGACATTTAAACATTAAGCACTAAAACACCAAACCCGGACTAGGCACGGTTTCTCTTCAAAGTAGAGGAGGCTGAGTCCTCACGCCATAGCTTATCCTTCTCTTAGATGAAGACAGGGAAGAGTCATGCTCAACACCCATTGCCTCAATATTCTTAACAATGGAACTCTCAGAGGTGATAGAGTTAAAAGATTTATCAGTCTAGGACTGATAGCCATTAACAGATGGATCAACATGAAGCAACAAAGTTGCATTCTCCACATCTGACTCAAATAATGATTTGTCATTCTGCTCAAACCCAGCAAGGGAGGAAATTGATTATCATTATAATATTCAGGATACACAACTTATAAAGGGAGAAGAGATAAGATATCATGCACAATATCACCAGCAATGGCTGGAGCAAACTCCTCACCTGACTTCTTTCCCTCAGAGAGAGGGGGCTCCAACATAGACTGTTGCAACTCTTTATTAGATGGACAAAGCTTAGCAAGGGGCCCCATAGGCTCATCATCAAATTCAGTATCACTATCATCCACTCTACCATGAGAAGCAGCTAACATCAAGGCCTTACCTTTGCCTTTACCATGTCCAGCAGTAGAAGGATGAAAACCAGCAACAACAGACTTACTTACAGCTTCTTTAAAAATAATACCAGAGGGTTTCTTTGGAACAACAACAGAAAATTTACCAGCCTGACTATAAGAATCAGCATAGCCTGAATTTCTCACCAAGGTTTTAGGTTTTGCTGGCACAAGATTAGCCTGCTCAGTCCAAGTGCCATCATAATCTTGCTTAGAAGCCTTAGAGAGAATTTCAGTGAGAGATTTTTGCTTTGGATTCTTCAGTAAACACACTTTAACCTCCCTCTGGGGAGCATTCAAGAGAGGGCACTTATCAATAGCATGATCATCATTACCACAAAACGAATAACATGAGGAAAAGTCCTCATACCACACAATATAGCCACAAGTTTTCCCACCAGACCTCTTCACCTCAGCATACTCTAACAGAAACTTAGTTATATTTACTCTCATACATGCCCTAGCAAACCTAATTTTATTCCTTAAGAGAGATCTAGCATCCAACTTCCCAAGGGAACCAACATTCTTAGACGCTAAAAAACTAGCAACATACTGAAAGTTCAACAACTTAGTGGGGAACCTAGGGATACAAACCCAAAGGTCAACCCACTTAATCTCTTCAAGATATGGATCAAAGTCAGGCTTCCATGACTGAATGACAAATAAATCACCTTGGACATGCCAAAAACTTTCAGACCACACCAAAAACAAGTCATTTGGATTAGCAACACGAAGTAAAATCCAATGATTTCCCATTTCAAGATACTCTATATCACCTTTAATAAACTTCTAGTCAGACTTAGTTTTTGAAATAATAGTACGAATATCAAGGGGAGCCCCCAACATTTTGCCAACTAAACAAGACTTTGATAAGTCATCAATATCCTTTTGCACTTGAGACAAATCATCAAGAATAATTGACTCAGAACTAGTACTAGAAAGAGGGGGGTTAATATCACAAGCAATATGAGGAAAAGAGTTATTACCAGCAATCTCACAGTTTAAACAATCAGACCCAATAGAAGTATTAGCATCCAAACTAGTTCCCCCAACCACAGAAGGATTTGAGAGAATAGCATCTGTAAAAGAGGGAGGATCAGCTATCATCCACACACATAAGACTTTCACAATAACAATTTCACAGTTTAAATAGAGAGACATAAGAGAGAATAATCATGAGAATACATCAAACACACTAACCCACGAAGGGTTTAAATATGACTTAGGGTTTGCATGAGCCAACCACCAATACACTATCGTAAAGGAGAGAAAGATGTTACTTACCATCGCATTAAATGCGAGCCATACCCGCAAATCAATTTCCTTGCCATAAACCTTCTTAGCACGCCAATTACTGATGAAATGAAGGACAATCATCACTCTGGAGCAACAGGACATAACATAAACACTCAGAAAACTCACACTCCTCACTAACCCTCTCTGAATTGCATTAAATGCAAGCTAAATTTACTCACACTGAAAAGCCCTAATTCAAACTGAAACCCTAGAAAACTAGGAGAAATTTCAATTAACCCTAAGAAAGAGGGGTTAATTAGACTAAAGCAAACACTTCCAGGCTGTAAAGTAGGACCGAGCCACCACATTAATAACTTTAATTAAGAACGAACTCTACCCCTACGAGAAGTACAATATCCATCATTACTGCGATTTCTAGAAGATTTAGAAGCCAAAAGGACAAAACTGATCGCAATTAGTTGGCAAAAATTTGGAAAAGCCAACGTTACTAACAAGAAACAGAGATTAACACAGGATAAAATCGAAATCGGATGAGCTTTAGCAATCAAATTGGGGATTTTTTATTGTATAGGGTTTCTAGGGTTCGGTAAATTAGGAATAAGGGCTTTCCACCTTTTTTTCCTTTTCTTTCTCTAACTAACTTTCTCTATCATCTTTACCTATCAACATCGGTATGATTTGAATCTAGTCAACATATTTCTTTTAGGAAATTTTGTTAATAAATACTCCCTCTGTCCCTAAATAGAGTTCCCATTTTTCCATTTATGTCTGTCCTAAATAGATTTTCCATTTCCTTATTTGGTATGAGTCCACCAATTAAATTATTATTTAGCTTTCATTTTTTATTATATTACCTACTTCCCCACATTCTCTGTCCTCAATAAATAATTCATGAATAGTCTAACAACTTCAATTTTTTTATTCTGGTTTAATACAACTAAGGTCCAATTTATGGTTTCTCCTTGATACTTGTGCCCAAAAGAAATGGGAACTCTATGTAGGGACGGAGGGAGTACCACACTTTGGGTACTTTTTTGAAATAAATACCTAGGTTGTCTGAAATTTTATATAAATACCAACTTTCTGCCATTTCTTTTGGAATCACTACCACTTAATAGATTTTCGCAAAACCGTTAGTTTTACTCCGTTAGTGGCATGTGAAATTACCTTCTTACCTTCCATTAATGTCCTCCAACACCACCACCACCAAAACTCCACGAGACTCACTACCCTCACGATCCCCTTCTCTCTCCTAACCACCATTACGAGGTGGTGATGGTTTTGTAGTTGGTTAGTATTGTGGCGTGGGTCGATTTTTTGGTGGGTGGAGGTGGTGGTGGATTTGTAGTTGGTTAGGATGGTGGGTGGAATGATTTTTGAGTGGGTGGAGGTGGTTGTGGTTTTGTAGTTGGTTATGGTTGTGAGTAAGTTGATTTTTAGTTCGGTGGGGGTGGTGGTGGCGGCAACGGTGGCAAGCATGGTTGTTGCATGGTAGGGGTGGTGGTGGTGGTGGGGAAGGGCAAAATCGTAATTTCACGTGCCACTAACAGAGCAAAACTAAAATTTTTGCAAGATTACGCTAAGTGGTAGTGATTCTAAAAAAATTTAGTCAACTTTGGTATTTATATAAAATTTCAGACAACCTAAGTATCTATTTCAAAAAGTGCCAAAGTATGATATTTATTGACAAATTTTCCTTTCTTTTAAGAAAAATGATATTGATTTTCCCATAACCTACGAAAAATTAAATAATATTAATTATATATAAAGGGTTTAGTCGTGTCATTGTAATCATTTGCAATCGAAACCACAGGTAGAAAAATGACAATTTGAGAGAGTGATATTACCTTGCATGCATAACTAATGGATCCCTTTATCTCTCTTTAATTTTCTTCCCATACCAGAGGCGGACCCACGTGGATCCTGGGTGGCACGTTCCCCTCATTGTTTAAAAAAATTATTAGTATTTATAAAAAAAAGTAAAAAAAAATCGTGTGGTATAACTTGCGTGTCGCAGCTCTCCGCCTCTTCGTGTACTACTAATACTTCCCAAATTCCAAACAAGTCCCACTTCCCAAAACATTATAAAACCTAAAAAAGAACTTTTGGAATCTGCCATGCGACCTTGAAAACTGAAATAATAAATGACAATTTGGTGAAAGGAAATTGCGCCACATCTCACATGAAAATTCTAAGATGGTCTTGTTTAGTATGCTTGTCCAGCAAGTAAACTTATTTCCCTTAGATGTTCTTCACTTGGAGACTTGTCCAACGATGTTCGAATCTAGCCAATCCGAACCTAAGCTTCGTTCCCGAACCTGCAAAAAGGGACTCACCCTGGAGGTTTGGGTGGTGGTTCCCCCTCCGAAGCTTAATTCAGGAATCAGGAGTTTGAAGGAAAAAGTAGAGATAGAGAGAAAGTGAGAGAGTATTTCCACAGAGTAAGTTTACACTGTTTGCATTCAATTACCTTTCTCCAGATTTCTGGGGTATTTATAGTGGTTGTGATATGACTGGTGTCTTTTCATGGTACCCTAGAATAAAGGCACCTGATTGGCTAGGCAATCAAATCACAACACTTGGCAGGCTATGGTTGGAGATAGATCATCAACCAATCACCAGCAACCATTTTAGGGGTTTGGGCTTTGACTAACCTTTGGGCCAGAAAGCGAGCCTTTTTCTCTCACCTGAGCAGAACCCAATGGTTAAACCATCTTTCAGTATTTCTTCTGGTGGGACACGTGTACGGTCCAGATGGAACCACGTGTCTCAAATAGAGCCATTGATATTTTAGGCTACAACATTTGCCCCTAAAAGGGTTTTTACCGTTGGCCCATACGACGGTTAAGGCCCTTTTACCTGAGGAAGCTACCTTAAATTCAAAAAAAAGGCAAAGACGCGCCATTTTTTGGGCCTTACCGGTCATCTTCGATCGTTTTAATCATTCCCGGTCAACTTCTAACCGGCTCAACAGGTTTTTCACCCCCCTATATATATGCTTTGTTTGTCTTCATTTAATCATTTCACACCTTGAGAGAAACTTTTCTAGAGAGAGAGGCTCTGCATTTTTCTAGAGAGAGAGAGTGATCGTCCAATCGCCGTTTCTTCACCGAATCGTCCAAGCATTCCGTCAGGTCTCTTTTCTTTCATCTTTTTTTTTCTCTTTATTCTTTATTTTTTCTTATAAAATCAATAAAATGGATTCCTCTTCTTCGTCAAACAATCGTGGCCGATCAAGAGTTAGCCTTGACCCTAGAACCGATAGTATTTCTTCTTCGGCGCATTCTAGAGTTGGGCCTATTCTGGCCAAATATGCATTTTTTTTATGGTTTTGGCCGGCAAAGTAAGACGACCCAGTCTTTACTTGTGCAGGGTAATCTGGTGTGCGTCAAGCAAACTGCCCGTCTAAGACGAAGAATAATTCTCCCATCTTATAGTTCTGAAATGGAAGAATCGACTGGACGAGTTCCAGATGAAATGAGAGAGACCCAAAGGGCTCAGCCTTTGGCCGGGCCTACTTCCCCCGATAACAGTGCTGGGGAGAATCTTAAAATAAACCCCGAGGCCAGTCCGTCGGGTAGGGACATCGACATGGAAGAAGCCATCGAAGGTAATATAGAGGGTGATTCTGGCTCAGCTGAAGAATCGGACGAGCCCTCTACCACTTCGTCGGAAATTAGAAGATGCTTAGGTCCTCTTTCTGACCCTGCCTTTATCTTAGTTAATCGTAAATGGCTAGAGAAAATAGGGCTTGATCCCAACTACTTGTCCACCTATATGCGGGGTGTTAATGAGCCAGGGTGGCTCGCAAACTATTCGAGCTCGGCTCGGTCAAAGCTCGGTCAAAGCTCGGCTCGATAGGGCTCGACTCGAGTTCGGGTTCGGCTCGAGACCTTAACGAGTCGAGCCTGAGCCCCCTTAAGTTCGGCTCGAAAGTTCGTGAACAAGCTCGAAAATATTTTAGATAGTTTTTATGTAAAATAGTAATGTCCCACATCGATAGAGAAAGTACACACCAACCTTGTTTTCCCTATATAATCTTATTACCCTTTAAATCTTTAATTCTACTTCTTGTTTGACTTGTGTTATTTATAATGTTAGACTTTATATGAAGTCCTCCATTTGTAAATATAAAATTAATTCTTCAACTGTAATTTAAGTGAGGCCAACAACATTTGCAAATTTATTAGAACATATAATAAAATGCACTCTTCTTGTTAAGCATAATTATTTGGTTCGGTTATATACCCCACATTTAGAGGAAGTAAGAGAACATTGCACTTTCAAATATATTAGTAAAATGAGTTGTTGTAGCGGTAGTAGCAAGCAAGTCTTCTGCTGGGATTTTGAAACTCCCACATCGGAGAGGAATAAAATGTGTTGTTGTAGCGGCAGTAGCAAGTCTTCTACTGGGATTTTAAAACTCCCACATCGAAGAGGAAGCAAGGGCCACGAGGGATTGATGTATATAAAAGACTTGTATAGAGTTGTGTGGAGTGTATGAATGATGGGCCTTGCATACTGAATGATGATAAGCCTGACATCTATTTTTGTCAAGAGTTTGACAAGATTTCATTGGGCTATATACATACCAAAGCCCGGTGAATATGGGTTAAGCTTGACTTTTTTTTTATAGTTTAAAATTCTGAGTTCTCGAGCCGAGCCTCGAGCCGAGCTTGGGATTGATTTTTTCGAGCCCGAGCCGAGCCTGAATTTTCGAGCTCGACGAGCTTCGAGCTAGAGCCGAGCTCGACCTCAACCATTCTCGAGCCGAGCCGAGCCGAGCCGAGCCGAGCTTGGACATGTTCGGTCTCGGTTCGGCTCGTTAATACCCCTATATATGCCCATGCCGGGTTTCTCCTTCGTCATACCCAATAAAGAGGCTACGATTCTGAGTGCTCCCAGGAAGTACTTTGCCGTCTACAAGCTAGCCTTGGACGCGGGGTTGAGATTTCCCCTTCATGAGTTTGTAGAACAAGTGCTTAGGCATTATAGCATCGGCCACAATCAATTGGCGCCTAATGCCTGGTACAACATTTTGACCTTCATAGCCGTCTGCGAGCTGCGTGGCTTGGCCCTTTCTCTTCCGGCTTTTACCCATATTCACTATGCAGCCAAGGTTCTAGGGGCAGTGGACGGAACTTGGCTCAGCATCTGCAACCGCCCCGACTTCCTTACCGCTTGGGGCAAACCTTCGAAGATGCACGACTGGAAAGCCGACTTCATCTTTCTTAAAGCAGCCAACGACCACGTCACTGAGGGCTACTGTTTTTATAACCGGGCTGTTGCGCATACTGGGCGAGGGAAGTCCTTTTTGGAGTTAGAGGACAAGTTTGACGAGGAGGTGGTGGAATACTTTAAAATAAAAGAGTATTCCAGACCAGATCACACATCCTTTAAAGGGCCAACTAACTGGATTCCCTTTAAAGATATGTTTTATGATGATAACTTCTTGGTCGCCGCCGGCTTGCGGTTGTCCGAGGATAGAGGTATAACCTCGGAACTCCCAAGTAAAATGCCCCGTCCAAAAAATGTGTGTTGGGCTAACCCATTGTTTCTTTTTTGTAGATACACCCAGAACACTCCTCAAAAAAATCTTGGACGGGAGACATCAGCATGTCCAAGTTCACTGATAACTTGTGTAAGGAGTTCGCCAAGACTAGTGCTAAGAAAATGGCTGAAACCCTGGTAAATAAGTTTTTTTTTTCTTTTTGTTGGACGAGGATCGTTCTGGCCCGTCCAATATTGATTTCAAATACTTGGACGAAAATCACCCGAAGAAGGAAGGCGTCCATGCTTGGACGACCACCTTCTCCGGGTCTTTCTCGTCTGAGATGTTTAATGGCCATGGACGAGGATCATTTGGGTTCGTCCAAATTGATTTCCAACACTTGGACGAAAATCACCCGAAGAAGGAAGGCGTCTGGCGGGGCGCGGATGTGTCGTTGTGCACCGCACCCGGCCAAAGATAAAATTTCTCCTACTCTCTTTTACACTAAGATAGTATAATGGAAGTAGGGATCGTATCCACAGGGAAACAGGGACGAGTTTAATACTTAGCGTGATTCAAAACCTAGATTAAGCTAAGGGCCGAGAAACCTAATAACAAGGGGGGTTTCAAGTAGATTATAAATAAACTACAACTAACTAGCATAATTAAATAAAATGTGAAATCAATATAGGAAGATCTTGAATCCGATTAACATCCACTTCAATTCATTATCGATCATTTAACCTCGACTCTAATTAATTCCATAATTATCTATTGCTGAGAATTAATCTCGTGTTCTCCTTATTCTTAGTTGAATAGCACGATCAGCGTGACTATAAAACCCTAACTAAAGGATAACCTAGTCCGATAGCGTCTAAGTTCAATCCAATAACAACAATAAACACAGAGAACCAACAGACCTGCTAACGTCATACAAGCGATAAACATTCAACAGTTGATTCAATTTCCCCAAGAAATAACCAAGACGATCAGCATCTAAGTTACTCCCTAGTTTGCTACCAATTGATAAAAGAATAAAACAATCCGATTCTATTCTTAAATCTAGCATTAGATTAATTACAAAATCAAACTAGTAACGTTCCTAGCAAAATCATGCAAAAATCATAGAAAACAATCATAGAAAATAAACCATAATCAAAGGAACTAAATAGAGAGGAAAGATCTCACAATAATGCTTGAAGCTCCATATTAATCTCGTTCAAGAACGGTTCAAGCTACAATCGGCATAGCATAAGCCAATCCCATAATTGAAATCTCCTAAAACTAAACTAGAAAATAAAAACTAAAAAGAGAAGACAACAAGAGAGGAGTGGAGTTTTGGAGACTCCCTCTCCTTGTGGCTGCTGCCCCCTAGGTCCAAAAATAGAGTTTAGTATTTATACTAAAGCTCAAAAGTCAGCCGACATTTACACCGACCTAGGGGTCGCGAGGTGCGAGTCTGGTCGCACCGTGCGAAGAGTACTCTGCCTTCCAACACGAGCTGAAGAGCTGGGGCAGGCCAAGAGGTCACACCGTGCGAAGTATCTCGCGAGGTGCGAGCAAGCAGGTCGCGAGTAAACTCAAAAATGAGAATCACCAAATAAATCATCACCCAAGCCATCGACACCAACCTACACTCTCCATCAACTATATCATCATCATCACATCTTAACAACATCCACTCAAAACCTAAACGTAAGGGACGATTATTCCCCCACACTTAGATTCAAGCTCACCTGAAATATATAAAGACGTAACAACAACAATAACCAGCAACGCCAACAAACATCAAAATGTCAGCTCATGTCACACTAAACTATCAGCTCTCCCAAACCTCCAAAAGATGATCTAAAACTACTACTACTACAACTAACTTAGAATAGCAAGCCATGGAACAAAGACAAAAAGGGATAAATATCCATGCTTACTCCCAAAAACAAACAATCAACCAAAAGAATGTGAAAGCCAAAATAAATCTTCACAAAATCAAGGATGAAATAACCAACCCAACCCGAAAACGCTTTCCACCTTATGACACCATCTCCGGCAAATGAGTTTTCAAAGTACAAAATTCTCTCTTAATCTCTCATTTTGCCTAGGAGCCCTTTCGGGTTTTCATCCTAGCTTCTCACATTTTTTTCATCTCTCTTCTTTTTCCGGCTCACAAAACTCACTCGCTCAACTAGCTCTTTTTTTGCATAAGCCGCCCTTTCGGGTTTTCGACCTATCCGAGCCCCCAATTTTGCCCGAGTCGCCAGCCCTTGCGGGTTTTCAACTCAGCGGGATTCACTTCATCATCATTTTTTTTTATTATTATTATTATTTTTTTTCATTTTTTCAAATTGAAAGTAATAAATACAACATAGATACATGAGAATGAGAATACCCTCCCCCCTACTTAAACTACACATTATCCTCAATGTGACGACAATGAAAAGAAAAAGGAAACTGAAAATGGGGGGGTGGAATAGAAAATCGAGCAAATCGAAGATCGAATGCTCAAGACTCATGAAAAGCAATCCGTCAAACTCAAATTTCTTAACAACACCAACTCAAATCTCATAACTCAACTCACAACCCTCTCCCTCGAATCACTCAAACAAATGACAAGTTCAAAAGTTTTGAATTTGTGAGATTTTCACCTAGCTCAAGAGATCGAAAAGATTCATTAACAATCTCAACCCTCTAGTTGTACCAACTCCTAGCTATTGAAGTCCTCCCAACGGGTTTTCTTTTGTGGATTTTGGTTCCAAGCGGATTAAGATTGGTTGTGGATCTTTTTAGTGGGTGGGCGGTGGGTGAAAGAAAATTTGTTGTGGTGGTGGAAATTTGATGAGAAAATAAAGGAAAAGAAAGAAAATAAAAGGGGTCTCGGGTTGCCTCCCGAGAAGCGCTGTTGTTTAAAGTCGTGAGCTCGACTTAGTACCTTAGGCTTAATCGTTGGGTTGTGCTCCATGTGTGACAATGGTGGTTCCATGTCAATCTCCACTTCAAGTACCTGCAAAATTGATTGAGAAAGACTCTTGCAATGCATCGTTAATACCTAGCTTACTACAACATGGTTGAGCATATAACATCAGATTATATCCAAAACCTAGCATTAAGTCAACAACAAACATCAACTAGAAGTACTCCTAGCTAATCCAAGTCATGACCATTAATATAAATGTGTAAAGCTAGACAATAACCAAGATATAGAGTATGAGTCAATCAACCATTCCCAAGAGAGTTTAAGCAACAAGTTCCATGCTTCTTGTCCAAAATACAAAAGTGAAATACTTAGAGCTCAATGGAAGATGAAAACTAGAAACTAAAACAAAAAGGGAATTCTTTATATGAGTGGCCAACCAAAAAAAAAGAGCACAAGCAATACCATCCAAAAATCACGCTAAATACAAACAAGTAACACCGTTTCCCCGGCAACGACGCCAAAATTTGGCAGGGCGCGGATGTGTCGTTGTGCACCGCACCCGGCCAAAGATAAAATTTCTCCTACTCTCTTTTACACTAAGATAGTATAATGGAAGTAGGGGTCGTATCCACAGGGAAACAGGGACGAGTTTAATACTTAGCGTTATTCAAAACCTAGATTAAGCTAAGGGCCGAGAAACCTAATAACAAGGGGGGTTTCAAGTAGATTATAAATAAACTACAACTAACTAGCATAATTAAATAAAATGTGAAATCAATATAGGAAGATCTTGAATCCGATTAACATCCACTTCAATTCATTATCGATCATTTAACCTCGACTCTACTTAATTCCATAATTATCTATTGATGAGAATTAATCTCGTGTTCTCCTTATTCTTAGTTGAATAGCACGATCAGCGTGACTATAAAACCCTAACTAAAGGATAACCTAGTCCGATAGCGTCTAAGTTCAATCCAATAGCAGCAATAAACACAGAGAATCAACAGACTTGCTAACGTCATACAAGCGATAAACATTCAACAGTTGATTCAATTTCCCCAAGAAATAACCAAGACGATCAGCATCTAAGTTACTCCCTAATTTGCTACCAATTGATAAAAGAATAAAACAATCCGATTCTATTCTTAAATCTAGCATTAGATTAATTACAAAATCAAACTAGTAACGCTCCTAGCATAATCATGCAAAAATCATAGAAAACAACCATAGAAATTAAACCATAATCAAAGGAACTAAATAGAGAGGAAAGATCTCACAATAATGCTTGAAGCTCCATATTAATCTCGTTCAAGAACGGTTCAAGCTACAATCGGCATAGCATAAGCCAATCCCATAATTGAAATCTCCTAAAACTAAACTAGAAAATAAAAACTAAAAAGAGAAGACAACAAGAGAGGAGTGGAGTTTTGGAGACTCCCTCTCCTTGTGGCTGCTGCCCCCTAGGTCCAAAAATAGAGTTTAGTATTTATACTAAAGCTCAAAAGTCAGCCGACATTTACACCGACCTAGGGGTCGCGAGGTGCGAGTCTGGTCGCACCGTGCGAAGAGTACTCTGCCTTCCAACACGAGCTGAAGAGCTGGGGCAGGCCAAGAGGTCACACCGTGCGAAGTATCTCGCGAGGTGCGAGCAAGCAGGTCGCGAGGTGCGACCTAGCTCGCGAGGTGCGAGCTGCCTCGGTCCTGCTTGCTGCGAGCATGCGCGAGAGCTGGGCATCGAGCCTGCTGGGCGATGATGCGGCTGGGCCTTGCGGTGCTGTTTGGGCGAGGCTGCTGGGCATGCGATGCTCGCGAGAGCTTGGTGCGGCTGTGATGGGCTAGGTGCTGCTTTGCGATGATCGCGCACGAGAGCTGGGCAGGCTTGCTTGCTGGGCTTGCGATGATGGGCGATGATGCTGGCTGCTCGGTAGGCTTGGTGTTATGCTCGGCTACGGCTTGCGGCGATCCTTGATTGGAACATGTGGTGACGCTTGGCAAGTATAACGATGTTGAGTCGTTCCAAACACTAATGCTTCTAGGAGCTCGGAACTTTCAACTTTAACTATAATTAATATACAAAATTCCGAACTTCCGCTAAGAGCTAAATAAAACGCAAACGTTAACAATTATGATCAAGACCCTTAGCAAAAAGCACCCAAAATATAATATAAACACCGTATAACTTGAGCGTATCAGCGTCCATGCTTGGACGGCCACCTTCTCCGGGTCTTTCTCGTCTGAGTGGTTTTGATGGTCTTGGACGAGGATCATTTTGGTCCGTCCAAATTTGGACGGCTTCCTGCTTTGTACCACTATCGTCTGGGCATGAAGAATACTTTGGACGAGGTTCCCTTAGGAAAAATGAGGTCGTCCATACTTGGACGCCTTCCTTCCTCAGGTGATTCTCGTTCGGAGCTCAATAGTTCAATCATAGTTTTGTTCTTTGGACGATCAGATTATTAACTTGGTTATTTTTGCAGAAGAGTGCCCCAACCAACAAGGCCCCGCCTGGGAAATCTTCTTCGTCCAAGAAGAGACCTACACCGGCCGGGATCGCCTTGCGACCAAAAGCCTAAGGGCTTCACTAAGAAGAAAACGGAGAAGGCTACTCCGTCTGGCAAGGGAACTGGAGAGAAGACCATTCATCCTCCAAAGGACAAGGTCCTGAAGGAGGAGCCGTCCGCTGATTCCCCGGATGTGGGGGAGAAGGGTTATGTTCCTGCTGATTAGTTGGCCATAATTCCAGCTGATCAAACTGAGACCCTTCCAGACTCGGCTATGGCGCTGGTTGTTCCGTAGGCAGGGACGACTACTGACAACATACCAGGCTTCAGCGGCTCGATGGCGAAGTGAGTTGCCCAGATGTCGTTGTTTATTAGGACGACATCCTTATCTTCGGGTGAGTCGTATTATCCAAATAGAGTTAGGACGGTGCGGGTCGACGGACGTTCAATGAGTCCGTCCAATAGACAAGCCATAATCATTCCTATTAAGAGAACTGACTCCTCCCTTCTTTCAGATAAGGGCAAAGAACCAGCTTCATCTGCGGCTGCTCCCATAGTGGACTCTGACGAGAAGTCTTCTGCTGCTTTTGCAAGATGTCCAAGGCTGAGCGAGATCGGCTCAAACGGGAACTGTTCAAATGCTACCCTGAATCCTATATAAAGGGGTTGAGGGGAGCATCAGCAAGGCATGTGGGCTACATGTCACAACTTGCTGCTGAGGTACAGTTCGTTGCCGCTGTTGTTTTTATACTTGTACAATTCTTTTTACTTTATAACTCGTCTAATTACTTGTTTCATCTTCGTTGTTCCAGCTTCTGGCTCGTAGTATTTTAACTGAGGATTGGGCGAGGGAGCTTAGAAAAGAAAATAAGCATCTCGTCCACCAAGCTACGACGGCTGGCGACAAGGCCATGCACGACATTCAACTGGCGGAAACTCTCCACCGTCAATCAAGGGAGGCTTGGGAAACACGGTCGGCCACACTAGAGGCTAACATCCAGCAGTATCTCATCACCATCAACCAGCTGTACAAGGATCAGGATAAATTGAGACTGGCCTTGGACACCGTCTCAACTGAGTTGACAGGTGAGAGAGATCTCGCCACTTTGGCCGTTCAACTTAGAAGGGAGAATATCCTATAAGGGCTCGAAATGCTCGGCTGAAGAATGAAGCGACCCAGGCCTTTGATGACGCTAGAGAAGGCTTGAAGCAAGTCATTGGGACGTCCAAAGACTGGGCCGTCAAGGCTTTTGAGATGCTGGCAGAGCCTCATGAGGTCCCCATCTTTGTTCGGCGTCTGGAATTTCAGGAGAACGTTCACCGTGCAATGGTGACTGCTGAAGAGCCTCCTGAATTCTTGGAATCCGATGAAGAGGTTGCGGACGAGGACGGGTCTCCTGAGGACGACCAAGAAACTCCTGCTTAATGAGATGCCTAGTTTTAGGTTTATTTTTCTAAGTTTCTTGGCGTGTTTGCCGTCATAGCTTTATCTCGTCTTTTTGTTTTATACTGAACTGTAAGTCATTGTTTCAAGTATATAATGAAATGACCTTTTGCCAATGCTTGCCCTTTATATTTTCGCGCTTAAATTTTTATCACACACTTTGGACTCGTCCTGCCCTTCTTAGTCGTCATTGCCACTTATCATAGCAATAGATACATCTTGTTCTTATCTTTGGACGATCTTCTTACTTAAAGTATAGATAAGACTCGTCCTAACTTTTGAGCGGACTTTAAGCTTTGTGACGGAAAGGGTAAGTACCA
This sequence comes from Beta corolliflora, assembly GCA_947648045.1. Classification (NCBI taxonomy): domain Eukaryota; kingdom Viridiplantae; phylum Streptophyta; class Magnoliopsida; order Caryophyllales; family Amaranthaceae; genus Beta; species Beta corolliflora. Next base: position 510,527 of record CANSZD010000109.1, on the reverse strand, counting down.
TCCTTGTCTTTAGACGATCGTCAGACATTCCTAAGTGTAGCCAGGTATTTCTGAGACTCATCCTGATTTTTAGACGGTCTGCAGGCTTTGTTGTATCCCAGTTGTTTTCGGAGAGTGTGCCGTCCTTGTATTTGGACGGTTTCCCGGCTTGGTTAAGGGAAAGATGAGTTTTGTCCCTGTCTTTGGGCGATCTTCATACTTCCCTCAAAATAACCAAGTATAATTTTGATTCGTCCTTCAAACTTGGCTCGTCCTAAAAGTATAATTGTAATCTTTAGACTTCCCCCCTTCTTGAGCTTAGCGTATCCTGGTATTCAGGACGAGCTTTGCCCCAAGAAGGAAAGCGGCCAATATTGGCCGAGCTAACCTAAACTCCGTTGTTTAGGACGAGCTTAGTTATTTGTGGACGACCCATGCTTTGGCCGGCTTCCTTGAGGGAGCAACCCTCGTCTTAAAGTAGTGAACCCTTACTTAGCTCGTCCTAGTCTTTGGACGATCTTATTGAGAAAAGGTGAGTTTCGTCCTGTTCTTTGGAAGGTTTTCATCTTTCCTCGAAGAACTCAAGTAAAAATGTAGCTCGTCCTTATTTCTGGACGATCTTGAAAGTGTAATTGTGGCTCGTCTCTCATACTTGACTCGTCCTAAAAGTTCCACGGTTTTAGCTGTATCCCTCCCTTCTTGGGCTTATCTCATCCTTGTGCTCTGGACTAGCTTTGCACCAAGAAGGAGAGCGGCCAACATTGGCCGAGCCAACGTGAATTCTTCTATTTAGGACGAGCTTAAACATATGTAGGCAATTTATATATTGCTGTTTATGGACGAACCATGGTTTGGCCGGCTTCCTTGAGGAAGCAACGCTCGTCATGAAGTAGTGAACCCTTTACTACTTAGTTGTCCTTGTATTTCAGAGTAAGATTCCTTTACTAAGGCTTGCTTACTTCTGGACAGATTCCCTTTTAGAGACCTTGACGTATCTCTTACTAGAGATTTTTTTGTCAATTGGTTGGCCATATGTGTGATGCATCCTGTAGGTTTACTACACTTTGGCCGGTCTCTTTGAGGGAGTGATGTTCGTCAGAGAAATGGATATTCCCTGTTTTAATGTTTATTGTCAATCTTTTACTTTGGACGTTTTATTGTTCTTTGTAATTCTGTCTAAGTTAATGTCACTTTTAGACCACTAGACCAACTGGTGGTAAAAATGCCCCAAAGTGAACAACTTAGTAAAAAATAGAGGAACAATATAGGGAGAAAGTAGAAATTGTATTATATGAATTTTGTTTGACGAAGTGCCAAGATACATGTATACATTTCTAGTTCTATTTTCAGTGACGTGGCACTTGTTTTCGGTTACAAAGTACTGTAAAATTCATGCCGAGTAACTGAGTCAGACGTGGTACTTCTTCAATGTGTCTGAGTTCTAAGTGCGTTGTATTGGTCGTCCACCCATATCTTGGAGACGAAAAGTTCCGCTTCGCACTTCCTGGACTATCAGATAGGGGCCTTCCCAATTAGGTGTCTGTTTAGCCAGTTCCTTAGCTCGGCTAACAGCTTCCACCTTTATCAGAACCAAATCCCCTACCTTGAGCGGTCGCCAAGCAACTCTCTTGTTAAAGTCCCGAGCCATTCGCAGCTTGTACAATTGCATTCTTAGCAGTGCATTGCCCCTGACCTCTGGTACTTGGTCCAAGGCTGTGCGTAATGCTGCCCAGTTGGATTCTTCTGTGTACATCATCACTCTAAGGGTGGGTTCCTCAATCTCAATGGGCAAGACAGCTTCAGTACCATAGACCAACATAAAAGGTGTCTCTCCCGTAGAGTTTTTAGCCGTGATTCTGATAGACCATAGCACCAGCTGTAGCTCTTCTATCCATAATCCCTTAGCATTATCCAGCTTTCTCTTGATTCCATTTGATAGGATATTGTTGAATGACTCTACTTGCCTATCAAGCTTGTGGGTGGGCGACCACAGCCGAAGTGGGCTTTGATTTCCCTTTCCGCCAACCAATCTTTCAGCTTAGGCGTTTCAAACTGTGGGCTATTATCAAAGACGATGGACTGAGGCATGCCAAAGCGAGTAATAATGTTCCTCCAAATGAAGCCCTTGACGTCATTCGTTGTTATACCCCGCATGGCCTCGGCCTCTATCCATTTAGTGAAATAATCCACGGCTACAATTACAAACTTCTTTGCCCAGCGGCTACAGGGAAAGGTCCCAAAATATCCATGCCCCATTTGGCAAAAGGCAGAGGGAACATGATAGGAGTTAAGTAATTGGACGGCTTCTGATGCAGATTATTGTGCTTCTGACAACTGTCGCACTTCTTTGCGTAAACAAGAGCATCTTCCTTTAAGGTAGGCCAATAATACCCAGTCCTTAAAGCCTTTTCTCCCAATGCTCTTCCCCCAATGTGGGATGCACAAGCTCCTTCATGGAGTTCCTTCAGTACCTCTAGGCTATCTTCCCTGGTGATGCACTTGAGAAGAGGACGATTGAATGACTTCTTGTAAAGGGTCTCATCCTACAGTTCAAACCATTTGTCTCGGGATTTTACATACTTTGCCTCTACAGGGTCTGAAGGCAGTCGTCCTGTCTTCTTGTATTCTATTATAGGATCTATCCAAACTGCCCCTCAACTAAGAAACATGACTTGTTCTTGGTCAATGCTCTTTTTTGGTTTAACCTCCCAAAGCACTGTTCTTGGCGCATCACCTTCAGCCGAGCTGGCCAATTTTGAGAGAGCGTCTGCTTGATGATTTTCTGACCTTGGTACTTAGTCGAGAACAAATCGTTTCAATGGCTCAATCTCATCCTTGATCAGACGCATTTATTTGCTCATTGATGCTTCTTTACATTCGAAATCTCCATTGACTTGACTGACGACTAAGAGAGAGTCCGATTTGGCCTCAATCTCTTGAGCCCCAGCCGCCTTACACATCTTAATCCCAGCCAGAAGTGCTTCATATTCAGCTTCGTTATTGGACGCTTGGAATTGGAACCTTAGCGCATATTCAAACTTGTCTCCTTCTGGAGATTGACAAATGATTCCAGCCCCACATCCTTTGACAGTGGATGATCCATCCACCATGAGCGTCCAGTGCTTCCTTTGTTCAGCCGGATCATATATAGGTTCTATAGATGGCCGAGTAAGCTCAACTATAAAATCTGCTAAGGCTTGCCTCTTAATAGCTTTTCTTGATTCAAAAGATATGTCGAACATGATTAACTCAATGACCCACTTCAAAGATTCGTCCAACGGCTTCCATCTTTTGTAGAACTTGCCTCAGAGGTTGGTCAGTATAGACTATTATACTGTGAGCCAAGAAATAAGGCCTCAATTTTCTGCTTGCCATGACGAGTGCCAACCCAAACTTCTCGACCGGTGTGTACCTACATTCCGCGTCCTTGAGCACATGACTCACGAAGTATGTTGGGATTTGCACAGACTCTCTTCCAGCCAATAGAACAGCACTCACATCCTGTGGAGACACGGCCAAGTATACAAACAGTTTTTCCCCCTCGGCTGGACTGACCAACCTAGGTAATTGACGAAGATGATCTTTGCCCTGCTGAAGCGCTTGCTCAGCTTCTGCTGTCCATTCAAACTTAGCTTTTTTCTTGATAGTGGTGAAAAAGTGGTGACACTTGTCTCAAGACTTAGACAAGAATTGTCCAAGGGCTGTACCTCTTTGATTTTGGACGGAGACTTCATGTCAACAATGGCTTTGATTTTTTCGGGATTGGCTTCTATCCCCTTTTGATCAACTAGGAAACCCAAAAACTTCCCAGACAAGACGCCAAAGACACATTTTTGGGTTCAATTTCAGTTTGTACTTTCTGAGAGTTTCGAAAGTTTCCCTCAAATCACCAATATGGTCTTCCTCTTTCTGACTCTTTACTATCATATCATCAATATATGCCTCCATGTTCCTTCCCAACTGTGGCTGGAAGACAATATTAATCAATCATTGAAAAGTGGTCGGCGCATTACGGAGGCCAAAAGGCATCCTCAACCAGCCATACAACCCTTTCTCGGTAATGAAGGACGTTTTGTCCTGATCCTCTGGCCACATGGGGATTTGATGAAAACCTGAATAGGCGTCCATGAAGCTTAACAAAGCATGGCTAGCTGTGGAGTCCACCAGTCGATCCAACTTAGGCAAAGGTAAACTGTCCTTAGGACAGGCCTTGTTGAGATCAGTGTAGTCCACACACATCCTCCAGCTTCCATTAGGCTTTGGCACCATGACCACATTTGCTATCCATTCTGGATAATAAGTCTCTCTGATGAACTGTGATTCTAACAACTTCTGAACTTCCTGGCCGACCGCTTGATTTCTGGCTGGTCCTAAGTGCCTTTTCTTCTGACGCACTGGCTTCATACTTGGATCAACATTCAGCCGATGCACGGCTATGTCTGAGTCTATTTTGGGCATCTCTTCAACACTGTAGGTAAACACATCTTGGAATTCCTTGAGCAAATTTATCAAAATGCCCCTTCATTCAGGGGTAAGAGAAGATCCAATCTTTAAGGTTCTTTCTGGACGAGCATGGTCCAAGTAAATGTCTTCTGGATCATCTACAGGCTCTAGACGTTCAAGTGCCACGCCCATGATGGCCATCAGTTCTCCAGACGAGGGTAACTCTTCCTTGACGGGTACATACTTCCTTTTCATGCTGGGAAGGTGTTCAGACGTTTTACTTGAGGGAACAACCGGCGTCTGAGGACTATCAATTGTCATCCTCAATGAGGTCACTTGGTCCTTTACAATTTCGGACGTTTTCTTTCGCCAGCGACCTTCGTCTGGTCCTGATTGCCTGCTCTTCATGACGACGGCTTTAGGGTAGTTAGGTAACATTCCCTAGCCGCCTGCTGATCTCCATACAAGTAGCCAATTTGACCACCATCACACTCAAACTTCATAAGCATCAAGTGAGTTACTATCACAACTTTAACATGATTCAGAGTTGGCCGTCCAAGTATGACATTATAGGCTATCAAATCTCGAACAACCAAGAACTTGATGAACAAAGTCCGTGAGGCCTCCTTCTCTCCAACTCGGACGGGCAAAGTAACTGTTCCCATAGGGTGAATGATTCCTCCCCCAAACCCTATGATGAGATGGTGGACGGGAACCAAGTTCTTCTCGTCAAACTTCAATCTAGACAAGCAATCTGCACGAATGATGTCTGTCGAGCTTCCAGTGTCAATCAGAATTCTTCTTACTCTCAAGTTTGCTATCTTCATTTTTACAACCAAAGGGTCATCATGGGGAGTTCTCAGCTTCCCCCAATCTTGCTCACTAACTACCACCTTTGGGAAGGGCTCGGCCTTTGTCTGATCAGTTAGTGAGACTTGGGCGAGCTCCCTGAGATAGTTTTTGTGCCCTCTATTGGTTGGTCCTCCAGAGGCAAATCCTCCTGAAATGACAAGAACAACATCTTCGTCGGTGCTCTCACTTTCCTTTTCTTGCTCCGCCGATCATCTTTCCTCTCGAAACTTCCCTTCCCCCTTAGCAAGTATGAGTTCATCTTTCCTTTTCGAGCTAAATCCTCCAAAGCCCTCTTAAGGTGTTTACATTCATTGGTCTCGTGACCGCAGCCTCCTGTGGAAAGTGACAAGATTTGCTCTTGTCCCTATTTCTCTAAGGAGTCTTCATCTCACTGGAGCCTTCATCTCATATTGGTCCTTTATCTCCATGAGAATAGAGTATTGGTCCTTGCCTTGAATTCAATGGGGTTGGATGAAGGCTCGCATTCTTTCCTCTTGCTTCTCCCGGGACAGTAGTGGTGGAGGTTATGGCCCAAGTCTCAGCCTTTTGGGGTTGCTCTTCTTTGGCTGAGCAACCTCTTGGCTCTTGGACTCGGGGTGCTTGCCTCAGCACATACTTCGGTGGCGTATATAAATGCTTCGGCTTCCTTAAAGCTTCAAGAAGAGTGGTGATTTTCTTCTTAACAAGATCGAACTTAAAACTTCCCGGCCTTAGCCCCCGATAAAGGCGTCAAAGGCCACACCATCATTGAGATCTTGAATCAAGGGCTTCTAGATTAAATCTTTTAACAAAACTTCGAGGGCTTCCTTGGGTCCTTGGGACGACCTTACCCGAGTGCATGCTTGTTTTTTTGTTCTTAGCGATTGGCAACAAAGTGACTAGTGAATAGGTAACCGAGCTCGCTAAAATTGTTGACCGAATTAGGGGGAGATTGTTAGACCACTTCCGAGCTACTCCTTTCGGAGTAAAACCAGGGAAGTTCTTACACCAAGTAAGCATCATCCATCGCTGACGTACATCCGATGCTTATAAGCGGATAGGTGATCGTGTGGATCGTAGTTCCATCAAAGGGTTCTATGGTAGGGAGTTTTACCTTTGGGAAGGGGGGGCGCATCCATGATCCCCGGCCGAGAATGGGGTAGGCCGGTTGATCCGGAGAGCTCCCAACTGGCCCTTCAATGGGTATGAACTCCTTCCGTGTTCTTTAACACAGGGTTAGATGAAGTGTTTCTGCAGGGGATGGACGCCTATAAACCATTGGCCGAACCACCGTTTTCTCTTGTCTTGGACCGAACAAGAGAAGGGCCAAGACTTCTTCCTTCGTTCGGATGGTATCCTCAAAGGAGGGTCTCTCAAGTACAAGTGTAGACCCTGTGGCCGACCGTTGTAATGCAGCAGCTTTCTTTGCCTCTAGGTATTCCCCGGCATCTGTTTCCATTCGGTGCCCATTTGAACGAACATCATCCTGGGTCCTAACCACCAGGTTCCAGTCCATCTTCCTTCGCTGCTCACTAACTTCTTGCTGCTTTTCTCTGGCTGTTCTCCTAGAGGGTTCCTGACGAAGAGGTCGACTTGGACCTGGACGGTTCTCCTAGGAACGCCCCCTAAGAGGAATTGGATTGTTAGCTGCTAGCTCCGGATTTATATGGAAAAACAACATGTTGTTCTTGATTTGTTCCTGGACGACTGCTGCCATCTTAGTCTGAAAATCATACAAGACGTTCTCAAGATGGGCAGCAGTCGCTGGACGTTCTAGATTCTCCTGAATAACAGGTTGTTGGCTTTGTCCAGGGACATTGATGATGAACGGAAGTTTATCCCTTCCTCGAGGCGGTCTCTTATGATCTACTTTATCTTCGACATTGATCTGAAAACTTCGATTTCTAGCCACGTTGGACGATTGACAGTCAGTCATCGTTGCGTCTCCCCACAGACGGCGCCAAATGTTTAGTATGCTTGTCCAGCAAGTAAACTAGTGTCCCTTAGATGTTCTTCACATGGAGACTTGTGCAACGATGTCTGAATCTAGCCAATCCGAACCTGAGCTTCGTTCCCGAACCTGCAAAAAGGGACCCACCCTGGAGGTTTGGGTGGTGGTTCCCCCTCCGAAGCTTAAGTTAGGAGTCAGGAGTTTGAAGGAAAAAGTAGAGATAGAGAGAGAAAGTGAGAGAGTATTTTCACAGAGTAAGTTTACACTGTTTGCATTCAATTACCTTTCTCCTGATTTTTGGGGTATTTATAGTGGTTGTGATATGACTGGTGTCTTTTCATGGTACCTTAGAATAAAGGCACCTGATTGGCTAGGCAATCAAATCACAACACTTGGCAGGCTATGGTTGGAGATAGATCATCAACCAATCACCAGCAGCCATTTTAGGGGTTTGGGCTCTGACTAACCTTTGGGCCAGAAAATGAGCCATTTTCTCTCACCTGAGCAGAACCCAATGGTTAAACCATCTTTCTATATTTCTTCTGGTGGGACACGTGTACGGTCCAGATGCAGCCACGTGTCTCAAATAGAGCCATTGATATTTTAGGCTACAACAGGTCTGATTTGAAATCAGACCATGGAAAGTGTGGGGGCCACAATGAATGTGAGCCACACAGCTAAGCTTTCTTTTACCTTTTCTTTTTTGCTTTGAAATGATTTTAGAAAATACCAAAATCATTTATTCTAATTTCTGAAAATATTTTTAATAATTTCGAAAAATACAAAAAAAAAAAGCCGAAAAAATTCTGAAAAAATCCGAAAAACAATTTCGGCCAAAAAAAAATTTTGCAGAATTTTTTTTACCTAGATTTTCTCTCTCCTCTACCCCTTCCTCCCTCAAATCTTCCATGGATCTTCGATTCTTCTCGAATTTTCAGTAGATTTCTTACTTGGACCCTTCTCTTTCCATGAAATGTTAATAATTCATGAAGAAATCATTAATTTGTGACGGAGAAGTTGTGAAATCGAAGTTTTAATTTCCGATTTTCGGGGAAAATTTTGGGGGGAAATTTTGGGGACTTTTTTTTCACTTTCCTCTCTTTCATATTTTGCAAATCCATGAAATCGATGAAGAAACATAAAGTTGATGATCGTATGTACACCATAAACGCCCGAATATCCATGGAAATTAAGGTTTGAGTTTCAAAATGATGAAACTCAAAATCAAAATTCTTGGTCATTATGAATTTAACAAAAACATGTTTTGGATTGTTGTAAGATGTTGGGAAACCGCTGATTTGGGACCGATTTGTGCGTTTTTTGAGTATTGATTACCATTGTCAAACTAGATGAAGAATTTCAGAGGAGAGAGAAAAAATCAAAAGGTTGAAGATGATTGAATAGACACTTTAGGTAATTACTAAATAGGGTTCCGGTAATTACCCAAACGTGACATAAACTAAGAGAAGTCTCAAAACCTCCAATTCCAAAGTGTATTGAAAAATAAACAATTGAACTAAATAATACTAAGTACAAATAATACTAAGTCCAATTCCAAAGTGTATTGAAAAAAGCCAAATTGAATTATAAAGTCACAACATGTAAGAGATAACAATGTCTTAATAGGTTTGGTAATAACCAAACTATGTTTGGTAATTACCTAAAATCATATGATATGGGGTTAATTTGGGCTTTTTAGTACAATGAGGGACAATGGGGGCCTAAAACTCAAGTCTCTGGGCTTTGGTGAGGTATTGGGCCTAATGGACCCAGTGGCATGATTGTCCAATCCCCATAGGATGGCTTTAATGAATAATGGGTATGGATTATGATTCGATAGGTTTGGTAATGCCCAAACCATGTTTGATAATTACCTAAAAGCATATGATCTGGGGTTAATTTGGGCTTTTTAGTAGAAGAAGGACAATGGGGGCCCAAAACTCAAGTCCATGGGGTTTGGTGAGGTATTGGGTCTAATGGACCCAGTGGCATGATTGTCCAATCCCCATAGGATGACTTTGATGATAATGGGTATGGATTGTGATTGGATAGGTTTGGTAATGCCCAACTTTATTTGGTGATTACCTAAAAGCATATGATCTGGGGTTAATTTGGGTTTTTTAGTACAAGGAGGGACAATGGGGGCCCAAAACTCAAGTCCATGGGGTTTTGTGAGGTATTTGGCCTAATGGACCCAGGGGCTTGATTGTCCAATTCCCATATGTTGGCTTTGATGAGTAATGGGAGTGGATTGTGATTGGATAGGTTTGGTAATGCCCAAACCATGTTTGGTAATTTCCTAAAAGCATATGATCTGGGGTTAATTTGAGCTTTTTAATACAAGGAGGGACAATGGGGGCCCAAAACTTAAGTCAGCAGGGTTTGGTGAGTTATTGAGCCTAATGGACCCAGTGGCATGATTTTCCATTCCCCATAGTATGACTTTAATGAGTAATGGGTATGGATTGTGATTGGATAGTTTTGGTAATGCCCAAATATTGTTTGGTAATTACCTAAAAGCATATGATTTTGGGTTAATTTGGGCTTTTTAGTACAAGGAGGGACAATGGGGGCCCAAAACTTAAGTCCATGGGCTTTGGTGAGGTATTGGGCCTAATGGACCCAGTGGCATGCTTGTCCAATCCCTACAGGATGTCTTTGATGAGTAATGATAAATGATTGAGATTGGGAGAACATCCTCCACTTAGTGGGTTTAATAATCCCCTGAACATGTTTGGTAGTTACCTTAAAGCATATGATTGGGGTTAACTTGGGCTTTTTAGTACAAGGAGTGACAATGGGGGCCCAAAACTCAACTTCATGGGTTTGGTTAGGTATTGTGCCTAATGCACCCAGTGGCATGATTGTCCAATCCTCATAGGATGGCTTTGATGAGTAATGGGTGTGGATTGTGATTGGATAGGTATGGTAATGCCCAAATCTTGTTTGGTGATTACCTAAAAGCATATGATATGGGGTCAATTTGGGCTTTTTAGTACAAGGAGGGACAATGGGGGCCCAAAACTCAAGTGCATGGGCTTTGGTGAGATATTGGGCCTAAGGGACCCAGGGGCATGATTGTCCAATACTTTTAGGATGACTATGATGAATAATGGGTATGGATTGTGATTGGATAGGTTTGGTAATGCCCAAACCTTGTTTGGTAATCACCTAAAAGCATATGATCTGGGGTTAATTTGAGCTTTTTAGTATAAGGAGGGACAATGGGGGCCCAAAACTCAAGTACTTGGTGTTTGGTGAGGTATTAAGCCTAATGGACCCAGGGGCATGATTGTCCAATCCCCATAGGATGGCTTTGATGAACAATGGGAATGGATCGTGATTGGATAGGTTTGGTAATTCCCAAACCTTGTTTGGTTATTACTTAAAAGCATATGATCTGGGGTTAATTTGGGCTTTTTAGTACAAGGAGGGACAATGGGGGCCCAAATTCAAGTCCATGGTCTTTGTTGAGCTATTGGGCGTAATGGACACAGGAGCATGATTGTCCAATCCTTTTAGGATGGCTTTGATGAGTAATGGGTATGGATTGTGTTTGGATAAGTTTGGTAATGCCCAAACCTTGTTTGGTAATTACCTAAAAGCATATGATCTGGGTTAATTTAGGCCTTTTAGTACAAGGAGGGACAATGGGGGCCCAAAACTCAAGTCCATGGGCATTGGTGAGGTATTGGGCCTATTGGACCCAGTGGCATGCTTATCCAATCCCCATAGGATAGCTTTGATGAGTAATGATAAAGGATTGAGATTGGGAGAACAACCTTCACTTAGTGGGATTGGTAATCCCCTGAACATGTTTGGTAGTTACCTTAATGCATATGATTGGGGTTAACTTGGGCTTTTTAGTACAACGAGGGACAATGGGGGCCCAAAACTAAAGTCCATGGTCTTTGGTTAGGTATTGGGCCTAATGAACCGAGGGGAATGATTGTCCAATCCTCATATGATGGCTTTGATAATTAATGGGTATGGATTGTGATTGAATAGGTTTGGTAATGACAAAACCTTATTTGGTAATTACCTAAAAGCATATGATCTGGGGTTAATTTTGGCTTTTTAGTACAAGGAAGGACAATGGGGGACCAAAACTCAATTACATGTGGTTTGGTGAGGTATTGGGCCTAATAGACCCAGGGGCATGATTGTCCAATCCTTTTAGGATGGCTTTGATGAGTAATGGGTATGGATTGTGATTGGATATGTTTGGCAATGCCCAAACCTTGTTTGGTAATATCCTAAACTAATTAGGTGATTACCTAGCATATATAGTGGTTATGGTAGGTCATTACCAAAATACATTTAGTAATTACCTAAACCAGCAGTACCTAGCACAAAAAACCAATCACATTCCACTAAAATGGAGATGATTCTTTTTAGAGATTCTTCTACCATTCCAATCCTCTATTGACATAGACATTTTTATCAATGAACCTTTCATATCATCAAAGTCATTCAATTCAATCATTTGAAAGCAAAAGAACAAGAAAAAATGGAGCATTTCACCCCGATGCCACCTTGTCATATAAACCACATAAAACCACATGGATTAGGTTATCAATATAATGTCATCATCTTAAGCATATAATGCCATCATCATATATGTTATAGTCACATAATTTGAGGCCATTGCCTAATTCAATTATTATTTTAGGTAATGCCCTAAAATGATTAGGTGATGACCTAAAATATTTGGTAATATCCAATACTAATTAGGTGATTACCTAGCATATATAGTGGTTATGGTAGGTCATTACCAAAATACCTTTACTAATTACCTAAACCCAACAGTAATTTGCACAAAAAACCAGTGACATTCCGCTACAATGGAGAGGATTCTTTTTATAGATTTTTCTACCATTCCAATCCCTATTAACATAAACATTTTAATCAATGAACATTTGATGTCATCAAAGTCATTCAATTCAATCATTTGAAAGCAAAACAATAAGAAAATATGGAACATTTCACCCCGATGCCACCTTGTCATATAAACCACATAAAATCACATGGATTAGGTTATCAATATAATGCTATCATCTTAAGCATATAATGCAATCATCATATATGTTATAGTCACATAATTTGAGGCCATTGTCCAAGTCAATTATTATTTTAGGTAATGCCCTAAAATGATTATGTGATGACCCAAAATGTTTGGTAATATCCTAAACTAATTAGGTGATTACCTAGCATATATAGTGGTTATAGTAGGTTATTACCAAAATATCTTTACTAATTACCTAAACGCAGCAGTAACTTGCACAAAAAAACCAGTGACATTCCACTACAATGGAGAGGATTCTTTTTAGAGATTCTTCTACCATTACAATCCCTATTAACATAAACATTTTTATCAGTGAACATTTCATGTCATCAAAGTCATTCAATTCAATCATTTGAAAGCAAAAGAATAAGAAAGTATGGAACATTTCACCCCGATGCCACCTTGTCATATAAACCACATAAAATCACATGGATTAGGTTATCAATATAATGCCATCATCTTAAGCATATAATGCCATCATCATATATGTTATAGTCACATAATTTGATGCAATTGCCCAAGTCAATTATTATTTTAGGTAATGCCCAAAAATGATTAGGTGATGACCTAAAATATTTGGTAATATCCTAAACCAATTAGGTGATTACCTAGCATATATAGTGGTTATGGTAGGTCATTACCAAAATACCTTTAGTAATTATCTAAACCCAGCACTGTCTAGCACAAAAAACCAGTGACATTCCACTACAATGGAGAGGATTCTTTTTAGAGATTCTTCTACAATTCCAATTCTCTATTAACATAAACATTTTTATCAATGAACATTTCATGTCATCAAAGTCATTCAATTCAATCATTTGAAAGCAAAAGAATAAGAAAAAATGGAACATTTCACCTTAATGCCACCTTGTCATATAAACCACATAAAACCACATAGATTAGATTATCAATATAATGCCATCATCTTAAGCATATAATGCTATAATCATATATGTTATAGTCACATAATTTGAGGCCACTGTCCAAGTCAATTATTATTTTAGGTAATGCCCTAAAATGATTAGGTGATGACCCAAAATGTTTGGTAATATCCTAAACTAATTAGGTGATTACCTAGCATATATAGTGGTTATGGTAGGTTATTACCAAAATACCTTTAATAATTACTTAAAGCAGTAACTTGCACAAAAAACCAGTGACATTCCGCAACTATGGAGAGGATTCTTTTTAAAGATTTTTCTACCATTCCAATCCCTATTAACATAAACATTTTTATCAATGAACATTTCATGTCATCAAAGTCATTCAATTCAATCATTTGAAAGCAAAAGAATAAGAAAGTATGGAACATTTCACCTCGATGCCACCTTATCATATAAACCACATAAAATCACATGGATTAGGTTATCAATATAATTCCATCATCTTAAGCATATAATGCCATCATCATATATATTATAGTCACATAATTTGATGCCATTGTCCAAGTCCATTATTATTTTAGGTAATGCCTTAAAATGATTTGGTGATGACCTAAAATGTTTGGTGATATCCTAAACTAATTAGATGATTACCTAGTATATATAGTGGTTATGGTAGGTCATTACCAAAATACCTTTAGTAATTATCTAAACCCTGCACTAACTAGCACAAAAAACCAGTCACATTCCCCTACAATGGAGAGGATTCTTTTTAGAGATTCTTCTACCTTTCCAATACTCTATTAACATAATCATTTTTATCAATGAACATTTCATGTCATCAAAGTCATTCAATTCAATCATTTGAAAGGAAAAGAACAAGAAAAAATAGAACATTTCATCCCTATGCCACCTTTTCATATAAACCACATAAAACCACATGAATTAGGTTAAGCATATAATGCCATCATCATATATGTTATAGTCACATAATTTAAGGCCATTGCCCAAGTCAATTATTCTTTTAGGTAATGCCCTAAAATAATTAGGTGATGACCTAAAATGTTTGGTAATATCCTAAACTAATGAGGTGATTACCTAGCATATATAGTAGTTATGGTAGGTTATTACAAAAATACCTTTACTAATTACCTAAACGCAGCAGTAACTTGCACAAAAAACTAGTGACATTCCACTACAATGGAGAGGATTCTTTTTAGAGATTCTTCTACCATTCCAATCCCTATTAACATAAACATTTTTATCAATGAACATTTCATGTCATCAAAGTCATTCAATTCAATCATTTGAAAGCAAAAGAATAAAAAAATATGGAACATTTCACCCCGATACCACCTTGTCATATAAACCACATAAAATCACATGGATTAGGTTATCAATATAATGCCATCATCTTAAGCATATGATGCCATCATCATATATGTTATAGTCACATAATTTGAGGCAATTGCCCAAGTCAATTATTATTTTAGGTAATGCCCAAAAATGATTAGGTGATGACCTAAAATGTTTGGTAATATCCTAAACCAATTAGGTGATTACCTAGCATATATAGTGGTTATGGTAGGTCATTACCAAAATACCTTTAGTAATTATCTAAACCCAGCACTGTCTAACACAAAAAACCAGTGACATTCCACTACAACGGAGAGGATTCTTTTTGGAGATTCTTCTACCATTCCAATCCCCTATTAACATAAACATTTTTATCAATGAACATTTCATGTCATCAAAGTCATTCAATTCAATCATTAGAAAGCAAAAGAACAATAAAAAATGGAACATTTCACCTTAATGCCACCTTGTCATATAAACCACATAAAGCCACATAGATTAGATTATCAATATAATGCCATCATCTTAAGCATATAATGCCATCATCATATATGTTATAGTCACATAATTTGAGGTCATTGCCCAAGTCAATTATTATTTGAGGTAATGCCCTAAAATGATTAGGTGATGACCTAAAATGTTTGGTAATATCCTAAACTAATTAGGTGATTACCTAGCATATATAGTGGTTATGGTAGGTCATTACCAAAATATCTTTATTAATTACCTAAACCCAGCAGTAATTTGCACAAAAAACCAGTGACATTCCACAACAATGGAGAGGATTCTTTTTAGATATTCTTCTACCATTCCAATCCTCTATTAACATAAAAAAATTTATCAATAAACATTTCATGTCGTCAAAGTCATTCAATTCAATCATTTGAAAGCAAAAGACTAAGAAAAAATGGAACATTTCACCCGGATACCACCATGTCATATAAACCACATAAAACCACATGGATTAGGTTATCAAAATAATGTCATCATCTTAAGCATATAATGCCATCATCATATATGTTATAGTCAAATAATTTGAGGCCATTGTCCAAGTCAATTATTATTTTAGGTAATGCCCGAAAATGATGTGATGACCTAAAATGTTTGGTAATATCCTAAACAAATTAGGTGATTAAATAGCATATATAGTGGTTATGGTAGGTTATTACCAAAATACCTTTAGTAATTTCCTAAACCCAACAGTAACTTGCACAAAAAACCAGTGACATTCCACTACAATGGAGAGTATTCTTTTTAGAGATTCTTCTACCATTCTATTCCCTACTAACATAAACATTTTTATCAATGAACATTTTATGTCATCAAAGTCATTCAATTCAATCATTTGAAAGTAAAAGAATAAGAAAATATAGAACATTTCACCCCGATGCTACCTTGTCATATAAACCACATAAAACCACATGGATTAGGTTATCAATATAATGCCATCAACTTAAGCATATAATGCCATCATCATATATGTTATAGTCACATAATTTGACACAATTGCCCAAGTCAATAATTATTTTAGGCAATGCCAAAAAATGATTTGGTGATGACCTAAAATGTTTAGTAATATCCTAAACTAATTAGGTGATTACCTAGTATATATAGTGGTTATGGTAGGTCATTACCAAAATACCTTTAGTAATTATCTAAACCCAACACTGTCTATCACAAAAAACCAGTGACATTCCACTACAATGGAGATGATTCTTGTTAGAGATTCTTCAACCATTCCAATCCTCTATTAGCAAAACATTTTTATCAATGAATATTTCATGTCATCAAAATCATTCAATTCAATCATTTAATAAAAAAAGGACAAGAAAAAATGGAACATTTCACCCCGATGCGACATTGTCATATAAACCACATAAAACCACATAGAATAGGTTATCAATATAATGCCAAGTCAATTATTATATTAGGTAATGCCTTAAAATGATTAGGTGATGACCTAAAATGTTTGGTAATATCCTAAACTAATTAGATAATTACCTATTATATATAGTGGTCATGGTACGTCATTACCAAAATACCTTTAGTAATTACCTAAACCCAGCAGTTACTTGCACAAAAAACCAGTCACATTCCACTACAATGGAGAGGATTCTTTTAAGAAATTCTTCTACCATTCCAATACTCTATTAACATAAACATTTTAATAAATGACATTTCATGTCATCAAAGTCATTCAATTCAATCATTTGAAAGGAAAATAACAAGAAAAAATGGAACATTTCACCCCTATGCCGACTTTTCATATAAACCACATAAAACCACATGAATTAGATTAAGCATATAATGCCATCATCATATATGTTATAGTCACATAATTTGAGGCCATTGCCCAAGTCATTTATTATTTTAGGTAATGCCCTAAAATGATTAGGTGATGACCTAAAATGTTTGGTAATATCCTAAACTAATTAGGTGATTAACTAGCATATATAGTGGTTATGGTAGGTCACTACCAAAATACCTTTAGTAATTACCTAAACCCAGCAGTAACTTGCACAAAAAACCAGTGACATTCCACTACAATGGAGATGATTCTTTTTGGAGATTCTTCTACCATTCGAATCCCTATTAAGATAAACATTTTTATCAATGAACATTTCATGTCATCAAAGTCATTCAATTCAATCATTTGAAAACAAAAGAACAAGAAAAAATGGAACATTTCACCCCGATGCCACCTTGTCATATAAATCACATAAAACCACATGGATCAGGTTATCAATATAATGCCATCATCTTAAGCATATAATGTCATAATCATATATGTTATAGTCACATAATTTTAGGCCATTGCCCAAGTCAATTATTATTTAAGGTAATATCCTAAACTAATTAGGTGATTATCTAGCATATATAGTGGTTATGGTAGGTCATTACCAAAATACTTTTAGTAATTATCTAATCCCAGCAGTAACTTGCACAAAAACCAGTGACATTCCACAACAATGGAGAGGATTCTTTTATGAGATTCTTCTTCCACTACAACCCTCTATTAACATATAAAAATTATTCAATGAACATTTCATGTCATCAAAGTCATTCAATTCAATCATTTGAAATCAAAAGAACAAGAAAAAATGGAACATTTCACCCAGATGCCACCTTGTCATATAAACCACATAAAATCACATGGATTAGGTTATCAATATAATGCCATCATCTTAAGCAAATAATGCCATCATCATTTATGTTATAGTCACATAATTTGAGGCTATTGTCCAAGTCAATTATTATTTTAGGTAATGCCAAAAAATGATTAGGTGATGACCTAAAATGCTTAGTAATATCCTAAACTAATTAGGTGATTACCTAGCATATATAGTGGCAATGGTAGGTCATTACCAAAATACCTTTAGTAATTACCTAAACCCAGCACTGTCTAGCACAAAAAACTAGTGACATTCCACTACAATGGAGTGGATTCTTTTTAGAGATTCTTCTACCATTCCAATTCTCTATTAACATAAACATTTTTATCAATGAACATTTCATGTCATCAAAGTCATTCAATTCAATCATTTGAAAGCAAAAGAAAAAGAAAAAATGGAACATTTCACCCCGATGCCACCTTGTCATATAAACCACATAAAACCACATGGATTAGGTTAAGCATATAATGCCATCATCTTAAGCATATAATGCCATCATATATGTTATAGTCACATAATTTCAGGCAATATCCCAAGTCAATAATTATTTTAGGTAATGCCAAAGAATGATTAGGTGATGACCTAAAATGTTTAGTAATATCCTAAACTAATTAGGTGATTACCTAGCATATATAGTGGTTATGGTAGGTCATTACCAAAAAACCTTTAGTAATTACCTAAACCCAGCACTGTCTAGCACAAAAAACTAGTGACATTCCACTACAATGGAGTGGATTCTTTTTAGAGATTTTTCTACCTTTCCAATCCTCTATTAACATAAATATTTTTATCAATGAACATTTCATGTCATCAAAGTCATTCAATTCAATCATTTGAAAGTAAAAGAATAAGAAAAAATGAAAAATTTCACCCCGATGCCACCTTGTCATATAAACCACATAGATTAGGTTATCAATATAATGCCATCATCTTAAGCATATAATGCCATCATCATATATGTTATAGTCACATAATTTGATGCCATTGTCCAAGTCCATTATTATTTTTGGTAATGCCTTAAAATGATTAGGTGATGACCTAAAATGTTTGGTAATATCCTAAACTAATTAGATGATTACCTAGTATATATAGTGGTTATGATAGGTCATTACTAAAATACCTTTAGTACTTACCTAAACCTAGCAGTAACTAGCACAAAAAATCAGTCACATTCCACTAAAATGGAGATGATTCTTTTTAGAGATTCTTCTACCATTCCAATACTCTATTAACATAAACATTTTTATTAATGAACATTTCATGTCATCAAAGTCATTCAATTCAATTATTTGAAAGGAAAAGAACAAGAAAAAATGGAACATTTCAGCCCTATGCCACCTTTTCATATAAACCACATAAAACCACATGAATTAGGTTAAGCATATAATGCCATCATCATATATGTTATAGTCACATAATTTGTGGCCATTGCCCAAGTCAATTATTATCTTAGGTAATGCCCTAAAATGATTAGATGATGACCTAAAATGTTTGGTAATATCCTAAACTAATTAGGGGATTAACTAGCATATATATATTGGTGATGGTAGGTCATTACCAGAATACCTTTAGTAATTACCTAAACCCAGCAGTAACTTGCACAAAAAACCAATTACATTCCACTACAATGGAAATGATTCTTTTTTGAGATTCTTCTGCCATTCCAATCCCTATTAACATAAACATTTTTATCAATGAACATTTCATTTCATCAAAGTCATTCAATTCAATCATTTGAAAGCAAAAGAACATGAAAAAATGGAACATTTCACCCCGATGCCACTTTGTCATATAAACCACATAAAACCACATGGATTAGGTTATCAATATAATGCCATCATCTTAAGCATATAATGCCATCATCATATATGTTATAGTCACATAATTTGAGGCCATTGTCCAAGTCAATTATTATTTTAGATAATGCCCTAAATTGATTAGGTGATGACATAAAATGTTTGGTAATATCCTAAACTAATTAGGTGATTACCTAGCATATATAGTGGTTATGGTAGGGCATTACCAAAATACCTTTAGTAATTACCTAAACCCAGCAGTAACTTGCACAAAAAACCAGTGACATTCCACTACAATGGAGAGGATTCATATTAGAGATTCTTCTACCATTCCAATCCCTATTAACATAAACATTTTTATCAATGAACATTTCATGTCATCAAAGTCATGCTATTCAATCATTTGAAAGCAAAAGAATAAGAAAACATGGAACATTTCACCCCGATGCCACCTTGTCATATAAACCACATAAAACCACAGGGATTAGGTTATCAATATAATGCCATCATCTTAAGCATATAATGCCATCATCTTTAGCATATAATGCCATCATCATATATGTTATAGTCAAATAATTTGAGGCCATTGCCCAAGTCAATTATTATTTTAGGTAATGCCTTAAAATGATTAGGTGATGACCTAAAATATTTGGTAATATCCTAAAATAATTAGGTGATGACCTAAATTATTTGGTAATATCCTAAACTAATTAGGTGATTACCTACCATATATAGTGGTAATGGTAGGTGATTACCAAAATAGTAATTACCTAAACCTACCAGTAACTTGCTCAAAAAACCAGTGACATTCCACTACAATGGAGATAATTCTTTTTAGAGATTCTTCTACCATTCCAATCCTCTATTAACATAAACATTTTAATCAATGAACATTTCATGTCATCAAAGTTATTCAATTCAATCATTTGAAAGCAAAAGAACAAGTATAAATGGAACATTTCACCCTAATGCCACCTTGTCATATAAACCACAGAAAACCACATGGATTAGGTTATCAATATAATGCCATCATCTTAAGCATATAATGCCATCATCATATATGTTATAGTCACATAATTTGAGGCCATTGCCCAAGTCAATTATTATTTTAGGCAATGTCCTAAAATGATTAAGTGATGACCTAAAATGTTTGGTAATATCCTAAATTAATTAGGTGATTACCTAACATATATTGTGGTTATGGAAGGTCATTACCAAAATACCTTTAGTAATTACCTAAACCCAGCAGTAGCTTGCACAAAAAAACGGTGACATTCCACTACAATGGAGAGGATTATTTTTAGAGATTCTTCTATCATTCCAATCCTCTATTAACATAAACATTTTTATCAATGAACATTTTATGTCATTAAAGTCATTGAATTCAATCATTTGAAAGCAAAAAACAAGAAAAAATGGAACATTTCACCCTGATGCCACCTTGTCATATAAACTACATTAAACCACATGGATTAGGTTATCAATATAATGCCATCATCTTAAGCATATAATGCCATCATCATATATGTTATGGTCACATAATTTAAGGCCATTGCCCAAGTCAATTATTATTTCGGTTTTTTCACCATATACCCCTCGCAAATTTATTTTTGCACCGTATACCCTCGCAAGTTTCCAAATTCACCATATACCCTCCACGTTTCAAAAAATACATCCACTTGCCCTTAATGACTAATGGCGTTAACGTCCGTTAGTCATTAACCCCCTAATCCCCCTAACCCTAATTAATCCCCCTTAACCCTAATTTAATCATTAACTTCCTCTATCCCTAACCCTAACCCCTAATTAACACTAACCACCCAACAACCACCTTTCCCTCACCCCTACCCCCTTCCCCACCGCCCCTGCAGCCCCCTCCCCACCACCCCACGCCCCCCTTCCCCAACCCCCGCCCCCCCCCCAGCCCCCTCCCCCCCACCACTTTCGAATCCGCACCCCCCTCCCCCAACCCCTAGCCCGACGTTCTCTCTCTGCGCGCATCACAGCGGGCGACCCGCACCCACCGACGTTCTCATACTGCGCGCGGCTCGCCAACTCGTCTCTCACTAGTCGCGATACGTCGACACCACAAGTTCCATCGTGACAACCACATCTCCATCGGAACGCCACCACATCTCTATCATACCACCACCACATCTCCATTTCTTTTGTAATCTACTTTTTAAAGTTGCGAATTTGTAATTTTATTCCCGGATTTTGTTAAATTGAATCCGTTGATACAAATTTATGGGAAAATTGCTTAATTAAGTGGGCAAATTTGTGGCGCTTTGCTTTGAAATTTTTTAAATTTTGAATTGGGAATATGAAAAATTGGTAGAGTAGTATAAGTCATGGGAGGATCCGAAGGGTGGGGGGAGGGCTGCGGGATTCGAAGATGGGTGGGGGAGGGTCATGGGATCGAAGATGGGTGGGGGGAGGGCTGCGGGATTCGAAGGGGGGGGGAGGGAGGGGGGGGGGGAAGGGGGAGGGGAGGAGGCTGCGGAGGGGGGACCTTGGGGTGGTGGTGCGATGGGGTAAGGGGTGGTGGGGTGGGCTCGGGTGGGCTGGCCTGGGGTAAGGGGGTGGTGGTGTAAGGGGTGGGGGGAGGGGGTGGTTGGGGTTAGGGTATTAGATTAGGGGTTAGGGGCGGGGTTGGGGTTAGGGTTTGACTTAGGTTTAGGTTAGTTAATTAGGAGGGTTAAGGGGATTAGGGGTTAATGACTAACAGAAGTCTAACACCGTTAGTCAAAAGGGTACTTTGAAGTATTTTTTGAAATGTGTAGGGTATATGGTGAATTTGGAAACTTGCGAGGGTATATGGTGTAAAAAAAAATTTGTCAGGGGTATATGGTGAAAAAACCGTTATTATTATAGGCAATGCCCTAAAATGATTAGGTGATGACCTAAAATGTTTGGTAATATCCTATACTAATTAGGTGATTACCTAGCATATATAGTGGTTATGGTAGGTCATTACCAAGATACCTTTAGTAATTACCTAAACCCAGCAGTAACTTGCACAAAAAACCAATGACATTCCACTACAATGGAGATGATTCTTTTTAGAGATTCTTCTACCATTCCAATCCCTATTAACATAAACATTTTTATCAATGAATATTTCATGTCATCAAAGTCATTTAATTCAATCATTTGAAAGCAAAAGAACAAGAAAAAATGGAACATTTCACCCCGATGCCACCTTGTCACATAAACCACATAAAACCACATGGATTAGGTTATCAATATAATGCCATCATCTTAAGCATATAATGCCATCATTATATATGCTATAGTAACATAATTTGAGGCCATTACCCAAGTCAATTATTATTTTAGGTAATGCCTTAAAATGATTAGGTGATGACCTAAAATATTTGGTAATATCCAAAACTAATTAGGTGATGAGCTAAAATATTTGGTAATATCCTAAACTAATTAGGTGATTACCTACAATATATAGTGGTTATGTTAGGTCATTACCAAAATAGTAATTACCTAAACCCTGCAGTAACTTGCACAAAAAACCAGTGACATTCCACTACAATGGAGAGGATTCTTTTTAGAGATTCTTCTACCATTCCAATCCTCTATTAACATAAATATTTTTATCAATGAACATTTCATGTCATCAAAGTCATTCAATTCAATCATTTGAAAGCAAAAAAAACAAGAAAAAATGGAACATTTCACCCTGATGCCACCTTGTCATATCAACCACATAAAACCACATAGATTAGGTTGTCAAAATAATGCCATCATCTTAAGCATATAATGCCATCATCATATATGTTATAGTCACATAATTTGAGGCCATTGCCCAAGTTAATTATTATTTTAGGTAATGCCCTAAAATGATTAGGTGATGACCTAAAATGTTTGGTAATATGCTAAACTAATTAGGTGATTACCAAGCATATGTAGTGGTTATGGTAGGTCATTACCAAAATACCTTTAGTAATTACCTAAACCCAGCAGTAACTAGCACAACAAACCAGTCACATTCCACTACCATGGAGAGGATTCTATTTAGAGATTCTTCTACCATTCCAATACTCTATTAACATAAACATTTTTATCAATGACATTTCATGTCATCAAAGTCCTTCAATTCCATCATTTGAAAGCAAAAGAATAAGAAAAAATGGAACATTTCACCCCTATGCCACCTTTTTATATAAACCACATAAAACCACATGAATTAGGTTAAGCATATAATGCCATCATCATATATGTTATAGTCACATAATTTAAAGCTATTGTCCAAGTCAATTATTATTTTAGGTAATGCCCTAAAATGATTAGGTGATGACCTAAAATATTTGGTAATATCCTAAGCTAATTAGGTGATTGCCTAACATATATAGTGGTTATGGTAGGTCCTTACCAAAATACCTTTAGTAATTACCTAAACCCAGCAATAACTTGCACAAAATACCAGTGACGTTTCGCTTCAATGGAGATGATTCTTTTTAGAGATTCTCCTACCATTCCAATCCCTATTAACATAAACATTTTTATCAATGAACATTTCATGTCATCAGAGTCATTCAATCCAATCATTTGAAAGCAAAAGAACAAGAAAAAATGAAACATTTCACCCCGATGCCAAATTGTATATAAACCACATTAAGCCACATGGATTAGGTTATCAAAATAATGCCATCATCTTAAGCATATAATGCCATCATTATATATGTTATAGTCACATAATTAGAGGCCATTGCCCAAGTCAATTATGATTTTAGGTAATGCCTTAAAATGATTAGGTGATGACCTAATATGTTTGGTAATATCCTAAGCTAATTAGGTGATGACCTAAAATGATTCGTAATATCCTAAACTAATTAGGTGATTACCTACCAAAATATTAATTTCCTAAACCCAACAGTAACTTGCACAAAAAACCAGTGACATTCCACTACAATGGAGAGGATTCTTTTTAGAGATTCAACTACCATTCCAATCCTCAATTAACATAAAAAAATTTATCAATGAACATTTCATGTCATCAAAGTCATTCAATTCAATCATTTTAAAGTAAAAGAATAAGAAAATATGGAACATTTCACCCCGATGCCACCTTGTCATATAAACCACATAAAACCACATGGATTAGGTTATCCATATAATGCCATCATCTTAAGCATATAATGCCATCATCATATATGTTACAGTCACATAATTTGAGGCCATTGTCCAAGTCAATTATTATTTTAGGTAATGCCCTAAAATGATTAGGTGATGACCAAAAATATTTGGTAATATCCTAAACTAATTAGGTGATTACCTAGCATATATAGTGGTTCTGGTAGACCATTACCAAAATACCTTTATTAATTACCTAAACCCAGCAGTAACTTGCACAAAAAACCAGTGACATTCCACTACAATGGTGAGGATTCTTTTTAGAGATTCTTCTACCATTCCAATCCCTATTAACATAAACATTTTTATCAATGAACATTTCATATCATCAAAGTCATTCAATTCAATCATTTGAAAGCAAAACAATAAAAAAAATATGGAACATTTCACCCCGATGCCACCTTGTCATATAAATCACAAAAAACCACAGGGATTAGGTTATCTATATAATGCCATCATCTTAAGCATATAATGTCATCATCAAAAGCAAATAATACCATCATCATATATGTTATAGTCACATAATTTGAGGTCATTGCCCAAGTCAATTATTATTTTAGGTAATGCCCAAATATGATTAGATGATGACCTAAAATGTTTGGTAAAATCCTAAACTAATTTGGTGATTACCTAGCATATAGAGTGCTTATGGTAGGTCATTACCGAAATACCTTTAGTAATTACCTAAACCTAGCAGTAACTTGCTCAAAAAACCAGTGACGTTCCACTATAATGGAGAGAATTCCTTTTAGAGATTCTTTTACCATTCCAATCCTCTATTAACATAAACATTTTAATCAATGAACATTTCATGTCATCAAAGTCATTCAATTCAATCATTTGAAAGTAAAAGAACAAGTATAAATGGAACATTTCACGCTGATGCCACCTTGTCATATAAACCACAGAAAACCACATGGATTAGGTTATCAATATAATGTCATCATCTTAAGCATATAATGCCATCATCATATATGTTATAGTCACAAAATTTGAGGCCATTGCCCAAGTCAATTATTATTTTAGGCAATGCCTTAAAATGATTAGGTGATGACCTAAAATGTTTTGGTAATATCCTAAACTAATTAGATGATTACCTAGTATATATAGTGGTTATGGTTGGTCATTACCATAATACCTTTAGTAATTGCCTAAACCCAGCATTAACTAACACAAAAAACCAGTCACATTCCACTACAATGGAGAGGATTCTTTTTTGAGATTCTTCTACCATTCCAATACTCTATTAACATAAACATTTTTATCAATGACATTTCATGTCATCAAGGTCATTCAATTCAATCATTTGAAAGCAAAAGAACAAGAAAAAATGGAACATTTCACCCCTATGCCACCTTTTCATATAAACCACATAAAACCACATGAATTAGATTAAGCATATAATGCCATCATCATATATGTTATAGTCACATAATTTAAGGCCATTGTCCAAGTCAATTATTATTTTAGGTAATCCCCTAAAATGATTAAGTGATGACCTAAAATATTTGGTAATATCCTAAGCTATTTAGGCGATTACCTAGCATATATAGTGGTTATGGTAGGTCATTACCAAAATACCTTTAGTAATTACCTAAATCCAGCAGTAACTTGCACAAAAAACCAGTGACATTCCACTTCAATGGAGATGGTTCTTTTTAGAGATTCTTCTACCATTCCAATCCCTATTAACATAAACATTTTTATCAATGAACATTTCATGTCATCAAAGTCATTCAATTCAATCATTTGAAAGTAAAAGAACAAGAAAAAATGAAACATTTCACCCCGATGCCATCTTGTCATATAAACCACATAAAACCACATGGATTAGGTTATCAATATAATGCCATCATCTTAAGCATATAATGCCATCATTATATATGTTATCGTCACATAATTTGAGGCCATTGCCCAAGTCAATTATGATTTTAGGTAATGCCTTAAAATGATTAGGTGATGACCTAAAATGTTTGGTAATATCCTAAACTAATAAGGTGATGACCTAAAAGGATTGGTAATATCCTAAACTAATTAGGTGATTACCTACCATATATAGTGGTTATGGTAGATCATTACCAAAATATTAATTTCCAAAACCCAACAGTAACTTGCACAAAAAACCAGTGACATTCCACTACAATGGAGAGGATTCTTTTTAGAGATTCATCTACCATTCCAATCCTCTATTAACATAAAAAAATTTATCAATGAACATTTCATGTCATCAAAGTCATTCAATTCAATCATTTGAAAGTAAAAGAATAAGAAAATATGGAACATTTCACCCCGATGGCACATTGTCATATAAACCGCAAAAAACCACATGGATTAGGTTATTAATATAATGCCATCATCTTAAGCATATAATGCCATCATCATATATGTTATAGCCACATAATTTGAGGCCATTGTCCAAGTTAATTATTATTTTAGGTAATGCCCTAAAATGATTAGGTGATGACCTAAAATGTTTGGTAATATCCTAAACTAATTAGGTGATGACCTAAAATGTTTGATAATAACCTAAACTAATTAGGTGATTACCTAGCATATATAGTGGTTATGGTAGGTCATTACCAAAATACCTTTAGTAATTACCTAAACCCAGCAGTAACTAGCACAAAAAACCAGTCACATTCCTCAACAATGGAGAGGATTCTTTTTTGAGATTCTTCTACCATTCCACTACTCTATTAACATAAACATTTTTATCAATGAACATTTCATGTCATCAAAGTCATTCACTTCAATCATTTGAAAGCAAAAGAACAAGAAAAAATGAAGCATTTCACCCCTATGCCACCTTTTCATATAAACCACATAAAACCACATGAATTAGGTTAAGCATATAATGCCATCATCAAATATGTTATAGTCACATAATTTAAGGCCATTGCCCAAGTCAATTATTATTTTAGGTAATGACCTAAAATGATTAGGTGATGACCTAAAATGTTTGATAATATCCTAAACTAATTAGGTGATTACCTAGCATATATAGTGGTTATGGTAGGCCATTACCAAAATACCTTTAGTAATTACCTAAACCCAGCAGTAACTTGCACAAAAAACCAGTGACATTCCACTACAATAGAGAGGATTCTTTTTAGAGATTCTTATACCATTCCAATCCCTATTAACATAAACATTTTTATCAATGAACATTTCATGGCATCAAAGTCATTCAATTCAATCATTTGAAAGCAAAAGAACAAGAAAAAATGAAACATTTCACCAAGATTCCACCTTGTTATATAAACCACATAAAACTACATGGATTAGGTTATCAATATAATGCCATCATCATAAGCATATAATGCCATCATTATATATGTTATAGTCACATAATTTGTGGCCATTGCCCAAGTCAATTATTATTTTAGGTAATGATTTCAAATGATTAGGTGATGACCTAAAATGTTTGGTAATATCCTAAACTAATTAGGTGATGACCTAAAATATTTGGTAATATCCTAAACTAATTAGGTGATTACCTACCATATATAGTGGTTATGGTAGGTGATTACCAAAATAGTAATTACCTAAACCTAGCAGTAACTTGCTCAAATAACCAGTGACATTCCACTACAATGGATAGAATTCTTTTTAGAGATTCTTCTACCATTCCAATCCTCTATTAACATAAACATTTTAATCAATGAACATTTCATGTCATCAAAGTCATTCAATTCAATCATTTGAAAGCAAAAGAACAAGTATAAATGGAACATTTCACCGTGATGCCACCTTGTCATATAAACCATAGAAAACCACATGGATTAGGTTATCAATATAATGCCATCATCTTAAGCATATAATGCCATCATCATATATGTTCTAGTCACATAATTTGAGGCCATTGCCCAAGTCAATTATTATTTTAGGTAATGCCTTAAAATGATTAGGCGATGGCCTAAAATGTTTAGTAATATCCTAAACTAATTAGGTGATTACCTAGCATATGTAGTGGTTATTGGGGGCTAAAAAATCAATTATGTGGGCTTTGGTGAGGTATTGGGCCTAATGGACCCAATGGCATGCTTGTCCAATCCCCATAGGATAGCTTTGATGAGTAATGATAAAGGATTGAGATTGGGAGAACATCCTACACTTAGTGGGTTTGGTAATGCCCAAACCTTTTACAAGGAGGGACAATGGGGGGCCCAAAACTCATCATTATGGGGTTTGGTGAGGTATTGGTCCTAATGGACCTCGTGGCATGATTGTCCAATCCCCATAGGATTGCTTTGATAAGTAATGGGTATGGATTGTGATTTGGTAGGTTTGGTAATGCCCAAACCTTGTTTGGTGATTACCTAAAAGCATATCATCTGGGGTCAATTTGGGCTTTTTAGTACAAGGAGGGACAATGGGGGCCCAAAACTCAAGTCCATGGTCTTTGGTGAGGTATTGGGCCTAAGAGACCAAGGGGCATGATTGTCCAATCCTTTTAAGATGGCTTTGATGAGTAGTAATGGATATGGATTGTGATCGGATTGGTTTGGTAATGCCCAAACCTTGTTTGGTAATTACTTAAAAGCATATGATATGGGGTTAATTTGGACTTTTTAGTACAAGGAGGGACAATGGGGGCCCAAAACTCAACTAAATAAAAACCTCATAAAACCACATGGATTAGGTTATCTATAACCCACATCTTAAACATACAATGCCACCATCATACATGGATTAGGTTATCAATTACTATTTTAGGTAATATCCTAATATGTTTAGGTGATTATCCAAAATGTTTGGTAGTAACCTAATCTAATTAGGTGATTACCTAACATATATAGAGGTTATGTTAGGTCATTACCAATCTTTAGTTCATACTTTAGTTTAGCTACTAGATGCAAAAAAATTCAGATTAGCTTATCAATAACCCACATCTTAATCATACAATTCACTCATCAAGACAATTCTTATATTAGGTAATTCCCTAAAATGGTTTAGGTAATGACCTAAAGTTTTGGTAATATCCTAATCTAATTAGGTGATTACCTAACATATATAGTGGTTATGTTAGGTCATGACCAAAACAACTTTAGTAATTACCTAAACCATGCAGCACAAAAAACCAGTGACATTCCACTACAATGGAGGTCCCGGGAATGCTGCAAATTTATTTCATTTAATTGCTAAACGAAAGTATAATCTACGCAACAAATGTAACCTAATAAAAGTGTGAAGTGCATTGATTTATTGCAATTATCTCACACACACCTTTATTTTATTTTTGGTCATGTCCAAAAAAAGTTTAGTAATTACCAAAACTTCTTTATGTTTGGTCATGTGCAAAATATTTTAGTAATTATCAAACCAGTGCAGTACCTTACACTAAAAACCAGCTCAACCTTCCACGGAGGTCGCGAAAAATCTGAAATTTTTTTTCCACTTTGTAGCTAAACTAAAGTATGAACTACTCAAATCTAACCACAAATTATCGCATAAAAGTGGGAAGTGCATTGATTTATAGCAATTTAATCACCAATACCGTCATTTAATTTTCTCTAAAACCCTAGGTTTTTTTGGGGAAAATTTTCATAAATCACAAGTTTAATGTTACTCAAACGCACAAATGAAGATAGAAAATGATTAATTCGTTACTATATGCGAAATAATCAAGTAAACTTACATCCATTTCTTGTACGGGTGAAGAGTTTAGATCGAAATCCATTTTGCGAACTTCAACAATGGAGGTGAAGGATTTTGGCGAAATGGAGGTGAAGAATGGGTCGAAATGAGGGAGAAGATGGATGATAGGGTCGAACAGGGGGAGAAAGTGGAGGAATGGGTCGAATTTGGGAGAAGTTCGATTGTGGAAGATGGGTGTTCTTCAGTTTTTGGTGAAGAACACCAAGAACATGAAGAACAAGGAGTAGAGAGAAAATGGGTAAACAAAATTTGGCACCAAAATTGTTTTTCCAAACTTGAATCACTGTTTGGAAGGTGAAAATTTTTCTCTGATTTTTTCGTTTATTTTTATTTTTTCGATTTTCAGAAATTAATTTCATAAAAAAAAATTCCTGATTTTCTGATTTTTTCGATTTTTTTTTTCTATTTTCATAAATTTTGGTAAATAAACAAAATCAAAATAAATTAGTTTTGGCATTTAAAAGAAAAGGGAAAGGAAAACGGAAAAGAAAAGAAATGGGTGCTCCACAAGCAAGAATGTGTGGCTCACATTCATTTGCTTCCATGGTCTGAAATCAAATCAGACCATGTTAGAATCATCCCATCTTACAGAGTGTCAGCGTGACAACGTCACATTCGTCAAGTCATAATTGTTGAAGTGAAAGTCGATGAATCGAGGTTGTTGACTCAGGAGCTATGGTTCTGGATGTTTTATGCGAGCTTTATTGTTTTATGAAGTGTTCTTAGCTCCCATGAGGATTGCGTCGCATCTTCTAAGTGCGAAACAGAGGTGTAATCGAAGAAATTCAATAGTCCCGAAACGACGAAGATCGACATAGGTTCATTGTTTTTGTCATATCATGATTTTTATACATATGATTGGCGCGATTTCAATTGGGTTGGAAAGTAGACTCAAAGAGCTTCGAAACCGTAGGTCAAATGCCCCGTAGTTGGTTCTAGAGTAAAAGTTACAGTCCTGTAAACCCGACCTTGCGAATCTAGCCGCAGGATTCTTGTTGCGCAAATTCCCGCGGCCACAGCTTCGACGACGTTTTCCTCCACCTGGGTATTTCCCACCCGCAGGTTTTCACGACCTCCAGACCTGTGGGTGCATGTTTGGCCAAGTGATGCTTATGGATTGCACGCCTTCCTCTCCTTGTTTTTCCTTGATTACTTGGTTCTCTATTCCTTATTGGAGGAGGAGTCTAGTTTTATTTCGAAAATTAGGTACTATAAACACAAAGGGGATTTACTTTAAGGGGCTCATGCTTTTATTTTCGAGATTTTGAGTATCACGTTCTTCCTCTCTTTCTTCTCCATTGTTAAACATTGTTTCACTTTTCCATTAATTCAAGCTTTGAGTTATTCTTAATTTCTTTCTTCTTGAATTATTTTTCTTGCTTTTGTTAATTGTTGCTTTAATTTTGTAATTGCTAGCTCATCCATTAATTTTCAAGCATGAATTCTAGGTTAATTATTATTTTTGCTTTGTTTATGTCAATTATGAGCGAGTAGTATTTTTCTAGGGGCTAAGTGAGGGAAGGCATATTTATACCATGATTTTTATACTTTGAAGTTTTCTATTGTATGGGTCAGGATTTGAGTAATTTCAAGTGATAAGTTCTTAATTGTTTGATTATATTATTTGGCCAATATCAAGAGTTAATCAAATCGCTAATAAGAATTAGAATTGAAAGATCGTATTCTTAGAGGCTTAATTACAATTGGCAATTCTGAATATGTTTGCGACCGTACTACATAGGTTGAATTGTAAGTGTTAATGCCCAATTGAAGGATTAGCCTTTACTTTAATTACTCGACCTTTATTTCGTTGATTATTGAATTGATTTATGTTCTTCGATTGGTATAAGCATGGTGAACTGAATGTATGCCCTAGACTTTTTGATTTATTGATTAAACCATATTCTTGTTATTACTTGCTTCTAGTTTAGTTATTAATCAAATCAAACATTCATTTTTTCTGAGAAAGTTTATTATAATTAAGCGAAAATCGATAAAAATCCTCTCACAGTGGGATCGACCCGTATTTGCCAAGTCACTGCTAACAAAAGACACCATGCACTTGCGGTATTACTTTTTAAACTCATCATTGACCCTCAGGAAAGTATACTTTTGTCTCCTTGGTCTTGTATTACGATCTGCAAGATGAGCAATCTTGAAGTTTGAAATATGAAATTCGAAGGTATGAATGTGTTTAAGTGTGTTTGTATGTGTTTTAGAGAAGTTTTGTAGTTTGAAGTATGATGAATTTATGATGTTGAGTATTAAAGTCGTAGGGAAAAAGTAAGCACGGGGAAAAGTCGTTCGAAGAAACAAGCTATTTATAAGCAAAGGAAACGGAAACAACACGAAAAGATAGAATAAAACTGTGTGCCAGACGCACAGTTTCTGCGCTAGGCGTACGGCTTGTGCGCCTCGCCCACTGGCTTTGTGTTTTTGGTTTTCGTGTACAGCATCAACGTTGTGCGCGCAATATGTTGCGTTAGACGCAAAGTTGATTTGGCCGGTTTTTTATCGTTTTAAGATTCTTTTTGATCCTTGATGAAATCTATGCTTTAAAATCCAAAATCAGCTATCTTTAGGAATAAAAATATGATTTTTGAATATCCTTTAAAATTAATTATCGGGAATAATTAATATTAAAATATTAAAAATACAATTAATTATCAGGAATAATTAATTGGGCTTTTTAAAATTGGGCTTGGATTTAATAAATAGGCTTTCTTTTTTTCGAAACACTTTTGGGCTTAGCTTGTTTGATTGCTTTCCCTTTGGACTGGAGCAATTAGGACGACAATATGTTTCATCATTGGGTACTACATGGGGAGACACAATTTTGTGAGATCTCTTGAACAGGTGCATACGAGAAGCATATTAAAGGGCATAAATAGGCTTAATATGTTTCATCATTGGCGCATACGAGAAGCATAGTAGAGGGCATAAGAGTGCTCATAATAATAAAAAAGCAAGCCTCCATCTCTTTTTGCTAACCAATCAGAGGAGAACAAGATTAAATACCAGGAGTGATAAAAGCTTCTATTAAATGTTTGAAGTGGCTTTCTTCTTCAAGGTTTGCCTGGTCGTGGCCATAATGAAAGTGAAACTTCTTCTAATAGAGGTAACTTCATTGAACTTTTGAATTTTCTTGCCTCAGAAAAAGAAGATGTTGCTAAAGGTATTGTAGAAAATGCATTGAGCAACTGCTAAATTACAACTCCTTCAATTTTAAAGCATATTATTAATGCTTGTGCAACAGAGACAACTAAAGCAATTATGAAGAACTTGATGGTGATATTTTTGCTATTCTTGCAGATGAGTATGCGGATATATCTTATAAAGAATAATTGGCTCTTTGTTTATGATATGTTAATAAAATATCAGGTGAGGTTATTGAGTGCTTTATTAGTGTTGTACATGTTGCCAATACCACATCTATGACTCTGAAAGAGGCAATTGAGTAACT
Source organism: Beta corolliflora (assembly GCA_947648045.1). Taxonomy (NCBI): domain Eukaryota; kingdom Viridiplantae; phylum Streptophyta; class Magnoliopsida; order Caryophyllales; family Amaranthaceae; genus Beta; species Beta corolliflora. Next base: position 476,783 of record CANSZD010000109.1, on the reverse strand, counting down.
TCTGATGGAGCACTCTCTCAGTTTTTCTAGAGTTTGAGGCCAAGGTTACAATGGTGCTAGAAATATGCAAAGTGCAATTAAAAATTAATGGCCTTAAAACTTTAATTATTATAAACGAATCTCCATTTCCAAATTGTGTTCAATGTTTTACTCACCAACTTCTATTGACACTTGTTGCTATTGCAAAGAAAAATGCTAATTGTGGGTGGCTATTTATTGATGTGCTTTCACCTCTACTAAATTTTGGGGGTGGTTCCCCTAAACGGAAATAAACGTGTAAGCAAACTCCACTGTTCTCTTTTCTTAGTGTCAAGAAACATGTAAGCATACACCTCCATTTCAGTCCTCAACTACAACAGCTGATGATTCAGATAGCTTTAATCAATTAATATAGATCAGTTGAATATAGGGGTGTTCATAACCGGGTACCCGAATATGCGGTACCCAGTTTTTCGGGTACCCGAATAAGCGGTACCCGGTTTTCAGGTACCTGGATATGCTGGTACCCGCATTTACAGGTACTTGAAAATGCGGCCCGTCTCCCGACCCAGAAAAACCGGGTACCCGTAATTGAGTAACTGGTTTTTCCGGGTCGGGTCATAGGGTACCCGACTCTAATTTTTTTTAATATAGTTCCACTTCATCACATATTCACATTTAACTCACCAATATTCTTAAGGGCGTTTGGTTGTCATGGGGTAAAGGGAATGGAATCAAGAAAGGGGTAGAGGGGGAAAGGAAAGCAAAACCCTTAGATTTTAAGTGTTGTTTGGTTGGTAATAGTCTTTCTTCTTTCTTCCTCCTCTTACTATTCCTTCCACCATAGCACCACCACATTCCCCTCTCTTGCTATGTCACTGCGCCCCTCCCCAACCCATTACCGCCGCACCGCCACCCTCCCCCTCCCCTTCCCGTGTGTCGTTGTTCTTCCCCCTCTCCTTTCCGTGCGCCGTCGTCGTTCCCCCTCAAAACGGAAACCCTTAAAGTTCCACGCCCCTTCCCCGCCCCTTCCCCGCCGCCCAATTTCCCCTTAAATGCTCCTGTCTCTTGTAGATCTGGTGTTATTGGGTGCGAGGGATGGTGTTTTCGAGTGATATGTGGTGTTTTCAGTTGGTCTCGTGATGTTTTCGGGGTTTTGCGGCTGTCTCGGGTGGGTTGTGCGCTGGATTTGGGGTGACTGGGCCAGGATTGCGGTGGCCCGGGCTAGGGGTTTGGGTGGAGACGCGGTGATTTTGGCCGGGAGAGGTTGTGGTGTCGGGTGGCTTCGCCGAGATTTTGGTGGCTGGCCTGAGGTTTCGGGTTGAAGGTGGTGATTTCGGTGGAGAGGTAGTGGTTGTGGTGGCAATGTTGTGGTTGTCAAGGTGACCATGGAGTAGAGGAGAGAAAGGGAAAGTGATACCTTGGGTAGGGGTGGGAATCAATGTAGAGGAGTTAGGGGGTAACCATGGGGTAAAGGGAATGATTGAACACACCTAACAAACAACAAGTAAGGGAATCAACTTACTTAATTCCCTTACCCTTTCCTGAAGACCCCAAACCAAACGCCCCCTTAGTGTAAAATCAAAGAAGCAGAAGAATGTGTGAAATCACAATATGCCTTATAGCCTACTGAAATGTTTAAGTAGGACGGTTCTGGATATTTTTGACGACTTAAACATTCTAGAGTGTGATAACTTATGCAGGCACAAACATATTTAAGTAGGAAATATTCTCCATCTCTTTGAATGTCATTGAATCTGAAGATCAAGGGCTGCCACACCCTTAAATAGTGAACTATAGTCGAAATGATAAACTACCTGCTAAACTCTAAAGTCAATTATGATACAAACAATAATTTACCCCCAAAACCACAAATTAGGGCAATTCAACACCCTTAAACCTTTAATCACTGTAATATTACCAGAACAAGAATAGCCTAATCCAAGCTGTCAAACTAATCACACTTCAAAACTTGTACAAAAGCCTAAATTACTTGTAACAAAGTAATGTACAACAATTAATGGGCTATATCACACAATAAAACTTGAACTGAAAATTAAATACAACAAATTTCACAATTTGCAAACCCTAAATTGAAAATTGAAATTTGAAGGAGAAAAGAGTATGCGTTAACTCACAGGTGGTGCATGGTGGCGATAGTCTGCCGGCCCGATGGTGGTGGTGGTGCACGCATCGCGGCAGAGTGGTGGACTGGTGGTGCTAACGCCGGACGAGAGAGACCAAGTACGAGTCACGGACTTAGGGTTACTTCTTAGTTCTAGTGAGTAACTGAGTATGTGGATACTGGATTAGTAGATTGTGGGCTAATTGGGTATGTCGCCCAGAACTTATGTCACATAAGTTATGTGGACTAGAGGACTGGCGATTAAAAGCTGGAAATACCCATGAACATACATGGCCCTTTACTCGGCCCAGGTTTTCTTGTTTTAGTCGGGTCGGAGACTCGACTAGATAGAAAGAAAAAAACAATAGATTTCGACCCGGTTTTTTTGACGGGTCAGTGGGTTTTCGGGGCGGGTAATTCGGGGCAGTTTTTCTAAATACCCCTAGTTTAATAGGTCGTAAATTTTAGAGAGAAAGAAAGTGAGGGGAAACAATCATAAATTTGTTCGCAATTCCTTGTCGTTTTACTTTTGATTGTGCTCTACTATATTTGTTGTTTAATTTGTCTCTGATATGTGATGTTATTGCTGCTCTATTTCCATAAGTTTTGAAGAGTTCAAAAATCAATGGGAAGGTGAAGCAGATGAGCTTTTTTTTTATACTTCATTAATTTGCAATAGATTTGTTCTATATAAAGTGTTCATATAAATTTCTTTATTTATTTTTTGAGTACTAAGATCTTCGTACTTTTGTATTTGAATTATTTTTACAAGATTAACAATATTGATAGTTTTCGTTTGGGTTTTACAATATTTTGATTTAATGTAAATCTAGTATTTTGTACTTTGTTTGGGTTGAATATTTTGGATCTTTTTGAGCCATTGGTGCAATGCAAAATAGGAAGGTTTTATATATTTTTTAAAAAGGAAGAATAGAGAACAATGGGCAAATAAGAAATTGTTCTCTTTAGTAAATGAAAATGTAGTGGTTAAGTATGATAATTATTGTATATTCCTTCTTAATTTCTAATTTCAGGAAGGGAATAAAGAACGATCATCTTTGACCATCTTATTCTATGACTAGGCATATAAAACACCTTTTTCACCCATTTTATAAACTTAATGAAGCGCTGGATTGGAGAATGCCTCTATGGCATCCTATAAAGCCTATTTTAACAGTACTCTTTGCTTTTTTTTCTAGTAGTGTCCCTCCGGCGAATAGTTTTAGATCAATATGATCTAGCACATTGTAAGCACAAGCATGATTTTCAAATGATTCAAACCAATTTGAGTATTGAACTTTCTCAAAATATAAGACTAAGGGGTTGAATTTTTGATGTTTTTAACGGCTAGGGTCGGATGAAAATTCGACAATGAAGAAGAGATAGGAACCTCATCGTCTTTGGTTATGGTTAATAAAAAGGGCTAATAATGAAGGGAGGCAATAACTAGGGAAGCGGAAGCGAGGGTGGACGTCAGGTCCAAAAACGCAAGGAAGGTGGAAGTTAGGTGGACGTGAGGTCTTAGGAAAAAAACCTAGAAAAAACCTGATGCTCTGATACCATGTTAGATTTGGAAAAATTTCTTAATCTTGGAGTGATTTCCAATGATCAATACATAGAGGTTACAAAGTACCAGTCCTAATTGCGTTAGGAATCCTGGAAGTATAAGGATAATCTATACAAAAATATATCCCTTAATCTATGGAGAAAATATCCAAAATATATTCTTAAGAGATTATAGATTTTAAATAAATTTGAGATTAGTGTATTAGAATGATGGTCATTTTAGTAAAATAATTGTGGATTCTTCAACTCTTAGGCATGTACCGTGCAGGGGTTACTTTTTTAGGTTAGTACTAAAAAATCATAAAAAGTAAAAACAAGAAAACCTATACGGAAGATTGTGTTTGATACTCGTCGATCAAGAACAAAAATTAGTGATTGAAAATATTTATATCTAAATCACCCATAATTTTGTAAAATAGTTCATGGATATTTGCCACTATCATCATCATTTTATTAGAATCTACACATCTTTCAATTGTGGGTTTTCATTTTTTACCCACATTTATTTTTATTCTAACTCAACTAACTTTTCTTATCACCTTACCTCTGCATGGAAGCCAATGCGATGCATGAATGTGTAGTAATATGATGTATAATAAATTTACATATCTGAATTATATTATAATATCTTAATTGTCTCCCCTCTATAATTCGTACTAATCATGTAGCAAAATTAGAATCTTTTTTCGAAAAAGAAAAAAAAAACAATGTTTTATCTCATGGTTCTAGAAAAAATAACTACCTCATCAAGCAATTCCAACTCCACTCCACAGATTATAATATCCACCCAATCAATATAAAAATATGGATTATTAAGTTTAGAGTCATAGTACTTTGATATTATATCATGATTGATATATTTGAACAAATTAGTTGATCCTTAATTTGTTTTAGGTATTATTTTCACAGACAATGACTTTATCATAGCTAACTTAATTATATATATATTATTATGATACGATATAAAAATTATTTATATCTTAATTATTTAATTATAGCATTACGTCTTCACATTCCTCTCCAAATTCCATTTAATTTAAATTCTAATTTCTTAGATTAATGTCAGTATTTCCCCTCCCCCCTCAACTCTTCATATAGTCTTATTCATTTTGCTAATCTTCACCTTTTTGAAGCCAAATCTTGCAATTTGGAAATGAGAATTTCAGGCATGGTGGATTATTTCTTCCAAATGAGGATTTCACTCATGGTGTACTCTCCTACAAATTAGGGCTTTGATTGATACTTGCATGAACAATGTGCAACCTTATTCATCCATTCCAGTGTATTTATTTTTAAATATATAGTTCACAAATCATTATCATGAATTACTTTTTTGTGGAATAGTTTTTTAATTTTTTTTCGATTCACAAATAATTAAGAGCATTTTTATTTTTATTTTAGTTTCAAACTTTAAACTCCATTAACCGTAAGACTGTTATAGAAAATTATTGTGTAGATTTTTCTTGTAACTGAGTGTTGCATATTAGATATTCCATAAAATGCATGAACCAAATTCTTGTTTTAATAGATTATTTCGGATTGGCTCAGCTCAGGTTGTGGCCAGCCCTAGATACCACTATATATTTGTGACACTATCCTCTCAATAATCCTCACAATTTTTATTGCTTTATCCAATGTATATTCTTCTTATTTTCCACTAGCAAAGTCTACAAATGGGCTTGTAGGATTTTGGTCTTAAAGCCAATAACTAGAGGGTTTGCTCTTGATTGGATATTATATCACCCGCATTCTGCAACTAGTACAATAGCTGATAAAAATTATTGTTGTGGTCTTACAAATTTGTATCACGTTCCTTGTTCAACTGGTACAACTCCACTCCAGACTCAATAGGTTGGTAAGCGACTTGTATGCATAAATATTCTCTAAGCTTCTCCAACATAGGCCTTTTAGATCCGCTTCTATTAAGAAATCATAATTTATCTTTGTAGCAATGGCCAAGTTAATTCTACTAATTGCTTTCTTCTACTTGGATGTCCATACAACATCATCCAAGTTTTATAAGATCTTCTTCTCTAAAGCCACTTCCAAATTCTGTTACTTTAATATATCTTCTATAATACTCTTCCACACTACATAATTTATTTTTCTATAAAAAAACAGGATCTCAAATTTTGGTGAACTCATACCCATATTGTACCTTCCCAAAATTCTCCCATAACAAATCGCAGTTTGATACAGCCTTTCACGAGTGGGTCTTTCGATATGTTGTACTTTTGGAGTAGAACTAAATCTGATGCAATTGATTGTCGATGTAGAATTGATATTTAATTGGTCACGACACAAAATAATCTCATCAACGAATCAAATTTTCCCGCGAAATGAAAAACGTAGCCCCAAAGTCTCATTAGCACAAAAATAACCTCATATAGAGGGGTAGAAATAACCCAATAATCGGGTTAAAAATCTCTCCAATAGAGAGTGAACATGAAATACAAACTAGAAATAAAACCAGAAAATAGGAGTTTATAATCAACTAAAATGTTGGTGGTATTCCCTAGATCAACGAGAAAATTCAGATTTTGGAGGAGGAAGAGAGGATGCAAGGAAGAGATAGAGAGAGAGAGAGAGAGAGAGAGAGAGAGAGAGAATGTGTGTGTAGGTGGTCGGGTTAGCATATAGGGATGGAAATGGATGATGGATGATCCATCATCCGCTTAACCCGGTTTTATTAAGCGGGTGAAAACCCGAAATAAACGAATGAAAAGCAGGTGGCGGGTGAAGCGGGTGATGGATGCGGGTCAGATGCGGGTGAGATTTTTTTCATCCGTCACCCGACCCATCACCCGCTTAACACCCACCCATCATCCATATTATCAATTACACATGTTTATTTACTAACTTTATTAAATTTTTTAGTTGAAAATTTTAATGAATATGTATCTTATGGCATAATTTTTTGGAAAAATTATTATATATCTCCTAACCCGCTAACCACCCGACCCACTCATTCACCCGGTGGATGACTGATGGATGGATGCGGGTGATGGCTTATGCGGGTGATGGATGGATGCGGGTGGAGCGGACGGATGCGGGTGGAGCTCCACCCGCCCCGAACCTGATCCATTTCCATCCCTATTAGCATGTGATGTTTTATAAGCTTCTTTGGCTACATATACCCTTTATATAAGCATTAGTTAGTTCCTAAGTCAAGAAACAAATTTTCTTATCCACCAAGGTTTTAGTTTAGTTATAGTCCCATAAAATTAGGATCCGATTCTTCTTAGTAATGGAGGATGGATAATTAGTTCAAGTTACTCTTTTACACTACTACAACTATCACAAAATGTGATGTTCAATTATTTTATAATTGTATAAAATCTAATTTACACATTAATAAATAAAATAATCCGAACCTCCAGGTATTGCCCCGATCAACAACTAGTTGTGATTATGACTACAAAATTTATTGGTTAGTGATGGGAACTACATGCCAATTAATGTTTTTTGCCACACTGCTACTCCATCGGTCCTCCCCCTCCCGTTCACCTGCAGACTATTTTCGTACGAGGATAATTATTAGGAGATGTCACGAGTCACGACAAGCTAAGGGTGACTTAGCTTATACGACCGACTCACCACCTCTTCTACAGATCACGCAAGCCCATCATCTCCTTTGCTGCTTTCTCTTCATCGACACTTCTACATGGTATAATCGTTTTAGTCGACCTGATACTCGAGTGTTTGAGTTTCTTAAAAGTAGTTACCTTATTCATTGTAATAAAGAGAAACTATTGTCGATGATATGCTCTTCTTTTCAATTAGGAAAACATATTAGACTATCACTTATTCCTTTTTTTTCTATAATATAAATGCAAATTTATGGACCTTCACTATCTTGAGTAATGGGTAAGCATGGCAGATGCATTTGGCTTTCAGAGGGAGCAAGTGCATCCCCTTTTTCTAAAATTCTAATCAAGTTTTTAGGTTTAATCCAATATCAAATATAAAGAAACTCATTTCTTGCACCCACATTCTCAAAAGATATAAGCCATGTATTACTAAAAGACAAGAACCCAAAAGCACATGTTGGGATATTATGCACATTTACTTAACGTGAAAGTCTGGAAAACCTAGGAACAATGTAAATGTAAATTTTCTTCCCCTCCCTTATTAGGAGTAATAATTTTGGTGTACCACGTGATTGATCAGTGAGGATGCAAAGCAGTTGGAGGCCATTCATTGGGCTAACACTTATTGTATATTGAAGGACGGAGAAAAAACATTTAATCTTTTAATAGCCATATTTTTAGAAATATGAAGCAAAAAAAAATGAATAAAATATACCAACAACTTTTATCTTTAAAATATAACCCATTTAATATACTTTTGACAAACATCATCTTTTTTTATAAATATAGAGACCAACTTTTTCTTTCACTAATCATGATATTACGTTAAAATTTATTTCGCACACTCATTTCGAATATAATAAACTTGCAAGTTTATGGACCTTCAGTTCAAATTATTTGGTGTTCTTGGATGATTTAGTCACTTTTTTTAAACGATTACTCTCAAATATTAATACTCACACTTATAACGATGAATATCCATAATTATGTCCAAACACAATTTGAGATCAGCCAAAAAAACTCCAGTGTGATATGGATTGTGAATTCAATAATACGCCTTTCAACCAACTTAGCAAAAACATTAGTCAACTTTTTCGCTTCTCATGTCCTCTTTAGTGTATGATTCGCAAAGTGGGAAGAGACCACATCTCCTCGGCGCACCAAATTGCAACCATATGTGGAAAATCTAAAATGTGATTTGACTTTCATTTGATTAAATCATAATATCCAATGTACTTTCAAAAAATAGCTAATTGAATCAAATGAAACTCAAATGTATTCAACAAAGCTAATTGAGTCAAATGAAATTCAAATGCATTCTACAAAGCTAATTGAATCAAATTAAAGTCAAGTGAAATCAAACAATGATAATTGAATCAAATTAAAGTTAAATGAAGTCAAACCAATCTAATTGAATCAAATGAAAGTCAAATAAAGTCAAACATAGCTAATAGAATCAAATGAAGCTCAAATATATTCAACAAAGATAATTGAATTAAATGAAAGTCGAATGAATTCAAAAAAAGCTAATTGAATCAAATGAAACTCAAATGCATTCAACAAAGTTAATTGAATCAAATTATAGTAAAATAAAGTCAAACAAAGCTAATTGAATCAAATGAAAGTCAAATGAAGTCAAACATAGCTAATAGAATCAAATGAAACTCAAATACATTTTACAAAGCTAATTGAATCAAGTGAAAGTCAAATGAAGTCAAACATAGCTAATAAAATGAAATGGAACTCAAAAAGTTAGAATTTAGTTTTTCATTCTGGAACAATGATCATAGAAGAAAATTCGATCCCATATCTAACAAAAGTAATTAAATAGGATAATTGATTTTACAAATGTGAATGTCATTATGGTTCTGAATTGACTTTTTTGAATCATATTAGGTGCAGCTAATAACAGATTTTAAATGAGGCATTATAAAAGTGCCATTAAACTGTTGTTGATAATTAAGTTAGTAATCAACATTAAAGTTGGTTAATAATCTCAATATAATTCATATTTGTCCACCCTGATGCCATTGATCTTGATATGTATCATTTTGATATTGTAAAGTCGTCAAATTTATCAGTTGATCATATTTGTCCACCCTGATGCCATTAATCCGGAGATGAATGATCATACAGTATGCAAGCTGATTGTACCTCATGATCAATAGAATGACGCTGGTCCAGAATGTATATCAGGCTTATCTATATTTAGAATATGTTGTTTGAAAGTCAAATGTTGTCAACCATATTCGAGATGGTCAAATTCTAAATCATAAAGTGTATGGGTTTAGGGAAGATGAAAATTCGATTAGCATTATGTACAACACATTTTGGGCCCATAGTAACGAGGAACCATTGCGAAAAATCGGACTTTAATTTTTTCAGCTTCTGACCTCTTGATCCCTTTAAACATGGTAAAAAACGCATTTAGGCGAAAGAATGACTCAAAAATGTTATCCGAGCTAGGAGATAGGCCCAAAACACGGTTTGGGTCCAGAGCAACGTGGAACCAACGCGAAAAATCAGATTTTAATTTTTTCAGCTTCTGACCTATGGAACCCTTAAGAAATGGTAAAAAACGCATTTAGGCTAATCAATTGCTCAAAAATGTTATCCTAGCGAAGAGTTAGGCCCACAACACATTTTGGGCCCATAGTAAAGAGGAACCGTTGCGAAAAATCGGACTTCAATTTTTTCAGCTTCTGACCTACTGAACCCATTAAACATGGTAAAAAAACGCATTTAGGCGAAACAATGACTCAAAAATGTTATCCAAGCGAGGAGTTAGGCCCAAAACACGTATTGATCCTAGAGCAACGTTGAACCGTCTCGAAAAAATCGGACTTCAATTTTTTCAGCTACTAACTTCCTGAGACCTTTACAGATGGTAAAAAAACACATTTAGTCGAAAGAACGACGCAAAAATGTTATCCGAGCTAGGAGTTGGGCCCAAAACTCGTTCTTGGCCCAGAGCAATGTCGAAACGACGCGAAAATTCGGACTTCAAATTTTTCAGCTTCTGACCTCCTGAACGAAGCAAAACGATTAATTTCTTGACCAAAATTGACTGTATCATTAGGAAATAATCAATCGTTCAATTGTGTATAATAATGCTACTAATTCATTAGGCCTATAATTGTGATGATAGCGAATTGAACAAATGATCCAAAATTGGACTAATTGACATGTTTATAATTCACAATAACAAAGTAAAAATAAGATTACCACCAAATGATACAGTTCCCTGTTCCATAATATATCCTATATTTGAGAACAGCAAAACAAAAACAAAAATATAATACCATTAAATGATACAATATTATATTATATTCTACCACCCATCAGTGCCATCACTCACCTTCGATGACTCTACCAATACATTGGTTTGGTGATGTTATAAGGTTTGAGATCAGGTAAAAGTTCACAAATGTAGCATACTGGACAATTCAAGCAAAGAGAAGCTCCACAGGATTCAGCACCAGGTTGCAGAAAGCACAGTATGAAAAGACAATCGACAACAAGAGATCCAAAGACAATGACCATACTCTCCTAATATCATTATTAGGGGAAAAAAGATAATGCCCGAAGATGAAAAGAAGTAAAACAGCAGAAAATAAGAATTGTACTGAACTGCTAGTTAACAAATTTCAGAGTAAAGAAGATTACTGATCCAACATTGGAAAGTTTTGCAGTTCCTCGACAAAATCATCAGCTTCATATATGCTTCAATGGCGCAACAGTGATTCTGGAAGTCATTCACCAGATGTGATTGACGGAGGTACATGATACTGGGACATCTTAGCAGTATACATAGCAAACAAGCTCACACTCCAAGCCGGCGTTCATATCGCCAATCTCTAATGTGGGGAGATGCAATTAGAACACCAACCAGAGCCACGGAAACTAAATAACGCCATCATCTTCACGCTATCACAAGCTGCTCCGCTTTCATTTGAGTCCAAGCATAAGCCGCTCCGCAATACCTGCATTTGACCCGAATTGCCGATCTCCAGTCCTCCACATACAGAAGCTTGCAACATCTACATTTGATACATTGACTAGCCTAATCGATAATATGTTTAACCTTCACTAAGAACACATCAAATGTTATCTACATCCCACGATTACAAACTTGTCCTCCACTAAAGGCATAAGAATGAATCTACTACAATCCTACAGATTTCTATGTATGACACAAGCAACACCATTGAAACATTGTAGTTTCCAGAGGCGCCACCCTGCGGAAGGATCCTATTTAATTACCCTTTTCTCAATACCCTTCATGATCATCTAGAAATGCTGCCTCCAAGTATTTAAAAATTAGAATGATATCTCTTATTTCATTTTTCATTTTCTAACAAATTAGTAATGACATATGAATATCACGCTGACCCTTTATCTCAGAAATAACTTGACTATTTTGTAGGCCTCAGAAACATGAATTATATTTGATTTTTACCGCTTCATTTTATGCTCAGAATTACACATAATCATTTTAGAAAAAGTTGAGGTCATGGTATATTTGAAACTATATTAATCAAAATGAACTGCGGATTAAGCTATGATCATAAATGTAACATGACTAAATATACCGCTTTCAGATCTGTGAACTTAAGTTGTGAACATAACGTAAGTTAGTAATTTCTATAATGTTTGCATACTCGTTTGACATTAGGTTCAGACCTTTATAAACGATATATCCCAAATGCTAATTATATTTTGAAAATAATCTTATTCAAAGGTTGAAAAGAAAAAACTTCGTTAGTCGCTTAATATAACTAATATAAAAAATATATTATTATTGTCAAAAGTCCTCATTATTAATTGTCTCTTAACCCTCAGCGATTCCCTATGATACATATGTATGAGGTAATTACATTTAGACATTTATATATATATATATATATCTACTAATTAAGGTTGATTATACCTCATTAGTAGAATATGATTGCTAAGTTATAGAGATGATGGCCTATATTTTGAAAAGTTCGTTTTAAATAGTATATTAAAATCATATGTACAGGATATTATTAATAATTCTAATATCATATGGATTTATCGGTCAGACAGTTATTTTTTTAATAAAAAGTCAAAAATCCCATCAGAATTATTATAACGGCTTTATAAATAATTTAATCATTTTAGATTAATTAGTCCAATTCACATTAAAGTTAGAATTATTTACAAGAAGACGATATAATGCTTATACCAATTTAATCATTTTATCCATACCTCCTCCAATTCTACATCATTTTACCGCTTTCTTAGAGAAAGTTATTTGTGAAAGACAAATCATTCAAGTATTTCTGAGTCATTCTATTACATCAGCTTGCATATTTTCGTAAGGTTCGTTATATCTTTCGTTCTAACTTCCAATTACATCAACAATCCGCTCGGGCGTGCGCAAGTTCGCTCGGGCGTGCGCAAGTTCGCTCGGGCGTGCGACTCTGCAGAATTCCTCCTCCAAACTCTCTGCCTCGACCGCACGGTCGAGCAGGATTTCGCTCGGGCGTGCGGTATGCCTCTTGGGCGTGCCATTTCTCGCTCGGGCATGCAGATCTGCAGAATTCGGCCTCCAACGTTCTGCCTCGACCGCACGGTCGAGCAAGAGTGTGCGCGGGCGTGCGACCTGCAGTCAAACGCCAATGAACACGAATTTTTTTTTTGTTGTTTTTTTTTTTTTTTTTTTTTAGATTAAACTAGAGGATTGGCAAATAAAACTATAAAAGAAATTAAATAAATCAATAAAAATCTAAGAAAGAAAAAGAAAAAATAAGAGAAAAAGATAGAAAATTGGGTTGCCTCCCAATAAGCGCTAATTTTTAAGGTCATTAGCTCGACCTCCTCATTGATCAATCACATGAAAGAATAGAGAGTACGATGTCAACTCTCTCAGCAATGGGATCTCCAGCTCAATAGTGCTTCAATCTGTGGCCATTCACCTTAAAAGTTCCATCTTGGCGGTTCCATAATTCCACCGAACCATAAGGAAAAACCTTACAAACCTTGAATGGACCCGACCACCGCGAACGGAGTTTACCAGAAAATACCTTCAGACGGGAATTAAAAAGAAGAACTAAATCTCCTTCCTTGAACTCTTTTCGCACAATACCCTTGTCATGCCATCTCTTGGTTTTCTCCTTGTACAACTTTGAACTCTCATAAGCATCAAGCCGAATTTCATCAAGCTCAATAAGTTGAAGAAGTCTCTGCTCACCCGCCGTTTGAGAATCGAAATTGAGGCTCTTAATAGCCCAAAATGCACGATGCTCTAATTCAACAGGAAGATGACATGCTTTCCCATAAACAAGGCGATAAGGGGTGGTACCTATAGGAGTTTTGAATGCCGTTCTATAAGCCCATAGTGCATCATCAAGTTTTGTTGCCCAATCCTTCCTCGTTCTCGCAACCGTCTTCTCTAAGATGGTTTTGATCTCACGATTAGAAATCTCCACTTGACCACTAGTTTGTGGATGATATGAAAGACCCACTCTATGGTGCACACCATATTTCTTGAGCATAGCTTCAAACTTGTTCTCCAAAAAGTGCTTGCCTCCATCACTAATCAAAACCCGTGGAATGCCAAATCTTGGAAAAATAGTTTTCTTGAAGAATCTACAAACCACACGAGCATCATTAGTAGGAGAAGCAAGAGCCTCCACCCATTTGGAGACATAATCCACAGCAACCAAAATGTACTTGTTCCCATAAGAAGAAGGGAACGGTCCCATGAAATACACACCCCACACATCGAATAACTCAACCTCAAGGATGGTGTTGAGAGGCATCTCATTCCGACGGGAAAGATTTCCCGTCCTTTGACAACGATCACAAGAATATACATAATGATGAACATCCTTAAACAAAGTAGGCCAATAGAAACCACATTGAAGAATTTTCGCTGCAGTTTTGTTAGTACTAGCATGGCCTCCACAAGGTAAATCATGACAATGAGATATAATAGGTGATACCTCATTTCCAGGAATACACCTTCTAATCATCCCATCTGCACAAGACTTGTAAAGAAAAGGATCATCCCAAAAATATCTCCTCACCTCCTTAAAGAATTTCTTCTTTTGTTGTGATGAGTAGCCATGAGGAATATTGTCACTAGCCAAATAGTTGGCTATATCAGCAAACCATGGGATCTCCGTAGTGGCTAGAGCTAGGAGTTGCTCATCAGGAAATGTATCAGCAATTGGAAGATCCTCATCACCTTCAATATCAAGGACAAGTCGAGAAAGGTGATCAGCAACAACATTTTCGGCTCCTTTCTTGTCCCAAATCTCCAAGTCAAATTCTTGTAGCAACAAGATCCACCGAATCAAGCGGGGCTTAGCATCTTTCTTGCTCATCAAATACCTTAATGCCGCATGATCAGTGTGAATTATCACCTTCGACCCTACCAGATAAGATCGAAACTTCTCCATTGCATACACCACTGCTAATAATTCCTTCTCAGTTGTGGCATAGTTCATCTGGGCTGGATTAAGAGTCTTGCTTGTATAGTAGATGGCATGAAGCTTGCCATCTTTCCTCTGACCCAGTACTGCCCCCACTGCATAGTCACTAGCATCGCACATAATATCAAAAGGGAGATTCCGAATGGGCGATTGAATGATAGGGGCGAAATAAGAGCTTTCTTTAACCCTGTGAAAAGCCTCAGTACAAGCATCAGTAAACACAAAAGGGACATCTTTGCCTAAAAGTTCAGTTAGAGGTCGAGCAATTTTAGAAAAATCCTTTATAAAACGGCGGTAAAATCCCGCATGACCAAGAAAACTCCTTACTCCTTTGACAGAGTTAGGAGGTGGTAGATGCTCAATGACCTCTATCTTTGCTTTGTCGACTTCGATGCCCCGATGAGAAACAACATGACCCAAAACAACTCCTTGTTGCACCATGAAATGACATTTTTCCCAATTGAGAATCAAATTAACTTCTTGACATCTATGGAGCACCTTTTGTAAATTTGCAAGACAAACATCAAAGGATGTTCCATAGACGGAAAAGTCATCCATAAACACTTCCATAGAGGTCTCAATAAGACTTGAGAAAATTGCCATCATGCAACGCTGAAAAGTGGCAGGAGCATTACATAATCCAAATGGCATTCTTCGATATGCGAAGGTGCCATAAGGACATGTAAAAGTAGTCTTTTCCTGATCACTTGGATGAATAGGGATTTGGAAAAAACCTGAATATCCATCCAACCAACAGAAAAAAGAATGTTTTGCCAACCGTTCCAACATCTGATCAATGAAGGGGAGGGGACCAGAAAAGGCGTCGTTAGTTTAATTTAAAGAAATCCCCGAAATAACACTTAGGCGTGTACCCTGGTTAACTAACTCGGAGGATTTTTAAAAATATGTTTGATTTCTTAGAATATGGCACAATAAAGCACATTTGACCCAAAGCGCCGCAAATATTGAAAGCCAAAGTCTTCCAAAGGTTTCATGTTGGCTTTTTAGGATGGTTTTAAGTAATCACGAAAAATGCCTCACAAGCGTGTACTGGGGGTCACCGAACATAGAGATTTTGAAGAATTGTCGAAATCTTTAGAAAAATGGCGTTAGAATGAACTTCTACAGTATAGAAATCAATGCACAGGAACCCTAAGTATACTAGTGGACCAGAAAAGGCGTCCATAGTTTGATTTTAAGGAATCTCAGAAATAACACTCAGGCGTGTACCCCGGTTCACTAACTTGGAGGTTATTTAAAAATATGTTTGATTTCTTAGAATATGGCACAGTAAAAGCACATTTGACCCAAAGCGCCGCAAATAGTGAAAGCCAAAGTCTTCCAAAGGTTTCATGTTGCCTTTTTAGGATAGTTTTAAGTAATCACGAAAAATGCCTCACAGGCGACCGAACATTGAGATTTTTAAGAATTATTGAAATCTTTAGAAAAATGGCATCGGAATGAACTTGGACCGTCTAGAAATCAATGCACAGGATCCGTAAGTCTACTCGGGGACCAGAAGACGCATCCTTAGTTTTATTTTATGAAATCTCCGAAATAACACTCAGGCGTGTACCCCGGTTCACTAACTCGGAGGATTTTTGAAAATTTGTTTGATTTCTCACAAAATAGCACTGTAAAGCACATTTGACCACAAGGACCCCCAATAGTGGAAGCGAAAGCCTTGCAAAGGTTCTGTTTTTCCTTTTTAGAATAGTTTTAAATAATCACTAAAAAAGCCTCACAGGCGTGTACCGGGGGTCACTGAACATTTACATTTTTATGAATTGTAGAAATCTTTAGAAAAATGGCGTTAGAATGAACTTCTACAGTCTAGAAGTCAATGCATAGGAACCCTAAGTCTACTTGGGGACCAGAAGAGGCGTCGTTAGTTTGATTTTAAGAAATCCCCGAATAACACTTAGGCATGTACCCTGGTTAACTAACTCGGAGGATTTTTAAAAATATGTTTGATTTCTTAGAATATGGCACTGTAAAGCACATTTGACCCAAAGCACCGCAAATATTGAAAGCCAAAGTCTTCCAAAGGTTTTATGTTGCCTTATTAGGATGGTTTTAAGTAATCACGAAAAATGCCTCACAGGCGTGTACCGGGGGTCACCGAACATAGAGATTTTAAAGAATTGTTGAAATCTTTAGAGAAATGGCATCGGAATGAACTTGGACCGTCTAGAAATCAATGCACAGGAACCCTAAGTCTACTCGGGCACCAGAAGACGCATCCTTAGTTTTATTTTATGAAATCTCCGAAATAACACTCAGGCGTGTACCCCAGTTCACTAACTCGGAGGATTTTTGAAAATGTTGATTTCTCAGAAAATGGCACTGTAAAGCACATTTGACCGAAAGGGCCCCAAATAGTAAAAGACAAAGTCTTCCAAAGGTTTCGTGTTGCCTTTTTAGGATGATTTTAAGTAATCACGAAAAATGCCTCACAGGCGTGTACAGGGGGTCTCCGAACATAGAGATTTTAAAGAATTTTTGAAATCTTTAGAAAAATTAGAAATCAAAGCACCGGATCCCTAAGTCTACTCGGGGACCAGAAGAGGCATCCTTGGTTTGATTTTATGAAATCTCCGAAAAAACACTCAGCCGTGTACCCCGGTTCACTAACTCGGAGGATTTTTGAAAATTTGTTTGATTTCTCACAAAATAGCACTGTAAAGCACATTTGTTCCAAAGCGCCGTAAATAATTTGAGCCCAATCCTGTGAAAAGGCCAATTAATTATTTTATATTAATTAATTGTTTTATTTTAATAAATATTTTCAAAAGATATTCTTTATAGTTAAAATCAGATTTTATCCCGTAAAATCAGATTTCTGGAATTAAAAGATAAAAGAAAATCTTTTAAAACGCGTTTACAAAAAGCTGGCAAAGGTGTGTCAAAAGCCAGGCTGGTGCGCCTGGCGCACCACCGTGCGCTTGGCGCACACCCTTGCGCCTGGCGCACCTTGCTGCGTCAGGCGCAGCTTTTCCTAACACGTGGCACTGTGCCACACACTGTGTCGTGCGCTTGGGGTACAACTCTGCGTGAAGCGCAATTTTCTTTCTTATCTTTTTCAAAGCGCGTACCACGGGTACGCTTTTTACTGGGCATGCCGCGTCATACGCTTGATACGTCAGCCTGCGCCAGACGCAGCTGGCGCGTGAGGCGCAGTGTCGTTTTCCCTATAAATATGTATGATTTCCGTACAGATTTAAGAACGGATTTTTCACATTAACACACTTCGAATTCGACGAATACTTTACAAATACCTATCTACGAACTACAAAACTTCCCTACAAAATTCATACTTTCGAATACAAACACATTCAATCTACATACTTTCATACATTCAAACTTTCAGGCTTCACGATTGCTCGTCCCGAAGGTTATCAATCTCGCAGACCCAAGCCACGGTATAATCCTGAGGGTCCTTGAATAAATTCTCTATTTTTATATTGAAGTTACTATCTGTTTTCTTTCTTTATGTAGATCTTTAATATAGAATCGTTCTACTGTATATTCTAAACCTTTTTCCTTCTTTTTATTTTTTTTTATACATTATTATATGCTTGCTTGATTAATCTATGCATATTATATGATTGTTCTATGCATGCTTTATTGCTTTTAGCACCCCATATGTTATTTTTGTTAATCAAGACCTAAAAAACTGTTCTAACATTAATCAGATTAATTTGGACAACATGTTATTATATGATTGTTCTATGCATGCTTTATTGCTTTTATCACCCCATATGTTATTTTTGTTAATCAAGACCTAAAAAACTGTTCTAACATTAATCGATTAATTTGGACATGTTAGGTTCCCCTGTAATATTATCGCTTAATAACATATCACTAAAAAATAGTCTTTTTATGTGTTTCCTGAACCAACCTAGACTAATTATTTTTTAGGGTGCTTAAAACATTATTTGGTTAATCTTTTGCATAAACATTGACATGAATCGATATTTGTAGAGGCCAGCAATGGGCGAATGTGGTTCATTATGACCGTGTTCGTACCCTTACCCCCGAACTCAATCTTTGGTTCATTTTGACCATCTATGGAGCCAGGACGGGGAAATCTAAATTGGATAAGTCCCTAATTTGTCCATACGGTTTTCCATATCCAATTTGGTTTATGATTCTTCCTAAAAAGAATTGTTGGCGACTTCTTTCAAAATAATTTTCAATAAAACCTTTACAATGGGGTAGTCAAATCTAATACGTGCTCATCCCGCGTAGGCGAAATAAAAACACGCTTACACTAGTTAAAAAAATTCTAACTAATTCACTTAAAATGGGCTTAACAATTTATAAATTGGTACATTTCGAAGTATATTTTATAATAACATGATATTTTAAAATGTTGCAATTGATACATTTATAGAAATCTTAATAATTGATAAATTATTGAAAGAGAGGTAGAGTGAGTTTCATTCACTAAATCATAAATCAAACCACAATAATTACTTGAATTAACTAAAAACCTTACTTGAATTAACCATCAAATATTAATTGAATTAACAAACTAAATATCAAATTAAAATCAAAATTACAGAAAAATAACAACAAAAAAACCAACGAAAATAACATAAAAACTACAAAGAAATTAACAATGAAATACAAAGAAAATCTTAATATGGATATAGGAATTACCAACGAAATTACAACACAAAGCCAACAAAAATACACATAAAGTAACAAAGAAAACAACAAAATTACAACACCTCCAACAATAACAACAAAACCTCATCGGCAAATTGTCGGCCCTTTATCAAGGATGGCGGGGAACGACCGAAGTAGGGATAGCGAGGCGGCGGAAAACGCAAGTGTTTTAGCGAAAATCAGAAATCTCATCCCCCTTTGAAAAGCCAACATAGACTCAAATCCCGCATTTTCAAAACCCTAAATTCAAGAGAAAAGTTTCTCTCTCCCCCTCTCTCATGGCGTAATCTGCCATGAACAACACCTCCAGTAGCAGCAGCAGCAGCAACAACAACAACAACAGGGGAGGGGGAAAAAGAAGCAGGAAGACGAGGCGATAGAGGATGAGTGGCGCGAGCTGCAGCAGCAACAACAACAACAACAGGGGAGGAGGAGAAAGAAGCAGGAAGGTGAGGCGATAGAGGATGAGTGGCGCGAGCTGCATCAACAAGGTGAGAGAGAAGCAGGAAGGGAGGCCGGGAGGCGCGAGCCGCAACGGGATGTATAGGGGCAGGGAGGATGAGAGGGAGGCGAAAGAGGAGGAGTGAAATGAGTGTGTGAGCGAAAGAAGATGAAATGAGCCCCACATCTAGCAAAGAAAGAGGGTTGCGGTGGTGGTGTGATGCGGGGAGGGGGGAGACAGAGCAGCGACCATATCCTTCATCAAGTTTTTGATTCAATTAACAAGCTCTTCAATGAAATATATTAATTATTACATGCGTAAACAAACTTCATCTCGCATCAAATATATCTCAAATAAGCAGTTGGGTGCATACATATGTATTTAGAATCAATGAAATATATTATGCATTAAAAATGATAACATAGATAACTTTATCTCAAATCAGAATGATTTGAAATATGATTAGACTCAATTTTTTCCTCCTCCAATTCTACATCATTTCCGCAAATTAAAGTTGATTTCAGAACATAGAATTATCAAATAAAACATAGATTTCTAGTTAATATATTCGGAAGAATTATTAATTAACAATTCATTATACATAAACAGGAAACACTAACATACATATATATATCATTGAGCCTCAGATAACTTGCTCATTTACAAATGAGTCAAAATAATGGGATGCTCATAACCTAATAGTGCCAGGGATGAATGATTACATTTTCTTGTGCGCCACCCTCCTCAACTATTAATAGAAATCTGTACATCGACAATTTATGTTCAATATGGTTGACAACCGTTTTCTTCTTCCTCCTCCACCTCTTTCTCACTCCTCCCTCCACCATGTCCTTCCCTCTCCTCACAGCTTCTGCCCAATTTGCTCAAACCATGAAAAATTAATCAGTTTCGTATAATCTCATATCATTTCAATGAACTCAATCACAAATTAATCAATTTCATCACATTTCAATCAAGAGATGAAATTTTTCAGAAAAATGGAAACTAATCAGAATTTCTTGAGGTAAAGCTTCAAGAAGAGAAGCCGAAGTTAAAGCACCCAAAGAAAAAAAGACAAAATTCAATCAAATGGTAGACATAATTACTTCAAATAAACCCAAAAAAATCAGTAATCAATCACTTAAAACAATAAGAAAAAAATGATGAAATCACATCTAATATGAAATTAACAATAAATTGCAAGCACAATTAACCACATTCATGGATTACCCAGAAGAGATCTAAGGTGAAATTAAACAAGCAAGCATCAAAGTTCAGAATTTCTTCCCTAATTCTTCCTTTATTTCTTTAACAAAATTAGGGGAAATCAGATCTATGATACCAACAAAAGAAAACCTAAATTACCCACAAACTAATAGTTAATAATCTTCAATGAAAGATCGGCAATATCAAGCAAACAAGCATGAAATTAAATTTAAGAGAGAAATCAAAATTTGGGCATAGAGAGAGAATATGGATATTACTTGAAGAAGAGAATATGCGAAGGAAATCGAGAGATGCTTATGAGAATTTGGGAGGAAGATCGAAGAAAAGCCGACTAAATGAAGGAAAAATGTTTGTGAACTGATGGAAGCTTGAAACTTTAATTGCAAAAATAAACTAGGGGGATTAATTTCTCCTCGCAGCTTCGCCGCTGCTCCTCTGCTGCCCCCTTAAGCTCGTCGGAACAATCCCCTTAAGCTCGCCGCTGTTCTCATCTCTCCTCTTGTTGGTGGTTGTAATTGTCGTTGTGTTGTTGTTGGGGTACTGCTCCCCTGCCCATCGTTGTGTGTTGGTGGTTCGCATAAAGCCAAAGGGGTGGCTGGGGAGGGGGTGTGAGAGGGGGAGGGGTGGCAGGGGAAGGGGGATGGGTGGCAGGGGAGGGGCGGAGGGATTTCGGGGGTGGTTGGGGAGGGTGAGGGGGGAGGGGGAGGGGGAGTGGAAGGGGTGGCAGGGAAGGGGGTGGGAGAGAGAGGAAACTGACTTAAAAAATAAATTAAAAATTTTTTTTAACCTGCTAAACAGGTAACCAGCCAGCTGAGACTAATTTGAATGATTGTAATTGATCAAGCAGCAGCTATTAATTGGAGGATTAATTAATTATATAATAATTCTGAGGACTTATTTCTATAATGTTTAGTGCGGATTCTTACAATGATCATTTCCGTAGCTAATAATCGTAGGTTCATAATTCTAATGACTATATAGTTATATGTAAAAACCAAACTAATCTGCAAATTAAACTATTAATATCAACATAACATAGTTAGCGTGACTAATTAACTATGGATAATGTGCTCCTGATTAAAATATGATCTATACTGAATTAATCAATTTCATTTTTCTTTAACTCTATCAGTTAGAGATCATAGTTAAATAACAGAATTATTATACCTCCCCTCGACATCAGAAACTTGAACTTATTGAGAAGGCCAATTATTGATTCAAAGACTTTTCAAAATTAATTTTATCGTGGATATCTGTACAATAAAATGAACGCATTCGATTATTAGAATGATTAAGCTCTAACTTAAATCTGAGAATATCCTTGTAATCAAGAGAGAGAAAGAAAGCGAGAAAAGAGAAGAAATGAAGTTTTGCGTAATTGCATTTGAGTTTTGAACTTAGGAACATCTTGAACGAAAAGACCCTCAGTTTGAGTAAGTCCAAGTCTTGCTCTTTTGCTTGAATAGGATAACATTCTATTTACAAGAAGCCGTAAAGGTTTTATTGAACTTTATTTTGGCTATTTTTAATCATAATAACAGAACGCTAATTATTATAGAATCAATAATTGGCCTATTATATTTCTTAATAATTAGCATCTGATATATATTGAGATTTGTATTCTATATTATTATACACAGCTGACATACATATATATTAATTTCATTTTTCGACTGTCGAACTTTTACATGTTAATTTAAATCAGGTTTGTAATCCTGATCACTTGGATGAATAGGGATTTGGAAGGTTTCCGTAGGTGAACCTGCGGAAGGATCATTTCCGTAAAGCTGGTGATTTTCGAACATTTTGTTTGTTTTCAATTGTTTACAGTAGCAAGGAAGATTGATATATGTGAATGTCACTGCATAATGATGCTCTACATGCACACCCTTTTTCTTGATTTACTTTGTTCCTGGGGCAGAGGTTGGTTTTATGACAAATTATAGTGTGCTAGGCGAGCAATTGTATAAAGTTTGGAACAAGGATGAATGTTGTCGATTTTACAAGAATCAGTCTTAAGGGGGGATAGAGTGGCTGCAAGGGTAAACTTTTCTGCAAGCTGTAATTTTTATAGGATATATTTGCAAATTTTTATGGTGTTAGAAAAATTCAGTTTATGGTATCCCCCTCACCTACTGTCTTGTGCTGCTGGGTGTTTTCAAAGACATTACAGCTCCTTCTACTATACTGGTATATATGCGCAAGAGGTAGGTCATGTACTCTTATTGGTGTCTTGACCAATGTAGATATGTTGATGGCTGTGAGTTGTGATACCATATGGTATTTGGTACCAAACATCCTTGGTGAAACAACCATAGTAGGGATGAACCCCTCATAGCTGGGACTGGGAGTTGATCTAGGCTAGATACATCGATGACATTTAATATGATTGTTCGTTGCTTCTTCCTTCATCTAGCCCTGTAATTCTCATGTTTTGTGTCAAGCGGACTCTTCATTTCACCTTATGTACTGGTATTGAATTCTGAAACTTTGAAATGGGCGCTATTGCGTATGGACACTTTAGTTGAGGCCAGAAGTTTTTCTCTATTATTACTTCCTCCGTTCCATAATAAGTGAAACACTTACTATTTTAGAACGTTTCAAAATAAGTGAAACATACCTTAAATGGATAAAAGAAAGTGACAAAATGACAAGAGTACCCATCACAAACTTGTGTGGTTTGCTTTTTCTCTCTCCTTCTTTTGATAATGAAAAGGATATTTTATGACTTTTTGACTTTTGAAAGTGATGTTTATTAAATCTTGTGCTCAATCCCTATGTTTCACTTATTATGGAACGGAGGAAGTATTTGTTTGGAATATGGCTATATCCAAGACTTGGTCCGTATTCGTGTCTTGATACTTTTAACCAAGTTCATCTGAAAAGGCTCATAGATATTTGGCGTGTTTGGTTTTTTCCACATTGTAATAGCTTTACTCAATGGTCTTATCTTTTTCTCTGTTTTTAATATGCTATTATTGGTTGGGGTGAGGTTTTAGTTTTTGGGGTTGTTGAAGCTTTCTTTACTTTTTATTGGTAAATTTCAAGCCTGGAGATGGTAATGCAAAACATACACATCCTGATTTTTCATAGTGACAATAATTATTGTTCTCTTTGGTTTGAATTATCCAGTGTTCACTTAGTAGCTTTTTAGTAAATCAATGTTCTTATTAAACAGCCTTTGATCCATTGGATTGTCCACTGGACTGTTCAAGACCATGTGAGGCTGTTTGCCCTGCCGATGCTATAGTGTTAAAAAAAGAGGATTCCTTGGAGGTACAGTATCATCTTAAGTCTAAGCAGTACTTGTACAGAAGTTTCTATTGCTATGATGATCTTTACAAAGCTTTTACCTCAGTCTTCCAAATATCAATTGACATGCAGGGAGGAGTGATACATGAACGATGCTACGGGTGTGGACGTTGCCTTCCTGTCTGTCCATATGATAAGATAAGTGAGTAGTTCTACATTGGTAGTTTGCTCTCGCGCCAGCCTTTTTGGATATTGCTTTACTCAGTCATTTTAGTAATTATTTGTTCATCATTCTCTAGTCAAGATGCACTTATTATTTCAGAGGCAGTCACATACTTAAGAGATGCTGGTACTACTGCTCAACTGGTCAGAAGAGATGATGTTGATGCTATTGAGATCCACACAAATGGAAGGTGAGCTCCGATTTTGTTACAGTCCCGTGCTAATGCATATTAACTTGGTGCAGTTTTTTTGCATACAAACTTAGATTTGGAGTAAATATTCTCAACAAGTGTACTGAATGGCCTTGAATCTTTCTTAAACATTTTGACTTGTCAGAATATCTATAATTAAACAGCAACTTGATATATCCTGACCTTTTATGTTTTCAGAATAAATGATTACATCTAAATGTGTTTTCATTCGATCTTCTGTTTCTGTTTTGTACACGCTCAACTGAAAGAGATGATGTTGATGCTATTGAGATCCACACAAATGGAAGGTGAGCTCCGATTTTGTTACAGTCCCGTGCTAATGCATATTAACTTGGTGCAGTTTTTTTGCATACAAACTTAGATTTGGAGTAAATATTCTCAACAAGTGTACTGAATGGCCTTGAATCTTTCTTTAACATTTTGACTTGTCAGAATATCTATAATTAAACAGCAACTTGATATATCCTAACCTTTTATGTTTTCAGAATAAATGATTACATCTAAATGTGTTTTCATTCGATCTTCTGTTTCATTCGTATAATAGGCCTAATGCTTTTATTACTATAAGAATGGGTAAAAAATGATTAAAATATGATCTATACTGATAGTTGGATTATATATGTTGTTTGCATAATTCATCATTATTGTGAATCAATTATTACGTTATGACTGCTCCTCGTTAATTACCGGATCTAATGAAATATCGTTATCATTTTCAAAGACACTCATAATAAAGTTTAGACTGATAATATCTTAGGTAGCACATTAATGACTTTATATAAGGGGGCAGCAGAGGAGCAGCGGCGAAGCTGCGAGGAGAAATTAATCCCCCTAGTTTATTTTTGCAATTAAAGTTTCAAGCTTCCATCAGTTCACAAACATTTTTCCTTCATTTCGTCGGCTTTTCTTCGATCTTCCTCCCAAATTCTCATAAGCATCTCTCGATTTCCTTCGCATATTCTCTTCTTCAAGTAATATCCATATTCTCTCTCTATGCCCAAATTTTGATTTCTCTCTTAAATTTAATTTCATGCTTGTTTGCTTGATATTGCCGATCTTTCATTGAAGATTATTAACTATTAGTTTGTGGGTAATTTAGGTTTTCTTTTGTTGGTATCATAGATCTGATTTCCCCTAATTTTGTTAAAGAAATAAAGGAAGAATTAGGGAAGAAATTCTGAACTTTGATGCTTGCTTGTTTAATTTCACCTTAGATCTCTTCTGGGTAATCCATGAATGTGGTTAATTGTGCTTGCAATTTATTGTTAATTTCATATTAGATGTGATTTCATCATTTTTTTCTTATTGTTTTAAGTGGTTGATTACTGATTTTTTTGGGTTTATTTGAAGTAATTATGTCTACCATTTGATTGAATTTTGTCTTTTTTTCTTTGGGTGCTTTAACTTCGGCTTCTCTTCTTGAAGCTTTACCTCAAGAAATTCTGATTAGTTTCCATTTTTCTGAAAAATTTCATCTCTTGATTGAAATGTGATGAAATTGATTAATTTGTGATTGAGTTCATTGAAATGATATGAGATTATACGAAACTGATTAATTTTTCATGGTTTGAGCAAATTGGGCAGAAGCTGTGAGGAGAGGGAAGGACATGGTGGAGGGAGGAGTGAGAAAGAGGTGGAGGAGGAAGAAGAAAACGGTTGTCAACCATATTGAACATAAATTGTCGATGTACAGATTTCTATTAATAGTTGAGGAGGGTGGCGCACAAGAAAATGTAATCATTCATCCCTGGCACTATTAGGTTATGAGCATCCCATTATTTTGACTCATTTGTAAATGAGCAAGTTATCTGAGGCTCAATGATATATATATGTATGTTAGTGTTTCCTGTTTATGTATAATGAATTGTTAATTAATAGGCAACACATTTTGTTTGACAAGATATATTGGATATCTGTACAATAAAATGAACGAGTGTGTTTTTATGAGTCAAACATGGGACTTGCCGTATTATCGATTTAAAAGTTGATTGAGGTCATTATATATATCCTGATAAAGTCCTCCAAGTATTTAAAAGTTGATCAGACTTATAAGGATCTATATTGTATTTCTGAGTATCACAATGAAATTTACTTGAATGGCATAATGTATGTATGTGTTACAAAGGATCCTGCAGACCTCATTCTATATTATTATGGTTGAGTTTCAAAAAATAACTACCTCATCAAGCAATTCCAACTCCACTCCACAGATTATTATATCCACCCAATCAATATAAAAATATGGATTATTAAGTTTAGAGTCATAGTACTTTGATATTATATCATGATTGATATATTTGAACAAATTAGTTGATCCTTAATTTGTTTTAGGTATTATTTTCACTGACAATGACTTTATCATAGCTAACTTAATTATATATATATTATTATGATACGATATAAAAATTATTTATATCTTAATTATTTAATTATAGCATTACGTCTTCACATTCCTCTCCAAATTCCATTTAATTTAAATTCTAATTTCTTAGATTAATGTCAGTATTTCCCCCTCCCCCCTCAACTTTTCATATAGTCTTATTCATTTTGCTAATCTTCACCTTTTTGAAGCCAAATCTTGCAATTTGGAAATGAGAATTTCAGGCATGGTGGATTATTTCTTCCAAATGAGGATTTCACTCATGGTGTACTCTCCTACAAATTAGGGCTTTGATTGATACTTGCATGAACAATGTGCAACCTTATTCATCCATTCCAGTGTATTTATTTTTAAATATATAGTTCACAAATCATTATCATGAATTACTTTTTTGTGGAATAGTTTTTTAATTTTTTTTCGATTCACAAATAATTAAGAGCATTTTTATTTTTATTTTAGTTTCAAACTTTAAACTCCATTAACCGTAAGACTCAAGTTATAGAAAATTATTGTGTAGATTTTTCTTGTAACTGAGTGTTGCATATTAGATATTCCATAAAATGCATGAACCAAATTCTTGTTTTAATAGATTATTTCGGATTGGCTCAGCTCAGGTTGTGGCCAGCCCTAGATACCACTATATATTTGTGACACTATCCTCTCAATAATCCTCACAATTTTTATTGCTTTATCCAATGTATATTCTTCTTATTTTCCACTAGCAAAGTCTACAAATGGGCTTGTAGGATTTTGGTCTTAAAGCCAATAACTAGAGGGTTTGCTCTTGATTGGATATTATATCACCCGCATTCTGCAACTAGTACAATAGCCGATAAAAATTATTGTTGTGGTCTTACAAATTTGAATCACGTTCCTTGTTCAACCGGTACAACTCCACTCCGCACTCAATAGGTTGGTAAGCGACTTGTATGCATAAATATTCTCTAAGCTTCTCCAACATAGGCCTTTTTAGATCCGCTTCTATTAAGAAATCATAATTTATCTTTGTAGCAATGGCCAAGTTAATTCTACTAATTGCTTTCTTCTACTTGGATGTCCATACAACATCATCCAAGTTTTATAAGATCTTCTTCTCTAAAGCCACTTCCAAATTCTGTTACTTTAATATATCTTCTATAATACTCTTCCACACTACATAATTTATTTTTCTATAAAAAAACAGGATCTCAAATTTTGGTGAACTCATACCCATATTGTACCTTCCCAAAATTCTCCCATAACAAATCGCTGTTTGATACAGCCTTTCACGAGTGGGTCTTTCGATATGTTGTACTTTTGGAGTAGAACTAAATCTGATGCAATTGATTGTCGATGTAGAATTGATATTTAATTGGTCACGACACAAAATAATCTCATCAACGAATCAAATTTTCCCGCGAAATGAAAAACGTAGCCCCAAAGTCTCATTAGCACAAAAATAACCTCATATAGAGGGGTAGAAATAACCCAATAATCGGGTTAAAAATCTCTCCAATAGAGAGTGAACATGAAATACAAACTAGAAATAAAACCATAAAATAGGAGTTTATAATCAACTAAAATGTTGGTGGTATTCCCTAGATCAACGAGAAAATTCAGATTTTGGAGGAGGAAGAGAGGATGCAAGGAAGAGAGAGAGAGAGAGAGAGAGAGAGAATGTGTGTGTAGGTGGTTGGGTTAGCATATAGGGATGGAAATGGATGATGGATGATCCATCATCCGCTTAACCCGGTTTTATTAAGCGGGTGAAAACCCGAAATAAACGAATGAAAAGCAGGTGGCGGGTGAAGCGGGTGATGGATGCGGGTCAGATGCGGGTGAGATTTTTTTCATCCGTCACCCGACCCATCACCCGCTTAACACCCACCCATCATCCATATTATCAATTACACATGTTTATTTACTATCTTTATTAAATTTTTTAGTTGAAAATTTTAATGAATATGTATCTTATGGCATAATTTTTTGGAAAAATTATTATATATCTCCTAACCCGCTAACCACCCGACCCACTCATTCACCCGGTGGATGACTGATGGATGGATGCGGGTGATGGCTTATGCGGGTGATGGATGGATGCGGGTGGAGCGGACGGATGCGGGTGGAGCTCCACCCGCCCCGAACCTGATCCATTTCCATCCCTATTAGCATGTGATGTTTTATAAGCTTCTTTGGCTACATATACCCTTTATATAAGCATTAGTTAGTTCCTAAGTCAAGAAACAAATTTTCTTATCCACCAAGGTTTCCACCGTCAGCTTTATTCATATATCTCCTTTTGTTTTCTTCTTCTTTTAATATGAACAAATAATATAATAGACTAATAATATACTTCCTCCGTTTCTTTTCACTTGCAACATATTCCTGTTTGAGAAATATCACAATACTTGCAACTAAGCTAAAAATGGTAAATTTTTAATAACTTAATACCACATTACCCTTAGTTAACTAAATAATCTAATCATTAAATCACCATCTACTCCCTAGTTTTCCCCCTGTCTCTCTCCTCCCCCTACCCAACCTCCCAAACCCAAACTGAATGAACCTCAAACACGGCCACCACCACTGTGCCGCCACCAACATCGGCGCCGCCACCAACATAACCACCTTCAATTATTCCATCCACCTACTGTGGCAAAGTTCACAACCAAGCCGGAGCCATATCTTGGTGGTCAGATTTGACCAAAGATTTCAAATCTGGAACCTCGATGACCAAATCCAAACCACTCCTCTCTCTAATTTGGTTGTCTTGTTCATTCTTTCCTTTTTTTCAGATCTAGTATGTAACACCCCTAGGTGTGCGGGGCCCACTAGTAGATATTGTTCTCTTTAGGCCCTATCCCTCAAGAATTTGCTTTGGTGTAGAACAGAAGTCCTACCCCAAAAAGGCCTCTCTACTAGGTTGAGGTGTACCACCTCTATATAAAGAAGGCTTTTCCTCTCACTTTCGATGTGGGATAGCCAAGATGTTAAGGTGCCTTAGATCTTGGCTATCCCACAACCGAAGTTGAGGAGAACGAAGCCTCTTTTTATATAGAGGTGGACACCTCAACCTAAGTAGGCGCCTTTGGAAGACTTCTGGCTCTACACCAAAGCAAATCCTTGTGGGCTAGGTGTAACAGTCCGCTCTTCCGAGCTACTAGCGAAACACACTCAAAAATCATAAACTAGAAATTAATTCTTAATTAGATAAAATCGCAGCGGAAAAATATCCTTAATTACACCAATATCTTAACTAAATTCCCAAAATATACAACGAAATATATATAACTAGTCTCAAATTAACTATCTAAAATACAAACTCATCCTTAATCCACTATAACATCCACTAGAGGAAAAGGGGCCAAGGGCTGCGGTCAAAAGTGGCCTAAGGGCTGCGTCTTTGGACTGCAGCCATTGGCCTAGTAGCCCTTGGCATTTGTGAAGGGCTGCGGTCATGGTCAAAACCGCAGCCCTTTTAGCAATTAAGGGCTGCGGTTTTAGCAAAAACCGCAGCCCTTGTGACCCGAAAAAAAAATAAAAAAAAAAAATTTTTTTTTGCATTTTTTTGTCCTTAATAATCCCCGAACAATTATATATATATAAAAGTATCATTTTCATTGCAAATTATGTTTTCTATACAAATATAGAATACATTACATGTGTAGAGACAAAAGTAATGACAACAGAGAAAATGCCTTAACCCCATCCTCCAGGTTGAAGAATTGTCCAATGGCCATCGAAGCTTCTATAAACAGAGGTCAAGCAAATAAACTTCAAAGTTCAGTTATTGGGAAATACAGAATGGAACATGAATAGCTAGTCCAAAGACCATACTGGCCGAGGAGTAGTTGAAACAGTTGTGAATCTGAATCCCTGCATATTTTCAAGGCTTAACCAGAACACAGTGGAAGACAATGACAAAAATATATTGCAATCGATTAATGGAACTACTAGAGCATGAAAAGGTACTTCTTGCCAAGCCAATCAGATAAGAAGAAGTTGCTAAATAGAATAAGAGCATAAACCTGAATCTTGTTTTTGAACCGACAAAATCTTCAATTTTCTTCCAATCACGATCAAACCTAAACAATCCGGACAGAAAGGAAACAACTTATTTCAAGAATTTCAGTGGCAGCAGTGGATTTTTCAAGTGTCAAGTACAAAGCATAAGTTAAGCTAAGACAAAAATATGGCAATATGACTCTTAGAAATTAAAGCCCAAAATAACCCGTAGCTACACTCTAGTAAATATCCTACATTGGTAAAGCCTACTGCTGACCACCATTAAAAAACAAAAAATTCCTAGTGAAGAAAAACATCTCCATCATCACCGTACGCCCATACCTTACCATCATCAACCTCATTCCTTCTCTCAAAGTTAATCATATATAGTATCAGAGCCAAAATCGAGTCTTCCAATATTAGTTTGCTCAATTTCAAAACACACTTACAAAATGAGGAGTGATCTAAACTCTCCTCATTTTTTTATTTAGCCTTATGTGCATAGAACAACAGCAAATCCTGCACTATAAGCACCAGTAGTTGTTCGATGATAGGGGCCACAAACAGCTATGATCTTTGCCAGAGTCTTCACATTTAGTATACATAAATGAATTTTAGGATATAATTTCAACTGGGGACAACTTAAATATTGAGCTTTAAACACAGTATAACTTTAAGCATCTCATTTTAATTATAAAACAAGGTGTGCAAAAGAAAAGAACAGAGCTCACAATGCTATAATAAATCCTCAAGCGTGAAGAATCCTCAAGCCACTAATAATGCAACATTCATGAAAAATGCTAAACATCATTGCAATCAAATTAAAACTGAGATTCAAATTTCAGCTAAATAACTAAATAAACAACAACCAACAACCAACAACAACCACCAACAAATAACAAAAAACAACTCACAAAACAGGACGGAAAGTACCTCTGGTGCTTCAGGAACACCGGCGTACGACGGTACACGAGTAGGGACGGAAACGCCGGCAGAACACGGTAGCCTTCCCGAACACCAAATCTAGGCTTGTCTCCTTCAAATCGTGATCCACCACTGGTGATTTACTGACAAAATAACCAAGTTAGAAATATAAACAAAGAAACTTAAACATCAGATATGTAAAGCAAACTCCCTCTGTTAGAAACTCAATTGAAGTCCGAATCAGTACTATAAATTTGGGCCACTAAACCATTTTAACAAAAGAATATCTACTAACCAAGATTCTAAGCCTCATTGAAACCCTTCAAAAAATGAAATAAAAACTGACAAAAGCTAAAACATTTCAAAATGGAATTTACAAACATGTATTACAAGAGGAAACTTAAGAGAAACACAAAGTTTCCAACTGTTATAACTTATCACACCAAAACAACCACTTTTTATACTCCTAAACCTCCCCCTATTTTCCCCCAAGTTCATCCCAATTTCCCATATTATAAGCTATAACAGTTAGGAATTGGAAGAGCTTGAAACTCAGAGACATTATGACGACAATTCGTTCATTTGTCTCAAAATCATATTCCTGCATTCTAGTCTTGTGATTCAAAAGTTATCAGCTTTAAACACTATTGTAATATCACAACATAGTCATATACTGATCATCTAGCAAAAATAATTCTAAGACAACTGTGAAAATGTTGTTCTCACATCATAACACAACACAATACTTGAAAAATTAAAAATCAAAGCTTTGTCCACCAAAATCAAGCAAGGGCTCAAGACCATGTACAATTGTACATAAACTATAACCACCAATTTACAAAACCTTTTAAAAGCAATTTCATGGAAGATTTTACAAAGCAAGTAAACAACCAATTAAGAAAATTGCAACTTTCAGCTTAAAAAATGAGATAGCACAGCAACCCTCATCAGCCACAAACCACATTGGCAAAACCCAATTCATCTTGTCATATTCCCATGAAAAAGATTCAAATTTTCTCTTATTTGAGTAAGAAAAATCAGTCTTATTTCATATAAAATTGCACAAAAACAGGGGAAATTTCATATGAATAGAATAATAACCTGTAAACAATTAAAATTTTAAAACTTCAACAAAAAAGTTTAAAGAGAATACCTTGGAATAGGTACTTGCAGATCTCACGGCGGTTCTTCTCCAGGAGGATCTGTTCAAAAATGTCCCAAAATTGTTAGTAAAATTTCAAAGAGTAAAATTGTTAAAAAATCTAATTAAAAAAAGAGAATTAAAAACAAATAAACATATTAAAGAGTAAGAAATAGAAAGAGATTATACCATGATTAAAGGAAGAAGAATGGTGCTCTGAGTATCGATGAGATGGTAAAATCGCAAGAGATTATCAAGGGCGCCGGAAAATGACGTCATGGAGGAGAGAGAAAGTGACAGATTTGAAGGAGATCTACGCGGTGTGAAAGATGATTTGGGCGAATTTAAAGAAACCCTAACTCGTCAATTTATGGGGCGTCATGAATTTAAAGAAACCCTACGACTACGACCGATCCTTCGATTTCTGGGGACGAAGATGGTGATTCATCGGTTAATTCTCCGGTGAGCGAACGACAGAGGTGCCGGTGAGTAGAGCTGCGAAGAGTGAGGGAAAATCGGGGACTGGACAGAGGGGGGGAAGTTAGGGTTATGGTGTGTAAGTGAAACTTTATTTGGCGTCAAGTGGGAAACTTCATTTGGCGTGTAAGTGATACTAAGGCCTGCGGTTTTAATATGGACCTGACCCTTCACTAAAGGGTTGCGGTTAGCCCAAAACCGCACCCCTTTATTAATAAAGGGATGCGGTTTTGGGCTAACCGCAGCCCTTCACTATTAAGGGCCGCGTTTTGTAATAAACCGCAGCCCTTGCACTGCAGCCCTTGCGTTTTTTTCCACTAGTGATATTTATCTTGCTCCATTCCAATTCCGAGCACATCACACCAAACCTGCAAATTCAGAGAAGAAATACAAAACAAACAAAATTCCAAAATGAGTGGAAAACTCGTAACCTTTACTTCAGCCCATTATAAACATTTTTATTTCAAATTATTTCCTTTCGTTACAACGCTGGCATAACTCATTCTCTTAAACAAATCAGTGTCAAGTACGGGATTCGGACAAACGTTGCCTCCAAGGTTCGTTATGGAGCCCAGCAATACTACCCCCAAGGTTCGTTATGAGGTGTAGCCGACCATATCAGGTCAAAAGAGTAACCATCCTCCTCCCATACCTTGCCCACTTTCTATTTTCAGTTCATAAACTAAGCCAGCGAAACAATTGCGTATTCATAATTATCCAATAACGTTTCCACAATCAACACATTCATAACTATGGCCATAGTACGAACTTAAGTATCAAAAACAGAATAAAGAGATCCACGCACACATGGGCATGAGTAAATGATTTTTCTGAACATAAGAGTAACCTGAAACGCAATCCAAATCCCAACACACAATCTCCTTCATTAATCTTGATCTCCAAATGAGACTCAACTCCATAATCATTCTCCAATAATTTACCTCACAACAATAACAATAATTAATAAACTCCTCACTGCATGAGAAACCAATCTAATTAACCTCATCTAGATTTAAAACTATAACACTTCCACTCTATAATCATCTCCAAAGAAACAACAATTTACAATTGTTCTAAAGCTAACAAATTTAGAAAACACACTCATAACCAATTCCCAATTTCTAAATCCTCAATTATGTAAATTGATTCTATATATCTTAAAATCATAAAATTAACTTATTAAACTAAACTAAATGAACTTAGCTAACAAACTTAATTAAGTCAGCAAGAAATTGATTTGGCTAACATGAAATGAAGATAAAGGACAAGATAAAATTATAACTAGCAACAAAAGTAATTTGGGTTCTTCATAAAAATCAAAGAGACCAAGAGGAACTGAAATTAAGGAGCGAAAGGAAGGAGTAAGTATGGTAGAGAAGAAGACAGAACAACAACAGCAACAACGTCAACCACAATAGCAACAACAAAAACAAACAACAACAACAACAACAAAAGAAGGTCAGTACCTTTAGTACTATGTGAACCACCAACACACGACCACCACTAGAGGTGGCAGCACCACCAGCAGCACCAAAGGCGCACCAAAATAACAACAACACTGCAGCTCGCGGCGGTAGCAACGCAAACAGCAACAACGAAACAACAATAACACCGCACGCACAGCAGCGAACACGAAGAGAATGGAGGAGCAATGACAGCAAAAGGAAGCTCCAGCGAGTAGTAAGAAGGGGAGGAAGAAACTCCGACAGAGAGGATGAAGCTCAGGTGAGCTGAAGGGGGGGCACACAGCAGGCAAAAGAGAGAGAGAGAGAAATACTGGGTTGGGGTTTCACGGGGTTTAGAAGACACGAGAGAGAATGAGAAGGTAATGGGTTTTAATTGTTTAAGAAATGAACCGCCAAAGAGGTATAATAGGGAATCGACTTTGATTTTCTATTTGGCCAAATACCGCTCAACTAATTGCACATAAAACACAAAATATAAAATAATAATAATAATAATAATAACCTCATAAAATTAATTAAATAAATACATTGCGAACACGACAATATAATTCATTCTCCAACTCAAATAAAATAAGAGTATTCGAAACATAATTAACTTTTAATTATAATTAGCTTTTAGATAAACGCTCTTAAAAGTAGGGCTATTACACTAGGGCCCAAAGAGAACAATATCTACTAGTGACCTCTTGCACACCTAGGTGTTTTACAGATGGTATCAGAGACAAGGCCCATTTCGATGTCCTATGGTGCCTACGGGGACGCAGGATCTTTAAAGGAGGGGAGAAGTTGCCTAAGATGATAGATATCCCACATCGGAAGTTGAGGAGAACGAAACCTCCTTTATATAGAGGTGGACACCTCAACCTAGTAGAGGCCTTTTGGGTAGGACTTCGGTTCTACACCAAAGCAAATCCTTGCGGGTTAGGGCCCAAAGAGGACAATATCTACTAGTGGGCTCCTGCACACCTAGGGGTGTTACAGATGGTATCAGAGTCAGGGCCCATTCCGATGTCCTGTAGTGCCCAAAGGGACGCAGGCTCTTTAAATAATGAGAGGAGAAAGTGCCTAAGATCTTGGCTATACCACATCGGATGTTGAGGAAAACGAAGCCTTCTTTATATAGAGCTGGAAACCTCAACATAGTAGATGCCTTTTGGGTAGGACTTCGGTTCTGCGCCAAAGCAAATCCTTGCAGGCTAGGGCCCCAAGAGCACAATATCTACTAGTTGGCTCCTGCACATGTAACCCCCCACAATTTTATGAATTTTATAAATATATTTTAAAGTATATTTATATAAATTTTGGTATTTAAATTATTAATTTCTTAAAGTGTTGACTGTTTTAAGGTCAAAGGGATTATTTAATGTGTTAAATAATCAAATATTTTATTTAGTCATATTTTGAAAGTTATTTTAATATTTATTTAGTTGAGTTGGAAGTACAAAAGATTTTAATATTGGGTTAGAGGAGCCCAAACCTTATAGCTTTTTCTATGAGCATCTTTATTAAAATAACCCATCAAAGCCCAACTCACTATTGGATCCCTAATGAGGGAACCTATATATACCCCTTTATTAAACAATTTTGCCACACTAAACACACACCCTAATTTTCTATTCTCTCTCTCTCTCCCACGCCTTTCCTCTTTCTCTCTCTCGGTTTTTTCTCTTCCCTTCGATTTTTCTCTCGGTCGACCACCATCGCAAGACCACCAACGGCAGCAGCAGCCACCATCGGCAGCCGACGTCCTCCCCTCGTACTGCGTGCCTTCCTTTCTCTCTTCTTTGTTTTATTTCTCTTCCTCCTCATATTATTTTAATGTTTGGTTTATGTTTTAAGTATTGTTTTAATGTTGTAATAATTAAAGTTTGTAACTTTGATGATTTAAATATAAATTTCAGACTATATGATTAGTATAGTAAACTAATTAAAATTAAAATTTATTATATTTGTTAAATTAGGGTTTTTAAGCATCAAGATAAAAGCATGGATTTTTAATGTTTTAAGAGTTGGAAATTGTAGTGTTATGTTATAGTTTATGAAAATTGGATACTTTAATAATTAAAACTATGTTAGAGTGAATTTAAAAGGATTTTAAACATGTTATAAGTTGCTGGAATTTTTATTAGTAGTCTTATGATGGACATTTAAATATCAAAGTATGGATTTTTAAGGGTTTTTAATGACTAGTATGGTAGTACTATACTAGGGGACAATAAAAGTGGAAGTTTTATTGGTTAAAAGGATTTTTAAATACTTTTTATGAGGGTTTAAAATATTTTAAAATTGCTGGAAATTTATTAGAGTATTGATTCCTGGTTAAGTTGGTATTTGGTAGGCGGAGAATATCCTTTAGGCGACTTATAAGGTTGTGAAAGTGGCCTATCGTTTTGTCTACACAAGGTACGTACATACCTATGTGTTATTAGATTAGCATCATGTCCTAAGATTAGGATTGATGTAGTATCATGTATAGGGAACTTTTTATAGTTCATATGTGGCTTATAATCAAGTGATTTTGCATGTTTTATGCCGTTGTGTGAAGCATGTTGCCTATGTTGGTTATTATATGTTTGTATGGATGATTGATGCAAATATGTGGGATTGGGAACATTATTTTATTAATTAACATGAAGGATAAATATTTATATTGTCATTGGATCATGAATTGTATCATGTTGTTCCCGTGGATTATATTATTTATGTACTTTATTTATATTATGTGGGATTGGGAACATTATTTTATTAATTCACATGAGGGATAAATATTTATATTGTCATTGGATCATGAATTGTATCATGTTGTTCCCTTGGATTATATTATTTATTTACTTTATAAGGACTGTGGGCCTTGTTTAGTAAAGTTGGTTTTTCACCTATGGAAAGGTTGGTTGATTGTTGACTTAATTCATCAAATAAATATTGGTTGATTGTTGATTTAAGTCAACAAATAAATATCGGTTGGTTATTAAACTAAGTAATGGAATTATTCTTGGATTATTTGAGTTGTATGATCACACTATTTAATCCGAAGATAAAAATGGAAGCTTTGTGTATCCATGTTATTTATTTATGTTGGTTGTCTAACTTTGTGAGTCTATACAAATAAATAATTTATTAAGATCTTAAAGTGGAAAGTGAATATCAATAAGTTTTAGACTTGTGCACGTCTAAAGTGTTGAACTAGTATGAGTTGGGGTACATGGTGGTAGCCCATGGCTTTTCTTGGGACCAGATTGATCACTGTGTTCTATTTTATTTAAATTAGTACCTCGATATAGTTGGTCATGGGAGTACGGAGTCGCGCCCGTACTCCGTCTTCTAAATTGAAGACTGGTTTGGTTTGGACAGCTCTATCCATGGCCTATTCAATCTAATTATAATTAATCTATTGATTTTGGAGTCGAGTTCAGTATAGTCAGTCTGTTATTTATTTATATTATTATCTATCTTTAAGTTAATGTTTATTAGTATCATGTTAGGTTTTATATTTTATTTAGTATGTAGTACTCAGCTTTGCTGATTACGTGCTTTTCTGTATGTCGGTCATGGCTGTGCCTTATTGATTCTGTGATGACCCATTTGGTGAGTAGTCTCTCAGGATCAATAGTGCATCGACCATTCCAGGTATGAGGATGATGCATCATGGGTTCGGTTTTTCGTGGAGAGCTTGTGTTTTAGTTCTTTAGTACTTTTATAGTTCTGATTTAGTTATGGTTTGGTAGTTGACTTTTAAGTTGGTTTGACTTTTGGTTTGGTTTGGAGTTGACCTTATGGTTGACTAAGTATTTATATTTTCAAAGTTATTTATTATTTCCGCTGCAAAATTCTAAAATAAGCCGATACGTTATCACAGGGGCGATAATGATTTGATAATTCTTTAAGTTTTACATGAAAAAGGGATTATGGAAAATAGAGAATTGTCGGGGTGTTACAAAGTGGTATCTTGGAGCTTAGGTTTATATTGGCCTTCCGTGCCAATCTTGTATTTTTAGGCGCCTAGTTACTTAAAACGAATTTCATAGAAAACGAGCTCCTACTCATTTGTTGTGCTAAAATCATTTTATAAATTCGAAACATGTTTCAAAAAGGATTCGAAATTTTTGTAGTTCGAAAATTTATTTTTAGTTCGAATTTTTCATTATTTTTATTTTAGTCCGAATTTTTTTATTTTATTTAATTTTTCGGTTTTCTATTTTCGAAAATTATTAATTAATTTTAGTTGTTTATTTTTGGTACTCTTAGTTAATATTTTATCTTACTTTATTTATGTTGTGAGAGATGGGTAGAAGAGGAAGGGAATATAAGATTGAAATATTGTATGTCTGCATTAAATGTTTTGTTAAGCATGTTTAGTGTTTTCTCCCTGCTTAATTGTATGATGTCATTTCTGGCTATAAATTATCTATTGATTCTTGCTTATTATTTATTGTTGGGAATACACGCTAAGTGACGGTATTATGTAATTATAGATGTCGTATTCATCTGTTAACGGACCACTAGGCATGTCTGATATTAAAGCTGCCCGAGTAGGAAGCTACTCTAACCCCATTTTGCTTAGTGATGATGAGTCTGATATTAAGAGTTACACCAGCCTAAAGGTTATTATGCGTCGTATCTTAAAAGTAGGCATCCCTGATAGTGATGATGAGGTAATCCAAGAGTGTGACCGTGCTAAAGGGCAAACCAGAAAAGACATCTACAGTGCTACTATGAGATTTAATCCAGGCAGTGGTAACTATTCAGAGTTGGAAGAGGATGGACCTCATCCTAAAAGGATTCGAAGATCAACTAGAGCTAGGAATTCAGGTTATTATTATTATAGTGAAGACTCTAGAGACTTTGAAGATGAAATGTTTACTCCAGAAAAGTATAAAGAAAATAAGGATAGGAATGATAATGTAACTCCATAGAGTATTTATTTATGTTCTAAGATTAGTAGTTGAATAAGTAGCTAAGCTACAATGGTTTAAATTTCCTTCTTTAGCATCTTTATATTGTTTACGAATAAGTTGATTTTTTTGGATTAGAAAAAAATAGGATTTTTTAACTGGAATAATACAAACTTTGGCCCGTTCTCTCGCAATAAGACAAACTTTTGATTATTTTTTAATAATACAAACTTTAGGCCAAAATTCCTAGAGTAGGTCAAAGTGACCTTTAACCTGTAAAACAGGGGAAAAAGACCCCAAAATCTCCTTCTCCTCTCTCCCCCCCTACCAACCGAAACCCCACCCCTCCCCTCCCCCTCGGACGAAACCACCGGTCCACCCCCTCTCCCACCACGAATCCACCAGTCCACTCCTCCCCCTCCCCCTCCCCCACGGACGAAACCACTAGCCCACCCTCACCACCCCTCCCCATCACGAAACCCCCCTCCCAGCCACGAAATGTCCCTCACCTAAACACAACTCATTTTTCCGCCGCCAAAGCTCCCCACATCTACACCGGTAACCACCAAACAAGGAGTGGCCGACAAAGCGGCGAGGAGAGAGAATAAACAAGGAGGAAAAGAGTACGAGAGTCGGTGGCAAGCGAAAATAGCCGACGTCCTCCTTCGTCTCCACCAACACTTCTCCCTCTCCCTT
This sequence comes from Beta corolliflora, assembly GCA_947648045.1. Classification (NCBI taxonomy): domain Eukaryota; kingdom Viridiplantae; phylum Streptophyta; class Magnoliopsida; order Caryophyllales; family Amaranthaceae; genus Beta; species Beta corolliflora. The sequence continues at coordinate 436,071 of CANSZD010000109.1, read as the reverse complement.
CTCCTCCTTCCACGTAGCTCAACCCACTATTGTTCTGAGAATCAAGCTTTCGATTCGTAGATCGGGGAGGGTGGGCGGGGGCCGGGGGTGGGGAAGTGGTTTCGGGGTGGGGGTGGAGGAGTTAAGTTCGGGTGGGGGACGTTTCGTGGTTGGGAAGGGTCTTTCGTGATTAAAGAGGGGGTGGTGAGGGTGGTTTCATCCATGGGGGGGTGGGGGTGAAGGTGGGGGGAGGGGTGGGGTGGAGTTTCGGTTGGTTTGGCTAGGGGGGAGGATGAAGAGAGAGGAAACGGTGGTCGGGTAGGGTCTAGGGTCTTTGGGGTGGGGGTGGTGAGGGTCGTGGTTTCATCGGTGGGGGTGGGGGTGGAGGGTGGGGGTGAGGGTGGGGGGAGGGGGTGGGGGTAGGGTTTACGGGGAGCATGAAGAGAGAGAAACGGTCTTTGGGCGGGTCTCAAGGGTCTTTGGGAAGGGGGGCGGGGAGAGAAGAAAGAAAAAAAGAAAATGATTTTAATGTTTTTTGATATTTAAATCAAAAATTTAAAAATCAGCCAATAAAATAATGACACGTGTCTTAATGAGTGCCACGTCAGCTTATTTACCTCCTAAAACAAGTTACCAACCGGTTTCGACTTACTGGAGGAATTTTGGCCTAAAGTTTGTATTATTATAAAATAATCAAAAGTTTGTATTATTGCGAGATAACGGGCCAAAGTTTGTATTATTCCAGTTAAAAAATCCAAAAAAATATTCTTATTATCATTTGAGGAATAAAAGTTATTATTCAGTTATTTGAGTTGAGTAAGAATATATTTTAGTACGCGAAATAGGAAATATTTTATTTAATTATTGTGATTGGTTTCATTTGATCCTTATGTGATTATTAATGTGAATATTTATTCATGCGTGAATATATGATTGTTATAGTTAATAGTGTGTGTACTTAGTGTTATTGTAATTCCATAAGAATTGTATTTTGATGCGACCTTGTATGGTCAAATCCATTGATGCCTTCATAGAGAATGGCAAGTAAGTTGTGAATCGAAACCTAAAGTAGATTTACGTTAAATTTCAGGTCGCGAAGTAGAATGGCAAACAATGATACCGCGTTAGCCTCTACTATTCGCCTATTGGCGGAGAAACTGACTCAAGAAAGGGATGAGCGTCCGGACCCTGCAGGGGATATGTTTGAGAGATTAGCTAAGATTAAGCCACCGTACTTTAAGGGGCAAGCTGACCCTACATTCTTAAAGAGCTGGATTAGGGAGTTCGATAAGATTTTGGGGCTGTGAATTGTCCTAAAGCTATGAAAGTAGGTCAGGCTGTGTTGTATTTGAAGGATGAGGCTGATTTATGGCGGAGGGAAAATGGAGATAGACGTACTACTATGGAAGGGTTTAATTGGGATTCCTTTATTGCTGCTTTAAGAGGAAAATATCACCCTGCATTTATGAGAAAGCAAAAGTCTCAAGAGTTCATAAACCTTAGGATGGGGAGTATGACCATTTCTGAGTATTATAGCAAGTTCATAGCGTTGTCTAGATTTGCACCTGAGGTTGTAGCTACTGAAGAGCTGAAAGCTCAGTGATTTTAGCAAGGTTTGACTGAGGAAATTCAATTGGGGTTAGGTGGTGATACCTTTGTGTCCTTAGATGTTGTTTATGGGAGAGCTATCCATATTTATGGTCTTCAGTCAAGGCGTGATAAGAAGAATGTTGTAGTAGGCGAGAAAAGAAAAGATTTCAGTTCTGGTGGAAATCAGGGGAACTTTAAGAAGAATAGGAATGGGAATGGGAATTTCCAAGGCTTTAATGGTAAGGGCCAGTCTGAGAGGAGTTACAACTGTAAGAGGTGTAATAAGAACCACCCTGGTAGAGACTGTAAAGGGGATCTAGTGACATGTCATTGCTGCCAGAAGAAGGGGCATAGAGAGTTTGAGTGCTTCACCAAGCAGAAGAAAGAGCAGAATGGTAATGGGAGTGGTAATCAGGGAAGGTCTGGGTTCAACCAATCGAACAACCAAAGGTCGAAGCCTACAGGACCGCAGAACAATCAAGGAAGCTACAATAAGCCTGCTAGTGAGAGCAACAACAACAACCAGAGTAAAGCTCCGGGTAAATTGTTCGTGATGAGCCGCAATGAAGCTGAGAAATTTACCGACGTAGTTTCTGGTACTTTTTCTATTAACTCCGTTCTCGTTAAAGCGTTATTTGATTATGGGGCGACCTGGTCGTTTATTTTGAGGTCCGTTATTAAAAGTTTGGAGTTGGTAGACTTTGAAGTAATTGACTTGCCTATAAGTATACCTACTAGAGAGGTTATAAAGTGTACTAAGTTGTATAGAGACTTACCTTTGAAGATAGGAAACTGTTTTTTTCCTTCTAATTTAATAGAGTTCAATCTCGGAGATCTAGATGTTATTCTGGGGATGAATTGGTTAGGTTTCTATAAAGCCAATATAGATTGTTAAGCTCATAAGGTAGTGCTAAGAAGCCCTTTAGGGAAGTTAACTTCATATCGACGATTTGGGAAGCTTAATAATTTTAGGGTCAGTTCCGCAATGCAAGTGAAGAAGTTGGTAAAGAAGGGGTGTGAGTTATTCTTTTGTAGTGTGCGAGATGTGAGCTAAGAGGTTGAATTGAAGATTGTGGATGTACTAATTGTGAACGAGTTTATGGATGTGTCTCCAAGCGAGATTTCTAGTATGCCGCCTGCGAGAGCCGTTGAGTTCACCATAGACTTAGTTCCTGGTACTGCACCTATTAAAAAGCACCATATAGAATGGCACCTCCTGAGATGAGCGAGTTAAAGACGCAGTTGCAAGAACTATTAGGGAAAGGTTATATTAGGCCTAGTGCGTCACCTTGGGGAGCTCCGGTGTTGTTTGTGAAGAAGAAAGATTGAAGTATGAGATTGTGCATTGACTATAGGGAGTTGAACAATGTGACCATTAAGAACAAGTATCCATTGCCTAGGATAGATGACTTGTTTGATCAGTTGAATGGAGCAAGTGTGTTTTCAAAGATTGATTTGCCTTCAGGGTATCACTAATTGAAGGTAGTTGATAAGGATATACCTAAGACTGCGTTTAGGACGCGTTATGGTCATTATGAGTTTACAGTGATGTCGTTTGGATTGACCCATGCTCCGGCAATATTCATGGACTTGATGAATAGGATATTCTATGAGTTTTTGAATCAATTTGTTGTAGTGTTCATTGATGATATTTTGCTCTATTCGAAGAGTGAAGAAGAGCATGATGAGCATTTGAGGATAGTTTTGGAGATGCTTAGGAAGAACCAATTTTATGCAAAGTTCTCTAAGTGTGAGTTCCGATTGGAGAAAGTAGCATTTTTGGGTCATTATGTATCTAAGGAAGGAGTTTCTTGGATCCTGCGAAGATTTAAGTTGTTGGTGAGTGGCCTACACCGAAGAATGTGTCAGATATTAGGAATTTTCTGGGATTAGCTGGCTATTATAGGAGATTTGTGAAGGATTTCTCGAAGATAGCAAGGCCGATGACTAATTTGATGAAGAAAGTGTCAAAATTTGAGTGGAGTGAGAAGTGCGAGGAAGGTTTTCAAACTTTGAAAGAGCGTCTGACCTATGCACCTGTTTTAACCCTGTCTAACGGAAATGCAGGATTCGAGGTGTATAATGATGCTTCGAAGAATGGATTGGGGTGTGTTCTGCAGCAGAATGGGAAGGTGATCGCGTATGCATCACGTCAGTTGAAACTGTATGAGTCTAATTATCCTACCCATGACCTAGAGTTAGCTGCTATTGTGTTTGCCTTGAAAATTTGGAGACATTATCTGTATGGAGCGACTTGCAAGATCTTTACTGATCATAAGAGCTTGAAGTACATTTTCACCCAGAAGGATCTAGATATGAGGCAGAGAAGATGGTTGGAATTGATCAAAGACTATGACCTAGATATCCAATATCATGAGGGGAAGGCGAATGTAGTCGCCGATGCTATGAGTAGGAAGTCGAGTCATAGTGTGAATGCGTTGGTAGTTCTTGAGGAATTGTACCGAGATATGCAAAGGCTTAGCCTAGAAATTTTGAATCTTGGGGAGACTGAAGCGAGATTGAGTGCTTTGTCATTGTGATCATCGATTTTCAATGAGATCAAAGAGAATCAAGTTGGAGACGAACACCGTTTGAGGAGTTGTATGGAAGGAAGTTTAGAAGTCCCATTATATTTGCTGGAATGATTTTAGTGAGAATGCAGTGTTGGGGACTAAATTTATTGAGGAGACTGTCAAGAATGTAAAGTTGATTCAAGCTAGAATTCAAGCTGCTCAAGAAAGGTAGAAAAGTTATGCTGATTTGAAGCGAAGAGAAGATGAATTCGCAGTTGGTGATAAGGTGTTTTTGAAAGTGTCACCGACCAAAGGAGTGATAAGATTTGGTAAGAAGCGCAAATTAAGTGCTAAATATGTTGGCCCATATGAGATTTTGTAAAGAGTTGGGAAGGTAGCCTATAAGTTGGCTTTACCAATGGAGTTTGAGAAGATGCATGATGTGTTTCATATTTCTCAACTTAAAAGATATATTCCTGATGAGAATCATGTTCTGGAGCCCGAAAGAATTCAAATCGATAGTAGCCTCACGTATGAGGAAAGGCCTATGAAAGTCTTGGATAGAAAGGTGCGTAGTACACGCAATAAGGATGTGAATATTGTGAAAGTGCTTTGGTCTAACCATGAGTCTGAAGAGGCAACGTGAGAAGCCGAAAATGAAATGAAGAAGAAATATCCTGAGTTATTCATTGAGGTGAGGTACGAGGTCGTAACTCGTTTTCTTTAAGGGGGGTAGAATGCGATACAATTTCGCGCTTTTTGCCTTATTTACGGTATTTTTATGCTTATTTTGGCGATTTGCATAATTGGTTCTCCGCGTAGAAAAATGTGTTCATGAGTAACACAAGTGGTTTTAAAGTTGGTAAAATGTGCACACGTTGTGACACAAGTATTTCCAAATCGAAGTTTTGAGTCAAAGTCTTGAAACTCTGAGGGGTTTTCGTGTCAAGTTTCGGGACTGTAATCCCCCACAATTTTATGAATTTTATAAATATATTTTAAAATATATTTTAGTATTTAAATTATTAATTTCTTAAAGTGTTGACTATTTTAAGGTCAAAGGGCTTATTTAATGTGTTTAATAATCAAATATTTTATTTAATCATATTTTGAAAGTTTTTATTAATATTTATTTAGTTGAGTTGGAAGTACAAAAGATTTTAATATTGGGTTAGAGGAGCCCAAACTTTATAGCTTTTTGTATGAGCATCTTTATTAAACTAACCCATCAAAGCCGAACTCACTATTGGACCCCTGATGGGGAAACCTATAAATACTCCTTCATTAAATAATTTTGCCACACTAAACACACACCCTAATTTTCTATTCTCTCTCTCTCTCTCCCACGCCTTTCCTCTTTCTCCCTCTCTCTCGGTTTTCTCTCTTCCCTTCGGTTTTTCTCTCGGCCAACCACCACTGCAAGACCACCGACGGCAGCAGCAGCCACCCCCGGCAGCCGCCGTCCTCCCCTCGTGCCACGTGCCTTCCTTTCTCTCTTCTTTGGTTTATTTCACTTCCTCCTCTATATTATTTTAACGGTTTTTTCACTAGGTACCCCTGAGGTTTCACGAAATGCACCAGGTACCCTCGTTGTTTCAGAAATGCACCAGATGCCCTTGTCATTTGCATAAAATGCACCAAATACCCTTAATGAATAACGGTGTTAAGTTTCCGTTAGCTTTTAGGGTTAATTAATCCTCTAACCCTAATTAAACCCTAATTAGCCCTAATTAGCCCTAATTAAACCCTAATTAGCCCTAATTAAACCCTAATTAGCCCTAATTAGCCCTAATTAACTTTAAACCCTAACCTAACATTAACCCCCTAACTTCAAACCCTAACCCCACCACCACCACTCAACCACCACCTCCCTCCCCTCCCCCCCCTCCTCCCCCACCCCCAGCTGACCCCACCCCCCACCCCCGCAACCCCCACCCCGTCGATTTCCCCACCCCCACCATCCCCAGCCTCCCTCCTCCAACCCCCGCAGCCCCCCTCCCCTCCCTCACCCCCCTCGCAGCCCACCGTCGACCCTCCCGCAGCCCCCCCTCCCCTCACCTCCTCATGACCCACCCTCGACCCTCCCGCAGCCCCCCTCCCCTCCCCTCACCCCCTCGCGCCCACCGTCGACCCTCCTGCGCGCCTCCCTCCCCCCACCCCTGCCGAATCCCCCCTCCCACCCCCCAACCTCGTCGAATCCCCCCCCCCCCACCCCCACCCCCGTCCAATTTTGCCCCCAAATTCTCATTCCGAGCTTTGTTTTTTAATTTTGCTTAAATGATTTGCGAACTTCCATTCTTTGGATTATAATAAAACTTGAAATGGAGTTGTTGCTTGCGTCGTTTTAGTGGATTGGACGGGGGGGGAGGAGGGGGAAGCTCGGGAGGGTCGACGGGGGTGGGGGGGCTGTGAGAGGTGGGGGGAGGGGAGTGCGAGGAGGGTCAACGGTGGAGGGGGTCGGCGGGGGGGGGGCCGCTGGCGGGGGTCTTGGTTTAGGTTTAGGGGTTAGGGTTTAGGTTTAGGGTGGGGTTTAGGGGTTTAGGGGTTATGGTTAAGGTTAATAATGGCAAAATAGTAAATAAAGCTAACGGAAACTTAACACCGTTATTCATTAAGGGTATTTGGTGCATTTTATGCAAATGACAAGGGCATCTGGTGCATTTCTGAAACAACGAGGGTACCTGGTGCATTTCGTGAAACCTCAGGGGTACCTGGTGAAAAAACCGTTATTTTAATGTTAGGTTTATGTTTTAAGTATTATTTTACTGTTTTAATAATTAAAGTTTATAACTTTAATGATTTAAATATAAATTTCAGATTATATGATTAGTATAGTAAAGTAATAAGTTTTATATTTATTATAATTGTTAAATTAAGGGTTTTAAGCATCAAAGCATGAATTTTTAATATTTTAAGAGTTGGAAATTGTAGTACTATGTTATAGTTTATGAAAATTGGAAACTTTAATATTTATAACTATGTTAGAGTGACTTTAAAAGGGTTTAAAACATGTTATAAGTTGCTGAAATTTTTATTAGTAGTCTTATGATGGACTTTTAAATATCAAAGTATGTATTTTTAAGGGTTTTTAATGACTAGTATGGTAGTACTATACTAGGAGACACTAAAAGTGGAAGTTTAATTGGTTAAGAGGATTTTAAACACTTTTTATGAGGGTTTAAAATATTTTACAGTTGCTGGAAATTTATTAGAGTATTGATTCTTGGTTATGTTGGTATTTGGTAGGCGGAGAATATTCTTTAGGCGACTTCTAAGGTTGTGAAAGTGGCCTCTCATTTTGTTTACACACGGTACGTACATACCTATGTGTTATTAGATTAGCATCATGCCCTAAGATTAGGATTGATGTAGTATCATGTATAGGGAACTTTTTATAGTTCATATGTGGCTTATAATCAAGTGATTTTGCATATTTTATGCCGTTGTGTGAAGCATGTTGCCTATGTTAGTTATTATATATTTGTATGGATGATTGATGCAAACATGTGGGATTGTGATAAGCTCAAGTTATACGATGTTTTTATGATGTTTTGGGTGCATTTTGCTAGGGGGTTTTATTGTAATTGTTAACATTTATGTTTTACTTAGCTCTTAGCGGAAGTTCGGATTTTTTGTACTTTAATTATTGTTAAAGTTGTAAGTTCCGAGCTCCTAGAAGCATGACTCGTTGGAACAACTCCACAACATCGTTGCACTAGCCAAGCGTCGCCACAAGTTCTAACCAAGCTCCGCCGCAAGCCTAAGCCAAGCCCAGCAGCATCGCAAGTCAAGCAGCGCGCTCAGCTAACACGCAGGTCGCACCTTGCGAGCATGCTCGCACCTCGCGACCCTTGCTTCGCACCTCGCGAGAAGCTTCGCGAGTCGCGACCTCTTTGCCAGGCCCAGCTCTGCCGCGTGTGTTGGAGGCAGTAGCTCATCGCACGGTGCGACCAGCCTCGCACCTCGCGACCTGCTAGGTCGGTGTAATTGTCGGCTGATTTTTGGGCTTTAGTATAAATACCAAACTTTATTTTTTGGGAGAGGCAGCAACACACTTGAGGAGAGAGAGTCTCCAAAACTCCATTCTTCTCTTATTATCTTCTCTTTTTAGTTTTCATTTTCTAGTTTAGTTTTTAGAGATTTCAATTATGGAATTGGCTTATGCTATGCCGATTGTAGTTTGAACTGTTCTTGAACAAGATTAACATGAAGCTTCAAGCATTATTGTGAAATCTTTCCTATCTATTTAGTTTCTTTGATTATGGTTCAATTTCTATGATTGTGTTCTATGATTTTTGCATAATTATGCTAGGAACGTTACTAGTTTGATTGTGTAATTAATCTAATACTAGATTTAAGAATAGAATCGGATTGTTTTATTCTTTTATCAATTTGTAGCAAACTAGGGAGTAACTTAGATGCAGATCGTCTTGGTTATTTCTTGGGGAAATTGAATCAACTGTTGAATGTTTATCGCGTGTATGACGTTAGCAGGTCTATTGATTCTCTGTGTTTATTGCTGCTATTGGAAGTAACTTAGACGCTGATCGGACTAGGTTATCCTTTAGTTAGGGTTTTATAGTCACGCTGATCGTGCTATTCAACTAAGAATAAGGAGAATACGAGATTAATTCTCAACAATAGATAATTATGGAAATAATTAGAGTTGAGGTGCAATGATCGATAATGAAATTGAAGTGGATGTTAATCGGATTCAAGATCTTTCCATATTGATTTCTCATTTTATTTATTTGCTAGTTAGTTTTAGTTTTTTTTTATAACTCATTTGAAAACCCCCCTTTTATCAGGTTATTTATTACCTAGTCTAATCTAGGTATTGATTCACGCTAAATATAAAACTTGTTCCTGTTTCCCTGTGGATACGAACCTTACTTCCCTTCTACATTTAATTGTAAAAGAGAGTAGGAGAAATTTATCTTTGGTTAGGTGCATACGACAAAGCCGCACCCACCAAATTTTGGCGCCGTTGCCGGGGAAACGGTGTTACTTGTTTATATATAGTGTGTGTTTTTGGATTGTATTGCTTGTGCTCTTTGTTTATGGTTAACACTCGTGCTACTAACAAAGAATCTTTGCATTACGATCCCGAATTAGAATTGACTCTTTTCAGGTGGAGAAACATTTTGTGAGAAAATTTTCAAGAATCATCTTTTAACATTGAAGTGGAGGAAGAGATGCCTCCGAGAATTGAAACTCGTACCTTGAGGGAGCTCATGGCTCCTAACCTTGATCAACAACTATTGTGCATCTCATTTTCGGCTCTTGATGAAGGCACTACTTTTGAATTGAAGTCGGGGTTGATACACTTGCTTCCTTCGTTCCATGGGCTCAATGGAGAAGATCCAAACAAATTTCTTTCGGAGTTTCACGTGGTTTGTACTAGCATGAAACCAAGTGGAGCAAAGGATGAACAAATCAAGTTGAGAGCTTTTCCTTTTGCTTTGAAGGATGGAGCTAAAGATTGGTTATATTATCTTCCTCCTGGTTGTATTTCCACTTGGGTTGAAATGAAGAAGCGATTTCTTGAGAAGTTCTTTCTAGCTTCTAAGTCATCAACATTAAAGAAGGAAATCAGCAATATTGAGCAGAAACACGATGAGTCTTTCTACGAATATTGGGAGAGGTTCAAGAGACTTTGTGCTAGTTGTCCATATCATGGCTATTCTGATGAAGACCTCATTTTGTACTTTTACAATGGTTCTTCTGACGAAGATGTGCGAATGCTGCTAGTGGAGGTTCTTTTATAAACAAAACCCCAACTGCAGCTAGAGAGCTCATTGAAGAACTAGCTGAAGGCTCGAGACAGTTCAGTAGAAGATCGAATCATCGTAGAGCAAATGTTGAAAGTCCAGGTTCTAGCTCTTCGAAGGTCGAGGATCAGGTACACGCTCTCACATCAGTGAGGCGTGAGTTCATGGTAAAGAACAATAGAGTTCAACAGGTAAAAGCTTGTAGAATTTATTCTTTAGATCATCATACTGATGTTTGCCCTCAAATGCAAGAAGAATTTAGGGAAGAGGTCAAAGCTATAGGTTTTCAAGGCAAACAAGAATTACAGAGACATGATCCCTACTCCTATGCTTCCGAGCAAGGGTGGAGAGATCATTCTAACTTCAGATTTGGCAATCAACATCAACAACAGCACTATAACAGGCCACCACCACACCCTTATCCTAGGCCCCAAGGCCAAGACTCGAGCTCTAGCATGTCCACTGAAGAAATGTTAAATGTTTTAACTAAAAATGTGACTAACATGCAGGGTAACATGGTGCAGTTCCAAGAGGAAACTCGATCGAGCATCAAGAACTTGGAGAACCAAGTCAGCCAAATTGCAGGAGTTGTAACCAAGTTAGAGGCTAGGGATTCGGTGAGGTTGCCATCCCAAATAGAACTCAACCCTAAAATGAACGTGAGTGCTATCACATTGAGGAGTGCCTAGGTATGCTAAGTTCCTTAAAGAATTGTGTACTTCGAAAAGAAAGCAAAAACAAAAGGTAGTGCAAAAAGTGAAGGCTAGCGAGCATGTCTCTGCTATCTTTCAAAAGAAATTACCTCAAAAGTGCAATGACCCTGGCATGTTTACCATCCCATGTACTATAGGTGACACCATGTTTCCTAAAGCCATGTTAGACTTAGGTGCGTTAATTAATGTGATTCCATATTCATTGTATAAGTCATTGAAACTTGGCAATTTGCATGAAACTAGTGTGGTGATTCAATTAGCTGATAGATCCAATGTTTATCCTAGGGGTAAATTAGAGGATGTGTTAGTTAAGGTTGGGAAATTGCAATTTCCTACTGATTTTTATGTTTTGGAGATGGAACCTGATAAGCATGCCGCCCCAATCCTTTTGGGGCGACCTTTCTTGAAAACATCTTGCACTAAAATTGATGTTTGCGCTGGCTCTTTGACCTTGGAGTTTGAGGGGAAGGTAGAGGCATTTGATATCAATGGTCCTAAGCTTCTACTAAAGGATGATAACCCACTTTGCTCTATTAACATTGTTGACTCTTTATTGCATGATGTTCTTGATATTGAGCAGGTTGATGAGTCGATGAATGCTGATGATGTCTTGGTTGAGGATTGTGTGTCTCCTACTAATGTGCAGGTTATGGTGCCGGAGTTGAAAGAGCGAAAAAAGCCTCCTAATTTACCTTGTTTTGAAACTGTACCACTAACGATGCATTGCAAGAGTTCTTCTCAATCTGTTTTGCAGGTACTTGAATTGGAGGTTGACATGGAGCCACCATTGTCACACATGGAGCACAAGCCCAATTATTGAGCTTAAGGTACTAAGTCGAGCTAACGACTTTAAACAACAAGCCTTCTCGGGAGGCAACCTGAGACCCCTTTTATTTTCGTTCTTTTCTTTATTTCTCATCAAATTTCCACCACCACAACAAATTTTCTTTCACCCACCGCCCACCCACTAAAAAGAACCACAACAAATCTTAATCCACTTTGAGCCAAAATCCACAAAAGAACCCATTGGGAAGAGTTCAACCGCTAGGAGTTGGCGAAATTAAAACGATGAGATTGTTGTATCTTTTCTATCTCTTAAGCTAGGTGCAAATCTCAAAAATTAAAAAAATTTTGAATTTGCCATTTGTTTGAGTGATTCGAGGGAGAGGGTTGTGAGTTGATTTATGAGATTCGAGTTGGTGTTGTTAAGAAATTTGAGTTTGACGGATTGTTTGTCATGAGTCTTGAGCCTTCGATCTTCAATTTACCCGATTTTCGATTCCCCCCCCCCCATTTTCAGTTTACTTTTTCTTCTAATTGTCGTCACATTGAGGACAATGTGTAGTTTAAGTAGGGGGGAGGGTATTCTCATTCTCATGTATCTATGTTGTATGTATTACTTTCAAATTAAAAAAAAAGGAAACGAAACTCGCTGAGTTGAAAACCCGCAAGGGCGGGCGACTCGGGCAAAATTGGGGGCTCGGATAGGTTGAAAACCCGAAAGGGCAACCTATGCAAAAAAGTGGCTTATATTGAGCGGGTAAGATGGTGAGATGAAAAAACAAAATGTGAGAAGTTAGGATGAAAACCCGAAAGGGCTCCTAGGCAAAATGAGAGATTAAGAGAGAATTATGTATTTTGAAAACTCATTTGCCGGAGTAGGTGTCATAAGGTGGAAAGCGTTTTCGGGTAAGGTTGGTGAATTCATCCTTTGTTTTGTGAAGATATATTTAAAGTTGGCTTTCACATTCTTTTGATGATTTTTGGTGAATTGGAGGTCAGTGTTGAAGTTTAAGTCCTTAGCCGGTAAGGATTTAAACTTGCATTGGTTAGCCGATTGTTTTAAGAGTAAGTATGGAATTTATCCCTTTTTGTTATTGTTCCATGGCTTGCTTGTTTAGGTTAGTGAAGTAGTTTTAGATCATTTTTTGAGGTTTGGGTGAGCTTGAATCTAAGTTTGGGGGAGTCATTGTCCCTTACGTTTAGGTTTTGAGCGGATTTTGTTAAGATGTGATGATGATGTTGTAGTTGGTGAAGAGTGTAGGTTGGTGTCGATAACTATGGTGAAGATTTGTTTGGCAATTCTCACTTTTGAGTTTACTCGAGGCCGAGTAAAGTTCAAGTGTGGGGGTATTTGATAAGCTCAAGTTATACGATGTTTTTATGATGTTTTAGGTGCATTTTGCTAAGGGGTTTGATTGTAATTGTTAACATTTGTGTTTTACTTAGCTCTTAGCGGAATTTCGAAATTTTGTACTTTAATTATTGTTAAAGTTGTAAGTTCCGAGCTCCTAGAAGCATGAGTGGTTGGATCAACTCCACAACATCGTTGCACTAGCCAAGCGTCGCCACAAGTTCTAACCAAGCTCCGCCGCAAGCCTAAGCCAAGCCCAGTAGCATCGCAAGTCAAGCAGCGCGCTCAGCTAACACGCAGGTCGCACCTCGCGAGCATACTCGCACCTCGCGACCCTTGCCTCGCACCTCGCGAGAAGCTTCGCGAGTCGTGATCTCCTTGCCTGGCCCAGCTCTGCCGAGTGTGTTGGAGGCAGTAGCTCATCGCACGGTGCGACCAGCCTCGCACCTCGCGACCTGCTAGGTCGGTGTAATTGTCGGCTGATTTTTGGGCTTTAGTATACATACCAAACTTTATTTTTTGGGAGAGGAAGCAACACACTTGAGGAGAGAGAGTCTCAAAAACTCCATTCTTCTCTTATTATCTTCTCTTTTTAGTTTTCATTTTCTAGTTTAGTTTTTAGAGATTTCAATTATGGAATTGGCTTATGCTATGCCGATTGTAGCTTGAACTGTTCTTGAACAAGATTAATATGAAGCTTCAAGCATTATTGTGAAATCTTTCCTCTCTATTTAGTTTCTTTGATTATGGTTCAATTTCTATGATTGTGTTCTATGATTTTTGCATAATTATGCTAGGAACGTTACTAGTTTGATTGTGTAATTAATCTAATGCTAGATTTAAGAATAGAATCGGATTGTTTTATTCTTTTATCAATTTGTAGCAAACTAGGGAGTAACTTAGATGCAGATCGTCTTGGTTATTTCTTGGGGAAATTGAATCAACTGTTGAATGTTTATCGCGTGTATGACGTTAGCAGGTCTATTGATTCTCTGTGTTTATTGCTGCTATTGGAAGTAAATTTGACGATGATCGGACTAGGTTATCCTTTAGTTAGGGTTTTATAGTCACACTGATCGTGCTATTCAAGTAAGAATAAGGAGAATACGAGATTAATTCTCAACAATAGATAGTTATGGAAATAATTAGAGTTGAGGTTCAATGATCGATAATGAAATTGAAGTGGATGTTAATCGAATTCAAGATCTTTCCATATTGATTTCTCATTTTATCTATTTGCTAGTTGGTTTTAGTTTTTTTTATAACTCATTTGAAAACCCCCCTTTTATCAGGTTATTTATTACCTAGTCTAATCTAGTTATTGATTCACGCTAAATATAAAACTTGTCCCTGTTTTCCTGTGGATACGAACCTTACTTCCCTTCTACATTTAATTGTAAAAGAGAGTAGGAGAAGTTTATCTTTGGTTAGGTGCACACGACAAAGCCGCACCCACCAGATTGGGAACATTATTTTATTAATTCACATGAGGGATTAATATTTATATTGTCATTAGATCATGAATTGTATCATGTTGTTCCCTTGGATTATATTATTTATTTACTTTATAAGGACCGTGAGCCTTGTTTAGTAAAGTTGGTTTTTCACCTATGGAAAGGTTGGTTGATTGTTGATTTAATTCAACAAATAAATATTGGTTGATTGTTGATTTAAGTCAACAAACAAATATTGGTTGGTTATTAAACTAAGTAATAGAATTATTCTTGGATTATTTGAGTTGTATGATCACACTATTTAATCCTACGATAAAAATGGAACCTTTGTGTATTCATGTTATTTATTTATGTTGGTTGTCTTACTTTGTGAGTTTCAAAAAGTAAATAATTTATTAATAACTTAAAGTGGAAAGTGAATAGCAATAAGCTTTAGACTTGTGCACGTCTGAATTGTTGGACTAGTATGAGTTGGACTACATGGTGGTAGTCCATAGCTTTTCTTGGGACCGGATTGATCATTGTGTTCTATTTTATTTAAATTAGTACCTCGATATCGTTGGTCATGGGAGTACGGAGTCGCGCCCGTACTTCGTCTTCTAAATTGAAGACTTGTTTGGTTTGGACAACTCTATCCATTGCCTATTCAATCTAATTATAATTAATCTATTGATTTTGGAGTCGAGTTCAGTATAGTCAGTCTGTTATTTATTTATATTATTATTATCTATCTTTGAGTTAATGTTTATTAGTATCGTGTTAGGTATTATATTTTATTTAGTATGTAGTACTCAGCTTTGCTGATTACGTGTTTTTCTGTATATATGTCGATCATGGATGTGCCTTATTGATCCTGTGATGACCCATTTGGTGAGCAGTCTCTCAGGATCAATAGAGCATAACCATTCCAGGTCTGAAGATGATGCATCATGGTTCGGGTTTTCGTGGAGAGCTTGTGTTTTAGTTCTTTAATACTTTTATAGTTCTGATTTAGTTATGGTTTGGATAGTTGACTTTTTGGTTTGACTTTTGGTTTGGTTTGGAGTTGACCTTATGATTGACTAAGTATTTATATTTCAAAGTTATTTATTTCCGCTGCAAAATTCTGAATAAGCCGATACATTATCATACGGGCGATAATGTTTTGATAATTCTCGAGTGGTATCTTGGAACTTAGGTTTTTATTGGCCTTCCGTGCCAATCTTATATTTTTAGGCGCCCAGTTACTTAAAACGAATTTCATAGAAAACGAGCTCCTACTTAATCGTTGTGCTTAAATCATTTTATAAATTCGAAACATGTTTCAAAAAGGATTTGAAATTTTTGTAGTTCAAAAATTTATTTTTAGTTCGAAATTTTTTTTTTTTTATTTTAGTCCGAATTTTTTTTATTTTATTTTATTTTTAGGTTTTCTATTTTCGAAAATTATTAATTAATTTTAGCTGTTTATTTTTGGTACTCTTAGTTTATATTTTATCTTACTTTATTTATGTTGTGAAAGATGGGTAGAATAGGAAGGGCATATAAGATTGAAATATTGTATGTCTGCATTTAAATGTTTTGTTCAGCATGTTTAGTATTTTCTCCCTGCTTAATGGTATGATGTCATTCATGGCTATAAATTATCTGTTGATTCTTGCTTATTATTTATTGTTGGGAATACACGCTAAGTGAGGGTATTATGTAATTATAGATGTCGTATTCATCTGTTAACGGACCACTAGGCATGTCTGATATTGAAGCTGTCCGAGTAGGAAGCTACTCCAAGTCTCCAACCCCATTGTGCTTAGTGATGATGAGTCTGATATGGAGTCTATTATTAAGAGTTACACCAGCCTAGAGGTTATTATGCGTCGTATCTTAAAAGTAGGCATCCCTGATAGTGATGATGAGGTAATCCAAGAGTTTGACTATGTTGTAAATAAAAAGAAACGAAGAAAGTATGTGATTTGGGGACATTATCCTAAGTCCAATGAGGTTACCATAAATGGCCATTAGAACAAAAAAGAAACAACTTAAGAAACTTTCGTCGGGCCTTCTCGTGTCATTGGCCATAATAAGCCATTGTGGCATAAGTTCAGGGCCCAACCTTTATATTTCATTTAAACAATTTTTAGGGGCTATTTAACTTCAAGTATATATATGCATATATATGTGCATGTATACACACACAATGAAGATCCCTTACAAAAATGGAGGGGGAGGGGATTCCACCTTGTAAGGTCGGGCAAGAATCGAACTAACCCTTGTGACAAGGTGGAAGAAGGGCTTCCAACCGACTAGGTCAACCTTGATTCTTGTATAACTTCAAGTATATGACACATCAATCTTATTTAGAGTATATTTGAAGTTGTTTTTTGTAGTATGACAATTATTATTATAATTCAAACTATGTAAACCCCAGTGACACACTATGCTTTTAGAAAAAAAAAAGTTTCCAAAAATTTATAGTCTCCCTCAGGTTTTGGGGATGTTTTTTTTACTTCTGACTTTTACTTTCTCCGATCCCTCTGGAAAACAGCCTATGTGACTCGTATAAGTATTTGGTAACACTCCAAAAGCAAGCGAGAAGGAAAAAAAAATACAAAGGTAGCACTTGTATATACATCGCCAGGAACACACAATTTTTTTACAAATTTTGTCCCCCAACTCCTTCCCACTTATCGTAACCGCAAAACCAAAGGAAAAGGTGGGCATTAGTGATACGTTGACCTTTCTCTTTGACTTTGGATTATAATATATTAAGGAGAAATTTGTTTAAAAATATTATTAAATTTTAATAGACCAGGTGGACCAAAATGGTGAAGATAGATGAAAGAGGGCAAAAGGATATGAAATGGGGGGAGGATAGAGGGTTGACAAGTACTTAAACTCACTGCCAGCTCTATTGATCATGTAACTTGAATGCATGAACTATGCTTTCCAAATTCCTTTTTTTAAAAAATTTATTTACTTATCTCTTGCATGACAAAGGTCTGCTTTGAAATACGAACACGGAAATTAAATTAAGAAAGAACAAGAAACGACTTTAGTTAATCCCATAAGCCAAATGCATATTTACAAGTTAAGGTTGTCCAAACTACATATTGCATGTCACATCTTTAATCTTTTATTTACCTTTCTAAATGAAGCGCTTGTAACAAATAAACTAAGCTTTAAACTTTAATTAGACTATTTAAAAATCACATTCGTATTATAAAACCTTTACTCTTGATTAATAGCTGAATATATATAATTTATGTAGCATGAAAACAGTTGGAGTTTCATGAAAGTTTCTAAAATCGAGAAAACCTCATGATAATACCAGAAGTTCCCATGCTTCATAGTATATAATTACCAATCGTTGTTGATCAATAAACCAAAGGTGACAACCATTGCCACCCAACCCCATAACAAAACCCTCAAAACAGCTCTACACCCCGGAGATCCATCCAAAAACGCTCCTATCCACCCAAACACCGCAAGAACGACGCTTATGGGACCCTCCACTACCCCAAGTGTGACATGATAATCCTCCATGAGCAATGTCACTAGCAAAGGCACCAAGGCTCCCACCGAGAAAGCCGATGCCGCCGCGACAGCAGCTCGTAGAGGGTCCCTCCTTTCACCAACCTCGTTTTCGAGGGCGGACTTGACGGAGATGAACTCACCCATAGCCATGCTACAAGCCCCCGCCACGAGGCCGATGAATCCGGTTATGATCATTGCATTGATGTCTTGACTTACCGCGCCCATCCCCAGCATGAGCGATGCGCTGGAAACTAACCCATCGTTGGCAGAGAAAATTGCGGGGTGCAGCCATTGAGCCACTTTTGAGTCATCCAAGTTCTCTTCTTGTGTGCCATGTTGGCTTATATGTTCATTATCATTGATGAATACGGTAACGGTGGGAGTATTTTGTTTGTGCTCCGCCATTATTTGGTGATAGCAAGGTGTGAGTATTTACGAAGAAGAGTGTGGTGAGCCCAAGCTTTGCAAGCCAAGCAATTTATAGAATAATAAGAGGTCGGATATTAGTGGGATCACCTAACTACGTACCCTGTAATTGTTATTTAGGATCATCAAGTGCTTATCTCGTCGTACAATACTTTACCAATCTAATCTTTGAAGTCAATAACTATCAAATTTTGATATATAATAATAAACATTAGAACATTTTGCTGGGAAACATCGATCTATTATAATAGTTATTTTGTTGGGAAACATCTAATAAAAACTTTTTTTGTTGAAAAAGACCTAATATAATACTTTCTTTTTTTTTACTTAAGACCTAATAACCTATTTATTTTGGGAAATTCTCAGTGGTAGCCTTCAACTTTGGCTTTTTATCATTGGTAGCCAAAAAAAAGTTTGATTATTAGAAATAGCCTTGAGGTTTTGGCTATACTTGAAAATGTACAAACCAATTTTTTCGTTAAAAACAATTGTTGAAAGGGTTATTTTTTAAGTAAGTTTGGTTCCATAAGCTAGAATGATATAAGTTTCTTTTATAAAATCTATTTTGCCTTTGTGTCTTAATAAAAACTTATTATTTTGATTTTACAAAAGATATGAACAAAAGAAAGTTTGTCAAGGACAATTTATATTATTTTAGACACTAGAGACCTTAATTACGATGAAAACAACCTTCTTAACAATTGTTTATGGCAAAAAATGGTTGTTAATACCACCTTTTTCAAGTATAGCCAAAACCTCATTCCCCGATACTCAAACTTTTTTGGCTACCAATGATAAAAAGGCAAAATTGAAAGCTACCATGTGATTATATTTACATGGGGTGTCATGGACGCCTCACCATATTAAAAAAAAAAAAACAATTTTTAGGTTGTTGGCAATAATGGCAAACTCGGAGGGGCAACACTCGCCGGAAAATTGGTGGTGGTGGTGGCTCCAATGGTGCAATTCATAGTGGTGGTGGAAGAAGAAGAGGAAGGGGAAGTGAGAGAAAGGTAGAAAGAGGATATACAGATACAGTATAAAAATACGTATTTAGGGCGTTAGTAAAAAAATTTAGGGCGTCGTTTAGCAACTCACTTCATGTGTGGCAATTTATCTGGGACGGATGAAGCGTCTTATCTAAAGGATACAAATAAATATCCTATGCAACTGTGGTAGATCGAACTTCAATATTTCATGCATTATTCACCTTCAGAAAAAATATATTATATAAGAACATAATTATTATACACTGTAAAGCAGAGAATTATAGAGATTATAGGGAATAAAAAAAGACAAATGATGATAGAAATTGGTACACTAGAAAATTAATTGTATATTGCTGCGGTTCTTAAATGGCATATTGTTGCGGTTTTCGCACCGCCGCAAATCAAGGCGCATCAATAGAAAAGTTTAAACCCCCAACAATAGGTTTGACTTATTGCTGCGGTTGGTGCCCCAAAAACCGCAACAATACAAGTAAAACAAAAATCAATTTATTTCTTCAGTTTGCCATCAAATTTGAGAGATAAAAATTTAGGAAGAAAATAAGACACTACAAATTGCGAGTAATGAAAAAGAATCATTAGATGTGGTTATACCAAAAAATCCAACAGATAAAAAAAAGAGATACAAAAGAAAAATATAAAAAAATAAAAAAATAAAAAATTAGGAACCCTAACATCATATTAATACTAAAAATAAAATTGAAGAAAATCGAAAAAAAAATACATCGCCACCCTAAAATCAGATCTTGATAATTAAAAAAAGAAGCTAACTATTTTTGCTAAGTAAGATAAGATGTATTATAGCCAAACCATATTTACAACCAAGCTAGCCTTCAAAAAAGGCAAAAAGAGCTATCTATACATGTTGTAAGTATAACCTACACTAACTCCTGAAACCAATCTTTATCCCTGCTAAAGATTTTGCAAGGAAGCATAGCTATAACACGTTTTTTAATTACATTTTATAAGTTTTAATCGCACTGGACATCATAGGGACTTTGTGATTCCAGTAGCTTTCATTCCTGCTCTGCCAAATAGAGTAAATCAGAGCTGCTATAGCAGCATAAGCCACCTCCTTCCTAAATTTTGATAATTTGCTAGCTTGCACCCATCTCAGTAATCTCTTCAGATCAACGGCAGCCCCTCTGATCTAAAGCCAACTTTTAATACTCTGAAGGTAAACTCCGCTATAATGGCACTCAATGAATTATGTGAATGACTTTCAATATAGCTTCCACACAACAAGCAAGTTTGGGAAGCACAAATTCCAATTCTATGTAACTTTTCAGCTGTTTGAAGTTTCTGCTGTAAAGCAAGCCAGAATATAAATCTGTGCTTAGGTAAATTCAGTCTATTCCAGCAGGTTTTGCTCAAATTCACCTGAGGCTGTTGCTGAACTAATTTACTATACACTTGCTTAACTGAGTAAGTAGGCATAGTTCTCAAATCATTCAAAGATAGGACTGATTTTAGCTTCTCTTTTGTGTCACACACTTTTTTCCAATACCAACTTACTCCCTTGTTTGGAGTATAATGCCCACCAATTTGCATCCTTGATATAAACATCATCAATCCATCTAATCCAAGCATTATCCTTCTTATTTGCAATAGCCCACACATATCTACTCATATTGGCCACATTCCACAATACACATTTCTAAACCTAAGCCCACCCAGCTTCTTATCATAGCATAGATTGTTCCAAGCCATCAGCCTAGGTTTTTGAGAATAAATCTTTCCTCTCCAGAGGAAGGATCAACATATTTTCATGATCTCATACAACACCTTCAAAAGAAGCTAACTAAAAAAGGAAAAAAAAAAGACAAAATAAAATGAAATTAAGAACGGTGGAGACTTCGAACGACAACAGCGTCGAGGGTTCTTGTGGTCGAACGACAAGCAAGCGACGAGCAGGGCTTCGAACAGCCGACGAAGGAGAAGCATGGTCGACGAAGGAGAACAATTGACGAAGGAGAAGCACGGTCGACGAAGGAGTGAGACGAAGAAGAACACTCGCGAGGAGTGAGAATACCGCCACCAACTCGCGAGGACCACCACCAACTACACTGCAAGTACCGGAAAATGAATGCTGATAGACTTAAGGAGTGAGACAGGGAGATTGGGTGAAGAGACACGAGAGAAGGAGGGAGGAGTGAGAGAGGGAGTATGGGTGATGAAAAACGAGAGAAGGATGGAGGAGTGAGATAGGAGGGGTGAAGAAAAAAGAGAGAATAGAGGAGTGAAGAAGAGAAAACGGCGCCTAACAATAGAAGTAGAATTATATGTCAAACCCTAGCGCCTGCTTCGGAAATAAAATTAACCTATTGTTGTGGTTTTTGGTAGAAACCGCAGTTATAGGTTCTCTGTATGCTTTTTTTTTCTTCTTTTTGCACGAATTATTACTGCGTATTGGTTAAAACGCAGCAATTTAATAGCAACAATAGGGTAAAATTCTACTAGTGGTAAGCAGCTCTTTAGTGCTGTTCTTGGACTGATTTATTTCGTTATGTCGTAGCCTGTTTGGTTTTGAGTAGCTAGACCTTGGAAGTCCTTCACTGAAGGTTTGTATTGAAGCTATGATGTCTAGGACACAATAAGTGTCCCACATTGATAAAAAAAAAAGAGAGATTAATTCAAAGCTAGGTCCACACCTGGGACTATTAATTTAATTACTCTGGCCAATTGAAAAAGGGACGTCACATGTGAGGGAGAGTGTTGAAACTATGATGTATAGTGCACAACACATGTGAGTGTCCCACATTGATAAAAGAAGAGAGATGAGTTCACTTTATAAGGCAAATGGAAACCATATGGAAATAAGGGGAGTAGCCCATTTGCCTTATAAAGTGAACTCATCTCTCTTCTTTTATCAATGTGGGACACTCACATGTGTTGTGCACTATACATCATAGTAGCCGTGAATCAATTGAGTTTGTGAATGGGGTCTCAGAATTCTGTAAATCTGCATTAGAATAACAAGCATCTTCTAGAGCAGTCGACTTTTATTGTCCTTGTTTCGATTGTGGAAATGTGAGCAAGATTAGTAGTATTCATTTGCTTAGGGAGCATGTCTTTCGTCGTGGGTTTAGGCCTTAATACCACGTATGTGTTTGGCATGGTGAGGAGGGGAGATATACAGGAAGCTGTAGAATAATGAACGATGTATGTGAGAAGAATTTAGAGGTCGTTGATGAGTTCGGGGATGAGAATGGGGATGATGATAGGGATCGGGTACACGAGATGATACAAGAGGTTGAAGAGCAGTCTTGCAAATGACCTCATATTTTTTAGTTTATGTATGAGGCTGCTAAAAAATCATTGTATCCCGGTTGTACAAAGTAAAACAAACTTCCCGCCGTGATGACACTCTTCAATATTAAGTCGAAAACAGGTTGGACAGATTGTAGTTTCACGTCATTGTTGGAAGTTTTAGCTGATATGCTCCCTGATGGAAATGAATTGTCAAAGTCGAGCTATTATGCTAAGAAACTCATGTATCCTTTCGGATTAGAGCACTAGAGGATACATGCTTGTCCAAACGATTGTGTGCTTTCTCGTAATGAGTATGAGCATTTAGGTGAGTGTCCACGTTGTGGATTGTCGAGGTACAGGCGTGAAGGACCTGGGGGTAGTGAAGGACCGCCAGCTAAGGTTTTGTGGTATCTTCCCATAATACCTAGATTTAAGCGCATGTTCTCAGTAAAAAAAGATGCGAAGAATTTACGGTGGCACGCATATCGTAGGAAGAGAGACGTACGGTTTGTTGAAGCATCCGGCTGATGCGCGTGAGTTGAAAAGTATCAACAGGGTACATAAGGCATTTGGTGATGAGGATAGGAATTTGAGGCTTGGATTATGTACGGCTGGCATGAACCCCTATGGCAGTCTTAGTTCTCAGCATTGTACATGGCCAGTAGTTTTAGTGGTTTATAACTTGCCTCCTTTGTTGTGCATGAAACGCAAGTACATCATGTTGTTGCTTCTCATATCGGGGCCGAAACAACCTGGAAATGACATAGATGTATACCTCCAATTGCTTGTTGAAGATTTACCAAAGATGTGGAACGAAGGAGTGTTGGTATTTGATGCGTATGCTAATGAGATGTTCACTCTGCATGCCATGCTTTTCTGTAATATAAACGATTATCCAGCTTTTGAGAACTTATGGGTATAAGACCAGAGGAAAACAACCGTGCCCGATTTGTATAGATGACATGAAGTCTACAAGGGCTGCAAACATGTCTATATGCGCACACGAAGGCTCCTCAAACGCGACCATCCCTATCGGTTTAAGAAAAAGGCATTCGATGGGACAGTTGAAGAGGAAGTTGCTCGTAGACCATTAACTGGTACTGAAGTTTATAATCATGTTAAATTGAAACAATTTATGGTAAACCTGCCCTTAATTCACCCTTAACTCACCAAGGGTCGCGGTTTTCCCCCCTTAGACCGGCACCCTTAACACACCAAGGGCTGCGGTTTCCTAACGCCCGTAGCCCTGAATTCACCAAGGGCTGTGGTTGATTCCTAAATGTCAAGGGCTGCTACTCTAAGGGCTGCGGTCAAAAAACGCAGCCCTTGGGCCACTTTTGACCGCAGCCCTTGGGCTTTTTTCCTCTAGTGTTTTAAGGTGGAACCTCCTTAGTCTTGTAAAAGAACAAAAGAAAATCCTCAATTATATCTCCATATATATTGTACGTTTATGTTATTTTTTTGTCGATCAAGACATAGACTGTTGTTGATATTTAGCTATTTCTCTGATGCATACATAGTTTACTAGGGAGATATGATAGGAAGATCATTGACTTAATTAATATGAACCCAAAACAATGAGTTAAAATGGAGATGGGATGAAGAGATCATATTCGGACTGAAAACATTAGCGTAAAAGGAGATTTGTCAGGTTGTGTTTGGTAAAAAAATTGATTTTTGATAATTTCTCTATTTCGCTGGTAAAGGGGTAAATATACTTTTAACAAAGGTGGTAAACATTATTCTTGAGATTGTAAGTATAAAACATCACATGTTATTTATATACTCCCCCGTTTTTTTTTATTAATTTACCCATTTGCTTTTTCACGGTCTCCAAGGCTTCCTTTGACCTTAATATCTTCAATTATGCATTTATAAATTTATTAAAAGTTGATAATTAAATCTACATGATTGAAACGACTCTAATGAGATCTCATATGATATTAATGTTTAGTGTTATATATTAATGTTTAATGATATTAATGTTAAAATACTGTAAAAGTTAAAAAACTTAGAAAAAGCAAATAGTTAACTAATAAAAAATGGAGTGAGTATTCCTTTGCTTCTTCACTGTTCTGGCATCTATCCCCTCTCTTCTGTTTCCATTATAACCTATACATCTAATGATACATGAATAAAAGTTATACCAAATCTGATATTTTGAATGTACATACTGAGACGAATTTAACAAGATCATACATCAATGTTTCACCATTATATTAGTGAAAGTTAAGAGTCAAAACTTTTGTAAATTTGACCATGAAAAATTAAAATAGGTAAAATACAATGACAATTGGGACTTGGGAGTACAAGGAAACCAAACAAATGAAGTTAAAGTTCGGAACCTGTGGATGTTTTTATGGTGGCTTTCTGAAAAAAAAGGCTACCGTAATGATTTAATGTGAGCCACACATTGCTCCACATCAGCAGTTGGTATATATATAATGGATGATAGTAAATATGATATCTTTCTTATTTTTTGTATTTGTATTTTAGTCAGTTTATATTATACGGAAAAGTTATGGATTATATCTAAAATTATACCTATTAAATTGAAATTAATTAATGTATTCGGCACCCCCCGCAGGCCGCAACCCCACACCCACCCAGCCACCCTACCCTCTACCCCCCTTCGCCCCACCCCCTCGCCTCTTTCGCCAACCCTCTCCTCTCCATTCATCCCTCCCCGCTGCCACCGCGGACCCCATCGCAGCCTTCCCCCACCCCCTTCTTCTTCTTCCTCTTTCTCCCTTACTCCTCCCCTGTTTAGAGTTTCGAATTTTCTTTTCTTTTTTACTGTTATTCCTGGAAACGAAATACAGTAGTATAATTTATCCATAAGTTATTCTATAATTTAATATATATATAATTTTTGGAAGTTATCATAAATGAGTATAAATTGATAAAGGTACATATATAAAAAATGAGGAAGATTTATCCATAAGTATATTAACCTAAATAAACTACTGCTGATGTGGAGGAATTTGTGGTTGTCATTTATTCCTTACAATAGCCTTTTTTGGAGAAAGCTACTGTAATTTTTTTTAAAAAAAAAAGCTAAATCAAGATGTTCCAAGCTCCTTCTGAGATTCACAAACCTCCCCAAACCCCATGCAAGGAAGAGTTTAGAACTTTATTGGAGGGTTATTTTAACTCTTGATCATTGTTATGGCATTAAAGTTACTTGAATGATAACAAAATTGCTATATTAGATTGAAAAACGTTATGTACAGAGATTGATTATGAATTGTGGCTAACCTTAGAATGGTTGCCCTAGCACTCGTATATATAGTAAATATATTACAAACCTAATTAATGTAAAAGTTCCTTCTATCCTTTACATGGTTGAATACCCTAATACACCCCCTCAATCTTTACGGGGAGCAATGACGGATAGATTGGAACGATGTTTACAAAATAAGTCACTAGAGAGACCTTTAGTGAAAATATCAGTAACCTGCGACTGAGTCGGAACATGACAGACACGAAGACCACCATGATAAACCATTTCAGGAACAAAATGGTATTCAACGTCAATGTGTTTGCTAGATCATGCTGAAGAGGATTCGCAGTAAGATATGTGGCAGAGATATTGTCACAATAGACGGTGAAAGGAAGACGTAGATAATATCCTAAATCCGCAAGAAGTTGACGAAGCCAAATGGTCTGAGCGGCAATATATGCAACAACCCGATATTCACCTTTAGTAGAGGATTTAGCCACAAGTAGGCTGCTTTTTCGAGAGACAGGAAATCAAATTCTTCCCTAAGAAGACAGCATAACCAGTGGTGGAGCGACAACTGTCAGGACAGCCTGCCCAATCCACATCAGAATAGGCAATTACCACAGAAGGAGAGCTAGTGGTGTTTAAAAACAGACCAAAAGTCGATGTGCCCCCTAAATACCTAAAAATTCTCTTCACAGCATGAAGATGAGTAGTACGAGGACCATGCATAAACTGAGAGACCATATTAACAACATAAGCAATATCTGGACGAGTCATAGTTAAGTATTGCAAGGCATTAACCATACTACGATAATCAGTGGGATCAGCAAGAAACTCACCATCAAGAAGAGACAAAGTCACTCGAGACACTAGGGGTACGTACATGTTTGACAGTATGAAGATGAAATTTACGGAGTAAATCGATAACATATTTGTGTTGAGATAAGAGCAAACCAGAAGGAGTACGCACCACCTGCATACCTAAAAAATAATGGATATCTGATCCCCAAATCCTTCGTAGCAAACTGTGAAGAAAGAATGAAGATGAATTTGTGAACTAGAGCAGAACTACTCCCAGTGAGGACAATGTCGTCCACATAAAGAAGTAAGATGAGAAGATGGCCATGATAGAGTGAACATGGAAGTGTCACAATTGCTGCATTTGAAACCAATAGATTAAAGAAAATTGTTGAAACGAGAGAACCAAGCTCGGGGAGCTTGTTTCAAGCCATAAATGGATTTTCGCAACCGACAGATAAGAGTGGGTTTAGAAGGATGAACAAAACCAGGAGGTTGACGCATATAGACTTCCTCATTAAGAAAGCCATGAAGGAAAGCATTTTTAATATCCAACTAACGAACAATCCATTTAAGCAAAACAACAATAATGAGAACTAAGCGCACAGTAGTGGGCTTAACTATAGGACTAAAAGTTTCAAAATAATCAATACTTGCCGGCTGATGATTGCCGAACACAACCAGTCTAGCTTTAAACCGCTCCACAATACCATCATAATTATATTTGATCTTATACACCCACTTACAACCAAGCAAGTTGCAATCGAAGTTGCGAGGCACCAACTCCCATGTGTCATTTTTAATTAAAGTTGTGTACTCATCAAGCATAGCTTGACGCCAACGTGAGTCTTTCGACGCTTGTCTATAATTAGTAGGTTCCGACTCAAGGACATCTAATTGTAAATCCGCTTTTAAATTCATTAAGGGACGGGGCTTAGTAATGCCATCTTTGAGACGAGTAACCATGGGATGAACATTACAAACATGCGGAACTATGGCCAACGAAGGGGACACAGATAACACCGAGGATGGGGTAGGAGAAGGGTGGGTAGGCGTGAGAGCGGGGAAGACAAGTGGTGGAAGTAGCGTCCAAGGGAGGACGAGTGGCGTGCAAAGCCACGGGTGTGTCGTTGGGTGAGGGGGAAGTACTCGGGGGCGTGGAGTCTCGCCACAGAGGGAATGGGAGCGGTAGAGCCCACGCGAGGGAGGGGGGAGCGGGGCGTGGCATGATGGGGAAGGCCACGGGGGTCGTGGGGTGGACTCGCCAACAAGGGAAGGGAGGGGGGTAGCTCACACGTAGGTGCAGCAGGACGCGGGGAGGGTTCGGAGGCTGCCAACCCAGGGGAAAGGAGGGGAGGGGACACCACGGGAGAACCGATGGAAGGTAGAACACTCCTAGTGCTAGGGAAGGTGATAGTAGGAGACCAATCAGCTTTCAAATCATGCGGAGAAGTAAAAGGTAAAGTCGACTCAGGCGAAATAAGACGACGATAAGGAAATTGCTTCTCATGAAAAAGGAAATACCCTAATACGTTCGGTTAAGCAATAAACGCATAACAGACAGTAATTAGTATAGAGCATCCCAGTCCTGCTTAATTATTTCCCATTGAGGCTTGAGCTTAGATATATGTTATTGCATAAAGCCATTTGCAATCCAGCAATGTTAAAGGTCGTGCTATCCAAGCAAAAATACAATAGACCCTTTTGGTGCTTTACTATTTTACTTTTCTTCAATACTTACTTATTATTCTCTTTGTCTTATTTTCTTCTCACTCTTGGCTTGAATTTTTTGTTTTTCCAAATTACCTTTTCTCTCACAAGAATAACCCATGTGATTTCGATATAGCTAGCCTCACCATTAACCCATTTTCTTATTGCAAACTCCTCAAATATAAGTGGGAAGAACAATCGAATTGAAGACTGAGGTAGTATGACTTTTCTCGCTTTGTCCAATATATGTTGATTTACACAATTTGACTTTTGCAAGGCATATTTGATCAATTTTGATTCTATTTTATATTATTATATAATCCTCCATGTGTACGCAAAATTACCATGTTTGACTTTTACAGTCTCCAATAATACACTATTTTGATTATTAATATCAATAAGTATATATTAGTAAAAAGCAGCAATCTTTTATATATTGAAATTAAACATTGAGTGAAATCTAATAAGAGTTTAGTTATAAGAAAATGAGAAATGCAATGTTTGAGTAAAATTGATATAGATGATTGAGATAAGGGTATAGTTTTCACCATTATTTATTAATAAATAAAATGTGTTTAAAATACTACCTGCATTCCAATTTACATGCAACACTAGGATTTTCAAGCCTTCTAATGCACAACTTTAACAATTGATATCTTTTATTATCTATATGTAAAAATTATAAAAAGTTGACATTTTGAAAGTATGTCGAGATAAATCTAACAAGATCCTCCACGACTATGTTTAACCTTACATATTAATCATACTATGGTCAAAAGGGAGAGTGCATAAATAGTGTAAATGTTCATTTGTTACATGTAATTCAGAACGGAGGAAGTATTTTGAAAGACAAATCTAGTAGAACAATGGTGTTCATATTGATTATGTTTAGGGAAGCATCTTAGGTACCTTAAATAATAAGGTGCTAAAATATATTAGGTGCTTAAGTTGTTACAGCCATATTCACCCTTTTATTCGAATGATTTTCGGTTCAATGCAAACTATGTCTGATATGATTCCGTGAACGGAATCTATCTTAGTTCCTCACAAGCTTCACTCACTTATGATTCCCTAAGGGTTCTATCTCTAATTTAATGGCTTCACTCACCAAAGGTTCAAGTTAGGATGTGTTTGAGACAAAGTTTGTTAGCTTCACTCACTAACTCACTCAAATCTCGCTTAGTTTTAGGTTTCACTCGCCTAATACTAAGGGTCTTGTGTTTAGGTTCACTCCCTCAAAACAATCAAGTCTTGGAAAATACGTCCAATCCTTCAAAGACAAACAAGTCCGAAAATTTCAATCAAATAAACTTTTTTAGCCTCATAGGACTAGGCATGTATTTATAGAAGAAGAAACAAGAAAACCTTGCTCCCCAAGTACATCATATCACACGCCTAACATAGAAGAATTTAAGGAAACTCTCTCCTAAACTTAAGCCTAGAATCTAGTACAAAAATAAGGAAACTAGTGATTTAGGAAAGCTTTGCAAAAACTTTCCATAAACCTTACAATTCCACACGGCACTCCCCTTCCCTATTACAACTCATGACAACTCATCTACTTGGAGCCTAAGTAAATGAATTACAAGCTGTTTTTCGGAAATTTATTAATTAAGCTACTTTAACTAACTAACTTAACTAACAATAACAATAAAAACATATTTTTGGTTGCATGTAAAACCTCTACTTTAAGAGTAAAGTAAAACCATGCAACAACCTAGGAAAGCAATTAAACATAGTTGGTGAAGTAATTCATGCACGTATCTTGCATCAATGTCTATGATTACCAACTCATGTGTTAAGTTGTTATAGCCAAAAAAAAAATTTGCAAGTAAAACAAGCAAAGCTGAGCAGTATTAACGTATTAACCTTATATGTTTCACTAAACAAAACTTGTGATATTATTAAGAATATTGTAACTAAGTTAACAAAAACGGAGTAGAAGAAGGAAAAGAAAATTATACATGATTAAATATTTCATATAATATGAGCTAAAATTTTAGAAGCTTAATGTTGGCATTGTATTGATTAATTATATTAAAAATAAGTGTTGAAAAATGTAGAAAAACAATTAGAAAATCCAGCAACTTAAGCAACCACTCCTACAAAACACTTAATGGAATCAACCACGTTGTTAGTTTCAACAGATGCCTTGTCAGTTTCAACTAATTTATCAGTTTCATTTCATCTAGTGTTGCCAACATGACCATTATAAAAGAATTGTAATTTGGCATCCTTTCAAGTGGTTGCTATCTTTCTAGCTAGTTCCCGAGTCAATGTAATCAAGGACGAAACTCCCTAGTTATGCATCACAAAAAAAAAAATTAGTGGCTCAGATTAGACAAAGGGCATAGTGTGGCTTTGATTATAAAGTAGGAACTAGGAACAGATACAAAGTTACGCCATGCATGATGCATGCTGCATATTCACGTTCAAACAAAATTGTTATTACTGAAAGATCATTAACAGATAACCTAAGAGGCCAAGGATGGATTGATGAGTGGGAAAGCACGTAAAGTTGGTAATGGATACTAAAGGCGGATATTATTTTGCTAAAGGAGTGTGCTATACACACGAAGGCTCGAGCAACCACAGTATAATAATCCTATACAGCCAACTCTATTGTTGGGTTTCAATTTTCTAATAACTCCACCATTATGTCGTTTTGTATTTAATTAATTGTGGAAGGAGACATGTCAATGAAGTTCATGGACGTTGTCTTCCATCTTGAAGAATGGTTTATCTTATTGAGGATAATAAGCTACTTAGCTGCTATACTATGACTATTTAAAGATAGATTGAATAGCCAATTTGGATCATTTAAGTACCCTTGTAAAGCGAGAAATATCAACATTTTAATAAAGTAAACTTATGTAATACTCCCTTATTGATCAATTTACAAGTGTCGGATAGACATTGCAATGGTCATGCTAATTAAATTGGCTTACAATTTATTTCGTGCAAAGTTGGCATACATAATGTCTTAGTATCAATATTTAGGCCATACTGACCTAGGCATGATCCATGTGCTAATCGTGCTACTTTCTCTCACCGCCATCTCTCAAATACGAACATCACTATGTGATAGATCATAATAATCCCCAAATTAGAATTCGGTGCTTGTTCTTTAAAAGAAGAGAGAACTCAAAAACCTTAAGCCCGAAGTAGGGGATTTATAGGGGTGCCCAAGTGCTTCCTTCAAGCAACATTTCTCCTATATGGCTATATAGACGTAGATCCTAAAGCTGCTAAGTTCCATTAGAAAACACTACGTTGACAGAAACATAATAATGGACTAAACTTGGACAAAAAGTCCCGTGATTGGCATATATAATGGATGTAAGGTATGCTTAGCTTGGACATGGACATCCAAGCTTTAGGACGTGGGAATCCTCAAAATGAATTCTGAATGACTCTTGTAGAAACATCCATGGAGTAACCAAAGTTACGACCTAGAACACTCAAGCGTATAGTCTTGTTTAGAATTAGTGTAGGACGTTCCGTCAAAAAAAGAGAGAATTAGTGTAGGACGTTCTAAGATGTTTGTATTCAAAATGTTTACCATCTAAAAACTAGGTTGTACATACATTCCATTGTATAGAGATGTCATTAAGTAAATGCCTAAAGATAGGAGTTTTTCTTAGAAAGTTTGCTTTCCTTTTTTTGCATACAAGTCAACTATTGTTATTTTTTTTTTGCAATATATACAAAGGTTTCTTTCACTTAGAAAAAAAATCATAATACTGCAGAATATTGTTAGATCTTTTATGTGTAGTTTAATATAATAACTTTTATTAAATTCATTATTATAAAAATTAAGATAATGATGGTTGTGTATCTTGGAGAGCATGAAAACCTAACTTTACTTTCCTAACCAATTATGTTTGCACATATTCAAGGTCCAACTTTGACCATAAATATTATGAACTTTTTTTAAAGAAAAAAAATTATGGGGGTAGTACAGTTTTTCATCCATCATACTATACAAGATATTAGGACAAAATTACAATGGCTACAATAAAATTGTAGCCACCATAACTTATGTAATCTAGATAATTCATTTTTAGACTTTGATCCACACAATTCATTAAGTTGACTTTATAATTAAAATTTATACATTAATAATTTAGTACATTAAATTTTTTTACTATATTATTTGGCTTTCTATTCCACAATTTTTTGTTAATGGTGATAATTTTTTTTTGAAGGAATAAAGGAAAGATACTCCAGAAGGAAGAAAATGATTTTTTCCCCATTTTTCTATATTTTTAAGGTTCAATGGACAAGATAAATCTATAAAAATAAAGGCCTGATACTTCATTAGCTATAGGAGCAATAATTTTGTTGTAGTCAATGAATAATCATCCTAATGGTCAAAGTAATTATTCTAAAAATGTGTGTGCCTTGTAACGACATTGATATTGAGCCGATTTCAGAGGAATTGTAGATAAAACACTATAATTACCATCCTTTTTGTACATGTGTTATCAATGAAAGTTTTACATGTAATTCTTATTCTGGACATATGGGGATAATTCAAAATGTATCTTGGTAATTACCAAATCGTAAATGTTCCCTTCTAAGATGGTGTTAGTATTCTACATCATTCTATTGTCGTATTGATAGAACTCACGCATGAGTTAGGTCAAGATAATATTTAAATGGATCAATTTTTTTAAAATTTGGTAGGAGAATTCCTTTGCAAGAAGGAGGAGAAATTGGGGATCCTTCTTGCAAGGGGTGAGAATCGAACCCCTGTCACAGAGGTGGAAGGAGGGTCTCACAACCACTAGGTCAACTTTGATCCTCTTTAAACGGATCAATATACTAGCAAAATAATATTCATGTTGTAAATGATCGATATACATCCTTCTAGTGGTTTGCCATCTTTCAAAGTCCCGTGTTTATGAGGCCCCAAAAAATTTGGCCTTCATTATACACTATACAGTTAGAAACACATGCATGCTGCAGAAGTTGACGTTCAGATAATTGTTATTACCATTACTGATGAATTAATATTTTAACACAACCCTAAGAGGCTAATGATGGATTGCTGAGTAGGAAAGCACGTAAACTAAAGTTGGTAAAGATTACGAAAATAAAGCCGGTATATTTAATTTATGGAGTGTGCTAGACACACGAAGGACTCAAACAACGAGTATAATAATCATGTATTCGTATACGGCCAACTCTCTTTTGGGTTTAAATATTTTTACTAACTCCATCATTATATGGTGATGTATTCAATTAATAATTACAGATAGAGACATTTCTTGGTCGTCAATGCAGTCCATACGACGTTGTGGATCTTCAACCTTGGAGTTTGAGAATGATTTACATTGTTATTGAGGATGCAGAGCTGCTACTTAATTCAAGTATCTCATGATTAGAGGGTTCAATTGTTCAAACAAATTTATAGAGAAACAAATTTCCCCAAATCCATCTGATGCCAGCTTTATGAGCCGACCCAAGTCCTTTCAAAAGTCGGTTTAAGCCGATCCAATTCCATTCGATGTCGGCTTGAGCCGACCCATATACTTCCGAGAGCCAGCTTGCGCCGACGCAAGTGAGAGCCAATTTGTTCGGACTCAAGTCCATCCGAGTGCCGATTTGGGCTGACATCACCCTATTCCATTCCGACCCAAGTTCACCCAACCCAAGTTTCACCGACCCAAAAGAGATGATGATGAGTTTCAGAGCTAGTCCCACAGATCAGACACACATCTGAACTACTAACACCAATACGAGCCAGCTTCGCAGTAGTTTGTAATCTCCCCTGGACAGCAAGCCAGACAATGAATTTGTGCCTTGGCACACTCAATCTGTTCCTTGGCACACTCAATCTGTTCCAAACCATGACATCCCAGTGAACATGTGGCTCAGTGCCCATCAATTTATCATAAACATCACTCACTTTATAGTGAGTCAGGGAAAAAAATTCATCCTTAGTATACAAGGACTTCAGAGTATCCTTAATTTCACAAATTTTTGCCCAATACCAACTCACACCAGCTTGTGGGAAAAAATTCCACCAATCTTCATCTCTTAGGTAAACAGAATTAATCCATTTGACCCATTGAT
The DNA here is from genome assembly GCA_947648045.1 of Beta corolliflora. Lineage (NCBI taxonomy): Eukaryota > Viridiplantae > Streptophyta > Magnoliopsida > Caryophyllales > Amaranthaceae > Beta > Beta corolliflora. The sequence continues at coordinate 401,907 of CANSZD010000109.1, read as the reverse complement.
TATCTTTCTTAGTAGCAAGAGCCCAAACATACTTCCCCAAGCTAGCCACATTCCATTTTACAACATTTCTGAACCCTAAACCACCTGAAGCTTTATCACAGCACAACCTCTCCCAAGCCATATTACCAGGCTTAGAACTGTAAGAGTCACCACTCCACAAAAAGGCACGACAAATTTTTTCAATCTCATGCAGGACACATCTAGGAAGAATGTAAATTTGAGCCCAATACATGTGGAGACTCATTAACACAGTATTAATCAACAACACTCTGGCTGTGTAAGATAAATGTTTGGAGCTCCAAACTCTGATGCGAGAAGCCATCTTTTCAACCAGACAATCACATTGAGCCACACTAATTCTTTTAGAACAGATAGGAACACCTAAGTACCTAAATGGAAGATTACTTCTAACTAAACCAGAAGCATCTTCAATTCTCTTCATTTCACTACTTGACATCCCACAACAGTATAATGAAGATTTGGAAACATTAGCCTGGAGCCCAGAAGACACAGAAAATAGTTTAAAAGCTTGCAAGAGCAGATAAACAGAAGGAAACTCACCCTTGCAGCATAATATCAAGTCATCTGTAAAACAAAGATGTGAGAGCTTCATGAATTTACATCTAGGATGAAAGTGAAATTGGGGCATGTTGCTCACAGTCTTCAAGATCCTGGACAAATACTCCATACACACCACAAAGAGCAAGGGAGACACGGGGTCTCCTTGCCTTAAACCCCTAGCAGAGCTGAAAAATCCTTACATACTCCCATTCACCATTAAAGAAAATTTAGGAGTAGTTACACACTCTATTATAAGCTCTATGAATGTCTCAGGAAAGCCCAAATGAACAAACATTTCCTTCAAGAAATGCCAATCTACTGTATCATAAGCTTTTTGCAGATCCAATTTAATCAAACAGCTTGGACTTGCAGCTTTTCTACCATAAGCCTTCACCAAATCTTGCACCACCATAATATTGTGAGCAATATATCTACCATGAATGAACCCACCCTGATTCTCTGCTATGATATCTGGCAACACACATCTTAGTCTGCTACAGATAACTTTTGTTATACATTTGTAAAGAGTGTTGCAGCAAGAAATTGGCCTAAAATCACTGACAGAACTAGGACATTTTGATTTAGGAATCAAAGTAATCACAGTAGCATTCAATTCTTTAAGCAATTTCCTCCCTCTAAGCACATCTAAAACACCATCAACAATGTCTGTACCTATGACATCCCAGGCATCTCTGAAAAAATGACCACCAAATCCATCTGGGCCAGGAGCCTTATCACCATGAATGGAGAATAAGGCAGACTTTACCTCCTCAACAGTGTATGGAGCCATGAGAATTTGTTTGTGACCATCAGTGATTAAAGGACCACTCTGAACAATAGCAGCAATAACATTCTTCCTAGAAACCATAAGACTACCCAACAGCTTCTGGTAATAAGAAAGAAATGCTTCATTTACTTCAGCAGAAGTATTTCTCCACACCCCTTCCATATCTTTAATAGCATAGACATTATTCTGCACCTTTCGAGTTCTAATACTTCTATGACAGAGAGAAGTATTATCATCTCCATTTTTTATCCAACTCAACTTGGATTTCTGCTGTAAAAACTCCAGATAGGCTTTATGCTTAACTCTATATTCATTAACAGCAGCAATTTTAGCATCAGCAAGCAAAGAATTACTAGGATCATCATGAATTAAAGCCTAAGCAGTAAGCATGTCATGATGGGCCTTCAATTCAGCAGCCTGAATATCGTTAAAGCCTTGCTTATTCAAATCAATAAGTTCTTTCTTGATCATCTTCAACTTCTTGCTAACCACATACATCTTAGTACCAACAATTGGCACCTGCCAGCACCTATTAACTCTAGGCAAAAACTCTGAGGAAAGTCTCCACATAGTGAAGTACTTAAAAGGTTTTTTACCATCAGAGACACTAGGATATACAGAAAGAAGGGCCGAATAATGATCAAACTCCCCCTCTTGTAAGAAATTAACCTCAGCATTTTCATACACAGCTGACCAGGCTCCATTATCCATAACTCTATCTAATTTGGAATAAACTCTCGAATGGCCTTGTTGCTTATTATTCCGAGTATATAAGCATCCTGTAGCTTTCACATCTTCTAAACCACATTCACCAACACAATTATTAATAAGCTCCATTTCCACACCTCTGACAGGGGCACCTATTCTTTCTTCCACAAATCTAACACAATTTAAATCACCCAGAATAATCCAGGGCTCAGCAGAATTCAAACTTCTCAAATCCTTCCACAACTAATCTCTTCTTACACAATCATTATAAGCATAAATGAAAGTACAAAAGAAACTTCTGCTCCCACTTATGGGTTGAACATGACAATGTATAAGATGGTCAGTACCTTTGAGCACATTAACAGTGAAAACACATGGCTTCCAAGCCACTACTATCCTACCACCAGAGTGATAACCAATATTGGAAGTAAAACACCAATTTTGAAAAACATTCTGATAAAGGCTACCAAGATGGCAAGCCTTTACCTTAGTCTCCAAGAGACCCACAAGTCCCACTTTATGCTTAAGGATGAAATTGAGAACATCCTTTTGCTTAGCAGAGCTGTTGATCCATCGGATGTTCCAGCTGAGCACCCTATCCATGACTATTGGGAGGGTCCCCCCTTCCCAAATCAACATTCTGATCATCCTTATCCAGAGAACAACTTCTGAAGATTCATCTGGCTCTAATAACTGGAAGTTATTAGTAGTGATAGTTGACTTCACTTGAGAAACTCTAACTCTGATTGGCTTTAAAGCTCTCTGAAAACCATCAGGATCTACTTCCCCTTTTTTGACCTGAGCTACCATAGCTTCCTTTGGTCCATTTTCTGGTGCTAAAACCTTTTCAGGAGGTTTAGCTCTCCAGATCTGCTTCTTTTTAACTCTACACTCATTAGCCTCATGACCCATCCCCTTGCAACAATCACACAAGACTGCTTCCATTCATGACTGCATCCACAATAGTTCTTTCACCATATTCATTCATGAAAGAAACCTGATCAGGGAGTTTTTTGGACAAAGGTACATCAATAAGCACCCTAGCAAATTGTGCTTTGTCTCTCTTCTTTGTAGGATCATCTCTCTGAATAGGTTTACCAATGGGTTCAACAAATTTATACAGAGCTTTCTCACCCCAATATTAAATATTCATTTTCAATTGCACCCACACAGGAACTGATTTTAGATCTTCTCTACTATAATCCATATCAGCTTCCCATTGTTTAGTTATAACAGGTTTATTATCAAAGACGAAATGACCCGCTAAGATTTTATCACGATTCTCCATTGAAGTGAATCTCACAATAAAAACACCTTTCTCAATTACAGCAACCTTATCCACTTTGAAATTCTTCCATATACGATGAACAAATCCCTCCATAACATGAATCGGAGGATTTGCTCCAACAATGTAACACACAATTGAAGAATTCCAAAATTCAACTTCCTCTTTTATATCATCAAAATCAATTCTAATTTCAGATTCAGTACTAGAATTCTTCTCAGAATTACTAACATCAACAACATTCTGCTCCAATTCACGCAAGATAGGAAGAGGGTCAGAATTTACCTCAACATCTGAGTTCAATTGTGGATGATTTCTGGCACTTGATTAACGATGAACCGAATCAAGCCAATCATTAAAGGTTGTGCGAATCTTAGATTGTTGTCGCAAACTTTGAATTGAAGATTTGGGGGTAAGTATTTCACCAATACCATCTCCAAATTGCAGCGCTTCAATTCAGATCAATTCATCAACAGAACGAGTCTTAAGCACTTGAGATTCCGAAGGACCTCTAGGCTTCTCGGCATTTTTCCCTCGACCTCCAGCTTTCCTTGCCATGGCTACGGTGCACAATAATATCATGCACTGAGTGAAAAAAGGAGGGAAGAAAAAAAGCTTCGAGTCCGGTTAGTTTAAAAATATGCAATTTTTTCATATGATTTCAAATCATTCAACACATCCCATGGCCCACTCTCACCTAGATCATTCCGACCAAAATTATTCTGACTCAAGCTGGGTCAACCCAAACCCACCCAATGACCCAGTTTGAAACCACTATCTTACATACGCACCTACAAGAAAACCCAAACAGGAGAGGAGAGACAAGACAAATAAAATATAAATAAATGGAAATAAATAAGAGGATTAAGAGTGACTGAAAGGGAAAATAAATAATAAATAAATTACGAAAACTTAACTCTACTAACTATAAAATTACTAAAATAAAGAAAACAAGTAAATTAAGAAATTAAGAGCTAAAAATTTGTAGAAATCACCAAACAAATAAATTAAGCTACAAAATATAAAAAGAAAAAAATTTAAATAGATAAAAAATGGAATGAATAATGAAAATAAATTAAGAAAATAAACTAAAACTACTCCTAGAAGTGACATAATTATCACTTATTTATTTACCGATACAAGTAGAACATTATGTATAGATTATGATATGTTTCACTTTTCTTAATGCCCATGAAGAAAAAGAAACATAAACATATTATGGGACATAGGGAGTATTATAAAAGGATTACATATCATATGATTAAGGGTCTTAATTACTTATCATATAATTAAGGGTCTTAATTACTTATTGTATTATTGAGGGTTACCTAATACTCCATATGTTTAAGGATTACTTAGTATAGAAGATACTCTAGTATCCTCTCCCCTTTTTCTTTCTCTTCTCCATCTTCTTCCTCAAAATCATAATTTTCAACCTAGGGGCTACCACCATCCTTTTGGGCGTGGTAATTCCCTTTTATCTTTTTGGTTACTAGTTTTTATGTTGTTATTTCTAATAAACTTCAATCTATCTATAATGGAGAGTTTTTCTATCCATATATTGGCTTATATATACCCATATATAGATTGTGCTTTATCTCTCTCCATGCATGTGAGAGTTTGGGGACTTCATTTTTGGCTTTTTGTGTAATTTAAGAGGTTGATTTGTTGATTGAAATTTGTGCGGATTTGCAATAGATGTTAGTAATTCGTGTACAATCACTTGAATTAAATCCAATTGTACTTCAAAACTACAAAAGATCTATAGACCCCCCTTGTAAAAGGCTGCATCAGACATCAATGTGAAAGACGAGGGTTTTTCTGAAGTGTTAGATCTCATCAATGATCGTGTTTTGTCATATTAGAATTGTATTTATTTCAATCTGATATGAATTTGTTATTTTTGACTTTTATTGTATATTTCGTATGACTTTGAAGCAATGAATTAGTTTTAATTAAGAAAAAGGTTTACTTAATATATTATAATTAAAGGGATTACTTATCTTCATTAATGAGTTACTTAAGAGGTAATGACTTAATACAAGTGTTACTCATATGCCGAGTACTTATTGATCTAGTATTGATTTAGTGTCAAACATGCTGATTACTAATTCTGGTGTCAATGCGTAATGTATATTGAAGAAAGTAAAATAATGGTTGAACAAAGTAAAATTCTCAAGCTTCTAATGCAAAAGCTTTATGTCCATGTGAACTTATCAATTAAAAAATATTAATTTTATGTAACTAAAAGGTATTGAACACATGACCTTTGAAATGAATAATGAGAGCGTAGCCATCAATACACCATAACTTTATTGTCTAATGTTTCAAATAAAATATGATAAGTCTTATAATAATGGTAATTAACTAAAGACTTAAACAAGTATTTAGATCTCTAACACTCTTATTACGGTACTAACAAGAGACTGTTGATGACATTTTCTCTTATCCAATTCCTTTTATACTCCCTCCGTCCCATCTTATAGTTCTCGTATTCTATTTTGGGTGTCCAAAAATGTTCTTCTCATTTCCCTTATTTCTATTTTTAGAACATCAGTTATTAGTCTCTCTCTTCTCCTTTTCATATAGGTTTTGACACTCTCATTTAATGATGAATCAATCTCATTGGTTGGGTATAAGAAAAGCATTTTATATTCTCTCTCTCCTCATTTCACATGCCCACCCATTAAAATTTTTTTTTTAACAAGAAAGAAACAACTAGGAAGGATCCCAGATCATGGGCCACCCTAAAGCATCCTTTCGGATGATTATAGAGAAGGGGAAAGCAGGAACATCAAACAAATAAGTAAGATTAGGCGTGGAGTGACCACGATGAGCCATCCAATCCGCTGCATTATTCGCTTCCCGGAAGACGTGGTGAATTTGCACAACATCGAACTTCTTCAAATCTTCTCCTGCATCCAAAATAAGGGCGTTAATAGTCCAAGCAATTTTCCAAATATGTGTAATGGCCTGAATGACCGCCAAATTATCACCTTCAATAACAAGTTTCTTAACACCCAACGAGATAGCCCTTTTACACCTTCTCGAAGCCCCTAAGCTTCCGCAATAAGAATAGAACAAGAGGGATCAAGAGCTTTGGCCCCACATAAAAGCACCTTACCCTCATAATCACGAATGACAAAACCAAAAGAAGCTTGCTCATTTTGTAATTCGGACCCATCAAAATTTAATTTAGCAAAATTAGACGGAGGAGGCAACCAAGGAGAATTCCTACTCTTATTACCAGAAGAATTAGACTCAGAATCTAAATTCCTAGGCAGAACCGCAACCTTGGACTCAATGAGATCAACGATAGTCCGATTAATTGCAAGCTTCTCCACAAAGGCTCGAATCATAGCCCCTAATTTAGCGTGGGTGAACGCTTCTTGGCGAAAAATAATATTATTGCGAGCATACCAAACAAACCACCAAGTAATAGTAACTCTAACTGACGAAAAGAGAACAGAGCCTTCAAACCAAAGAAATGATCAATAAAAGAATCTCCCACTTCCACACTTGGGGGAATAGACCAATTCCTACAAGAATTAAGATCCTGAAAAACATCAATAATGAAAGGACATAAAGAAAAAACATGAGACATATCTTCTGAATGGTGACTGGAAAACACACCCTCCATAGGGACAAAAATATGACTCATTTCAAGACGTTTCTTTGTAGACAAAACCATTATGATAAATTTTCCACAAAAAGAACCTAATATTAGGAGGAATCTTTAATTTACAAATCCACTGAAACCCAAACTGTTCCACATTTTGCGTATGATATCCTTGCAACAACTCAACCCCAAACTTAACTGAATTCACTCCATCAGACGAAAGCCCCCAAAAAAACTTGTCTGGCATTGGATTATAAGGAATAAAAATCTTAGAAATCGCAGAGACCATATCAGGCGAAACAAACTAAGAGAGAAGAGTAACATTCCGTTGAGAATCATTATTATTAAAATAGCTGACCTTAAGCTGCTCAAAACCCTCCATAACGGGGTAAACTTGAGAGATAGGATATTGAAAAGCCCAATTATCATGCCAAAAGGAAATATCATAGCCATTGACAACATTCCATCTTACCCCCTTTTTGAAAGAGCATCTTAAAGCCATAAGTTTTATCCATTGCCAAGAGACTTTAGTTTTAACTTTATAAGAAAACAAATCATCTTCTTTCAAATATTTTTTCTGAACAAGTGAAACCCAGAGGTTATCAGGATTTGAAAATATTTTCCATTAAAGCTTAACCCTTTAATGCAGTGTTGTTAACTTTAGCTTTCCTAAGCCCTAACCCGCCAAACTTTTTAGGTTTACACACCTTCTCCCACCCAATAAAATTAGGGGATTTAGAATCCGGTTCTTTATTCCAGAAGAAATGCCTATAACATTTATCTAGAGAAGTAAGAATAGAAGTAGGCAAAGAGAAACTTTGCATCTGATAGTTCACTTTAGTAGCTAAATTGGCTTGAATAAGAACAGTTATGCCTACTTGTGACAGAGAGTTAGCCTTCCATTTAGACAATTGAGAACAAACCTTCTCCTGAATCTCACCGAATGTTGCATTTGTAACCTTACTATCAATGATGGGACAAACCCAAATATTTTCCTAAAGAGAATGATTCTTCCATTTCAAGAATCGTGACAAAGTTAGACGAAGAGGAAGCCGAAACATTACTTGTACATTGAAAAGTAGATTTATGAAAATTAACAAGCTGACCAGACATTGAGCAATATTTATCTAAAATATTCTTAATAGTATGGCAACTCTCATCATTAGCTTTAGCAAAAATCATCGTGTCATCAGCAAAAGTTTTACAAAAGGATTTTTCACACGAGAATGCCCTACTGTAACACCAATTGTTTTGGTACCTGTGGTCCTAGCTTGGTGAAGCTGACGAGCTAGAATTTCTGCACACAAAATAAAAATATAGGGCGACAGAGGATCCCCATGGCGAATTCCCCGAGAAGGAGTAAACACCTCTCCTGGGATACCATTAACTAGAACAGAGAATGAAATCGTAGTAATACATTAGCTTAACCAATTAACCTACTTTGCACAAAACCCCATTTTTTCAAATGTACTAAAAATAAATTCCCATTCTAACCTATCATAGGCTTTTTCCATATCTAACTTTAAAGCAATCCACCCTTCCATGCCATTCTGTTTTTAAAGGAGTGGAAAACCTCATGGGCAAGTAAAACATTATCTTGAATAAGCCTTCCTGGGACAAAGGCACCCTGCAAAGGGTGAATAACCTTCCCCAAAACAACTTTCAGACAGTTAGCCATGTTTTTAGAGATAAATTTATAAATAGTTGAGCACAAACTAATTGGGCGAAAATGATTAGGATTTAAATTAAAGGAGCTTCTATCTTGGGAATAAGAGTGATAAAGTATGGTTAATCTCCTTTAAAAATTTTCCTGAATGGAAAAACGCTTTAACAACTCTAAAAACAGAATTACCAACCAAAGACCAGTACTTTTGAAAAAAAAATAAGGTGGAAATCCATCTGGCCCAGGCGCTTTGTCAGGAGCTAAATCAAATGTAGCATTTTTAACCTCATCTTTCGATATACCATTGCAAAGGAAAAGATTATCCTCCTCGGATATAATAGTATCAAGCAATGCGAAATCGGAATTAATATCAAAATGACACTATGAGTTAGACGTAAAGCTTTTAATAAAAGCATTAGAGAAGCACTCTTCGATTAACCTAGGGTGGGAAATCGGTTGGTTATGAGAATTATTAATAGTATTGATCAAGTTACAATTTCTTCTAATAGAAGCACACGCATGATAATACTTTGTGTTGGCATCACTAAGTTTAATGTGATTAGACTTAGCTTGAATCTTCCAATATAAATCTTGAAAATGAAGAAACTTAGCTTGTTTTACTAGGAATTTGTTTTGTGATGCTATAAGAGTGATATCTTCTTCATTAACTAATAATTGTTGTTGATTTTTTTTATCCAATTTCTCTTCCACTACCCTAAGTTGTCTAACAATATTACCAAATTGAGTTTTTGACCAATTTTTAGCCTTTTCTTTAAAAAGTTTACATTTCTTTGTTATACAATACAAATGGGATCCAAAAAATTTATAAGACCATGTTTTCTTTATCAAAAGATTGAAATCATTTCTTGTAGTCCAAAGTTTAAATATTAAACCTAAATGGTGCAGCCTTCCTACAATTAGCAATTTTAAGAGATAAAGATATTCGACAATGATCGGATGAAGTGAAATTATAGTGAAGTACTTTAGAGGAAGGAAATAAACTAAGCCAATCTAAACTAACTACACATTTATCTAAAAGTTCCATAATGTTATTGGGACCATGGAATTTTTTTCAGCCAAGTAAAAGGTTGTCCTTCAAAGGGAAGATCAATACATTCAAGGGAATGGAATAAATGAAGCATATAAGAAGGCCGAGAAGATCTAAATTCAGCACCACCTTTTTTATCAACATGAGAACTTAGTTCATTAAAGTCTCCCAAAATAATATATGGGTCATTAAGAGTTTTAACATAACAAATAAGTTTATCCCAAAAATCTTGCTTAAATGCTTGATTAGGCGATGCATAGATAATAATAGCAATAAAATTACATTCCATAGATGAGATATATATACTACAAGCCATAAAACGAGCATATTTTTTAACAATAGATAAGCTAAAAGGATTGCTAGCATTGTCCATCCACATTAACCAAATCCCCCTGCCAATCCAAAAGTGGGGAAAAAGTCAAAATGTTGAAACCCACAATACCTAACACTACCCTCCAAAGGAGGAGTTTGCACCTTGGTTTCACATGGCATCATTACATGAACATTATTGAATTTACAAAAATCTTTTACTTCCTCGCTGTTCTCTAAGGAAGTTGAGTGAGAAGAAGTAAGAAGTCCAAATTATTGGAGCTAGGCCTTTCAAGCTCCAAAGCTAAATGCCTCCTGCATCCTCTAATATTCCAACACCCAACATTCATAACATGATTGGCAGGGAGATTACAGAACTAGCTAAGTTCAGCCCCTCTTCAGACCTGAGCTGGCTGAATCATCCTCAATGCTACCCTTTCTCCTTTTGGCAGAGCTAGAGGAAGAACCCACCTCAATAGGACTAGCCCCTTCAACCCCCATTCCCTCAATTTGTTTTACAATAGATGTCTATGAATTAATTGACTGAAAAGTGTTCTGAGGTTGACAAATATAACCTTCAAGCATATCATCATCACAAGGATCATCCAAGACATAAGAAGAGTCATCTACCTGACCCAGATTGATAGTCAGCATTCTCAAAAAATTACTCACCAGCATAGTCACCCACTTCAGGAGCTGGTAAATAAGCAGTAGCAAAAAGATCCTCAGGTTAGACCACCCTAATAGGGACTGGGGACAATACCTCATCATTGACATTAGGGGGGAGGGGCAGTAGACCTTAAGCAACCAGGAGCACATGAGAGTGCACATTCTCAGTAGGAGGGGGAATCCCAGCATTACCGGGAGGAGAAGCAAGAATACAAGCCCTATCATCAGTTTCATTATCAGAGGAAATCTCCTCAATTACGGGATAAGAGATAAGAACACTTTAACCTTTCACATTAGATTTAGCAAGAGACAGAGAAGATTTTTTAGCAAAACCAATTTTCGGGATATCCTTGAATACAATACCTTTAGCACCAACAGCTTGCTTTGAACAAGTAAATTTCTTAACAGGGAACTGTTTTCTTTGAGAAAAAGAGGACTTAACACCACAAGCTATAACTTGACCTCTAGCAACATGCCTAGGCCTAGCCTCCACCACATTAGCCTGCTCAGATGTGGTGGAAGGCTTTGCTTGCCTATTAGCATTCTCTAGAAATTCAACTAACCATTTCTTCTTAGGATTTTTCAGTAGCCTGACCTTTACTTCTCTTTCAGGAGGATAAAGCAAGACACAATTATCAATCACATGATCATCGCAACCACAGAATCAACAACCCGAGGAAAAATCCTCATACTATATTACATACCTGCAAGCAATACCACTAGCACGCACAATCTCAGCATATTCAAGAAGAGGTTCAATTATATTCACCCTAATGCATGCACATGCAAACCTTATCTTATGCCTTAACAAAGATCTAGCATCCAGCTTAATGAGTCACCCAACATTATTAGCAACAAGCATGTTAGCCACAGATTCAAAGTTGGGAAGTTCAGTAGGAAACCTAGGGATTCTCACCCACAGGTCAACCGACTTAATCTCCTCAACAAAAGGGTCAAAATGAGCCCTCCAAGGATAAATAAAAAACAGTTCACCTTGAACATGCCATGGTCTTTCAGACCAGACCAGAAATAAATCACCAGGGTTTGCAAACCTAATCAACACCTAGTTATTTCCCATTTCAAGATAATCTACATCACCCTTACAAAACTTCCAACCAGCTTTAGTTATCGATATAATAGTTCTTAATTCAATAGGGTCACCTAACATTTTACCCACAATACAAGACTTAGTCAAATCAGCAATATCTTTCTGAACTTGAGGTAATTCATCTAAAATTAAAAGCCTCAGGAAAAGTAGGAGGACCTGGAGGGTCACTTACAGAAATATTCGCAGAACAATCAACATCAGGAATAGGGGAGGGCAAATGCACAGAAGTATCACAACACTTATCAGCAACATCAAGAATAGCATCCTTAAAGGATTTAGGGTTTGCCATAATTGAGATAGAACAAGAATAATAAATCACTAAATTACACACAGTAGAATTGCACTCAACAGAGAGAAAATAGCTAAAAAAAGCAACCAAATTTTATGAGGAATGAGAATGAATGAAGAATATACCTGAGTTTGCTTCCTTAAATAGCACAAGAATTTAGGAGTAGCCCAGTATAAAGTTGAAAAAATTCGCACCTTAATTGAGATTTTCCTCATCGCATTTAATACGAGTTCAGAATTAATGAACAGGGAACCACCAACAGTAAACACTCTGTGCTTACAATGAACACCAGACGCAACTCCAGAAGAAGAAATGATGACAATAGAACCAAAATAATCAAATACCTACACACTCGAAAAACGAAGATAACGAACCTCCCTCCAAAGCAAGAGAAAACCTAGTCCTCTTTTGATTTTTGTACTTGAAACCCATAAATTGAAGCCACCTAATCCATATAGATGGTGAATTATCTACTGAAATTTGGGGATAAACCATACTTGTCACTTTTATAGCCTCATAGCTCAGACAGCGAGCGAAATTAATAGCCATAACTCTACTAATTTTTGTAGACCTATTGCTTAAGAAATAAGGGGAAGTTCAATCGATTATCCCAAAAGCGGATAACCAGACTGTATAAATGATGATTAGCAGAAAACTTGTTTGATTGGAGAAAATTTTTAAAAGAATTGAGGATTTCGACAGGATATCAAATTGATTTAGGGCTTTTTTTGAAGGCTTTGGGCTAGGGTTTCGGTAATTTGGGGGATAGAAAGCTAGAACTAGAGACTCTCTCTCTTACTTTCTCTCTCATCTTTTAACTCCCATAAAGCTTGCCCACCCATATAATGTTCTCATTCTTTGTAATTTTTTAATGACAATAATGCCTAAAACACAACAACTCCCTATGCATGTACATCGCAATCCTTGTTTCCTTAATTACCGTGCCCAAAATGAAACGGGAACTATAAAATGGAACGGAGGGAGTATTATTCGACCCTTTAAGGTTTTTTTTTTTACTTTTTACGTCATGACGTTAATTTTTCGGTTTCTCACTGGACAAAAAAATATGAAAAGTAACAAATGAATTATGAAATTTATGAATTATAACATGTTTGTTTATTGTAATTGGCCCCAGGCATCATTTGGGCCAAAATACTAGTTTAATAACTCAAACCTGTCCTGTAATTGATGTTAAATTTATATCAATGAATTTGTTTGTTTACCTTCTCTTTATCTTTTTCTCAAATTATATGTCTAATTGTATGATACAAGTAATGAAGTAAAAGAAATCCTTCAAGATATCATGCCACCGTTCTCATCGAATAAGGTACCCTTCTCTAGTTTCTCTCTCAAAACTGTCCTGTCTATTGATTGATCACTAGAGATTATCCTCAAATCAATTATTTAGGGCCTCTGGGAGTCAATCAATTAAATTCCTCGCGTTAGTCCAATGAGTACTACCAGCAAGTAGAATCATGTCCCACCTGATACTAGGAATGAGAATCATAATCAGTTACATGTGATAAGTGATACCTCATTAGCTCCGTCAGACATGAAGATTGTTAAAGACTCAGTGATGTTGGAGGGTAATGCTCCGGCTCCTATATCCTTCAAGGATGCAGTTCCAAGTTCCTCTCAGTGGTTTCATGAAGCCAAGGCCATTTATCTTAGTGCTATGGATTGGGATGAACCCGAAGTTGAAGCTCCTAAAGGGGAAAACATTGTTTCATCTTCTAAAGATAAATTAGCTCAGCTGAGATTAGGGGTGTTCACAACCGGGTACTCTTCTTTTCGGGTACTCGGATATGCGGGTACCCGCATTTGCGGGTAATTTTAAAACCGGCCTGTGACCGGACCCGAGAAAATCGGGTACCAGGTTTTCCCGGGTCGGGTCATCGGGTACCCGATTTACATCTGCAATTTGTTTCTCTGAATATTCATTAAACAATCTTGGACAGTTATTGCGAAATGTGAACTAAATGTTTTGCTGCTACTTGACTCAAAACCAATCCACTCAAACGAAAATTCAACCCTTTTTCTCTATTAATTATAAATCAAGAATCGTCAACACATTAGAGAATAATCTGAAATAAAAAATGCTTTGCCAAACTATTAAAAAAAAAGATGATCCTGGTGCATTCTACTCCATCACTACCTCTGCAACACGATTACACCATGTATACCCTTGTGGCTGCTGTTCTCTAAAATTTCTAAGACAATAACCAACCTTCTAGGACAGTTTTAGAAATCTTAGATTTTTTAAAAAATGTAGCTGAATTAAATTAACAGTTTTAAGCTAAACTAGAGTGAGTTTTTGCATGGAGGAGACAGAGGAGAGTAGGACTGGCATTATCAAATGCTCAAGCTTTATGTAAGTGCAATATTGCTTCTTAGATAATGATAGAGGCAACATTGTGTTATTTTTGTGTAACCTGATAAAACAACTTCAGAACCAGGTAAGAATATGCCGTGGTTGGTGAATGGTGATCCAACAATTGACTTAAACATGATTTTCATCTTCCTGCTACTTCTAGAGGAGAGTTTCAGTTAGGGGAGAGGATAGGAGCTTCTTATGGATAGAAGTATAAGACGGCAGGCGAACAAACCATATTATATTGCACACTACATCCAAATTTCGAAATTTGGTTCTCGAGTTAACGGGTAGTCGGGTACCCGTTTATCCCGAAACCCGGCCCATGACCGACCCGGTTAAATAATATGACAAAGATGCGCTTTTTGCAATTGCGAGCAAGATTGGCATGGCAATAAGGGTTAACTATGCAACTGATCATCTAACTAGAGCTCGCTATGCTAGAGTTTGTGTAGAAATAAGTCTGGAGTAGCCCATAATCTCATGAATTTGGGTCGGCAATCAGTGACAAGCTATCCTATATGAAAATCTCCACTCACTTTTGTATGGGTGTAACCGAAGTTAGTTAGCGGATCTCTGTGATGAGTCCGCGAACACCATTGCGGACGCGAACATTATAAATGTCGCCAACAACTCTAACAAGTCAGCGTATCAACACGGTCCGACAACGTTGGCGGTCTCCCAACAAGACAAAATGAGGGAATCTTCCCAACTGTCAAATGCACCACCGCCGTACACGTGTAAAAGGATTACGCATCCTGTCAGAGTAATAGTACTTCTATAAATAGCCAAATGGTACTATTCTGCAGGTACATTCTCTCACACTCAGAACTCTTATCTCTCTCTCTACTTTCTCTCTCTAAATCCTATTTGGACACGTGCTGACTCGAGCGTCGGAGGGGGTTTCCTCGCATCCCCCCCGAGGGTAGTTCATGTTTGCTTCCTGTGCAGTTATTCACCAGCGGACGCCAACTCCAATCCTTGACGGACTCTCTTTAAGACCGTCAAGCGTTTCTCAACCGAAACAACTTGGCGCTAGAAGGAGGGGCCTCCCATCTTTGTGAACGCTATCATGGAAAGAGCAAACAATGACAGTCGTGATCCATCGGAGTTCGAAACTGGTCAGGGATCTACACCCATCATTACCGGACCACTCGGTGCACCTCAGTTCAACGTCAGGATGGCCGAGAACATCAATGAACAACAAATTCCTGAGAACAATGTGTCTGAGGTAAACACTGGTGGCGGATCATTTAACCTGGCTCAATTAAATCAATTCTCTCATGAGTAGCTACAAACTGTAGCGTCTTTCATCCAAATGTTACAAGCGGGTACTCCTCAGCCTAAGAACACCCCAACTCCTAATGCAAGAGTTGGTCAAGTTCGCAGGCGGGTGGCACCCTTAAATGGTCGCAATGCTGATGGTCTGCCAGTGAGGAGATTGCGTATCTTCACTCAAGAAGGACACCAGATGGAGAGAATATTCGATGACCCAGAGTATGAAGAAGCTGTCCTAGAGACTGAGAATCTAAACAATTCTGAAGATGCGTATCAAAGCCGTTCTCATCGAGAATACAGCACCAACGGTGTAAGCAACTATTCTGCTGGCGGGCACTTGTTGATTAAACCTAAGTTGTCTCCATTCATTCCAGAAATCTTAAACCACCCGATGCCAAGGATCAAGATGCCATCCTACAAGTATGACGGTACGTCAGATCCGGATGACCATGTTGCAGCCTATGAAGGGCATATGTATTTATACACGCAGGTGGACGCCATCTGGTGTAAGGTTTTTCCGTCTACTCTGACCGGGATTGCCCAGACGTGGTTTAAAAGTATCCAGGCTGGTAACGTTTCTAGTTTTTCTCAGCTTTCGTCTATGTTCAGCACTCACTTCGTGAGTAATAGGCGCCGTGAGCGCACCACTGGCGAGTTGTTATCTATCAAGCAGCGTGAGAATGAGAGCCTGTGAGATTTTGTTGGCCATTTTAATGCTGAGGCGGTCACTATTCCTCGTCTTCAGCAAGACGTGGCCGTCCTAGCTCTATTGACAGGGCTGAGGGAGGGGTCTGCGTTCAAGAGCTACCTGGGCCGTAAAACCTTCACATCCTTAGAGCTAGTCTTGAAGAAGGCAAGCCATTTTAATCTGAAGCCTGTTCGCTACCCAGTGATAGGTTTCAAGGGGGCGTAAGTGATTCCAGAAGGGCTGATAACCCTACCGGTCAGGGCAGGAGAAGATGAGAACGCCAGGGATGTAATGGCGGAATTTTTGGTAGTTGACGTACCAGGAGCTTACAATGCAATTATCGGACATCCATTCATCCATGACGTCCAAGGGGTTGTATCAACTTACCTTCTTACCATGCTGTATGTTTCCAATCTGGGGACGACTGCAAAGTTAAGAGGAAATCAGGAGATGGCAAAATCGTGCTATCTAACAGCATTAAAGCAGCCGGCAAGGAGAATTCCGGTAGAAGACCTTAATCCGCCAACTCGGAAGTAAAGACGAGCTCAGAGGAGAGCTCTGACAAATGATGAAGAGTCCGAGAAAGGGGATGAGGAGATGAAAGAAGTTTCAATGGAAGAGTTGGAATCTAGACCCGATGATACGCCCAGGCCCAAGCCGGACGGAGAAACAAAGCAGGAGATGCTGGCAGAAGATCCGGCAAGGACAATTGCTGTCGGAAAGGACATGGACCCAAAGGTCAGGGTCAACCTGGTGACTCTCCTAAGAGAAAACGCGGATGTCTTCGCGTTCTCGGCGGATGAGATGCCAGGAATAGACCCGGCAGTGATGGTACATCGTCTAAATGTTGACAGCACTGTCCGCCCTATCAAGCAAAAGAAGCGGAATTTTTCGGCCTAAAAGAACAAGGCCATCAAAGATAAGCTGATAAGTTGATAAGTTGGTGGCGGTCGACTTCAATGAGCCATGTGATTACCCAGAATGGTTGGCTAATGTGGTTATGGTGAAAAAAGCTAACGGTCAGTGGAGGATGTGCGTAGACTTCACGGACCTCAATAGAGCCTGCCCAAAGGACTGCTATCAGCTACCAAGAATAGACCAGCTAGTAGATTCTACTAGCGGTCATGCATTGTTAAGCTTTATGGATGCATTCTCGGGCTAGCACCAGATTAGCTTACTCAAGGCCGATAGAAAGAAGGCAGCATTCATCACGGATTGTGGCGTGTATAACTATAAGGCAATGCCGTTTGGGCTTCGTAATGCAAGAGCAACATACCAAAAGCTGGTCGACAGAGGGGGAGGAATATCGAAGCATATGTTGACGACTCCATTGTCAAAAGTAAAACTGACCACGAACATCTGCATGACCTGGAAAAAACTTTCAGAACTTTGAGAAAGTATAAGATGAAACTCAACCCAAAGAAATGTGTCTTTGGGTGAGAGAAGGGAAGTTTTTGGGCTTTTTGGTAAGCAAGAGAGGGATTGATGCAAATCCGGACAAAGTTCAAGCTATTGTCGACCTACCTAAGCCAATGAGCGTCAAAGATATCCAGAGGCTGACAGGAAGAATGGCATCCCTCACTCGATTCATCTCAAAATCAGCAGACAAGGCCTTGCCATTCTTTACGCTGCTAAGGGGAAATAAGAAATTCGAGTGGGGAGAGGAGCAAAGCAAAGCATTCCTGGCGGTAAAAGAGCAATTGAAAAGCTTACCCACCATCACAAGGCCCGAGACTGGGAACGTATTGCAATTGTATATCTCGGCCTCGCCGAAAACAGTCGCGGTCGTGTTATTGGTGGAAAAAGAGAAGAGGTAGCAGCCAATATACTTCGTCAGCCACATCCTTAACGGGCCAGAGAACCGTTATCAGCTGATTGAGAAAATGGCTTTGGCCGTGATAGTCACCACTAGGAAGCTTAGGCCATATTTCGATTGTCATCCCATTTAAGTTCTAACCAATCAACCGCTAGAAAAGGAGTTGCAAAAGATGGATAGTTCCGGTCGCTTGCTGAAATGGGCCGTTGAGCAATCAGAGTATGATATACAATATAAGCCCAGGACCGCTATCAAAGCCCAAGCCCTGGCAGATTTTATTGTGGAAGCCTCATATGAGGAGGAAGAAATGGAGCAAAAGGAAACCCTTTACCGGAGGTCGACGGATCTTCCGCCGTTAGCGGATCCGGGCCGGTATAGTGATGATCGGCCACGAAGGAAATTCATTCCAGTACGCCATCAAGTTTGCCTTCCCGGCGTCAAACAACGAAGCAGAAAATGAAGCGACAATTGCCGGCTTGAGAATGTGTGTGGCGGCGGGCGCTAAGAATGTACTCCTGGAGACGGACTCGCAGTTGGTTAGCGGCCAGCTAAGAGGAGAATTTGAAGTCAGAGAGCCTATCATGCTGAAGTACGTGGAAAAGGCCAAGGAGTTAATAGCTCAATTGAATCACTTTGAGATTCATGCAATACCAAGGGCTGAGAACACGAAAGCGGACGCATTGTCCAAATTAGCAAGTTCTGACTCATGTAGCATCGAAAAAACCATCACGGTGGACATCTTGAAGGAAAAGACAATCACGGAAAAAATTGTGACCGTCAACAGCATAAACCAGCAAGGGGAGTGGTTTAGTAAGCTAGTGGCGTATTAGCTGACTGGGACGCTTCCCAATGATCCTTCGGCCGCCAAGAAACTGAAGCGACAAGCCAGCTGGTACGTCATATATCAGAATGAGTTGAACTAGAAATCGTTCAGTCTACCTCTGCTTAAGTGTGCAACAGCACGGGAATCCGCGAGGATTCTGGAGGAAATACATGAAGATATTTGCAGCAATCACATTGGCGGTAAAGCCCTAGCGTTAAAGGCACTAAGAGCTGGGTTCTATTGGCCGAGTATGCTGAAGGATGCTCAGGGTTATGTTAAGAAGTGCGACAAATGCCAGAGATATGCCCCCGCCATCAACAGGCCAGCCAACGATTTGCAGCCTATCCTATGCCCAATTCCGTTTGCCTAGTGGGAAATGGACATCCTGGGACCATTCACCACAGCAACTGGAGGGAGGAGATTCCTAATAATGGGCATTGACTACTTTACAAAGTGAATAAAGGCAGAACCGACAACAAAAATCAAGGCAAATCAGGTCAAGAAATTCATCTGGCAGAACATTATGACAACATTTGGGATTCCCACTGCTATCGTCTTCGACCATGGCGTCCAATTTGATTGCCGTCTCATACAAGCTTTTCTAACAGAGTTTCGCGTGAAGTTTGCATACTCTGCCGTTTGCCATCCCTAGAGCAACGGACAAGCAGAGGCCGCGAACAAACAAATCTTGAATGCCTTGAAGAAAAAGCTAGATGAATTCAAAGGAGGATGGGCAGATATGGTGCCGGCAGTGCTATGGTCAAATAGAACAACAGAGAAGGAAGCGACGGGAGAAAGCCCTTTCAAGCTGGCCTTTGGTGCAGAAGCGGTGCTATCGGTAGAGGTGGGCTTACCCTCTTACCGGATCAAGCACCAAGACCTTCAAAGAAACGAACAAGCACTCAGGGAAAACTTAGACTTTTTGCCAGAAACAAGGCTCATGGCGGAACTGAGAGCAGCCGCTTACAATGATAGAATCAGCAAGGCTTACAATAAGAAAGTCCTAGAAAGGCCATTAGATGTTAGCGACCTAGTCCTTCGCAGAACAGCAGCCACCGGCAAGGCGCATACTGAAGGGAAGCTGACTGCTAATTGGGAAGGTCCTTACATCATAGCTAAGAAGATTGCTTCCGGCTCTTTCATCCTAAAAGGCATGGATGATAAGGAGCTTAGGAAATGTTGGAATGCTAGCATCCTAAAGAAATACTATGTTTGATTCATGAGATGTAATAGGACGAGAGCCACTTTTCATTACATAAATAATACAAGCCTCCGCTAGCTATTCATCAATCATCTTATTATTTTCATGTATATTAACTGACCATATGATAGGTCAATAAATTGAAAACAAAAGCCATATGACAGGCTCAAAGTGCGTTAACGGTCATATGACAGACTTGGCACAAAACAAAAGCCATATGACAGGCTCAAAATGCTTTAACGGTCATATGACAGACCTAGCACAAAACAAAAGCCATATGACAGGCTCGAAGTGCGTTAACCGGTCATATGACAGACCTAGCACAAAACAAAAGCCATATGACAGGCTCGAAGTGCGTTAACGGTTATATGACAGACCTAGCACAAAACAAAAGTCATATGACAGGCTCAAAGTGTGTTAATGGTCATATGACAAACCAAGCACAAATTAAAGCCACATGACGGGCTCAATTGCATTCGCGGTCGTACAGTGGACCAAACATCAAGCAAATGGATTTAAAAAAAATATGCTAACGACTAACGGTCGATCAGCGATCATACAAGGGGTGAAGCATTAGCGGAATAGAATATAATAAAAAAGCGAAAGTACTTTTCCATAAATTAAAAGCTACTGGGTTAGCGGCCAACTACATATGAAAAAAGATGGCGGCCAAATAAAAGGTTTTCATTTGGAATCGTACTTGAAAAATTAGAAGCTTGAGTTTAAGATTTACAGAAGCCAACATGGGCCGAATTAAGTGTAACATAAAATCCAAAATAATTACAAACTATAAGCTGTTAGAAGAACAGGAAGAGCTAATAGAGGGCCGCCAAAGACTTCAAGAGGTGGGGACATTCTGATTAGCCTGATCCGTAAAATCCCGAGGATCCGCATCAGCTATAGCATCCTCATCGACGAATTTTGGATCTCCCTCTATAGGTGTGAGATGTTGGCCGTCAGCATGCGCCGCTTCGATGACATTCCAGTCAAATCCTGGAACGGACTTGCACACACCTCATAGCGGTCGCCCATCCGCCATCGTACCTCTTGTGAAGGGCCGCCACAAACTCATCAGATAGCTTGAAATTAGCAACAGCTTTGGCGGCCGCCCTAGCCTCAGCTTCAGCGGCGGCGTCCAAGACAGTAATGTCCTTCTCGGTCTGAGTTGTGTCGAGAGCCTTGGTTAACGTCTCAACGTTGGCCTCAGTCTCCTCCAGAAGAGCTCCCGCGCCCTTAACGTCACCAGCTCATCCTCCAGAGGCTTTTGGGCTTCAGTCTTGGCCGCTAGCTTCTCTTCAGGCTCCTTCAGTAAGTCCTGACAGGTCTCAAGAGACTGCTTGTAACTGTTCGCCAGTCTCTGGTATTCAACATATTGTTCAATTAGTTCCAGAGCAGCGTTGTTGGCCTGCAAAAAGAGAACGAGAGAGATTTTAAAAAAAAAATCGAAGAAATATATGTATTTTACATAACAAGTGAGATAACGTACCACAAGCTGGTCGTGAGCCAGCCTAGCGGCAGGAGTCACCAAGGTCCCTGCCGGCCTGTCTAATGGCAGCTGCATGCCCTTCAGAATACGGTAAGCAAGGATGCCACCGTTCTCAGGAATATCGGCGTACAGTGACTCATCTTCCCTCACGTCCCAGTCAGGTTGATAAACCTTACCGGAAACGACTGGCCGGCAAGCAAAGGAGGCCGCCACAGCCTCACTTATCGGCACTCTTTTTTCTCGATCCATTCATGGTAACGAGAAAAAATGCCGGGAGATAAATTAGATAGAAAGCTGGGCATTGTAATAAGCTCCCGGATCTTCTCGCTGATGGTAGAGTAAGATCCTGACAGCCAAGTGGCCCCACTTTGAGGACCAGGACCGGTGATCGCGACATCAGCATGCACCTGGACTTCTGGAGGAGCATTCACGTCCACGTCCTCGACATGGACGACATCCCGAGTAGGAACGGAAGCCGAACGGTTCGCTGTAGCTGGCCGCTTATTAGCAGAAGCATCGGCCACGGTTGGCTCACGCAGCCGTCTTTTAGTTCCGCTACCCCGGACAACGGGTCGGGAAGTAGCAGACCTAAGGGGGGCAGCAGAAGCAGTATGGCCGCCAGAGACGGCAACGACAGTAACACCGCCACGACCGGGAGCACGACCAGTATGTGCGCCGCGAATACGACGGACGTTTTGGGGACCGCTACGGCTTCCCCCTCGGCGGCCGTTAGTATTACTGTGCATGGTCTCAGGGCCTTCGGCGGGGGCAGGCTGCATATTGATGGTCGGTTCTAATTCTTCATTGACACAAAGGGCCTCGAGGTCCAGTTGGTCAAAACCTGTAGATGACAAAACAGACGTTTAAAAATAAAATAAAATTAATTTTTTTTTATAATAATCATGTAATCAGGCAGACCAGTCCGATAACAAGACTTTCCATTTAGGTGAGTAGGACAAAGCAACAGAGCCGATAGCTGTTGATTCCCGAGGATATACCTAGAATGAGGAAGCCAGTGTTTAGGTTCCTTAACCTTAACAGTCTTCCCGTCCTCATAGATAATCATGTAATCTTCAGTATCAAAATAATCATAGGCATTCCGCTCATCATCTGTTAGCGGACCCAAAGGTAAATGCTCCATATGTGGGCGCGACTCAGTGAAATGGCGGTGCACTAGGTAGCTCTCAGGTACCTGCAGCCAGAAGAAGGCATCCTGCCAACCCTTCAACCCAGTAGCCTTCGGTTGAACCGTCATCTTTTTGTCGGCCGTCATTAGCGACCACCACCCCGCTTGACGAGCAGAACCATTCCTCTTTAACCAGTGGAAGTGGCGGAACAAGTTCAGAGTTTCAAGAAAACCCAAAAAGCGGACTGTCTAGATATACGCAATCAAATTGCGAACCGCTAAAGGAGCCAGCTGGGCAAAGCAGACATTAAAGGAGTTTAAAATCCTCACCAGAAACGAATCCAAGGGAAGCAGCCCGATCGAACTCGAAATGATGAGTGTAAACGACCACATGACCAGGAGGGCACTCGGTTACAATGGAACCCTCGGGAGGAACCACCAGCCTATAACCTTAGCGAAGCTGGAATAAATGGTCGCAACCACGGGGTAATTAAGGGCAAGAGCATCTTGACGCCAGGGTAAATCAATCTCCACAGTTAGTGGCCCGGCACACTCGTCCTCAGGCAGCCATAATGCATCAGTACCGGGACCCTCAAAATTTTCTTTACCATCCGACGCATTGAGGTTACCGTCAACTCTTCTCTCGCCCGCACGAGAGCTCTCCCCAGCCACGCGCTCCGACAAAGGCACATTGGTGCCAACATTCGCGGCTGTCGTATCGATTGCTTCCCGTGTAGCACGAGCAACGGGGTGGTGAGAACAGACCGACGTTGGTAAATGGAGTCCGGATTAGCCATGACGGTCGCAATAGAGTCACTGTCGTCCCATAAATCAATGATAGGTGGATTAGCGGCCACAGTTTCGTGCAAACGGTCATAAAAGTCAGCGGTCACTTCAACCCCTGCGTCCGCCATGCTATCTAACAAAGCATGCTCTCTTAGGGGGGCAACATCGAGGCCGGGAACGGCATCAGCTGGCGGATTCCTAAGGGACCGTTAGTCACCGCTTTCCCTAGCGGACAGATATCTCCTAGTCAAATTATGTTCCTCAGGAGTAGCGGGGTCGTTAAGAAACTTGGATCTCAATTGTTTTTCTCTCTCAGCTGTTAAGGGTATGTCCGACAACAACCTAGTCCTTCCGACGGGGCTAGAATTTGAGGAAGGATTGCTATCGGCCAGCGGGGAAGAAGGTTCACTCTCAGTCATAAATACATCACTAAGGGCGTTCTGGCTATCACTGGTCCGACATGATGAAAATACAAATGAAACTTTAAGGAAACTCGGAGAAGAAAGAAGGAAATACCAGGAAAAATAAAGTCGCCGGAGAAAAGTAAAGGTAGGGAACAAAAGCTGCGGGAAAAAGACGAGCGAAGTTCCCAAAGAGCGAAACGGCGCAGAAAAATCGAGCTTGAACCCAAGAACCACCAGAAATGTAGAGAAAGCACCAGCGAAACACGACTTCGAACCCAGAAAAAACCCAGAAGAAATTTGCCCCGGAAAAGACAAAATTCTTAGCACACTAGGACCTGAAAGTAAAACCTGGAAGATCTAGTAACTTTTTATAGAAATTTAAGCACAAAAAGGAGAGCTTTTTGGGTGAAGAAAATCTACGGAAATGGAGTTCGGTAGAGAAAAAGAGGAAGAAGTTGAGAGAAAATGAGATGAAAATTTCGAAGAAAGAGACAACTGCCATATATGTACAGTCAACCAACGGCTGAGATTGTAAAACCTCTCAACTCCCTCTCCAGATCTCGGCCAAGTGTCGAAACATAGCTAAACCCTAATAAAGTAATGGGCGGGATTTTCGGAAAAGTAATCATTACCTTTTCAAAATTCTTCAACTCGCTACAATGACACGTGGCACCCAACGAATTAACTTCTCCAAAAAATTGAACACGACAACAATGACTCGCGTCCACTGACAACATCCTTAGCGGTCAAGACCCCAAAAGATGTTGGGGGGGGCTAGTTGTATGGGTGTAACCCAAGTTAGTTAGCGGATCTCTAAGATGAGTTCGCGAACACCATTGCGGACGCGAACATTGTAAATGTCGCCTACAGCTCTAACAAGTCAGCGTATCAACGCGGTCCGACAACGTTGGCGGTCTCCCAACAAGACAAAATGAGGGAACCTTCCCAACTGTCAAACGCACCACCGTCGTACACGTGTAAAAGGATTACGCATCCTGTCAGAGGAATAGTACTTCAATAAATAGCCAAATGGTACTATTCTGCAGGTACATTCTTTCACACTCAGAACTCTTATATCTCTCTCTCTACTTACTCTCTCTAAATCCTATTTGGACACGTGCTGACTTGAGCGTCGGAGGGGGTTTCCTCGCATCCCCCCCGAGGGTAGTTCACGTTTGCTTCCTGTGCAGTTATTCACCAGCGGACGCCAACTCCAATCCTTGTCGGACTCTCTTTAAGACCGTCAACCGTTTCTCAACCGAAATAACTTTCTTTTCATTGTGGATGGGTTGGGCATCAAAAAGATAAGTGTATGGAGTTCAGGGATGCCCAAAACTTGGAGAAGCAAAGTTCAACACAATCACAGGAACAACTGAGGAAAGAAGTGCCATTTGGCGAATTAGTTGAACCAAACTCTTTGAAACGTGTGCCTCTTATCATCTCATATTACCTAACTCTTTGGGCAGTGAGTCTAATAAAAAAATTAACCAGCCTAGTTTATAAGTCAACTGGTCCGCCTAACTTATCAGATCAAAAGGAGGAATTCGACCCATGGACTTTTGTCACAAACAAGAGAAGGCCGTTGGGTCCATCAAACATCACCAAACCAAATAAAATAAACAAAGGCAAATCAGTTGCTTCAAAACCTTCAGTTGCCCAACACGAAAATCGAAGAAAACAAAACATCCCCTCATCTTCCCATGGACTGATGGACATAACTCAATCAATAACTTGAGGGTTTTGGAGAAAGAAAAGGTTAGTATCGAAGAAGAAGGCGTGGAAATTGAAACTGAAAATCCGGTTCTCGAGATACTTAATAATGCTTCTGCCAGTCCTAATCCTTCTGTTTCGTCCTCTACCACTCTCTCATGCATATCTAACCTATCCAGTGGCATACACTTGGCAAATCAACTAGAACAACACTCTTCCATGATGATTTCTAATTCCAATTCAAATTTAAACACGTTTATAATCTCTCCAATATATTCCAATTCACGCTTCAGAAACCTCTCCAAGCTAAGAAAATGAAAGAATCAGAGAAAAATCATCATCCCAGCCAAAATCAATATCCCAACCAAAACCAGCATCCCAGTCAAATTCGATACCCAGTGTCTCAAATCATCACCATGACTCAATCATCCCAACCGTTGTCTCAAACCACATCCATGACTCAAACTTCCCAGCCGTCGTCTCAAATCCTAGTTGTTCTACCAAGCAAACCCTTTTACTCTCTTCGCTCAAAAGCTCATCGTCAACCGCTCAACCCGTATCCACCTTTCGTGAATCAGAATCAAGATCTATCGACTGCCTACTCTCAGAACAGTCCACCGCTCCTGAATCTTTTCCTATGTCCTCCTCAACCAATCCTATGGTGCTCGATGGAAACACCAGTGACAACCAAGAAACTGGAGACCATGATGACATCATTGAAACAACTTTGCCCCTCTAATCCATCATTCCTTTCATTAGCCTTAAACCAGGCGCCACAAACCCTAATCCAGAACAGCCTTATCCCTCCACCACAAAACATCCCCACCTTTCCCTTACAATTAAAAAGTCACGCACAAGATTTAGAGGCGACCAAATCCCATATAGTAATGTTCTTGGTGCAAAAAGTAGTAGGCTTGCAATTAGAGACTCGCCACTCAATGTGTAACACCCCGAAAATTCCCGCTCCTAATTTTTCGCGTTATTTTCCCTTAATTATTATTTTTCATCAAAATTAGAATATTTTATTCTGTTAGATATTTAGTCATATATATTTTACCACTTTATAAATATTATATTTAGATAATTTATTTAATTAGAATTATATATTTTCTAGTATTTACATTATGCGTTTTAGGTATGTATTTTATTTTGACGCGTTTGGACCGTCGTAACGACATTTTAATTTGAAGACTTGCGCTCCTTAAATCTGTTCAAAAATCAAAAATTTTTTATGGGAATGAGTGACCTTTGAAGTCTTGTAACCCCTTTCTAACCTTCAATATTAATTGCCCATCAAACTCCATTAGTTAAGCTAATGTAACCTCCCTACTTACATTCCCTTAAGCTGAACTTTTGATCATAAATTTTCTGTCATTCTTCTCCACTATCTCGGCCATTTTTGAGAGGAGAAGGTTCGAACATTTTTTTTGCTCCACAAAAATTCAGATTATTTCTCCATAGTTTTCACCCTTAATCTTTCATCTTTTCCTTGTTATTCAGCATCATTAAGTTCTTGTTGTGGGTTGCTAGGAGGTGAGTTCGTGGAGCACGATATTCCACGAGAAGGACAAAGCTAGACCTCCATTCTACACTCATCCAGTTAGCCCAGGTAACTAATGGCGTTCCCATATCGATTAGGATTAATATAGGAATTATAATTGTTTTTAATAGTTGGGTTAGTGGGTTTTAGTATCATGTTTGTTATTGTTCTTTGCGTGTAATGTCAATGAGGGTGTGCTATGGTTGTGATGCTTTGTTGGGCTCATCGTTGCGTCGACATGGATGTAGTTCTTGCAGTTGTGTGGCCTTGATCTTCTTCTTGTACTGGCGTTGCTGTAGAGGGAGATACTGCCACGAGTTGGTGGCCGTGAGGCTTGGTCCGCAGCCCTTGCCTGCTGCCGTTGTTGTTGCGTGTATGTTAGTCACTGGTTTTGTATTGTTGTTGATGGTGTGGTTGATGATGGTCTTGTACTGTGTTACTATTGTTGATATTTTATTTATTTTGTAGTAATGTGAGAGGTTATGGGTGAGCTACGTATGAGATTATTGCTGCTGTATAGTGCATGTGACTATTGTGTTGTGTGAGTCTTAGGTTGGACTAAGTTTTTCTTGAACTGATTTTATACATTTAACTAATTCACTTTACAGATGGTATTAATTAGTATATGGTAAACTGTAAGTTGGTTGGACTGTGTCATATCATTGTTACTCTCTCCGTCTCAGAATACTATTGACAATGGTAAGTTATTGTTTGGTTATCAATTGTTATTTTATTAAAAAAGTAGAAGTGATAGGAGTGAGTAGGTAGTAAAAAAGTAGTATTATTTTATTTGGTGGAAAGAGAGTGTGGGCCAATGGTGGTTCATATCCAAAAATAGAAGTGTAAATAGTATTTTGGGACAGATGAAAAAGGAAAGTGTAAAGAGTATTCTGGGACAGATGGAGTATTTAATTAACTTATTTTCTTTTATTCTGTTATAAACATGATTTGTGTATATATGGATGATTAGTATGTTGGGACATGTATTACTTTGTTAGACTATGGCATTGCTTAGCCATATTTTATTAGGAGTGGTTTATAAGTGTGTTATGTTATTTTGAGCTCTTGAAATTATTTTCAAGTTATTATTACAAGTAGTTCTATTATTTTCTAGTTTCATGATGAGTTAGACTAATTTGGAGATAATATTATTAATATTTTTATTTGTAAGAAGATTATGTAGTTGTTTTGAAATGGAATTGATGGGTTTAGCCTCTAAAATTCTTGCAGTTTGGAATTGATGGATTAAGGCCCTAGATTCTTGAAGTTTGATGTAAGACCTTGAATGACATTATGTAGACGATGAAATTATATATATTATTTACTATTTCTTTTTGTTTGAGAATGATGACTAGTGAGCAGGGTACATAGTTTATACATACATACTAAGCAGGGTATGTAGGTCCGTCTTGGTTATTAGTAGTTGTGTGAGAGGTCGAGAAGTACTGAGCAGGGTACTATCTCGCATCAGGGTGTGGCCATAATAGACATAGGCGAGCAAGGTCCTAATACTATAACCATGTAGGAACAGTGTGTTGCGATCCACATACTTTCAATTCCTCCTCAAACGTGCTAAAAATATTATTTTGGAAGCTTTATCATTATCAGTTATATCATTCATATTATTATTTTAATTAATTTTGAAGGTTTGTTTTATTGATCCTTGAGTTCATATGAATATTTATCTATTTATCTACTTATTATGTTATGATCTTTACCCTATTTGTAATTAGCATGTTGTGTTGTCTTTGTTGTATTTATTATTAATTTGTTTATTTGATTATTTGAAGTGTATTTGTGAGATTTTGTGTATGACTTGATTGTTAAAACTTTATAACTCTTATATGGATCTTAATTGGGTTGGGAGAGCTGTTAGTTACTCCCCACTGATTGTGGATGTTTGTTGATATATTTTGTAGGTGATTATTTCGTATTATGAGCATTGAGAGAAGGCTATCTTGAAATTTTTTGAGACATTTTATTTTATTTTATATTTACTACATTGGGTTTATGAGGTTGTTTTGCCTCTTTATGGATATCTTGAATTAATTTAATTGGGTTTTAATTTTATTTAGTTTAGTTTAACCTTATTTCTGCTATCGTTATTTCTTTAATAAAATATTTTATTTTCATTATATTGTATTTATAAAAGGACGGAGTGTTACACAATGTTTGTGAAAGAAAAAGTTGTAGACAAATGCATTAGTAACTCCGATCAGTCTCCCTGATACGTGGGGAATGGGAATGTATCCAATTCGGGAGGATTGGGAGGAATACATGCCGAGTTTATCTAAGAAAGGGAAATAAGCGATGGATGTTAATGGTCTCAAACCATTTCCCAACTTAAAAATGAAGATTATAGTTTAGAATGGTAAGAGGAGCCTCGAACAATGCTTTTGTTCCACATGCATGGGACGTTGTTCATTTCCATAAGCCTTCTATTTTCATTTTCTTTGAAACTAAGGCTGAGGACTCTCATGCAAGATAAGTCACTCGTTTACTAGGGTTTGATGATTTCAAAGATATTCCTCCTCATGGGTTAAAAGGAGGAATATGGTTGATGTGGAAGAAAACAATTGACTTGGTTAGTTGGACTAGAATTTCCCCTTACTATTTTCATTCTATGTTCAAATTTTAGCCCGAAGCATCCTGAGTTTCTTTTGACCAGTATGCATGGTCCATGCATGGCTAGGGAGTGACATGAAATTTGGAAGAATATGGAGCAAAACTTACCTCCTGATCAGGTCCCTTGGATGGTTGTGGGAGATCAGAATGAGGTTAGAAATCAAAGTGAGAAATCGGGTGGTCGTGCTTTTCGTTCTTCTCAATGCAAAGCCTTGAACTCATTTATAGATACTGCTTGCTTGGTAGACTTGGGTTTCAATGGAAATCCCTATACCTGGACAAACGCGAGAGAAATAGCAGCTTTGATCAGAGAAAGGCTAGATCGAGCACTTGCAAACCATTCCTGGATCTTCGAATTCCCGGGTACTCAAGTAAGTCACTTACCACGGAGTCATTCTGATTATTGTCCTACTAGCTAGTATAGACATGCATCTCCCGAAAGATCAAGTTAAGCAATTTCATTTTAGGTGTAAAGAGGCCTGGATAGCCCACCCTGATTTTAAAACCTTTTTCAGTAATAGTTGGATGAATCCAAAAGTTAATTTTCTTGAAGAAAGAGTAAAATTCATTGCAACGATAAATTTTCTGCTTTACAACCCTTTGTATACTCTGTACAGTACTATCAATACTTCCAATTTTATGCAGCCAATATGCCTCATTTCTAACTCTCTAAATACGGTAAACAAGAGCTTTAACTGCAGCAATATGTACAACCTTCCTCATCTTGTTATTTCTTCTCCTCGAGTCCAGCCAGTTAATGAGCTGAACAAAATCAGTAATTCCACACCTGATTTGAACCCAACGTTTGATTTCAACAAGACACTTGTGACTAAATTGACATGAAAAAAATAAATGTTCATGTGTTTCAGGAGCTAATCCACAAATCATGCACAAGTCTTCATCACAAACACCCCATCTAAAGCATCTGAACTTTCATTCTCAGCTTCTGTTTAATGGCCAGCCAAGCACAAAATTGATGTTTTGGGTGACTAGTTATGTTCCAAACAATCCTGCTCCAGTTCAGGCTATTCTGCTCCCCCATCAAAATTTCATGCACCTTCTTAACAGAGTAAAAATGCATCTGCTGAATTTGTGTCACACTGAAATATCTTGCTTCAATTTATCTCTAACTAGGCGGACTTGCTTCCAATACCCGACTTCTTTGAGGCTCTAAGGTCGGTAGTCCCACCAAGTAGCATCCTAAATATACACTTGCATGCACCCATTTCACCCACATATTGTCTAACTTCTTTTCTACGACCAAACATACTTTCCCATGGCTGCAAGGTTCCAAAGAATATTATTCCTAATACCTAAGCCCCCAACTAACTTAGGAGTGCACACCTCCTCCCATCTAACATACCCCGGTTTAGAACTATGATAGTTCCCAGACCATAGAAAAGCTCGACACACTTTCTCAATGTCATGTAGCACACTCCTAGGCAAAACAAACACTTGAGCCAAGTATACCTGCAAACTAAGTAGTACTGAGTTCACAAGTTGCAATCTCCCGGCAAAGCAAATACTTTTAGAGCTTCAACCTTTAATTCTAGCAACCATTTTATCCATGATACATTCATAATCCACAATTGAAATTCTTTTAGAGCAGATAGGGACACCGAAATAGGTGAAAGGAAGATACCCTCTCACAAATCCAGACATCGGTAGAATCCTGTCAATCTCATCCTCAGGCATGCCACTACAATATACAGCTGACTTATGCACATTAGCTTGAAGACCTGAAGACTCAGAGAACAGCTTAAACCCCTGAAGTAGTAAGAGCACAAATTGGAAATTACCTCTGCTACATAGCAGCAGGTCATCTGCAAAACATAGATGGGTGAGCTGAACTGGAGCACATCTTGGATGGTATCTAAACTCAGGCTTAGTGCTTATCTTCTTGAGAATTCTGGAGAGATACTCCATACACACAATAAATAACAGGGGAGATAATGGATCTCCCTGTCTAAGTCCTCTCTTAGAAGCAAAACACCCATGCAATGATCCATTAAGCATAAGAGAGAACTTAGGAGACGTTACACATGTCATTATAAGCTGAGTGGACCTTGTAGGGAAGCCCAAACTGATCAGCATCTCCTCTAGGAACTCCCACTCAATAGTGTCATAGGCTTTCCTCATATCTATCTTTAGCATACAACAAGGACTATTGTTCTTTCTCTCATAATGCCTCACAATATCTTGAGATATCATTATATTATGAGCAATGTATCTACTGTGAACAAAAGCCCCTTTATTCTCCATTATCATCTCAGGCAAAACCTCCCTCATTCTACTACATATAAGCTTTGTAATGCACTTATATATTACATTGCAACATGAGATAGGTCTGAACTCACTCACATTCCCTTGCCATTTTACTTTAGGAATTAAAGTAATTACAGTAGAATTGATTTCATTTCAAAGCTTACCATGATTAAAGAAATCAAGAACAATTGTTACTATATCACTTCCCACCACAGGCCATGTATCCTTGTAGAACTGGCTTCCATATCCATCCGGACCTGGAGCTTTGTCTCCAGGGATAGCCCAAATAGCGTATTTAACATCCTGACCTATAAAAGGCTCTAGCAATCTGGCTGCTTGTTCCTGTTTCACCAAGGGCCCAACATCAACAATCCTTCTATTCACCATCTTCCTTCCTTATAACTTGGTCCCCAGTAGATTTTGATAAAATCTTAAGAAAGCATCATTAATCTCATGAGGCTCCTCAACCCATATGCCTTCCTCATAATGAATGCCAAATACAACATCCTTTAATTATCTCCTCTTTATAGCTCTGTGAAACAGTTAAGTATTCCAATCACCCTCTCTAATCCACACATCTTTTGCTTTCTGCTGCAAGAAAGCCATGTATGCATAATTAGCACTTCTATAATCCTCACCAGCCTGCAGTTCTCTACTCCTTAGCTCCAAATCATCAGGCATTTGATGAAGATCTTCCTAACATATTTTCAGAACAGCAGCAGCTTCACAATCTCTAATGTGAACTTGGGAGAAATATTCCTTGTTCAGCTGCTTTAGTTCCCCTTTAAGGTGCTTCAATTTCTGCACAACCTTGAACATAGGTGATCATCTAATCACCATCTGCCAGCTGCTACTAACAATCTCATCAATTCTAGGACTTCCTTTCCACATAGGAAAGTACCTAAAAGGCTTTTTACCTTCAAATTGCATCTGAAAAATATTTAAGATCCTGGGACAGTGGTCAAATTCCCCCTCAGGAAGGATATGAGCCTCAGCCAATTCATATCTGTCCAGCCACTCTTCATTACACATCACTCTATCTATTTTAGAGAACACTCTATGTCCTCCCCCTCTTGTTGTTATTCCAAGTGAAAAAACACCCAACATATTTTAGATCCAGCATCACATAGTGAGCAACACAAGCCCTGAACTCATTCAACTCACTCTGTCTCACCGGAGCTCCTATTCATCATCCATGTTCAGAACATAGTTGAAATCACCCATCCATATCCAAGCCATTTCTCTGCACTGATCTTTAATGTTCCTTAACTAACACCAGAGATCCTTCCTACTTAGTGCATCACTAAACCCATATATGAATGTGCCCAAGAACCCAGGTTTGCCATTCCTTGGAGTGATATAGCAATGCACAAGCTGACTGGTGCACAAGAGTATATTGACTAATAAAGGTTCCACATAACCACTACTCTACCACCTTTATGGAATTAGGAATTGCTAGTGAAGCACCACTCAGGGTACACACTAAGGTAAAGGTTACCCATATTTTGTACCTTTACCCTAGTCTCTAAGAGGCTGACAATCCCAGCATCACGGCTTTGAATAAAATTCCTAACTGTTCTTTGCTTAATGGGATTATTGAGACCTCGTATATTCCAACATACAATCTTATTCATCAGGCAGTGAAGGGTTGTCACCCCTCCCTGCACTCTCAACCTTTACACCACGTTGCACTTCACCTGCAATTATATCATCTTCAGCTAATACATCAAACAAATTGCCAGTAACAACTGGCACAGCAACTTGTGTTGCCCTTTTACTAGCAAAATTAACCCTCTTGAACCCCTCCTCATCAACATCATCATCTCTTCTCTGAGGAACCACAACATTTTCCACCCTTGAACTTCCCTCTGCATTAGTGATTTTCTGCCTCCAGACTTGCTTGGCATTCTGACCAGGCTTCTTCCGACACTGACTACTAGTATGTCCAAACTTCTTACAAGCCTCACAGACTACAGGCTTCCACTCATACTCAACATTAATACTCATCATCAGATCTCGCTCATTCACAAAATGTACATTCTCTGGGAAGTGTTGATCAACTTCAACTTCCACTTGAACCCTTGCAAATTGTAATATCTCCCTTTTAAAAGTAGCCTGATCTGTTGTAATTGGTTTCCCAATTTGACCAGCTATTTTAAAGAGGCTTGTATCACCCCAATACTTGATATCCAAATTATGCAAATTCACCCAAATTGGCAGAGGATCAACTACCTCCTTGGTAATATCAACATCAGGTGCCCAGGCTTTCATGATTATAGTTTTTTTTTTTTTGCAAAGTAATTAAGAATATATTGCCACTCAACAAACTTTACAACCTAAACATTAACTAGGGGGGAGCAAAGTAACTAGGTTGGACCCCTCCTCCCAAGCCAATGCCAAAACAGCTACACAATGTAGCCAAAAAAACAACTATACATCAAAACCCCTATACACCCTTACAGAGTATAAAACCAATCCATATCTTTCCTAGAAATCTTTTTAGGAAGCACCATAAAAATTCTTCTTCTAACAATGTATTTTATCCACTTCACCATATATTGAACTGTTGGCACCTTAAGATTCCATTTACAGTCATTTCTAGCATGCCATATCCCATATACAGTACCAGCTGTGGCTGAACTATAAGCTGCTCTCTGAAATTTAGATTGTCTACAATTAGCAATGCATCTAACCAGCCTATTCAGATCATCTGTTGTAGAGTCAAAATTCATCCAAGTTTTCATCTGAGCAAGAATCTGCTTGCTGTATTGGCACTGAAACAAAATGTGATCCTGTGTTTCTGGAGCCATACCACATAATAAACAAACTGTCGAGATATTAGTATCATATACTACTATTTTATCAGCAGTATGCAGTCTCCCCCTCATAGCAAGCCAATTTATAAATTTAAACTTAGGAACACTAAGTCTACTCCACACATAGCTATCCTAGAATACATATCACCTTTGCTCAGTAAATTTCTGCAGAACATCCTGGATACAGTACTTAGGCATTCATTCAAACTCTAGCTTATTATAGACCTGCTTCAGTTGAGCTTTAACCTCACAAATGCGCTTCCAATACCAACTGCTACCACTTGTGGGAGAGTAATCCCACCAATCAGTTTCTTTTATGTACACAGAATGAACCCACCTAACCCATACATTATCCTTCTTTATAGCTATTGCCCAAACTTGCTTTCCTAAGCTGGCAACATTCCACAACTTCACATCTCTAAACCACAAACCCCCTGTACTCTTGCTATTACAAAGCTCCTTCCAAGGAACATAACCACCATTAGAGCAGAAATAATTCCCAGACCATAAAAAAGCTCTACACACTTTCAATGTCATGGATAACTCTACTAGGAAGAATAAAAATTTGAGCCCAATAACCATGTATACTCATAAGAACGGTGTTAACCCGCTGAACTCTCCCAGAGTATGAAACATTCCTCGAACTCCACACTCTAATCTTCAAAATCATCTTCTCCACCGAGGCTATCACATTGTGCAGTAGAAATTCTTTTTGAGTATATGGGCTCCCCCAAATACTTAAAAGGAAGAAACTCTTTCTGAATGCCAGACACCTGTTGAATTCTCATAACTTCTCCCTCCTCCATACCACAGCAATACAAGGAAGACTTTTGAGCATTTGTCTTTAATCCAGAAGAGTCAGAAAACAGCGTAAAAGCTTTGAGCATCAAGTAGACAGAGGCATAATCACCCTTTGAACAAAGTATCAGGTCATCAGCAAAACTAAGATGAGTAAGCTTAGACTGATTACACCTTGGATGATACTTAAAGTGATCCATATCCACTCATTTTAACCAAGATTCTGGCTAAATATTCCATGCATATGACAAACAACAAGGGGGAGAGGGGGTCCCCTTGTCTCAAACCTCTCTTGGATTTAAAAAAGCCACACAACTCCCCATTTATCATTAGAGAAAACATGGGTGTACACACACACTCCATGATTAAATCAACAAAACGTTCAGGGAATTCCAGAGCTAAAAACATGTTTTTTAAAAAACTCCAATTGATAGTATCATAAGCTTTTTGCATATCAAGCTTTATGATACAACTAGGGCTGGATGCTTTTCTATTATAGTGCCTAACAAGATCTTGAACACTCATAATGTTGTGAACAATGTGTCTTTTATGAACAAAGGCACCCTGAGTATCTTCAATAATATGTGGTAACACCAATCTTAATCTATTACAAATCATCTTTGTAAAACATTTATAAAGGGTGATGTAACATGAGATGGGCCTGAACTCACTGACATTTTTAGGACAAGTTGTTTTAAGGATGAGTATAATAAGAGTGGTGTTAAAGGATTTCAACATTTTGCCATGCTAAAAAAAATCTAACACAGCTGCAATAATTTCCTCCCCAACAATTGGCCAAGTATCTCTGAAATAAAAGCTCCCAAAGCCATCAGGGCATGGGGTTTTATTTCCAGCTATTGAAAACATAGCTTTCCTGACTTCAGCAGGGGAATAAGGACACATTAAGCTATCCTTATGTTCCTGAGTCTGGGTATTGCCTCTCTAACAATATTAAAATGGACAAGAGTTACCTGAGCATCAGTAGTACCCAGCAAGGACTGATAGTACTCTAAAAAAGCACTCTGAACAGCTTCATTACTATCTTGCCACTCACCAGCCATATTATAAATACCATACACATAATTCCTGACTCTTATTTGCCTGATACTCTGATGAAACATTGTTGAGTTTTCATCACCATCTTTTAACCAAGTAACCTTAGCCTTTTGCTGCATAAAAAGACATATAAGCATCATGCTTGATTTTATACTCTTTAACAACACTAACCTCCTCATCTGCAATTTCATAGTTACCAGGATTCAGGTGCATTCTTCTCTGAATATCATCCATAGCAGCAGCTGCCTTAACCACCTCAGTATCTATGTCTAAGAATCTAGTTTTGTTAAGATTCTTTAGTTCACCTTTCACTCTTTTCAGCTTTTGAGTCACTTTAAACATCTTATTCCCTACAACATTACCCCTCCAGCGCTCTTTTATAATCTCCTCAAACCTAGGAGAACTCTTCCACTTTGTATAATACTTGAAAGGCTTTTTAATATTCATTCTGCTCTCTTGCACTGAGATAATCACAAGTGAGTGATCAAACTCACCTTCATTTAAAAAAGCAGCCCCTGCATTTGGATAAGCCAAATCCCAATGTTGGTTCACCAAGACTCTATCCAACTTTGAGAATACCCTGGCCTGATCCTCCTGTTTATTATTCCAAGTGAACCTATTACCTTTGCTACTAAGATCTTGCAGTTCACAATCCTGCATACACATTCTAATAGGTTCCATCTCCCAATTTCTAACTGGAGCACCAACCCTCTCATCACAGTTCATAACACAATTGAAGTCACCTCCCACCAACCAGGGACCATCAATTGTCCTAGCAATTTCCTTCAAATCAGCCCATAAAGCCTCCCTTTGCTCTCTATCATTAAAAGCATTAACAAAGGTGCAAACAAAACTCCTAGCACCATTTTTAGGTGTCACACAACAGTGAATCCATTGACTAGACCCACCCTTAATGTCAACTGTAAACACACCAGGTTTCCAAGCCATGATCACTCTCCCACCCTTATGGTAGGCAGAATTAGAAGTAAAGCACCAATTTGAAAACATAACTTGATAAAGACTACCCATACCAGCAGTCTTTACCTTAGTTTCCACCAAGCCTACAAGTCCCACAGAATGTTGATTGATGAAATCTCTCACAACCTTCTGTTTTCTGGGACTATTTAGCCCCCGGACATTCCACACACAAATATTATCCATTAGGAATGGAGATATTCCTCTCTTCCATATCCCTCTCCCCAGGTTCTTCCATCCTAACCTCCCCTTCCACTTCAACATCTTCAAGTGCAGTGAAAGAATTCCTAACCACAGTTCTTGCAACATGCTCCTTAGGAAGTCTAATTGCATTAATTACTAGTTGAAATCCTCGGCATCGGTCCACTACCGTGTAGTGATTTTACGAGGCACAACCGCATTTTGCTGAACATTTCCATTACACTGCTGTTGCCCATTCAATGTAGACCTAGGTACCCAAACTTGATTTATTTGCTTCTTGCAGTGCTTATCATCATGTCCAAACATCATACATGTCTTACAAAAAGAAGGTTTCCAATCATACTTCACTGAAACATATGTATCCTCCCCTTTTTCATTTTAAAAGACTATCTTTTCTGGAAAAGCTTGAGAAACATCCACTTCCAATATTACCCTGGCATATTGCAACTTCTGCCTCTTAAGAGTTGCACTATCCACCTTTAAGAAGTTCCCAACATTGCTCACAATTTTTGTCAAACACCCCTGACCCTAGTATTTGAAATCCAAATCCAGTTGGATCTAAAAACGAACCCGCCTAATTTCATCTCGTTTGAAATCAACATCCTGATTCCAAGCCTTAACAACCTTATCTCTACTCTCCATTGTGCGAAATCGCACTATGAATAGACCTTTTTCCACCATAGCAACTTTCTCCACACCCAAATTCCTCCATATTCGTCTCACAAAATCATCCATAAACATACTAGGAGGATTAGCACCTAGCACATAGCAAATAATTGCCGAGTTCCAATAATCAACCTCTTCCTGAATATCATCTAAATCAATCTGAATTTTAGGTTTCAATTCATCATCTCTACTTTCAGTTATTTCATCTGCTACATCATTAAATTGTTGTAAAATGGGCATAGATTTACCTGAATCATGAGCAACACTTCCAGGTTGATTCCCTGGATTGTGAATCGAAGTCATCCAGGCTGAAAAAAGTGCGATTCAGCTCAGATTCATGCCTCAATTGCACAACGATTCTTGAGGAGTCAAAATTTCTCCAACTTCAAAATTCCCGAACTCCAACGCTTCAATTCCCATAACCTCTTCAATGGAACGTGTTTTCTATGCATGTGAGTCCAATGAAGGGCCTCTTGGCTTATTAATCACTTTCTTCGAGGACATTTCACTCACCGCCATCGAAATTCCATGCTTCTGGCCTCCCTTCTTTCCTGCCATGGCAACAGCAGTGCTGAAGGAAATAAAGGAATCCAAAGGAGCAGTAATTCTAGAGAGAGGAGAGAGTTTCTCTCTCTAGACGATCCCTGCGTAGGGATGATAATGTGACCAACAAAATGATTATAGGTTTCTTATCAAAAAATTGAAATCCACCATTAAGAATGTTATCTCTAGTCTCCATAGTTGTAAAACGCACTATGAACACACCCTTGTTAACACTAGCAACCTTATCAATCCCCTTGGACTTCCAAATTCTTCTGAAAAAACCCTCAATTACATATAATGAAGAACTCGCGCCAACAACAAAGCATATAATAGATAAATTCCAGAAATCCACTTCATCTTGAATATCATCGAAATCAATTTTCACAGCATTGGAACTAACATTCAAATCAATCACATCCTTCATACTTCCAGCATTATGTTCAATTGATTCATGCCTATCAATCAAATTCACTTGACTAATCTGAGGAGATTGCTTATTACCTGGCGAATTCAATTCTAGCACAGGGGTATGTTGCACCGCATTCACCTATTTGCTCTTAATCGCAGTCATCCACTCCGAAGATTGATATCTAACCTCTGATTGTTGGTGCAACTCCCTCAATGAAGATCTCGGCGATAAATGCTCACCCATAACGTCAGGATGATCTTCACCCGAGCTCTCAAAATCGATGGCCTGAATCCCCAGGATATCATCCATAGTTCTCGTTTTCTTTGCATGAGACGAAGACAGAACTTGCAATTTCAATGGAGTTTTATTCGGTTGAGAGGTATTGGTATTACTCGAAGCTTTCATTTTCCTTGCCATGGCAGCTCAATGCTTACAGCATAGAAAGAAAACTAGAGAGAGAAAATACCCGCCTCTATTTAGCCCAATTATTTTTGGAAATTTATCTCTTCAAAAAAAAATTCCATATTTCTCTTGCTAATAATTATTCTCCTTTTCTAGTGAATCTCGAAAAGAATCTTCTGATAGAGCTTAATAATATTCATCACATTGAAAGACGAATCTGGGCTTAGAAAGCTAACTATAATTGGTGAAATTTTGCGGACTATAATACTAGATATCTTCATGTCATTGCAAAAATCAAAAAATCAAAAGGAAAAATTCAAGTGCTTCAAAATTCTGATGGTGAGTGGATTTATGAGGATTTTGTACTCAAAGATATGGCTAGGGATGCATTTATGAAATTTTTCCAAAGCAAGCATGTTTCTTCCTCTAGAGTTCCGACCTTTTCTCATCATGCATCTCTTTCTACAGATAAGTCTTATGTTTTAGTTAATCCAGTCCTTTTAGAGGAATTAGGTCAAGTTGTTAAATCCATGTCTCCTCTAAAAAGTCCTGGGCATGATGGTATTCAACCAATCTTTTATCAAACGTATTAGGAGCCTCTCCATGAACTAGTGATCTCTTTCATTAATGAGTGTTTTGATCAAGGTCGTATTCCACCGAAAATCAACAATTCATAATTGTTTCTTATCCCTAAAAAAGATGCTCCT
The DNA here is from genome assembly GCA_947648045.1 of Beta corolliflora. Classification (NCBI taxonomy): domain Eukaryota; kingdom Viridiplantae; phylum Streptophyta; class Magnoliopsida; order Caryophyllales; family Amaranthaceae; genus Beta; species Beta corolliflora. The sequence goes on along the minus strand of CANSZD010000109.1, from coordinate 361,169 downwards.
AGCACTATTAATGGTTTTAGACTTATAGGTTTGTGTAATACAATTCTCAAACTAATTACTAAAGTCATTACTTCTAGGTTTAGACCCTTGTTGCCCAACATGGTTAGTCCTTTGCAATCTAGTTTTGTCAGGGATTGAACGATAGATGAAACATCATTATTGTTAAGGAAGTTGCCCATATTTTCAATAAAGTTAGGAGTCAAAAGAATATAATGGCTTTAAAAATTGACTTAACAAAAGCCTTTGACAGCCTAGAGTGGGGAATTATTAGGGAAACTTTGATAGGGTTTAATTTCTGAGTTCTATGGTCACTCTGATTATGAGTATTATCTCATCTCCTAATATCTCAATCCTATGGAATGGAGAGATCACTCAGGGGTTTTCTCCTTCTCGTGCAATAAGGCTGGGTGATCCACTGTCTCCCTATCTTTTTATTCAATGCATGGAAAGATTATCTCTTCTAATATAATAAAAAGTGGGGATGGGGCTTGGAAGCCTCTAATGGTTTATAGGAATATTGGGCTTTCTCATCTCCTATATGCTGATGATGTTTTCTTGTTTGGAAAGGCATCTTTTGATAATTTGGATACAATTATGAATGTTCTTGATGAGTTTGGTAGACAGTCTGGACTTTTTCTCAACTCTCAAAAGTCTACCCTGATTGTTTCAAAGAAAATGAGCCATAATGTGAGGAATTCTTTTGCCACTCATTGTGGTCTAAATGTGTCCTCTAATTTTGGTAAATATCTCGGCGTTCACATAAGCCCAAATAAACTAAAAAATAGTGATTACTTTGATCTTCTTGACAAAAGAAAGGATAGAATTAGAGGTTGGCAGGCTAAGTTGCTGAATATGGCTAGTAGATGCACCTTAAGAAAATCAGTTTTGAATACGTACCCCCCTTATTTGCCATGCAAAAAAATCTTATCCCTCTAGGAGTTCTTGCTGAGCTTCAAAAAGATGTCAAATGTTTAGACATTACATATCTAGAACTTCTTGGGACAAGGTGTGTAAGCCAATGATGGAAGGGGGTATGGGAATTAGTGATTTACATAGATGGAAACTTTATTTCACGGCTAAGTTAGGATGGAAATTTATTACTCAACCTACTAAGCTTTGGGTCCAAATTTTAAAAGATAGATATTGTAGGGGATCTAATTTCATGGATACTCTTCCCAATCAGAATCAATCGCCTCTTTGGCGAGATATCTTAAAAGGAAGGAATATTCTTAAGGAGGGTACTATCTTGAATGTTGGTGATGGTAGGGAGATTTCTCTTTGATTCCATCATTGGGTAGGAGATAAACCTTTCTATAAAATTCGTGAAATCACTATTCCCGACTCGATTGCTCATTGGAGGGTTTCTCACATCATTTCAAATAAGCAATGGAACTTCTCTAATATCTCCTCTATTATTCCTAGTCATATTCTTTCCCAAATAGCTGCTATTCCTACTCCCAAATATGCTAATGTCAAATATGGAATAAGATGGATTCACTCACAAGATGGAGCTTTCAATATTAAATCTGCTTATCATAATAGTAATCCTCGATCTATGGTTGAAACTATGAACTAACATCAATGGTTGGCCAAAGATTTGGAAGCATAAATCTCCTTTCAAGTACAAAATACTGCTTTGGAATGTTGTTCATGAAATCCTCCCCACAACCACTATTTTGAAAAAGAAGATAAGTTCCTTTGACCCAACTTGCTACAGTTGTGGTATTTATCCTGAATCTCAACTTCATTTATTTAGGGATTGCTTTCATGCCAGTATTTTGTGGAAACGTATTTTCAGGATTTTTCGTTTTACTTTCGCTATTATTCTTCAAAGCTTTTTTAACGATGATTGGGATGACTGGATTAAATTCAATCTTAATCAATCTTCTCAATGGCTTTGTGTGTTTTTCATTGCCTTATGGCACATTTGGAAAGTCTGGAATACGGTGGTGTTTGAGGGGGTCATGACAAGGTTCTCCACTAACTTTAACAATTTTTATGTGGATTACATACATTCTAATGATGTTTTCCAGAAAGCTAAGCAGGTGATGACTAACCCACATCAAAGGATTTCTTGTAAACCTCCTGTTCATGGATACCTAAAGCTTAATACGGATGGATCTTGGAAAGCAAAGGATAAGGCAAGTGGCGGTGGTGTAATCAAACGTACGGATGGTTCATAGCATATGGGATTTTCAATCAAGTTTGCAGCAGTTAATCCAGCAGCAGCCGAACTTATTATTATCCAGGAAGGATTATCTAGAGAAAGAGATTTCAACATTGATCGCCTTGAGGTGGAAACGGATGCACAAGCACTAAAGATTATGATGGATTGGGCTAAGCATTATCCCCATCATGAGTTGAGTGCAATTATTTGTGATGTTGTTAAACTCCCGAAGAACAACAGGATTGTAATCTTCCTTCATGCCAAGAGAGATGCAGATGTCATAGCCTATAAGCTTGCTAAGTATGGAATGGATATGGAGGAGGACAAATGGAACATTTCACACCACCTCAATGTGTTATGCAGGATTATATGTAAGAGCTAGTCAATCCAATGGCCTAATTACTAGTTTAACAAAGAGTGCTTGCTGGAATTTCTCTCTTAACTGTTATTTTGCTGTTTTCCACTGTTGTATTTTGGATGTTGGACTTGGAACAGTAACTTTTATTAAAGAATATAATTTCCCTTGTGTTAAAAAAATGAAGTAATAGAACCAGAACTGGAGGAAGTATCACGTACATATTCCACAGAAAAAGTTCTTTTAAATTATTTACACTTATGAAAAATTCTATTTTTTCTCCATTTAATAATAACTTATGTACGCAACAAATATATATCTCAAAGAAGCATCATCATACAATAACAGCAGGGGCTGCCACCACCCTTACATTATATAGCACTTAGCACCATCCTATCGTCATCATTACTACCTTTGCTACCTCTGAACAACCCTTTGAAACAAAAATTTAATATCTTTAGGCATATTATGGTATATTTAAAAAAAAAAAACATGAATAGCTTTGGTTAGATTTCTATTTGAAAATAGCTTTAGGTATCTTTAGCTTAGTTTTAGTAAATATATTAAAAATTTAGATATTTTGAAAATATATATTAAGACAAACCTAATAATAAGGATTTACACAAATTGCTTTGTTTTTTTTATGTAACATAAATTGCTTTATTTTTAGGGTTCCGATAACTACAGCCCTAAGGGTTGTGCTTAAAAAATAGCAAATTCCTATATTTAATGTTTTTTTAGTCATTCAAAAGAATCTAAGTAAAACCAACTTGGACATGCTTATTTAATGAGTAGACTCAACTACTGAACTACTCAAGTACTTAATTAAAAAAATTAATTCAACATAGTGCAATTAGATAGCAATAAATGCTTAAAGGCTTAGAATTCCAAAGATTATTTAATGTAGCTTTCTTCTTACTGCTGAGATTCTAACTTGTATTGAAAATATAAGGAGTTAGAAGGACTTATTAATGCTTAAATACAGCCCTAAGGGTTGTATTTAGCATTTACCTTATTTTTACTCCCTCCGTCCCTAAATAGAGTGCCCATTTTTCCATTTATGTTTGTCCCAAATAGATTTCCCATTTCCTTATTTGGTATGGCCGGGTCCACCAATTAAAATATTATTTTGCTTTCAACTTTTATAATATCACCCACTTTCCCATATGGCCCACATTCTCTTTCCTTAATAAACAATTCATAAAAAGTGTACCAACTTCTATATATAATTATGATTTAATACAACTAAGGTCCTACACATGATTTATTCTTAATACTTGTGCCGAAAAGAAATGAGCACTCTATTTAGGGACGGAGGGAGTATATATACTAATTAAAAAGTATTGTCAAAGCAAAGTTGCCCAGTTGGTGATCATAATGTCAAAGAAAATTAAAGTGGGATAACTAATAATAAATTAATAAGCGGCTGGATTATAAATTCATTGCAAGCAACAATTATTTCATAATAAATAGGGTGGATTACGAATTAATTGCAAGCAACAATTTTTCTTTAAATCATCCAGCATATTATGGTTGATTCATATAAAAAATATAAAGCTAAAAACCATTAAAAAAATTATAAACAGTGCGGATTATTTGACAATATTGAAATTAGAAGACATACTCTCATCACCCACTATTGGCGTGGGATATATATAAACTACTCTTAAACGTATCTAATAGTAAAGAATGCGAAGTGTACGTTGGATTCTTTACACTACTACCACCAGTGCTCCATTCATATTTCATGCCATCTATATTATTATCTAAAGCAAAATCCTAAATCCTACATGGCATGCTCACAATCACCAAGTAATTCTAGAGCTTTGACAAATAAAAACACTCAGTACGGGTGTCCACGTGGCATTTATGGATGATGAGTTAAACAAATTCGTAGAAGTTAGGCAAAAATCGGCCTAAGTTATTGTAATTGGCGTGAATTAAGGTTTAAATTAGGCAATTAGTATCACCAAATCTTTATAAACATGGCCAAAAATAAATCATTGTGCGGTAATTAAGCTTTCTATAAAAACTTCTCCAAAGCAATCGGCATATAATCTCAAAAGTATAAATTTGTGCGGTGATTAACCTGTTGATTATAGTAATAAAGTGTAAATACAATCAGTGATATATAATCGAATCAAGTTGGGTGCTAATTAAGCAATTAAATATTCTTATTATTAGGCAATTATTTAGCTAATTCGTTTATATCAATCTACGTAAAGCGCGACGTCTGTATTATTCCTCTAATTGTTTGTGGCTTTGTGCAATAATATGCTTCCAATCCGGCACTGTTTTGGTGAAGATTTGATAATATAATTGCTGACCTCTACAAGCATTTTGTAGAAGATGAATTCGCCTTAAACCTTCGATGGAATAGTTGCCAGAGCCGGGAGCCGAGGCCAAGATGAGCTTTACAGAAATAGCCACTGTGACGCTAGAGCCAGCGTTGATCCAGTGAGCTGAGACCATTAAAAATGATTGCACCGACGTTATTTTCGATCCTAAGAGCTTAGTGGTAGTCTGTTGGATCGGAGCATCTGATAATCCTACTGTTAGAATATATAGATATTCTTGAATATTTTAAAGGAAAAATTGACACTATGGGGCTCAACTATGAGCGGTTCTCTTTAATAGATAACAACTATCAATAATCCTGTGAAGGTCCTAACTTTTGGGGGCATTCTATTTTATTGGACCCTGATGACTTATGACTTGTTGAGCAGGTAAACTGATATTATTATATTTTTAATTTCTTAAATCTTTATTCTTTGGGATATTATCTCAGATAACCCTGACTTATAGGACTTTTTCCAATATAACCCTGACTTTGACAGCCCTGTCTCCGATAACCCTGAACTTGGTTTTTGTCATTAAACTGGACGGAATTTGTAACGTCGCTAACTAGGTTTGACTTTTGCTAAATTCATCTCTTTCTCTCTCTTGTTCTTCATCTCTTGTCTCTCTTGTTCTTTATCTCTTCATCAATTTTTCCCAAACTCATAACAAAATCCAGATTTTTCCCAAACCCATTTACCCAAAATCATAACAAAATCCAGATTTCCTCCAATGGGTGTTCTTAGAAAAAAAAATTATGTTATTTAACACCACTGTCCTGTTCTTCATCTTCTGTCACTTATCTTCATCTATCAAACCCATAAATTTCCCCTCAAAATACATCAAACCCATAAATTTTCTCATTTCAATATCATCTTATCTTATCTCAAGTAGCAAGTAGCAGCGGCAGAACACGGTTCGACCTCCTGTTATGGGCAAGTCGCAGCGGCAAGTCGCCGGAGAAGAAGAAGAAGAAAGGGTTCGGACTCCATTCTCTCTTCGACCTCTTGTTCTGGACAACAACCCAACAAAATTTCGGATCGACCTCCATTCTCTCTTCGACCTATATGTCAGGGTTACCTGAGATAATATCCCTTATTCTTTCTCCCCTCCCAACTATAATTCTTCTTTCACTCTCCACCCATTGTCACAATCCTCAATGGCTACCGACATTATAGAGAATATGGATCTGATCATTAAACTTTATTAACTACTTCATGCAAAATGATCTTCAAGAAAAATGGAAATTCGTTATATTTAAGCATCCAATAAGAATCAGGTTGTTCAATCATCAACAAAAGAAACCCTTCTGCAATTTGAGCAAAATTCACCGTCATAATAGTTACCCTTTAGATGTTCAATTATTAAACATAAGGAAATAATTCAATTATATTTCCATCTCAGTTTCACACAACATTTCAACTACAAATCCCCTTCTCCTAAATTTGTTTTACAACCCATCATAATCTAAAGAGACATCATCCAGCAGAAATCAACACAAACATTCTATCAAACATTTAGCAGGCATGAATGAATGTCAATGATAAACACATTGTTAATTTTAGGGTAAATGTTTTTCTCCCTTTCATTTTCTGTTTAGCGTTGTTAATATACAACCTATAGCTATTGTAAATACATGTAGGCTTTAAGCCCAATTAAGCTAATTACAATATTAAACATATTAAATACACTCTAGCCCAATAACCCCCCTCAAGTTGGAGCATGGAGATTCGAAATGCCCAACTTGCTGAGTAAATGAAGGAACTGCCTTTTTCTAAGGGCCTTAGTGAATATATCTGCCAACTGAGCATGAGTAAGGACATGATGAGTAGAGATAAGACCATCATGGATCGCATCGCGCACGTAGTGGCAGTCAACCTCGATGTGCTTTGTACGTTCATGGAACACGGGATTCTGAGCAATGTGTAGAGCAGACATACTATCACAGTACAGGGACATAGCACGAGGCTGCTGGACACCTAAGCTCTCAAGGAGAGCCTTCAACCATTTCAACTCAGAGGTGACATCGGCCATGGAACGATACTCTGCTTCCGCAGAGGAACGAGAAATTGTATGCTACTTCTTTGTCTTCCAAGAGATAGGAGAAAGACCAAGAAACACAATCTAACCTGTCAACGAGCGACGAGTCAAAGGACAACTCGCCCAATCAGAATCACACCAACCTGAGAGAGATAAATCACACTGAGCGCTGAGAAGAATACCCTGGCCTGGCGACCCCTTGAGATACCGAACCACCCGTAGGGCAGCTTCCCAATGCTCCTGTCTAGGTGCCTGCATAAACTGAGCCAGAATATGAACACAATAAGCCAGATCCGGACGAGTGAAGGAAAGATAGATGAGGCGGCCGACAAGGCGACGATAAGACTCCGGATCAGATAACAAATCTCCAGTAGCAAGGGCCAGAGTATGATTCTAAACAAGCGGAAAAGTAGCGGGTTTGGCACCCATAAGGCCAGTCTCAGAGATGATATCCAAGGCGCACTTGCGCTGACACAAGAACAAGCCCTCAGGACTACGAGCAACCTCAATCCCAAGGAAGTATTTGAACACCCCCAAATCTTTCATATGAAAGCAGTCACCCAAATATTTCTTAAAAGAGATAATAGCAGTAGAGTCATTACCAGATTTAATAAGGTCATCAACATAGACGAGCACAGACAACTGGATCTGATCACGACTGAAAGTGAACAATGAGTAGTTAGAGTAGCACTGAACAAAACCATAACGCAACAGAGAAGCGGCTAACTTGGCGAACCAACACCGTGAGGCCTAACGTAGCCCATATAAAGATTTCCGCAGACGGCAGACCATACCAGGTCTCGAGGGAGTGAACCCGGGAGGAGGCTTCATGTACACGACCTCCTCCAATTCACCATGAAGAAAGGCGTTGTGGACATCCATTTGGTGCAGCTCCCAGTTTTTAGCAGCAGCTACGGCAAGAAATGCACGAACGGTGACCATTTTGGCCACGGGAGCAAATGTCTCGTTGTAGTCAATGCCCTCAACCTGGCGATTGCCAAAAGCAACCAAACGAGTTTTGAGACGCTCGACAGAACCATCAGAATGATACTTCACTTTATAAACGCATTTGCAACCAAGGGCCTTATGACCACACGGAAGAGCCTCCATGACCTAAGTGGCATTATCCTCCAAATCGCCAATTTCTTTCTGCATGGCTTCACGCCAACCAGGATCCCGCATTGCCTCAGCAAAAGAACGAGGCTCAACACCTGAAGTAACAGCTGCAAGGAAAAGACGGTGTCGCACAGAAACTCTATCACAATTCACAAAGTGTGCTAAAGGATAAGGAGTACCCGAGGAACCTTAAGAAGACGGATCAGACGAAGATGGACTCTTTTTCCGTACAGTATCAGTGACAAAATCTCGTAGCAAGACAGATGGTCGTTTCTCTCGCAAACCCCTACCAAGATCTTCACCATCCGTATGAAGTGAGTTCGTGGGCTGACTCACTAGCGAGTCCACGACAGGAGGTAACACTGTGGGCTGATCTGTGGCTGGAAGTGAGGACGTGGGCTGATCCACGACATCAGGAGTGGGGCTGTCTGCGGTGGACAACTGAGAAGTTGGCAAAAGAGTGGGCTGGTCCACGTGAGCTGGGCCGGGAACAGGAATGGGCCCCTCACCGCCAGCATCCCCCTCTATACATGACTCAGCATCATCCTCAACAATTGGGGCTGCACTTGGACCCAAAGGAAAGGCCCCATCAACGCCCACTGTCATATCATCACCCAAATCAAACGGGAACTCATTTTCGTGAAATCGGACATCACGGAAAACAAAATATTCTCCGGTTTCAAGATCTTACATCTTCCACCCTTTCTTACCATTGGGATACCCAACAAATATAGAACGACGACTCCGTGATGCAAATTTATCACCCTTGGCACGTTGATTATAAGCAAAACACAAACACCCAAAAACTCTAATTGCATCAGAAGAAGGAGGTTGGCCCGTAAGAGCCTCATAGGGGGTTAAACCATGCAATATGCTCGACGGGGTCCGATTGATCAAATAAACAACAGCCAACACACATTCCCCCCAAAAGCTAACAGGTAGATGAGCTTAAAACATCAAAGCCCGACTAACATTCAATATATGCTGATGTTTACGCTCAACACGACCATTTTGTTAAGGGGTACCCACACAAGAAGTCTGAAACAATATACCATGGGTGTCAAAATATTCAGATAAGCAGTTAAATTCAGTGCCATTGTCCGTGCGAATAATCTTAACAAGGGAGTCAAATTGTCGTTGAATCATAGCAAAGAAAGACATAAAAGCACTCTCAACTTCCTTTTTATTTCGCAATAAATAGACCCAAACCGCACGCGAGTAATCATCCACCAAAGTCAAGAAATAGAGAGCATCACAAGAAGAGGGCATCTTATACGGCCCCCATAAGTCACAATGAACAAGTTCAAAAATACGAGAGGCTTTATGATCACTAGTAGGAAAACAATCACGAGTTTGTTTAGCTTGCGGACAAACAATACAAGCTCTATTCAATTTCTTCCTACAAGTACTAAAACTAACCGCAGGAACTAACTTGACAACGCGATTTGACGGATGCCCCAGTCTACGATGCCATAACTCGAACTCGGATAATCCAGGAACTGTCACCGTTTGCACTGTAGGAATGCTGCGGAAAAAATAGAGTCCATCATGCCGTTCATCGGCTCCAATCAGGGTCCCCGAATGACTGTCCTGTATAGCACACAAAGAAGAAGTGAATCGTACATGACAATTAGATTCATCAATCATTTGCGACACTGAAATTATTGCAAGTAAGTTGCGGCACATATAAAACATAATGTAGAGTGAGTCTAGAAGTAAGGGTAACACGTCCCTCCAAAGTAGCAATGGCAGTATTACCATCCGGCAAGCCAACGGGCCAAGCAACAATTGGCGTAACATGAGTGAGACAAGAGTAATTGCTAGTAACGTGATGAGAAGCACCCGTATTAATAATGCATTGACTAGAAATAGACAAATCCGTCAACCGAGCATCAATAGTGGTTTCATTATTAATTAAATGCATGATAGCGGCCATGGTGTAGCAACAACGGCCGGAAAAGAAATTGAAAAAAAACGTGACTAGGGCCCAAGAAGCAGATCACAAATACTGAAATCAATTGATTTCTTAAAGTCTTAAACAATTGCAAGCTAATTTTGTTGGAAATAATGGGTTAAACCCAATTCCACTCACTAGATTGACCCGTGCGAAGCAACGCAATTCTACTCTGATTGCAGAAACACAGGTGATTGAAAAACAACTCCACTCACAATTGATTTCTGATTGCAAGTTGATTTTGTCAAAAATCAGAATGTCCAACGAAGTACTGCCCGACTACGGCCACGGAAACTGAGAAACTGACTGAAATCAGGGACGAGAAACTGACAAAGAGATGGAAAGGCGCGGCCACGCGGGTGACCGACGAGCAGGAGCAAGTGGCAATGACGGCAATTTGCCGGCAGCAGCGACAGAAAGAGACCGACAGTACTCGGGCAGCGGCTAGTCGGACCACGCGGGTGGTTGACTTGCCGGCGACGGAAAGGTATTGAAAAAAAAGGAAAAAAAAAATCTAAGAGGAAAACGGCTCCGATACCATGTTAATTTTAGGGTAAATGTTTTTCTCCCTTTCATTTTCTGTTTAGCGTTGTTAATATACAACCTATAGCTATTGTAAATACATGTAGGCCTTAAGCCCAATTAAGCTAATTACAATATTAAACATATTAAATACACTCTAGTCCAATACACATAAAACCCAGAAAATTCGATAACCCATTAACATTGCTAATGAATCTGAATTCAAGTAACAGTGCATAATAGCTCAAATTTTACAAAATAAATGAAAGTAACTGTTTTCGAAGATTAAATCTGAACAAATTCAACATTAATTCTCATAAATAAAGAGGAGAGAGAAAGGGGTTGAATTTTGAAGTCTTCATAATGTGGAGTAGGACAGTCACAACAACTCTACGGATTTCTTACATTTTTTTCCTGACATTATCATTGTTGTTATGTTATCTGTGATAATTTAGTGCGAAAGTAAAGTAAATTGCTTGCAAAGAGTAGCCAAAGCCCATGCCCGAGCCCAAACTTAAGCTCCAGACCCTCTCATCTCTGTTCATAGGCGGTGCCACCGTAGCTTGGTGCTGCAGCTACTGTGGTGGTTGTTGTTCTTCGCCAACGGCGTCGTCGTTTGGAGTAATTACCGACCTTGCTAGGTGTTCTTATTGTTGTTGTCCTGCTGATGTTGCTTGCCGCCGCTGCTCTTTATTGTTGTTAGTTGGTGCGTGGCTCTTTAAATTTGAATAAATGGAATTTATTGAATCTGAATTCTTTTTGCAGTAGGAATTTCTGGGTTTGAGATGAGAAAGAGGGTGGGTGTAGATTTTCTAGGTAAAGGATGAAGAAGAAGAGAAGAATAGGGGTGGATTTAAGTCACGTGACCCCATTAACCTGGAGTAGTAGGTCAAGTCACCTGCTAGGTCCATGCAAAAATGGGTCATGTAATAGATGGGTCTCTCACTGGATTATTTGTTGTTGAGACCTATTAAAGAAAACCACTTATATTGAGCCCCATAACGTTAATTTTCCCTAATTTATTATGGTTAGTATCTTTTTTTTTTTTTTTTGCTAAGCAAGAGAGTAGATTAAAATTAGAAACCAAATTACAACCTAGTCCAACCTAATGGGAGGCAAACCAACTAGGTTGGACCCCCTCACATTTAGGGAGGCAGAAACAAGCCAATATAGGCAACTAATTACAGTTCAACACATTACAAATGTTCAAACCATTCCACATCTTTCCTAGTTATCTTCTTTGGCATAACAGAATGAATTCGAGCTTTAATGGGACTTTTGATCTATTGAACAACTTTGCTGATTCTTGGTACCTTTTGTTGCCAGTACACTTCATTTCTCCCCTGTCAAACTGAATATACTAAACCAGCTACACTAGCAAGCATTACTTGCTTTTGAAACTTGGAATTCCTGCCACCTTTAATTCTTCTAATTAATTGCCAAAGTCTTCCGTAACAAACTCCGATGTTCACCATGCTTTAATCAACTTCAAGCACTCTTTACTAAAATGGCACCGAAAATATAAGTGAGGATGGTCTTGATCTTTCTTGTCACAAATGAGGCATCAGTCAGTTTGACTAACTCCATACTGAGCTAATTTAGCTGTGGTCTGAAATTTAGTCTGAATTGCTAACCACAAAATAAAGCGGTGCTTAGGAACATTCAGTCTGTTCCACACCACTCCTTCCCAAGCTACAGTTGGTTGCTCTCCCATAAGCTTGCTATAAACAGCCTTAATTGAATATGTGCTTGTAGACACATAATCGTGTCTACCCATTTAAGGGTCCAATGATGAAATATACCGCGGTCTTAGTTGGCACGGCCCAATGGAGGAGCAATTCGAATAACCAGGCAATGTGTGTTTTGAAATAATATTATAAAAGCCCAATTAATCATTCATGATGATTAATTGTACGGTTATTTCACCATATACCCCTGACAAATCAAGAAATTCACCATATACCCTCAATGTTTCAAAAATTCACCATATACCCCTAAGTTTCCGAAAATGTTCACCAAACACCCTTTTTCTAACGGACGTTAGGTTACCGTTAATGTTATTTACAATATTGCCATCATTAACCCCTAATTCCTAATTCTAATCCTAATACTAACCCTAATTCTAACTCTACCCAAACCCTAACCCATCCTCCCCTCCCCCAAACCCGAACTCACCCAGCCCCACCACCCCCTCCCCCTCCCCTCCGCTCCACCCCACCCACCCCCCCCCCCCCCCCTCCACTCCACCACCGCAGCCCCCCCCCTCCACCGCCAATGCCCATCCTCACTGCCCTCCTCCTTCCCCTTCCCTTTCCCCAGTCGACTCCCCCTTCCCTTCCCCTTGCCGATCTCCCCCCCTCCCCCTTCCCCCCTCCCTCTCCCATTCGATGCCTGGAAATTCGAAAGCTCCCCCACCCCTCCCCTTCCCTCGTAGCCCGGAAATTCGAAAGCCCCCCACCCCTCCCCTTCGATGCCGGAAAAATGCACCACTAAACGCACGAAATGAAGCGGAGAGAAGATCGAAAAACGCCGGCAAACTCGTGAGCCCAAAATTCGAAAACGCGCAAAAACTCGGACCCTAAACGCACGAAATTGCCGACCCTAAACGCACGAAATGAAGCGGGAGAGAAGATCGAACAGAGATGAGAGCGAAGGAGTAGATCGAACCGAGAGGAGAGCGAAGGAGGAGGAGAGAAAGCAGAGCGCGCGACGCGTCGCGGGGGTCGGGCCATGTGATGCGGCGTGGGGGTGCTGGGAAATCGTGGGGGAGTAGATGAGCGAAGGAGCAGCGACGGGGAAGGGGAAGGGGAGGGGTTGTGGTGGGGAGCAGCGACGAGGAAGGGGACCGGGGGTGGGGTGGGGGGCAGCGGTGGTGGAGTAGAGGAGGGGGGGAGGGGTGGGGGGCTGGGCCGGGGTTGAGGGGAGATGGAGGGTTGGGGGTTAGTTTAGGATTAAGGTTAGGGTTATATTAGGGTTAAGGTTATATTAGGGTTAGGGTTAGATTAGAAAGGGTTTATGGTTAATAATGGCAAAATAGTAAATAAAGCTAACGGTGAGTTAACGGCAGTTACCAAAAAGGGCATTTGGTGAACAGTTTTAAAATGTCAAGGGTATATGGTGAACGTTTTCGAAAACTCAGGGGTATATGGTGCATATCTAGAACATTGAGGGTATATGGTGAATTTTTCAATTTGTCAGGGGTATATGGTGAAAAAACCGTTAATTGTAAGTTCAACCCATGAAATTTTTTCTTAAAGTCCGTTTTAAAAGTCCAAAGCAATATTTATTATTTTCTTAAATATTTTTCTAATATTTATTGTTTTAATAAATATTTTCCTAAAAGCTTTTATTATTATCTTCTACTCATAAATCAGATTTTTAACCCGAAAAATTCGATCTCTGGATTTTTAGGGATAAAAATGGCATCTTGAAAGCAAGCTTAGCATCAAAAAGGGAATATTCTGGAATATTCCGGAATTTGCGCCGGACGCGGCGGCTGCGCTTAGCGCGCCACGTGCGTCCAGCACATTTACCATATCGCGTCAGGCACTCAATTGAGCGCCTGACACGTAGACTTGTGACTCACACAGAGTCCTGCGCCTAGCGCAAGTCCTTTGTGGGACGCAAGATAAAAATCTATCTTTTCGAAAACGCGTTTCCATGTGCAAAGTTTTAACTGGACGGACCACGTCAGGCAGACCAACCTGCGCCTGACGCGTGTCCTCGCGCCTGCCACATAGTCTTGCGCCAGGCGCAGGGTGTGCGTGAGACGCACGTGCTAGTTTGCCTATAAATACGGGCTGATTTCCCGAATCAAGGACGGCTTTTTGAATTTTTATTTTTACGCACGCAAATACTCTCAAATACTCCGAAACATACTTCGAATACAAAACATTCAAATACTTTTGATCTTCCACATTAATTCTTGTTCCTGATTCTACTATATTCCTGGTTCCAAGATTGCTTCGACTGAAGGTCACTACGCTCTTCGATCTAAACTGCATAGGTATAATCCTGAGGGCTCTTGAATTATCCTATTTATTTTATTGAAGTTTCTAACTTTCTTTTTTGTCATGATGTAGATTCTTAATTAATAACCGTGGTCCTTTTGTAAATTCTAACCTCTTTTCTTATATTTTATGTATATAATGTTCATGTTATTATGATTGTCTTGCATGCCTTTTATCACCCACATGCTTTTATGTTAATCAAGACCTAAAGAATTATTCTCATTAATTCAGATAATTTGGACAACCTGTTAGGAACCTTGTAAAATGATTGTATAATAACTAATCACTAAATAATTAGTCTTTTGATGTGTTTCCTGAACCAATCTTGATTAATTATTTTAGGGTGCTTAAAAATATTGTTTGATTATTCAATTGCATAAAGTCTGCTGTGAATTGTTTTTTAGTAGAGGCCAACTTTGGGCGAATATGGTTCGTTATGACTATATTCGTACCCTCACCCCCGAACTCACTATTTTGGTTCTTGACCATCTATGGAGTCATGACGAGGAAATCTACATTGGATAAGTTCCTAAGATTTCCCTTCCGTTTCCATATCCAATTAGGTTTATGATTTTTCCTTTAAAGAATTGTTGGCGACTTCAAACAAACGTATTTTTAATAAAACCTTAACAATGGGGTAGTTAAATAAACGTGCTCACACCGCGTGTAGGCATTAAAGGAATTCAAAAATCCACGCCTATAATTTGGCGACTTCACTGGGGAGGATTTAAAAAAATAATTTTTTTAAATGAGTGGGTGAAAGTTGAAAAATACGATTCATTCTCCTTTTATGCCTTAGAATAATATACTGTTTTACATGTGCATGGCTATTGTTAAGCCACCATAAGGACAATCTACCTTGCCTCATTAACACATGTTCTATGTGTGAGGTCACCCCCGAGGGGTTTGCGCTTTGTCCTTCCAAAAAGCTTCCTGAGCGATAGTTTTGGATCTTAGTCATAAGCAAACCTACCCAACCATGACATTGTTCTCTTCTTCCTGACTTGAGAGCTGGAGTGCGTCTTACACGTGGCCACCTCTTTAAGTAGGGGTACGAAGCGTGTGATCAATCTCTTAGTCATGGACCCTTTTCAGCCTTAACCTAAACCTGACCATAGTTGAAACGTAGAACTGGATTTTATCCTACTTGTGCATCTCTACATGTGCGTGGTTCCAATTGCTTAGTCAAATGCTATCAAACGAAGTTACGCTATTGAAAGAGGTAAAATCGAGTTCTAATCTATCTCGCGCTCCACGCGACGTTTCAGCGCGCAGCGCTTTTGATGTGCGTCTGGCGCTTGCCAACTGCATCCCACACATTTTGTATGCGCCTTGCGCTCCATAAACGCGTGTAACGCTTCTTTAATACTGCCACCTGCGCACCTGTCTCGCGTCTCACGCAGTGCCCTCGCATCCAGCGCTGGAAATTGTGTCTGACACAATTCTTTAGTTTTCATTCGTCGTTTGCTTGTGGTGCCTGATTGTTAGTCGTTTGGTATACTTGTTTGTGCAATGTTATATTTTTGCTAATCATAGGATAATTCCATTAACCTTCATCCCATTTTTTCATTCAAAAATCTATCTTAAAAAAAAATTCTCCATCTTTTTTTTATTTTTAAAAGAAAAATCCATCTCAAAAAAAAAATTTCAATCTCTAATCTTCTATTTATTTCAAAAATTCTATCCTCACTTTTTACCAAACCATATTTTCCATCCTTTTTGAAATTTTATCCTCATCTTTTTTTCAAAAATTATTCTCCTATATTTTTAAAAAAAAATTCATCCCATCTTCAATCTCCTATCTACTGCAAAAATTCAATCTCTACCTTTTTTTTTCCTATCTCATATCTTTTTCAAAAATTCATCCTTTCATGTATATCATCCATCTTTTCATGTGTAAATCAATTAGGATTTTTTTTTCTTAGTGTCCACCTTATTGTAAAAATCTCATCCCCTTAGGAATTGTAATTCCACTAGAAGTCCGTGTAACCCATATGTCTAAGGTCATCCAGTTTTACTCCATTTAGAGATCTTCATCTCATCTAACTCTATCCATGTTAGGAGTCTTAACCCTGTCTAGGTTCACCCATCTAAGAAGTCTAGAGTCGTTAGAATTCTTGCCATTTTAGAAGTCTATAGTCCATAGAAAGTTCATGCGTAATAGGAGTCTAAAACCATTAGAATTCTGTCCATCATTAGGAGTCTAAATCCATCAGAATTTTGTCCATCATTAGGAGTCTAAACCCATTAGAGTTCCATTCATCTTAGGAGTCTAAATCCATTAGAATTCTGTCCATTTTAGGAGTATAGGTCCACTAAAATTCCATTCATTTTAGGAGTCTAGGTCTACTAGAGTTTCGTGCACATTAGGAGTCTAGCATCCTCGAAAGTCCGTCAAATCTAGAATTCTAACGTCGTTAGAAGTCTATCATGTGTAGGATTCTAAAGTCAATCGAATTTCATATCCATTAAGACTGCATTCATATTAGAATCCTTTTGCATTGCATAGTCCATCATTCATACACTTCATGCATAATTAGAGTTATTAGGCATTTAGGAGTCTCATTGCATCCATACTCTCCATTTTATTTCATGCATTCCGTATTTTGTATTCCTGAACTATAAGCGATCTGATTCCCTCTTTTGGGATATGTAGGCAGCATTTACAGGTTCGAACGCATAGATAAGGTCATGCATTAGGTCTAGGTGCATCTGAAAGAGTCATACATACATGCATTAGGTCTAGGTGCATCCAAAAAAGTCATTCATACATGCATTAGGTCTAGGTGCATCAAAAAAAAAAAAACATCATGCATTTAGGATATTCAGATTCGTTCCTAGAAGCTCAATTCTTTTAAAACAAACATCCATTCTTTCATTCCATTTCTGTCTCTCCGTCATCACTCTATCTCTAAATCTCCTTCGATGATCTATGTAGAAATCGAGCGACACTGAAATGGGTAACCCATCGAATACCGAGCAATAATTTGCTAAAATGGCTAGAGCTTTAGCCAAGCTGTCCAGCATGACGGAAGAAATAACTATAAGGCTTGAGAAGGTCAAGACTGGTGAATCCCCTGGATTCAACAAGAAAATGGAGAATGTTGTTCATAGGGTAATCGATGCAAGTTCCTATTTTGAGCCAATTGATAAACTAAACTGAAAGGGAAACTTCCTGAAAAATTCTCTACAATTGACATCCTAAAATTAAAACCAACTGAGAATCTAAAGTATCATTAAAGGAACTTTCGTTCAACCATGATCATCAAATTGGTTGACCCCAACTCTACTCAATGGTATTCCCAAAATACACTTCTCCTCTTTCTTTAGAAAGAGACATCATGAAGACCAAAGCAACGAAGCTGTCTCGTCACGTGACGTAGGAGTCTAGACTTAAGATTTCGTTTTCTATTTCATCTCTCTCTTTTTTCCCAGTCTGATATAGGATTTTCCCTCTTATTGCATGTACTCATAATGAGTATTTCTTTTCTAACCTTGCACTAATGAGCATCAACGAAAATCACGATTGCCGCCTTAAAAGAAATGAATTTCTAATTGTCATGGCTATTCTAATAAAGGCAATGAACAAATTGGCATGAAAGAGGCATCCCTTCCCTTCACTAGAACCATTCCTCCATTTCAGCTCAAATGCATAACACTCCTTTCCCTCTAACCTACCTTAGTGGAGGTACACTTGACATATATTCAATGTAAAAGGCCAGTAAAAAAAAAAGAAAAAAGCAACAAATCGAAAATCAAAGCAAAAACAAAAAAAAAAAATTCATGCAAAAAGTGCAATATGTAAAAAAAAAAAGGTGTTGCAAATAAGCCTATCAATAGCTATGTCAAATGTACTTCTTTCAAAACCTTCAACCTTCAACTTTAACCAATAGTCCCTTGACACCCATGCACATTGCATTCCAACAAGCCATAAAAGATAAACCAAAACCCGCTAGGTCGAAAACCCATAAGGGCGACTTAGGCAAAAGTCAGGGCACCTTCTCATTCATCAGCCTGAACTACGAATGGTCTGATTCTGCTAAAGATAAGTAGGAAGCCTCACCCTGAGGTCCGACCGCTTTAAACCAAACCAAACCTACATCATTATCCACCCTTGCCAAAGACCTCTTCTAAATCAATGATTAATTCAATGCTTAATTTATTGCAAATGGCTCCAAAGCAAAATGCTCGGCCACCAATTAAAATGTTAAGAGCTACTACTGGCCTGATTCCATCATGGATACGTAGGCAACCTCTTTTGAGGTCCGGCCGTTTTAATTCACAACATATTTTAAAGGCTCGCCTAGGCCCATGAGAAAAGAGCGATCACTCAAATCATGAATCTTATTAAAATGCTCATCCCTACCCTTAGATTATAGACTGGGATTCAAACCTGCATCATTGACCTACCTCATTGTGTAAGTCGGTTGATTATGACTCTGCCTTTTCTTATTCTAATCACTTCCTTTTTCTAAGCCGCATTATCGCTTCTAAGCCAGCCTTAGCATAACCTTTCAACACTCAGTGCTATGACCGCGTTTCATCTTTGAGTTTTCCTTTCTTTGGCCTTTCTTGTCTTTTTCACCTTAGGAACCCTATATGGAATTTTTGGTCGAAACTTCCACTAAGCGTGACGAGATATCTTCAAAATCAAGCAATCAAGCTGGGTACTTCATCAACTTCATCTTACTGGGGGCTTCATCACTGGTCCACCCATAAAATTATAGGCTCCAAGTCCAGACCTAATGAGATAAGGACTTCATTACGAGTCCATACATGACATCTTGGGTTTTAAAACCCACACGGATACAACATCGCATCTGTTTATGGGCTCGCTTAGGCCCTTGACATACAAGCCTCGAAGCGCATACAACCCAAACACTACAGAAGCCATGAAATGATAGGTGAAATAGATTCTGGAAATCTCATATAGTGGTGACGCCTTGAAGCGTTTTTTTTATTTATTTTACCGATTCATGAAATCTGGTAGTTTAGAGTCGGGAACTCTTTGATTCTTAATTTCGTTTGTGATGTTCAATCCGATTAGCATGTCGTCGGGAGAATCGGGTGGGGAGGACGATGGTAGGGCAGCTTCCGGATTTAGGAGGGCGTGGAAGGCCGTGGGGTGGACTCCTGACCAGCTGTACTTTGATCCGGGGCATCATATTTCACATCGCCCGCTTTCGGGCATCGTAAGTATTCTACGTTACATCGACTTCATTTCACCCGTTAGCCTAGGCATTTGATTGATTGTTCTTACACTTGCAGGATGAGGGTAATACTCGTCATTTTGGGACTTTTGACTTTACCTGGCTCAGGAAAGTCCGAAAGGTCCGAGATCGAGCTGTCCTCATCGAGCAGAGTGGTCTGTCCTCTTTTCTCGATGTTAATGAGAGTATGGGAGAGGTTCATTCCTCTCAGATTGTTGTTAGAGGTTTGTTGGAGGGGTGGTGGGATACTACCAACTCCTTTCACATGCGTCGTGGGGAGTTGACCATCACTCCGCTGGATTTCTCCTTGATTTTCGGCTTGTCTTTTACCAGCGTCCGGGTGCCGATAGGTGATTCGTTGCCATTCAAGTCGGCGGTGGTTTGAAGTCTGATCGGCCCGGTTGCCGATATGCTTCCGCCAAATGCATCTTACGCTCCCCGGTCTAAGGTGGCTAGAGGACTCACCCTTCAGGGGACTACTGAGGAGCAGAAGGTACGCATTCTGCTGTGGTTGGTTGTCTGTAATCGAACTTGTAATCCATTGACTGCCTTGATAAGGACTTCATTATGAGTCGATACAAAAGATTGTGGGATCCAGACCCATACGAGATCCTAACTGTTTTATGGGCTCACATAGACCCGTAACAATTACAACGCATTTTGAATCTAACAGCTTACATGGATCATCCTTGGGGGCTTCCCCTTTCTCCTCTTTCAAAAACAGTTTTCTAAAAAGAAAATTTGAGCTTCTAATGGAACGATCAAATCATATCATCTGCATTAGTGTCACATCGTTGCATTTGCATTACATATCTACATCATCCAATATTGGTGTCAAGCATCGCATTGGTCGTCCTTAGCCATAGGATTCTAGCGTCAATAATCGAGTCGCACACACATACACACACACATATACACACACACGTATGCACACACGATAGCACCTTTAAGTCTAGAGTATTAGAGGTCACTCTTTATAGGTCAAGTCATGTCCTATCCATACACTACCACCCTTACACTACAAAAAAACGCTCGTATAGCGACGGAGTTCTAGAAACGGATTTGTATCCGTTTCTAATTTAGAGACGGAAAATTAATAATCCGTTTCAAAAAAAATATAGGGACGGATTTTAAAATCTGTCCCAAAGTTAGAGACGGATTTTAAAATCCGTCCCTAAGTTAGAGACGGATTTTAAAATCCGTCCCTAAGTTAGAGACGGAATTATAAAATCCGTTTCTGGTGTGTTTTACCAATTTTTCCAGACTATGTCAAAAATTTAGATCTAATTTAGAGACGGATTTTCAAATTCCGTCTCTATTTTCGAATTCCGTCTCTAATTTAGGGACGGATTTACAAAATCCGTCTCTAATTTAGGGACGGATTTTCAAATTCCGTCCCTAAGTTAGTCAAGTAGATATGTTTTAAAATGCACTTTCAAATCCGTCTCTAAATTAGAGACGAAAATTCAAATTCGTCTCTAAATTAGAGACGAAAATTCAAATCCGTCTCTAAATTAGAGATGGATTTTCATTTCCGTATCTAAATTAGAGACAGATTAGAAAATCCGTCTCTAAATTAGAGACAGATTAGAAAATCCGTCTCTAAATTAGAGACGAAAATTCAAATTTGTCTCTAAATTAGAGACGGATTTTTAAGATCTGTTTCTAATATTTCTTTCAATTATTATCAATTCCACACGTAAAAGTAAACAAGTAGTACTTGGTGTAGTTGGTATGAGTTTCTCCTTGTGACTTAGAGGTTACAGGTTCGATTCCTACCAACTGCGGTTCTTGAGAATGGGGATTCCCCTTACCATTTCTACTGCTTTCCAAGAGCCTTGCCTACAAAGCCGGACTGGGTTGACCAGACCGAGGTTCCGAACCGAGTGAGATTGTGAACCGGTAATGGGACCGAGTTGAACCGAACAACTAACAATAGGTGATTTTAAAAAAACCATTCCTAAACTTAGAGAGGGATTTTAAAAATCCGTCTCTAAAATTAGAGACGGATTTTTGAATTCCGTCTCTAAAATTAGAGACGGATTTTTGAAATCCGTCTCTAAAATTAGAGACGGATTTTTGAAATCCGTTCCTAAACTTAGTGATGGATTTTGAAATCCGTCCCTAAACTCAGAGACGGATTTTGAAACCCGTCTCTAATTTTTTGCTACGTAATTAGAAACGGATATTATCCCGTCGCTAAATTAGAGACGGATATTTGGGATTCCGTCTCTAATTCGTTTAGCGACGAGGACTTTAGTAACGGACATAATCCGTCTCTAAATCCGTCTCTGAGTACATATAGCGACGAATTTTGACGATTTAGAGACGGATTATGTCCGTCGCTATAGAGTGATTTTTTTGTAGTGATATCACGGGACACATGCATGTTCCCTAGTTGTTTGTCTGTATATCTGTGTGTTATTTGTATTCACAGGTACCCAACATTAAACGACTCTATACGAGTGATATTCCACCAAGGTCTGCGGACCAATACAAATTAACAACAGAAGACAAATGCTATATACATGGTGCGTCCAGCGCACCGACAACGTTGTGCCACGTGCAGCAATCTGCGTCCAGCGGTTCACCAGGGCCTCTTTCCTCCTCCCTTTTCTGCTCACTCGTAGGGGTCTGGACCCCCACTTTCGCGAATTACTGCGTTTATCCGAGTGATCCACAAACGACGAAAATCTCTCTTTTGCCTATCTCTATCCCGATGAGCTGAAACCAAAGCTCTTATTTTCTGTTGAGCAATAGTTCGAGTAAGTCTTGAATGGGCCCCTCGAAAGATTGATCCAAATAAATGAATTTTTTTTCTTCGTCTTCGAGCTATATATCCTCGTTTAACTCTAGTCATTGAATACAGCATACCACGCCAAGCGCAGCCTGCGCGTCTGGCGCACAGCCCTGTACAGCGCGCTTGGGGGCTTCTTAGCCAAGTGGGGCCCACATGCTCAATTTCTTATAAATTCAAATGTTCATTACGACATCGCACTGCGTCCATCGCAGCATACCACGCTAAGCGCAGGCCTGTACGTCTGGCGCACAGTCCTATACAGCACGCTTGGGGGCTTCTTAGCCATGTGGAGCCCACACGCTTAATTCCAAATGATTTCAAATGTTCGTTACGACATTACGCGCGACAACTCAAAGAACTTTCAAAAGTTTGTAAAAAATACGATTTTGACATCCTACAAATTCTCAATGCATGTCATTCATGAAACGATGAATAGTCATAACAATCAATGACGGCACACAAACCGTCAACAACGGGACACAAACTGTCAACAATGAGACACAAACCGTTGGGTCTACAGACCATTTTCAATCAACTACATCATTTGTCTGGGAGCGGGACAAACGACATACTGCTCAGTCCCGTAGGGTGGGATACAAATACTCTACATCATTTGTCTGGGAGCGGGACAAACGACATACTGCTCAGCCCCATGGAGTGCGATATAAATACTCTACATCATTTGTCTGGGAGCGGGACAAACGACATACTACTCAGCCCCATAGAGTGGGATACAAATACTCTACATCATTTGTCTGGGAGCGGGACAAACGACATACTGCTCAGCCCCGTGGAGTGCGATATAAATACTCTACATCATTTGTCTGGGAGCGGGACAAACGACATACTACTCAGCCCCATAGAGTGGGATACAAATACTCTACATCATTTGTCTGGGAGCGGGACAAACGACATTTTGCTCAGCCTCGCAGAGTGGGATACAATTACTCTACATCATTTGTCTGGGAGTGGGACAAACGACATACTACTCAACCCCGTAGAGTGGGATACAAATACTCTACACCATTTGTCTTGGAGCGGGACAAACGACATACTGCTCAGCCCCGTAGAGTGGGATGCAAATACTCTACACCATTTGTATTGAAGCGGGACAAACAACATACTGCTCAGCATCGTAGAGTGGGATTCAAATACTCTACACCAGGGACAAACGACATACTGCTCAGCCCCGTGGAGTGGGATACAAATACTCTACATTACATCACTTGTCTGGGAGCGGGACCAACCAACAGCTCAGCCCCGTGGAGCGGGATACAAATGCTCTACAACATCTATTTCATTTCTATTTATCATTTCATTTTTGCAAATTTACAAGCACTTTGCAAATATGTTTCACACATGTCTGTGCCTGAAGCTTTCATTTGTTTTGCAGGTACCGGCCCAAAGGGTGATTTTGGATTGCAGAGCATCTAGAATCATTCTCTGTCCAGACACGTGTACTTTGACTTTCGGTTTTACAAACCTCGGTCAAAGTGGGGGCTTCTGTAGACACATAATCGTGTCTCCCCATTTAAGGGTCCAATGATGAACTATACCGCGGTCTTAGTTGGCACGGCCCAATGGAGGAGCAATCCGAATAAGCAGGCAATGTGTGTTTTGAAATAATATTATAAAAGCCCACTTAATCATTCATGATGATTAATTGTAAGTTCAACCCGTGAAATGTTTTCCTTAAAGTCCATTTTACAAGCCCAACGCAACATTTATTATTTTCATAAATATTTTTCAAATATTTATTGTTTTGATAAATATTTTCCTAAAAGCTTTTATTGTTATCTTCTACTCATAAATCAGATTTTTAACCCAGAAACTTCGATCTCCGGATTTTTAGGTATAAAAATGGCATCTTGAAAGCAAGCGTAGCATCAAAAAGGGAATATTCTGGAATATTCCGGAATTTACGCCGGACGCACCACGTTCGTCCAGCACATTCGTCCAGCACCTTGGCCATATCGCGTCAGGCACTCCAATGAGCGCCTGACACGTGGACTTGAGACTCACACAGAGTCCTGCGCCTAGCGCAAGTCCTGTGTGAGACACAAGATAAAAATTTATCTTTTCAAAAACGCGTTTCCATGTGCAAAGTTTTAACTGGACGGACCACATCAGGCAGGCCAACCTGCGCCTGACGCGTGTCCTCACGCCTGCCACGTAGTCTTGCGCCAGGCGCAGGGTGTGCGTGAGACGCACGTGCTAGTTTGCCTATAAATGCGGGCTGATTTCCCGAATCAAGGACGGCTTTTTGAATTATTATTTTTACGCACGCAAATACTCTCAAACACTCCGAAACATACTTTGAATACAAAACATTCAAATACTTTTGATCTTCCACATTAATTCTTGTTCCTGATTGTATTATATTCCTGGTTCCAAGATTGCTTCGACTTGGAAGGTCACTACGCTCTTCGATCTAAACCGCATAGGTATAATCTTGAGGGCTCTTGAATAATCCTATTTATTTTATTGAAGTTACTAACTTTCTTTTTTGTCATGATGTAGATTCTTAATTAATAACAGTGGTCCTTTTGTAAATTCTAACCTCTTTTCTTATATTTTCTGTATATAATGTTCATGTTATTATGATTGTCTTGCATGCCTTTTATCACCCACATGTTATTATGTTAATCAAGACCTAAAGAATTGTTCTCATTAATTAAGATAATTTGGACAACCTGTTAGGAACCTTGTAAAATGATTGTATAATAACTGATCACTAAATAATTAGTCTTTTGATGTGTTTCCTGAACCAATCTAGATTAATTATTTTAGGGTGCTTTAAAATATTGTTTGATTATTCTATTGCATAAAGTCTGCTGTGAATTGTTATTAATTAGAGGCCAACTTTGGGCGAATATGGTTCGTTATGACTATATTCGTACCCTCACCCCCGAACTCACTTTTTTGGTTCTTGACCATCTATGGAGTCTTGACGGGGAAATCTACATTGGATAAGTCCCTAAGTTGTCCCTTCCGTTTCAATATCCAATTAGGTTTATGATTCTTCCTTTAAAGAATTGTCGGTGACTTCAAACAAACGTATTTTTAATAAAATCTTAACAATGGGGAAGGCAAATAAACGCGCTAACACCGCGTGTAGGCATTAAAGGAATTCAAAAATCCACGCCTACAGTGCTCATAGATCTAAAATCTCTATGTGAATATACTTGTTTTAGCTGCTCCTTAATACCACATATTCTCCTCCAATACCAACTGGCATTTGGATTAGGAGAATAATTCCACCAATCAGTTCCTCGCAGATAAACAGAATTAATCCATTTAATCCACACACTGTCTTGTTTTGTTGTTATAGCCCAAACATATTTCCCCAAACTTGCAACATTCCATAGATATATATTTCTAAAGCCCAAACCTCCTGCAGATCTCTGAGTCCAAAGCTGATCCCAAGCTACAGCACCTGATTTAGTGCTATAATGTTGTCCACTCCAGAGAAATTCTTGACAAATCTTGCTGATATCAGATAGGACAGACTTGGGCAATATAAAAACTTGAGCCCAGTATATATGTAAACTCAATAAGACTGAGTTTATAAGCTGCACCCTGGCTGTGTAGGACAAATTCCTTGAACTCCACAATCTGATCCTGGCTGTAATCTTCTCAGTAAGCACCTCACATTGAACACTTGTTATCTTTTTAGCACAGATGGGTACCCCCAAGAACCTGAAAGGAAGGCTTTGTTGTGTGAAACCAGAAGCTTCTGTGATTCTTTGAGCATCAGTTGAAGACATACCACAAGCATAGAATGCTGACTTACTAATGTTAGCCTGCAAACCAGATGAATCAGAAAATAGCTTGAAAGCTTTCAATATTAAGTATACTGAAACATAATATCCTTTACATCACATTATGAGATCATCTGCAAAACACATATGTGTTAGTTTCATCTCTCTACATCTTGGATGAAACTGGAATTGAGGCAATTCACTAAGTTTTGTCAATATTCTTGACAAATACTCCATGCAAATCACAAATAGGAGAGGTGATATAGGATCTCCTTGTCTCAAGCCTCTAGAAGACTTGAAAAAACCTTCCATCTGACCATTCAACATCAATGAGAACATAGGAGTAGTAACACATTCCATCACAAGATCAGTGAAAGAAGTAGGAAACCCCAAAGCTTGCATTATTTCTTTGAGGAAATCCCAGTTAAATGTATCATAAGCCTTCTGTAAATCAATTTTCATCAAGCAACTAGGTTTCACTTATTTTCGACCATAGTGCTTCACCAAATCTTGAATCACCATGATATTATGAACAATGAACCTACCATGCATAAAGCCTCCTTGATTTTCCATGATCAAATATGGCAGCACTTGTCTCAACCTGTTGCATAATACCTTAGTAATACACTTATAAAGTGTATTACAACAAGATATTGGCCTAAACTCTGTCACATTCTTAGGGCATTTTATTTTAGGCACTAAAGTGATGACAGTTGTATTCAAAGCTTTCAGAATTTTCCCTTCTTACAGAGCATCTAGGACTGCCTCAATCACTTCATTCCCTACTACTATCCAAGCATCTCTGTAAAAGTATGTACCAAAAACCATCAGCACCTGGGGATTTATCACCAAGAATTGAAAATAAGGCTTTCTTAATCTCCTCCCTTGTGTAAGGTGCACACAAGATGGCTCTATGCTTATCAGTCACCAGAGGCCCTTCCTGAACTACTTGAGTCAACACAGCCTTCCTACGTAGATTGTGCTTCCCAAGCAGCTTCTCATAGTAAGATAAGAATGCCTTAGAGACATCCCCTGCATTATCATGCCAATTACCAGCCTCGTCATATATGCTATATACCTGGTTTTGCAATCTCCTGGCTTTAATACTCTGATGTAGCAAAGCAGAGTTTTCATCTCCATCCTTGATCTAAGCCAATTTGGCTTTTTGTGAAAGGAATTCCATGAAAGCTTTATGCTTAACATGGTATTCCTTAACAGCTTCATTTTCCATTGCAGCAATTTGTAAATCACTAGGATTATCATGCATTAACTTTTGTGCATTCACCATATGGTGATAGGCTTGAATATCAGCTGTTTGAATTTCAGAAAAACCTGCCTTGTTTAGCTCCTTCAAAGCTAATTTCACCTTCTTTAATTTCTGACACACCTTGAACATTTTAGTACCAGTGACATCAATGTTCCAGGCTCTGTTAACTTCCTCTTCAAACTGTGCAGATGCCCTCCACATGGTGTAATACTTAAATGGTTTGAAACCATTCCTAGTATCAGGATACACAGCAAGCATTATAGGGGAGTGATCAAACTCCCCTTCATTCTGAAAACATACTTCTGCAGTAGGGAATAAATCTTTCCAAGCTACATTAGCTAGTATTCTATCTAGTTTAGAAAATACCCTAGCCACCCCTTGTTGTTTATTATTCCATGTAAAGAAATTCCATGAGCTTTTTACATCTTCCATTGTGCAATATGCCATACATTCCCTCATGTCCCTCAATTCACTCTCCCTAACCTATGAGCCAATCCTCTCTTCAATGTTCATTATACAATTGAAATCACCACATAAGATCCATGGATCAACAGTATTTAAACTTTTTAAATCATCCCATTACTCTACTCTTCTAGCCCTTTCATTAAATGCATAAATGAAAGTTCTATAAAAACCTTGCCTACCACTAATAGGCTGCAAATAACAGTGTTTTAACTGTGGTGTAGTTTGGTTAGTATCTGTTGGAATTATGCATAGTAGCAGTTTAATCTTTTTGCAATTAGGCAAGTATCATTTGTAGCGATGAGATAATGGTGCCTTAGTCTTTGCCCAGAATCACGTTAGTGGCTTTTTTTTTTGACATCGAGAAATCGTACATAAATTAAAAGAGAAAGTACAGCCTAATGCTAATACAATCCAAATTAATACAAACAAACAAACCTAAAGGAGCTTGAGAAGCTCGTACATTCCACCTAAAACTAAAGTAAATAAAACCGATACAAAGTCGCTTAAGAAGGGGGGCGTCGTGGGTCAGAGCCTGTGATGGATGCAAACCTCGGATGGCTGATGGAAGTGGTAGAAGAAGCGGATGACGATCATGATCCGGACAACGAACAACCATTGGTGAGCGTCGCGTCTCGCCGCATGAGCAATCCCAACGATCTGCTATCAGTTGGGGTTCTGAGCTCATCATCCTATGAGTCACATTCCATTGTGACTCATTACTCTCAATCGAGAGTATCTCAGGTTTCTCCATGAAGTAGGAGAAACGCCGATGAGTGGACGTGCTGAAAACCCCCAGATGCAACTAGGGTGCCGCCTGCAGATTTGAATTTTTCAAGGCAAAGACAATTAATATCAATGCGAAGCTAAAAAGAGAGCCGAACAAGTCAAGCTCCCATACACACCTCCAATTTACAAAATCGGAAAACAAACGTTCCAACCATGAAAATCTATCATCGCCTCGTCCATTCTTACGCACCTTGTCCCTCAGCACATAGTCCCAAAAACCGACATAATCTACTGTTATAACCTTGAACCACCAATCCTGACCCAACTGATAACTACTTGTCGATGACCACAACCAACCACTGACAACATCTTTAACAACTCGAGAAAACCAACACACTCCTATTATTCGGAGATTGAACACACTTTTTAAGAAACAACCAGACTTACTGACAACAACCATAACAGGGGGAAGGGGGAGGGGAAATTTTACACTAAAAGGGGAGTAGGGGAAAGGGAAGCCCGAAACTAACAAGGGGGAGGGGAAAGGGAAGCCCGAAACTAAGACAAGGGAGGGGAAGGGGAAGCCCATAATAACTACTACACTAAACAGGGACACTAAAACGGGGACGGGGACCATAAATAGCGACGGGGAGGGGGAAGACCAACCTGAATATCCAAAGAACATCAACCTAGCCAAACAGCGACAGGGAGGCCTGACAAAAAACCGAACGCACCACCAAAAACTGAACCGACTGCTGGTGAAGGAGACGGATAAAACAACCTAACCTACGGCGGGGGAGGGGGTAGGGAAACGAGACTGCGAGGGGAAGAGGGAAAAGTAACACGACGGCGGGGGAGGGGGAGCCAACGACCAGACCTGAGGAAACCGTCGGCGACCACCGGCGACAACAGGGATGAGGGGATGGGGAGACGGGGAGGGGAAAACAGAGGACTCAACGCAAATTAACGGGAAAGGGGAAACATAGGACCCGACACTAATTAACGGGGAGGGGGAAGGAGTTGGCTACACTAACACGTTGAAGAAGGCTGCTCCAGGCTCGCAAGGCGACCTGCGGCCACCAGCGAGCCTGCTGGGCAGCGGGTGTTGTTTAGGGTTTCTAGGGTTTGAGTTTTGTGAGGAGCGCATATTACTTACTCCACCACTACTAACTCCTCAAGTTTTGTTTCTTTTTTTTTAGGGAAATTATTGTGGAAGAATAAATTCAAGAAAATGTAAAGAACAACCTATCAAAAATTTGAAGAAATCAAGCTGGCTCCTTCATTTGTTTTTAAGAATTTTGAGCAGCATAAAAGCATAACAAGAATAAGAAGGAAAAGCACAGCTCAACAAAAAAGAATTTAAAATAATGGAAAATTATAAAAGGGTGGTTTTAATTTGATTGATTTGAGTAGGACCTAAATTTAATTAAAAAAAATGATGAAATTTAAATCTATGCAACTTTAAATTGGGATTTCACCATTACAGATTGAAGAAGCAAGCTCTAATGAAAGCTGAGTGTTTTTAGTTAAGGAAATTGGTTGGTGATAGTTTTCGGAAAGAAATACAATATTTTTGGTATAAAGTTGATAGTCTAAAGTGGCATATTATGACCAAAACATATATTTTATAAATGAACTGTTATAAGTATTAGTTCCTTTTCTTCATTAGTCTTTTTTCATTTTTTATCACTAAGATAATTGAACACTAAAAAATGTATTAGGTATTTTATGTTGAGTTAATACCTATGATAAAAAAAAGTTTGAAATGAATTTTCTTTTTTTAATTGAGATTAAAAAATTTCCAATAAGAATAATACTTAACTTAATGGAATCGAATTACTAATTAGGTACTAGGTTTAAAGTAAAAAGTTTATAAAGAAATATAAAATAAATAATAAAACATAACAAATCTTATATATATATTGATATGTGTATAAAGATCATAGATATTGATAAATAATAAAATATCTCCCCCTTCAATAACAAATCATAGAGGTATCATTTAAATAGAAATTTACCTTTTTCTTGGCTCGATTATTGATGAATATTATGACTTAATTTGTGCAAACTTAAAATCTCATGTAAAAAGGAAACATAATATTGCGCTAATAGAGGAAAATGTTGACATTTCAAAGATCAATTCCCCTCCCTTAGCTCTGGAAAGTTTGTAAGGATTTACAAATCCGTAGAGAAAAACTTGAGCATTTTTGGAGATGAGATTGCTACCGGTACTCCGAAATCTTGAAAGCTTTTAATGAGGTATAGGGTTTTGTAGTGTTATACCTTATTTTAGAGTTATTAAGTCTAGGCTGACTATTGATCCCTATTCTCTTCCCTCTCGCTTACGAATCGAACCCCACATTTCGAGGTTGTGAAGTTTTTTTTTTTTTTTTTTTTTTTTTGAATAGGGGAGGGATGATATCATTAATCATAAAACATTAAAGGAGTACAACCAACCCATACATAAACTCGAAAAACAATACAAGTATTATAAACCCGAGACATATTAGCTCTACTGAAGAACTGCTCCGATATCCTGTAATTAGATGTCTTTAATACATCCACCTCATCAGAGATCCATTTTGGTATAGTCTTCAGATTGAGAATACATGACTGGTTCCCGATAACAGCATCCCTAGAATTAGACACAACAAACACACCCAAAACTAAAACTAAAACTAACAAACCCACCAAGGAGGGGGTACTAACACACAAAAGCCATCACAAAGATGGGACTTATTGAAAAAAGACTAAAAAACAAACAAAGACAACCTGAACCGACTACTATCTCCGCCGCACAAAACAACATCTGCTTCGCTTCCTGTCAGGTGATGCCACTTTCTTCCACTCGGCACCGGTACTGGCTTCCAGGCGACAGTGAAGCACCCACTGACTGCTTAGGCTACAGTGAAACACAAAACAAACAACTCAAAAACGAAACACGGGAGGGGGAGGGGAGACTCTAATACTGACCCTAAAACTATAAGGCAACGGGGTTACGCTCGCCGGCGACGAGGCTGAGAGGGCAGCCACCGGCGAGCCTAAAACGGTAGGCGGCGGGGGTTGTGTTTTAGGGTTAGGGTTGGGGGAAAACTTTTGAGAGAGAAGAGAGCAAAAAATTTTGGGTTTTGGCAATTTCTTAGGTTGTGAAGTTATTTGTCAACCAATTCAACTTCACATGATTTTTCACTCGAAAGTCTTATTTACTTTTCTGGAAACTCTGTTATCTTTGTAGAGAAAGTTTCATGATCACCAATTCATTATATATTCTTTATAATGTTGTCCATAAAATTGAAAAAAATCCGCGTAAACAATAGTAATGGTATGTCACATTTATTAACAGTAGTGTTGCCAACATTTGTTATTTTAAGGAATATGATGTATATTACTTTTATGTAATTGACAATCCTAAAAAGTGGTGAATATATTTATCTAAAAGTACCATGAATTTTTATTTTTTGTTACATTTATATGATCAAATTGGTATCATTGAAAAAAAAAACATCAATGGAAGCCACATATGATACATCAAGAAGATAAGTTACTCAAGCTATTGAATGAATAGTACGCCTAAGAATTTGATTTAATGAAAATCCGAAATAACTCCTTACATTAAGTATGCAAAAAAGTTTGGGGTCTTAATTAAAATAAAGGGGGCCAAGGGAACCTGATTCGGACAACCTCTATATGCTCCACCAATAAGACCTGAAATAATTGTACTGCATGCTCGCTCCGCCATATTTGACAATCCAGAAAAATAAGTAGCATTGTAATACTAACTAAACATATAACCATTTTAAATTTTCTAATTGATGTGTAATGCAAAAAATTACACACAACTCCATTTAAAAATTTTTCTATATGTGATTCATTCAAGTCAACACAAAGGATTTGTAATTCTACTAAAATTGACTTCGTAATTAAATTGTTCAAAGATGGTGATCGTTGAAGGATATAGATTTTTGTGCATGGCATGAATAATTTGGCCGAAATTTTCTCTGAACTATATATATCGGTCAAAACTAAACAATTGGGTAGATGTAATTTCATAGGAAACACAAAAAAATATTTTAGACCAATTTAAGCGCAACTTAGAAAGTGATTAAAAGAATTCATCAAGAAAAACTCTGAAAAATGCATCGGGATAGGATAAACCTTAAAAAATTGATAGCTAATGTGTCTCTAATATTATTCTTCTACCCGATTTTGAGGATGGTTCTTATAAAAAAATATTAAATTGCTTCAACTATTAATTTTCTAACGATGAAAAGTTTTTTTCATAAAGGATGAATCAATTTAGTGCATCGTGTACTTTCTTGCCATAATATAGAAGGAAGAAGCAAAGAAAATTGAAAATATTAGAGATTTATTTTGTCAAGAAAAAATTGCAGTAGGAAGTGACATGTGGTTTTTCTAGAATTTTAGTAGTATGATATAGATTGTGATCTAAATGATATCTATAACTTTATACAAGATCATCAGACACGAAAAACAACCATTAGATGTAATTGACCTTAAATAGTCTTATAACGCAAACATATTGGGAAAATTTAAACCATGAAGTGCAACCTACTGTAAAGTAATATATTCAAAATGTAAATTTTTGGCAAAGTAGTAACAAACTTTTAAAATTTTATTTTAATGAAAATATTAATTATTATAAATAAGTCATAAGTCATAATCGTGTAACACACGTAACGGCGTATCCAAGATTTTGCGGCGAGTGGGTCACCATTGTCCACCTATAAAATATCAATTAATAACCATGCATGAATTTTCATAAAAAAACTTTTAAAAAGTAATATTTCAATTTTCCGAATTTTAACATATCAATAAATAAAATAATATCACAATTTTAACCATATTCATAAAAAGAGGTATATTCACATGATATGCTTAAGTTGTATGATACGCTCAAGTTATACGATGTTCTTGTGGCATTTTAGGTGCACATTGCTAAGGGATTTGTTCGTAATTGTTAAGGTTTGCATATAAATCATCCTTAGCGGAAGTTCGGAGTTTTGCGATATAAGTTGTGTTAATGTCATGCATTCCGAGCTTCCAAGGTGAAATGCATTTGAGCCGAGCATCGCAAGCCACAAGCTCGCCAAGCCAAGCTCCACCGCAAGCTCGCCAAGCCAAGCTCAAAGCTATCCAGCAGCTCGGCAGCACACAGCAGCACCAAGCATCGCAAGCCTCGCCCATCCAGCTCTCGCGCATGCTCGCAGCAAGCAGGACAAGCCCAGCCAGCGCCTGCCCAGCAGCATCGTCGCGACGACCAGCCTTTGCCCAGCAATTGTGCGCGTATGACAGAGTCCTCGTCGCGACTCGCGATCAGTGTCGCGACTCGCGACGCTTAAGTCGGCTTGGGGCCACGATTTTGTGCGGGGTTTAAATGCTTCCTAAAACCTAATTTTTGGGGGAGACGAAGAGAAGTACGAAGAGGAGAGCTGAAATGTAGACCTTGGAGTGGCAAGCTTGAGGGGAGAGCTCCTCTCCTCATCCTTCCTTCTTCATGATTCTCTTTTCATCTTTCCTTCTTCGTTCCTCTTTGTTCTTCATTTCTTATTTCTTTGTTTTTCATTTCCTAGTTTTAGTTTTCATTTCTTAGTTTAGTTTTTAGGGATTTCAATGTTGGATTTGGTTTTTGCTATCGGATTGTAGCTTGAACTGTTCTTGGATCAATTAACATGAAGCTTCAACCGTTATTGTGAGATCTTTCCTCTCTTTCTCTTTTCCTTGATTATGGTTCAATTTCTATGCTTGTGATTTATGATTGTTGCATAATTATGCTAGGAACGTTACTAGTTTGATTGTGTAGTTAATCTAATGCTAGATTTAAGAATAGAATCGGATTGTTTTATTCTTTTATCAATTGGTAGCAAAGTAGGGAGTAATTTAGATGCTGATCATCTTGGTTATTTCTTAGGGAAATTGAATCAACTGTTGAATGTTTATCGCGTGTATGACATTAGCAGGTCTATTGGTTCTCTGTGTTTATTGCTGCTTTTGGATTGAACTTAGACGCTATCGGACTAGGTTATCCTTTGGTTAGGGTTTTATAGTCACGCTGATCGTGCTATTCAACTAAGAATAAGGAGAACACGAGATTAATTCTCGACAATAGATAATTATGGAAATAATTAGATTGGAGGTTCAAGGATCGATAATGAATTGAAGTGGATGTTAATCGGATTCAAGATCTTTCCATAATTGATTTCTCATTGTATTTATTTGTTAGTTAGTTTTCGTTTGTTTATAATATACTTGAAACCCCCCTTTGTAATTAGGTTTCTCGGCCCTTAGCTTAATCTAGGTTTCGAATCACGCTGAGTACTAAACTCGTCCCTGTTTCCCTGTGGATACGACCCCTACTTCCACTATACTACCTTAGTGTAGAAGAGAGTAGGAGAAATTTTATCTTTGGCCGGGTGCGGTGCACACAACGACAACTCCGCGCCCGCACCAAATTTTGGCGCCGTTGCCGGGGAAACGGTGTTACTTGTTTGTATTTAGCGTGATTTTTGGATGGTATTGCTTGTGCTCTTTGTTTTTGATTGGCCACTCATATAAAGAATTCCCTTTTTGTTTGAGTTTCTAGTTTTCATCTTCCATTGAGCTCTATGTATTTCACTTTCGTATTTTGGACAAGAAGCATGGAACTTGTTGCTTAAACTATCTTGGGAATGATTGATTGAAGCTTTTGACGGCTTATTGTTTGGTTATTGTCTAGCTTTAATTATTGATATTAATGGTCATGACTTGGATTAGCTAGGAGTACTACTAGTTGATGTTTGTTGTTGACTTAATGCTAGGTTTTGGATATAATCTGATGTTATATGCTCAACCATGATGTAGTAAGCTAGGCACTAACAATGCATTGCAAGAGTCCTTCTCAATCAATTTTGCAGGTATTTGAAGTGGAGATTGACATGGAACCACCATTGTCACACATGGAGCACAACCTAATGATTGAGCTTAAGGTAATAAGTCGAGCTAACGACTTTAAACAACAGCGCTTCTCGGGAGGCAACCCGAG
This sequence comes from Beta corolliflora, assembly GCA_947648045.1. Lineage (NCBI taxonomy): Eukaryota > Viridiplantae > Streptophyta > Magnoliopsida > Caryophyllales > Amaranthaceae > Beta > Beta corolliflora. The sequence goes on along the minus strand of CANSZD010000109.1, from coordinate 325,400 downwards.
ACCCTTTTTATTTTCTTTCTTTCCTTTATTTCTCATCAAATTTCCACCACCACATCAAATTTTCTTTCACCCACTGCCCACCCACTCAAAAGAACCACAACAAATCTTAATCCACTTTGAGCCCAAGTCCACAAAAGAAAACCCGTTGGGAGGAGTTCAATAGCTAGGAGTTGGTAACACTAGAGGAGTGAGATTGTTGTATCTTTTCGATCTCTTGAGCTAGGTGTCAATCTCAAAAATTTATAACTTTTGAATTTGCCATTTGTTTGAGTGATTTGAGGGAGAGGGTTGTGAGTTGATTTCGGAGATTTGAGTTGGTGTTGTTAAGAAATTTGAGTTTGACGGATTGTTTGGTCATGAGTTTTGAGCATTCGATCTTCGATTTACCCGATTTTCGATTTTCTCCCTCCATTTTCAGTTTACTTTTTCTTCTAATTGTCGTCACATTGAGGACAATGTGTAGTTTAAGTAGGGGGGAGGGTATTCTCATTCTCATGTATCTATGTTGTATTTATGTTGTATTTATTTCAATTTGAAAAAAAAAATGAAAAAAAAAAATGAAAATGAAAAAAATAAAAAATAAAAAACAATGAAAATGAATCCCGCTGAGTTGAAAACCCGCAAGGGCGGGCAACTCGGGCAAAAATGGGGGCCCGGATAGGTTGAAAACCCGAAAGGGCAACCTATGCAAAAAAGTGGCTTATATTGAGCGGGTAAGATGGTGAGGTGCAACCAAAAAGAAATGTGTGAAGCTAGGATGAAAACCTGAAAGGGCTCCTAGGCAAAATGAGAGATTAAGAGAGAATTATGTATTTTGAAGACTCATTTGCCGGAGATTTGTTTTGGCTTTCACTTTCTTTTGGTTGATTGTTTTTGGGAGTAAGCATGGAATTTATCCCTTTTTGTCTTTGTTCCATAGCTTGCTTATCTAGTTTGGTTGTAGTAGTAGTAGTTTGTCTTTTGAGGTTTTAGGCGAGTTGTCATTTTGATGGTGGCGTTGGAGTGAGTTCAACTCCTTTGAGATCCTTCAGGATTTGAGCTCACATTTTGGTTGTCGTTTGGTGATTATTGTTGTCGCGTCTGTATTTCTGATTGTAGCTTGAATCTAAGTGTGGGGGGATCATAGTCCTTTACGTTTAGGTTTTGAGCGTATTTTGTTAAGATGTGATGATGATGATGTAGTTGATGGGGAGTGTAGGTTGGTGTTGATAACTTGGGTGATGATTTATTGGGTGATTCTCACTTTTGAGTTTACTCGAGGTCGAGTAAAGTTCAAGTGTGGGGGTATTTGATACGCTCAAGTTATACGATGTTCTTGTGGCATTTTAGGTGCACATTGCTAAGGGATTTGTTCGTAATTGTTAAGGTTTGCATATAAATCATCCTTAGCGGAAGTTCGGAGTTTTGCGATATAAGTTGTGTTAATGTCATGCATTCCGAGCTTCCAAGGTGAAATGCATTTGAGCCGAGCATCGCAAGCCACAAGCTCGCCAAGCCAAGCTCCACCGCAAGCTCGGCAAGCCAAGCTCAAAGCTATCCAAAGGCTCGGCAAGCCACACAAAGACCAAGCATCGCAAGCCTCGCCCATCCGGCTCTCGCGCATGCTCGCAGCAAACGGGACAAGCCCGGCCCGGCCACGCCCAAGAAAGCATCGTCGCGACCAGCCTTTGCCCAGCAATTGTGCGCGTATGACAGAGTCCTCGTCGCGACTCGCGATCAGTGTCGCGACTCGCGACGCTTAAGTCGGCTTGGGGCCACGATTTTGTGCGGGGTTTAAATGCTTCCTAAAACCTAATTTTTGGGGGAGACGAAGAGAAGTACGAAGAGGAGAGCTGAAATGTAGACCTTGGAGTGGCAAGCTTGAGGGGAGAGCTCCTCTCCTCATCCTTCCTTCTTCATGATTCTCTTTTCATCTTTCCTTCTTCGTTCCTCTTTGTTCTTCATTTCTGATTTCTTTGTTTTTCATTTCCTAGTTTTAGTTTTCATTTCTTAGTTTAGTTTTTAGGGATTTCAATGTTGGATTTGGTTTTTGCTATCGGATTGTAGCTTGAACTGTTCTTGGATCAATTAACATGAAGCTTCAACCGTTATTGTGAGATCTTTCCTCTCTTTCTCTTTTCCTTGATTATGGTTCAATTTCTATGCTTGTGATTTATGATTGTTGCATAATTATGCTAGGAACGTTACTAGTTTGATTGTGTAGTTAATCTAATGCTAGATTTAAGAATAGAATCGGATTGTTTTATTCTTTTATCAATTGGTAGCAAACTAGGGAGTAATTTAGATGCTGATCATCTTGGTTATTTCTTAGGGAAATTGAATCAACTGTTGAATGTTTATCGCGTGTATGACATTAGCGAGTCTATTGGTTCTCTGTGTTTATTGTTTGCTTTTGGATTGAACTTAGACGCTATCGGACTAGGTTATCCTTTGGTTAGGGTTTTATAGTCACGCTGATCGTGCTATTCAACTAAGAATAAGGAGAACACGAGATTAATTCTCGACAATAGATAATTATGGAAATAATTAGATTGGAGGTGCAAGGATCGATAATGAATTGAAGTGGATGTTAATCGGATTCAAGATCTTTCCATAATTGATTTCTCATTGTATTTATTTGTTAGTTAGTTTTAGTTTGTTTATAATATACTTGGAACCCCCCTTTGTAATTAGGTTTCTCGGCCCTTAGCTTAATCTAGGTTTCGAATCACGCTGAGTACTAAACTCGTCCCTGTTTCCCTGTGGATACGACCCCTACTTCCACTATACTACCTTAGTGTAGAAGAGAGTAGGAGAAATTTTATCTTTGGCCGGGTGCGGTGCACACAACGACACATCCGCGCCCGCCCATTGTACGATGTTTTTATGATGTTTTGGGTGCACTTTGCTAAGGTTTGTTTGTAATTGTTTATGTTTGCATATATATTAACCTTAGCGGAAGTTCGGAGTTTTGTGAGTTAATTAGTGTTAATGTTCTAAGCTTCGAGCTTTTAATGTGATATGGATATGTTTTGGGAGTGCTCGGGAAGTATAGCATTGCAGCATAATGGGCAATCATCGAAAGCCCAAGCCAAGCGTCGCCACAAGTTCTAACCATGCACCGCCGCAAGCCTAAGCCTAAGCCAAGCACGGCACGGAACCTGCCCAGCAGCACACAAGTACACAACTATCGCTCCGACCCAGCAGCATCGCCAGCCATGCAGAGCACCCAGTAGCGAGGCTAAGCACACAACGCATAGCCAGCGCTCGCCGAGTCAGCGTTCAACGCTTGTCGCACCTCGCGACGTATATCACGACTCGCGACCCCTGCCTTCGCGACTCGCAGTATATGTCGCGACTCGCGACCCCTTTGCCCAGCCAAGACAGTGTACTCGTCGCGACTCGCGACGCTTAAGTCGGTTTAGGGCCACGTTTTGTGCGGGGTTTAAAAGCCCCCTAAAACCTATTTTCTTTGTAGAGAGGAGGAGCAGTGCTGAAATGGAGGAGAGAGAAAAAACACTTATCTCTTAATTCTCCTTCCTCACTTTGTTATCTTTCTTAGTTTTCTTAGTTTTCTTAGAGATTTCAATGTTGGATTTGGTTTTTGCTATCGGATTGTAGCTTGAACTATTCTTGAAGAAAATTAATATGAAGCTTCAACCGTTATTGTGAGATCTTTCCTCTCTATCTATTTTCCTTAATTATGGTTTAATTTCTATGATTATGCTCTATGATTTTTGCATAATTATGCTAGGAACGTTACTAGTTTGATTGTGTAATTAATCTAATGCTAGATTTAAGAATAGAATCGGATTGTTTTATTCTTTTATCACTTGGTAGCAAACTAGGGAATAACTTAGATGCAGATCGTCTTGGTTATTTCATGGGGAAATTGAATCAATTGTTGAATGTTTATCGCGTGTATGACATTAGCAGGTCTATTGGTTCTCTGTGTTTATTGCTGCTATTGGATTGAACTTAGACGCTGATCGGACTAGGTTATCCTTTAGTTAGGGTTTTATAGTCACGCTGATCATGCTATTCAACTAAGAATAAGGAGAATACGAGATTAATTCTCAACAATAGATAATTATGGAAATAATTAGAGTTGAGGTTCAATGATCGATAATGAATTGAAGTGGATGTTTATTGGATTCAAGATCTTCCCATATTAATTTCTCATTTTATTTATATGCTAGTTAGTTGTAGTTTATTCATAACTCTTTTGAAACCCCCCTTGTTATTAGGCTTCTCGGCCCTTAGTTTAATCTAAGTACTGATTCACGCTAAATATTAAACTCGTCCCTGTTTCCCTGTGGATACGATCCCGATTTCCATTATACATGCTTAGTGTGCATGAGAGTAGGAGAAATTTATCTTTGGTGACTCTCACGACAAGAGCCTACCATCACACCAAAAAAATCACAATTAAATTGAAGACTAACTACTACAAGATAGTAAAAACATGAATTTTCAAAAATAAAACTAAAGATGAGCTAATTTCAAACCAAAGGGTACATTTGTACCACAATTTTAAGTTTTTATCCATATCAATGTAATTTTTATTTAATTTTATCGACAAAAAAATTAGTAGGGTAACTTACCTCCTTGCAAATTAACTGAAACCCGTCAACAAAGTACAAAATCAACAATTAAAAAAACCAAAGTAAAAGAATAAAAAAGGTACATGTAGATTCCACGCCACGGGGAATTAGGAAAGCAATGGTGGCCAGTGCGTGGCTTGGTGCGATGCAGCGGTGGTGCAAGACAATAAAAGAGAGAGGTGAATGGGACTGTCCAGAGCAGTATAATAATTAAGTGCCAGTGGTAGTCAAGTTATGATCAAATCTGAGCCTCTGAGGGAAACAGTAGGCCAAGTGAAGAATTTTTAATCAACTTTTTTGCGTGACAAAAATAGTGATTCACGTGGTCCGCCATGCATGACATTTACTACATCAGTTGCTAAACACACAAGCCATAAGCCTATTTTAAAGTATTCTTAATACACGATTATAAAACATTAAAGCACAAGCTAATATTCAAACCATGGATTTAGGAAAAGCGTACTAAAATCTTAAATTTATAAAACAAAAAAATATCCTGTGCAATTTGCACGACCTGAAAGAAAGCTCATTTTGCTAGAGAAAAGAAGTCGAGGTATTCATTATCTAATTCAAATTTGTATTGCTATTCCATAGTTTGAACCCTTTTTTTTGCTAAAAAGAACGTAACAGTAATAGGAAGTGGTATGGCTTCTGGATATATGTTAGAATTGGCATAATTGCAAAGTCAGGTTAGATCAAAGAGACATGTGGTTCGGAGTTCAGGAATCCTAACATCAGTTACACGTAGAATTATAAATGGTATTAACTTATTAGTTTTTTGTCGATTGTAGATGTGTATAATTTTGTTTATCACCTATCAAATCTAACACGTATTCTTTAATACTTCCTCCGTTCTGTTTTAAATGAAACGTTTACTTTTTCACGCAACCCAACGCGCTTTTTTAATCATTAATATCTTTAGTTGTGCACACGTAAAAAAATATAAAAAAGTTAAAATGTGATAGTATGCATCGAGACGAATCTAACAAGATCCCACTTGACTATGTTTTTCTTTATATAATGGCGATAAATTGGAGTCAAATTTGATCAGTGAATAGTGTCATTTCACCCAATGTTTGATTTAAAACAGAACAGGGGAAGTATGACTTTCATAAAGATGAAAAAACTGAAACAACTAATTGTGGCCAATCAAATACTATCATTCAAGATGAGTGTGCTACACAAGACTATAGTGACAATGACATCGATGATATGGAGATCGTTACAGGTTGGCATATCATGCATTCTAATTATTGTAAATAGTGTTAAATTTGAAAATGATTAATATTATCACAAATTCCTTATATTACAAAATTAATATCACAAATTTAGTAATTCATTTGTTTTTCACACAGAACTACTCAAACATAGGAGACCCTACATATGTTTTTGAGTTCTACGGAGCGCAAATGTGGTTTAACGAGAGAGTCAACAAAAAAAACAAAACAAGAAAGCCAAAGTTTTCGTTATGTTGCATGCAAGGGAAGGTTCAACTACCGTAACTGAAACATCCACTTCAACTTATTTACGACCTATTGAAGAAGAAACATAATAGAAGCAACCAATTTCTTGAAAACATACGAGAATATAATATGATGTATTCATTTATATCGATGGGTGGGAAAATTATTGCGCCTACAACTCATGGTCGAGGTCCATACAATTACAAAATTGGTGGTTAAAATCATCACTTGATAGGTAGTTGTTGCCTCCTGATGGTGTACGGCCTAAGTTTTCACAGCTTTACATATACGATACTGAGGATGAAACCAGGAATAGAAAAACCGCTACAAGGTACAACATAACTAATGGCATTGCCTATCATTTAGTGGTTAAATCTTAAAGGTGTATATTCTGTTTTACATGTTAACTTACTTTTTTCTATATGTCTTACCAGTACCTGAAACCCTGATAAGTTTGAAGATTGTTGAGTCGCACGGTTACAAGATATGATAGATCAAAATAACCCTTTAGCTAAAAATTTCAGAATGGCTAGGGATAGGTTTGCATCAAACACGTGAGAATTTGAAAATAAGGCTTATTAGAAGACGACAGTCTAATGGAAGAACATACAATTTGCCAACGACATCAGAAGCTATTGCGCTTATTGTTGGAGATATCGATATTGCCGATAAAAGAGAAATAATTATTGAATCAAGGGGTGGAAAGTTAAAGCAAATTTCCGAGCTTCATCCCTCTTACCTCGCATGCAATATCCACTGTTATTTCCACATGGAGAAGATGGATTTAGAATGGGAATTATGCATAGAGATAAGCAACAGACAATTCAACGAGAAAAAGAGATAAACTTACAATTCGTGAGTTCTTTGCATATAGAATACATGATAGAGCTTTCGAAGCGGCAACCATACTCTTATCTCGGAGGTTCTTTCAACAATTCTTAGTTGATGGTTACACAATGATTGAAGCTGAAAGGTTATGTTTTTTGAGAAATAACCAACAGTGTTTGAGAGCTGCGAATGTGAAGAATTTAAGAGGTGTTGTAGAAAGAGGAGAAACAAAAGGATCTTCCACAGGTTGTCGAATAGTATTACCAGCTTCATTCATTGGAGGACATAGTTACATGAGAGAAAACTATCAGTAAGCGATGGCTATTTGTAGATGGTATGGGTATCCTGAATTATTCATAACATTTAAATGTAATCCTAAGTGGCCAGAGATCACTAAATTTGTGAAGAAAAGAGGCCTCAGGCCAGAGGATAGGCCATACATCATCTGTCGAGTTTTTTAAGATGAAACTCGACCAATTGGTCAAAGATTTGAAAGAGCGCAAAATATTTGGCAGGGTTAGGGCTGGTATGTAAGACATCATCCTTAATTTTGTTATTATTATTATAGCTTTATTTTCCCTGTGTAATGTTATAGTTATTTATTGTATATAATATGATTGCAAACCTACTTTGTTGGTATTTGCATTTTCAGTGGTATATATAGTAGAACTCCAAAAACGTAATTTGTCGCATGCTCATATTTTGTTGTTCCTACATCAAGAAGACAAATACCCCGTAGCTTTATATATTGGTAAGATTATTTGTGCTGAGTTGCTTGATCAACGTGAAAATTCAAAACTATATCAAGCCGCCACTGAGCTCATGATGCACGATCCTTGTGGTGCAGCAAACACAGATGCATCGTGTATGATTGACAAAAAATGTAGTAAGCATTTTCCTAAGAGATTTATTGATGCCACAAAAGTGGATGATGAAGGATATCCTGTGTACAAGAGAAGAGATACTGGATATACAGTTGAGAAGAGTGGAGTTCATCTTGATAATCGGTATGTTGTTCCATATAATCCCCAATTGCTTCATAAATATCGAACACATATCAACGTTAAATGGCATAACCAGTCCAGATCAATTAAATATCTGTTCAAATATATAAATAAGGGGTATGATTGGGTTACTGCTGCGGCTTATCAAGATAAACAAAAAGAAGGTAAAGGCAATGAAATAGATGAGATAAAGATGTTCTACAATTGCCGATACATTTCAGCATGTGAAGCAATTTGGAGGATTTTAGTTTTAATATACATTATCGAATTCATGTTGTGGAAAGACTAAGTTTCCATCTACATGAGAGCAAATTGTTTTGTTTAATGACTATACTGATGTAGAATCTGTACTAGAGATACCTCATATCGACAATACAAAATTCCTAGCTTGGATGTATTGTAACGAAATATATGCAAAACCCAGAGAGTTTAATTATATGGAGTTCCCAACAAAATTTGTGTGGAAGCAAGATCATAGAGAGTGGACACCAAGAAGTAAAGGTTTCGCAATAGGACGAATCTACCACGTCACACCAGGATCTAGAGAGAAGTTCTATCTTAGAACTTTGTTCAAGTTTGTAAAAGGCGCGACATGCTACGAAAATATTAGAATAGTTGATGGTGTAGTGTATCCAACATTCAAGGAAGCTTGCTACGCAAGGGGATTACTTGATGATGACAAGGAATATGTTGACGCAATAAAGGAAGCAAGTTTTAGAGAATCAGGGCACTATTTAAGACATTTGTTCTCCATGTTACTGTTATGTGGGAGTTTATCGAAGCCGGAGGAAATTTGGCAGAAGACTTGGCGATACTATCTGATGACATTCTATACAAGCAGCGTGCAATTCAAAAAATAAAGGTAAACAACTATGATAACATTGTTAAATAAGTAATAAGAAATTTTTAAATAATGTGCATACTAAATATAGATTACTGCCTCCTTTAAATTTATGTTTTAACAGATCTCCAGCTAACTGACGATCAAATTGAAGCTTTTGCATTGGCTGACATTGAAAGCATGCTCCAAAGTAATGGTAGCACCTTGCATAGATTCAGTGAAGTGCCTTTTCTAGATGAACTAATCATATTTGAAAGACAAAACAAGCCCATAGCAGATGAGCTTTCTTCCGACATAGAGGAGATGACCTTGGAACACGACAATTTGCATAAAGGTTTAACTGATGAGCAGTTGAGGATCTATCGAGAAGTAATGGATGTTGTGTCAAGTCAAGGAAGAGGCGTCTTTTTCGTTTACGGCTATGGAGGGACGGGTAAAACATATGTCTGGAAGACATTATGTGCTGCAGTAAGGAAGATGGGAGAAATCGTATTGCTGGTAGCTTCGAGTGGAATTGCTTCTCTCCTCCTTCCACGAGGAAGAACAACTCATTCGAGATATGGAATCCCTTTGAATGTACTCCCTCCGGTTCCTAAAGATCTTCCTTCTTTCCGTTTAAGTGCGTTTCCAAAAGATCCTCCCTCTTTTACTTTATTCCTTATTTGACAATTTTTTTCCCCTTTTTACCCTCTCATGTCCCTATCATATGGTCCACCATTACACTATTAATTCAATTTTACTCCATTTCTCTCTCCTACTTTACCCCTTTTTATTTGTTTATTTTCCTTAACCCCCTTTCTCTCTCCTACTTTACCCACCCAAGACCCCACACAAATTGATCCTCCTTGGTATCTGTAGTAACAGTAACAAGGAGGATCTTTCGGAACCGGAGGGAGTAATTGAGAATTCAACTTGCGCTGGCATTCGCCCACGGTCTGCTTTGGCTGCTCTTCTTATTAAGACAAAACTTATCATTTGGGATGAAGTGCCCATGATGCATAAGTTTTGTTTTGAAGCACTTGATAGAAGTTTGAAGGACGTCAGGAAGTCAGTTGATAGGGCTAACTTGCATCGACCTTTTGGTGTCAAAGTCCTGGTATTTGGTGGTGATCTCAAGCAGACACTACAAAAAAATTGATTATTTGCAACAAGTTTTAGCAACAACAATAAAATTTAGTTGCTAAAAACTATCATTAGCAACAAAGCGTTTTCAGTTGTGACTAAAGATGGTTGTCGTAACATAAAATTCATCTACCCTCCAACTATTTGGAGGGGCGGGAATTGGAAGGGAAGTGTGTTGTTTTTGGCAACAATTGATTTGTTGCTATTAAAATATCAACTTTTGGCAACAAAATATTCTTGTTGCCATAAAATAAGTAAAATTTTGCAACAAGTTTGTCGTGTTGCCAAACTCAACATAATATTTTTCCAAGTAAAGAATAAAAAAAACAAACCCCTTCCACGCCCTTTTAAACCCTGATTTCCTCCTTCCTTCTAACTGGTTCAGTGGGTTCACTTCATTCCTTATGCTTCGTTCCTCCGTTTCTAACTGTTCGCCCATTTTAACCCTGATTTTCTCATTCGTTCATTTTTCATCCAATTTTCCCTTAACTCACTCTTGCTCTTCTTATTGTTTCATATTCGATTGAATTCCCTTAAATTAATTATTGATTTTTTTTCGTCTTTGTTGTTTCAGCGAATTCGAATGATTATGTTCTCGAACTTTCCGACGACTTGTTTTCAGCAGCGAAATTCTCCGACTAATTTTCAGCCCCTTCCTCTCTCCGACACTGATTTTGTTGAAGGTGAAGGTCGAGTTCCTTGTATATATTTTGGATATTTGCTTGTTTTCTTTAGCAAATTTGGAGTTAGTTTACTTTCTTGTTGGCTAATTTCGTTGCATTCCTACAAGATATGAAATTTGCTTGAATTAGGGTAAAGCAGTATTTTGTGAATTTGCTTCGCTAGTATATTCGTGAATTATTATGGATACTATTTTCGTGAATTTGAGTGCATATTGTGATATTCTTTTTTGTCTACTACCCTTTGTTTGTTACTTTGCGGTTTAGTGTCATTAATATTTCGGATTTATGCTCTCTCATCAAGATAATTTGATTCCTTGAAACCATTGCTTCATTCCTGTCTTAGGTGCTGAACGATTATGATGAATCTACGCTCTTCCTTCTTGAGTCTTGACTTATCCAAATATGTTAGCACATTTACTTTGATTGTGGAGATTTCATGTCTCATCAATGTTTCATGTTTGCACGTTTAGTTACGGTTTCAGCTTGGACGGGATTGGAATTTACAAAAGTGGAACATTGGAATTTGGACATAACTTTTTTTGAATTTAGACTATTATTAGAGGACTAGATTGGACTTATAAAAAAACTAATATGAACCCGGTGCACACTAATTAGTGTGCACCCGATCCATATCACGTGAGTTGAGGGAACAATAGTAATGATTACGCTTTTCAGTTTTTGGCGCCTCGAGTTTTTCTCTCTCCTCGGATTTTCTCTCTCCTCATATTTCCTCAGATTTTCTCTCTCCTCATAACTTCTTCCCACTACTTCGTTCTCTTGTAACTTCGCATTTTGTCTCTCGCAATAACTTCTCATCTTCTTTGCCCTAACTTCTTCATTTCTCTCTCTTCAAGTTCGGTTACGTGTAATCTTTTCGTTTGAATTTAGCAATGGGAAGGAAGACGATCGGTAATCGGAATTTTCCAAAACGTCGAGGTTTGCGTTCATCTCTTGGTGGTCGTGCAGAGGAATCGGAGTTTCCTGGTGTTAGTAGAACTGCTCATACTGATGGTAATTATGTTGTTGATTTTGGTTTTTACTATAATTTCTTATAATTTTTGGAGTTTTGATGTTTTTTAGTTTGAATTACTCCTCATTCATTTTTGTGCGATTTTTTAGAGTTTCGATTTTTTTAAGTTTTAATTACTCTTCGTTCATTTTTGTGCGATTTTTGTGTATATTCTATAGTGTATTTCTGTGTGGTATAGTGTATCTATTTATGATATAGTGTATTTATGTATGATATAGTGTATGTTTCTGTAATGCGTTTAAGTAAATATTTTCTATATCTACTAGTTTGTTCCTATATGATATAGTGTATCTATTTATGATATAGTGTATCTATTTATGATATAGTATATTTGTGAATTTTAGTCCATTTTTGTGTTTCACAGTACGCAATATTTTTGTTATATTCTATAGTGTATTTCTGTGTGGTATAGTGTATTTATATATGATATAGTGTATTTATATATGATATAGTGTACGTATGTATGATATAGTGTACCCATGTATGATATAGTGAAAGTACGTGACAGTGTAACTGATATAGTTGATATAGTGTAATAATCTATAGTGTATTTCTGTGTGGTATAGTGTATCTCTTATAAAAGAATGAAGATATTTTTGTCACTTTTGTTATAGTGTATGTATATATGATATAGTGTATCTATTTTTGATATAGTGTATGGGTGTGTGATATAGTGTATTTGTGAATTTTAGTCCATTTTTGTAATGCGTTTAAGTAAATATTTTCTACATCTAATATAGTGTACCTATTTATAATATAGTGTACCTATCTATGATATAGTGTATGTACGTATGATATAGTGTAACTATTTATGCTTTACTCACATACACTATATCATATAGTGTAACTATTTACCCGGAATGACACAATGAATTAGATTCATCAATTGATACTACAACATATTGCTCATCAACTTGATTTTCTAGCTCATCATGAAACAGCACCACATTATCTACATAAAATTATAGTGTTAGTGTTTTTGCTGAATCAAACAAATGAAATTAACAAATGAAATTATTGACTTCGATGCTGTTACCTTCAACACTTGGTGTATTATTGAGATCTATTACGAGTGGATCTCGATGCTCATTTTGGATTGAATTGTGATGCTGTTCGTCTATATTACATGCTACAATACTCTGATTGAGATCTGTTTGATCCATTAAAGACGAATTTTCCATGAATTTGTCGTAGTTGTTCAATTGAATAGGAAATTGTCGAAGAACAATAATTTGATTCTGAATGAGATGTACGTAAATTTAGGTTTCGTATGAAATTGAGAAATAATTTGAATGAACAGAGAAAATAATTTGCAGAAATTTTATAGCGATATAATCTTTGGTTTTTGGAAATATTGAAGAGAGAGAAAATCGCGGATTTTGGAAATACTGAAGAGAGAGAAAATCGCGCATTTTTAGAAAGTGAAAGTGAGTACTGTGTACCGGGTCACGTGTCTGGGCCTGGTCCACACTATTTTTAATGTGAACCGGGTCCATGCAAGACGGATTGTTGGACTTAACCTTGAGAAGTGAATTAAGTCTATACTTGGAGCATTCGATTAATCGAATTTGTTCACTTAGTCTTTCTTTTTATTCTCTCAATTTTGCAGGAGTGGCCATAATGATGATGAATATGATCTCTTTAATTGAGAAGTGAAGTAAAAGAGTCACTACATGATGCAGATAAATCTTCCAATCAAGAACATTTAACAAGATTGGTCAACATTATTTTTGTCGAAGTACAGTATATAAATAAACCTCACCATTTTTTGTCAAACCAACTTTTAGCATCAACATATATATTGGACAATGGGATGTATAGCTTTTGTGTAACTATTGTTGGATTATGTAAGAATTGATATATGTATTCAACTTATTTTGGCTACTATTAATCAATTAGCACTTTTTGGCTAGAATATGTTACATTTTTTAGTACTACAGGTTTGAAATCTAGAGAAAATGAGGTATTCTAAACTGAAAATAGAATTACTTTTTGGCAACAACATGTTTTGTTACTGTAAGCAATTGATTTTTGCAACAGTGCGGGTTGTTGCGAATTATGGTTCCAAGTTGGTTCTACTGGTAGAAGAATACCAACAATTAATCTTTTTGACAACAAAACTTCCGTTGTGAAAAATACCTTTTCGCTACAAAATATTTTGTTGCTAAATATCACGATTTTCGCAACAACCAACGTTGTTGCCAATAATAAAGTTTTTGTGTCATCCCACATGAAAATAAGGCAACGAAACATCTTCAGCAACAACGAGATTGTTGCGGACAACGGATTTTCAGCAACGAAATAAAGTCGTTGCAGAAACTATTGGTAACGACATCTCCCATAACGGACCAAAGTCGTTGCTAAAATTCCTTTTTTGTTGCAAAATATATTTTTGGCAACAATATCTTTCGTTGCTAAAAATCAAATTTCTTGTAGTGAGATATTACCACTTGTAGTGAAGGGAACAAGGCAAAATATCGTGTTCGCGACCATTAATTCATCTTACTTGTGGGATTCATGTAAGGTCCTAAGACTTACTTGCAATATGAGACTACAAGTAGTTTCTTCGAAATCAGCTGTTGATGAATTACGAGAATTCTCAAATTGGATAGTAAGCGTAGGAGACGAAAAAGGTGGGGGATGGTGAAGCCGTAATTGAGGTTGCAAAAGATATCCTTATAGATCCCGGGGCAGATCCAATTTCAGCAATTGTTGATAGCACATATCTAGACTTACAAGAGCATATTTGGGAAGCTAAATACTTCCACGAAAGAGCTATTTTGGCGCCAACAAATGAGATAGTACAGATTGTCAATGATCATGTTCTATCTACCATTGCTGGAGAAGAGAAAGTGTATTTGAATTCGGATGCTATAAGCAAAGAAGAAGACAATTTTGGTGTACATGAAATATACTCCACTTAATTCCTCAATACAATAAGATGCTCAGGTCTCCCGAATCATAACATACGATTAAAGGTGGTGCGCCAGTTATGTTTCTAAGGAATATTAATCAAACATCTGGATTATGTAATGGCACGAGGTTAGTTGTCAATCAATTAGGCAATCGTGTTACTGAAGCTACTGTTATTTCTGGAAGCAATGTCGGAGGAAACGTATTTATCCCAAGAATGACACTAACCCCGTCTAACTCCACCAAATTTCCTATCAGATTTCAGAGACGGCAGTTTCCTTTAATGGTTTGTTTTGCTATGACTATAAAAAAAGTCCAGGACAATCTCTATCTCATGTAGGTCTGTATCTCCCGAGAATTGTTTTCAGCCACAGACAATTTTATGTTGCCGTTTCCATATTTACGAGCCTTCCGTTTGATAAAGAACACGGTTTGCGTACAAGTACAACACATGTAGTTTACAAGGAAGTGTCTGCAAACATATAAATTGATTTGGAAATTTCATTTGTAATTTTTGTTCTTCACCACTCTTATTTAATGATTTTATGATTTTGTGTAATACGGGAAGTTAAGTCAATGTTATTATGTGATTATTTTTAAATGTCTAATAAAGCAATAAATACTCCAGTGCATTATGTACGAGTTTTAAAACTAGTTGCTATTAAAACATTAAACCTTAAAATTATTCTACTTCTTGTATAATACGATCTCACAGTAAATTGCTGATTATTTAACTTTATGATCATTTAAGCAACGAAGTTTGATGTGTTATAGCACCTTCTCACTCCAATCCAAATTGTCTGTCTCTCAATTTTTTTACCACTTTTTATTGGTGGTTATTATTACTATAATCCACTAATTAATTATACAAATACAAATTGTGCTTAAAATGTGAGATAGAAGACATCGAGCCGTATCACCCAATACTTGCTCAACATCAAAACCTATCTGACCCCACCAACTTGGTTGCCCCAAAGGTGATGGCCATAGCAAGCCACCCCCCCACCAAAACCCTCAAAGAAGCTTTTAAACCCGGTGCTTTCCCTAAAACTGCCCCTAACCACCCAAACACCACCAGCGCCAACGTTACAGCCGCCGCCACCACCGCAAGCCTCACCTTGTAATCCTTTATAAACGACGCCGACAACAGTGGGACCAAAGCACCCACCGAAAAGGCAAATGCTGAGGCTAATGCTGCCTGCAATGGATTAGGCAACTCTTCCTCCTCTTCACAACCTTCCTGTATTTCTCCATTCTTCAATTTATCTCTTTTTAACTGAGCCACCTCGATGTCCACCTGCGAGTACACGGACACGTACTCGCCGATAGCCATGCTGCAAGCCCCACCCACCAGGCCCGCAAACCCGGTGAGGATCATGGCTTTAACGTCTTGCTTCACTGCACCAACTCCCATCATGAGTGATGCAGTTGAAACGAGCCCGTCGTTGGCTCCAAGGACGGCAGCCCTAAGCCATTGTGAACGTTTTGTGTAGTCGAAATCGTTGTTCTTTTTATCAACTTGGTGTTGGTTTTCTTCATCTAAGGTATTAGAAGTAAAGGGATTTTGTTTATTAGTTTCCATGTTTTAAGAGGTGAATAAAATAAAATAATAAAAAGGATCGAGTTTAGTAGTAGAGAAGATGAAGTGAGTTAATTAGATGATGAGTATGGTGAACACACGCCTTCTAAATATCGGGATTTATAAGAGGTGGAAGAGACATTAGTGGGGTTTGCCACTACACAATAACTCGTTATCTTATGTCCAAAAAGCAAAAAAGAAGGATAACTAGTGTAGCTGAAAACAATAATTGCTTTATTTTTGTGGTCAAAATTACTATTTCAAAATTTAAGGAGAGTGGATTTGTTGCTTTGGCTTTTTATTTTGAGTAGTGATGGGTCTTTTTGGTGACAAATATATATGGATCTTGCTATTACTGGTTTAGTAGTTTTCAGTGGCTTGTAGAGTAGTAGTTTTATAGCCTTTAGTCCTTTACCTATCACTTAAAAAGATAGTTATGCATGCATTGGCTCTCTTTTCAACTTTAAAAAAATTGAACTATTCGATCTTTAGAAAACAGAAGGTGTGTCGGAAGCCATTAGAAAATATCATTTGAAATTGTTGTAATTCCTATATGCATGGTGAAATTAATTATAAAAGAAAAAGAGCGCTTTTTAGGTGTAATTTGTTACACAATAACTTATTGTGTAGCAAAATTTCACATGTGCGAACTAATATAACTCTTTTTTGTCATTCGAAAACTCTTTCATGTCATTATTGGAGCGTTTCATTCATTTTTGAACTGTTTCATGTCTTTTTAAATTTGTTTCACGTCATTTATAAAACTCTTGCATGTAATTATTTGTATGTTTCAATTCATTTGGGAATTGTTTTATCTCATTTTTAAGTTTCATGTCATGGTTGCTATGTTTTATATCATATAGAGTTTTGATCCATGTCATTTTGGAACTGTTTCATGTCATTTTGGTTGGTTTTATATCATTTTGATACTGTTTCATGTCATTTTTAAATCTGTTTCATGTCATTGTTGGTATGTTTTATATCATTTAGAGTTCTGCTCAATGTCATTTTGAAACTGTTTAATTTTATGTAATTTTAAATATGTTTCATTACATTATTATAGTATGTTTCATATCGTTTATAAGAGAAATGATATCATTATTATTAGCCACTTTTATATCATTTTCACCAAACTTGTATCATTTCCGTATTCCTTTCACAACACCCATAAAATATGTCGGAGAACATGAAGCGGGCTGCTCTAAATCATCCATACCACAACAATATCAATAAAACTTTTCACATTTCATACCACACTCAAGAGAAAAAATAATATCCAAGTTCAATTAAATCAACTTACACACCAACAAAACCCTAATTCAACATCACCACAGACCTCGCCCCTAATTCTCAATCTCCCGATCCCATTTCTTAGAGAGATACTGAGTGAGAATTAAAGGAGTAGTAAACTCCAAAAACACAATCCAAAAAGCAAAAAACAAGGATAAATAGTGTAGTAAACTCATGTCATTTATAAAACTCTTGCATGTAATTATTTGTTCGATTTTTTCACCAAGTACCCCTGAGTTTTTCGAAAATTCACCAGGTACCCTCGCACTTTTCAAAATTCACCAGGTACCCCCGAGTTTCATGGTAATACATCAAAATGCCCTTAATGACTAACGGCGGTTAACTCCGTTAGTCATTAACCGTAATTTTTAGTTTTAAACTCTAATTAACCCCTAACCATAACCCTAACCTTAACTCCTAACCCCGACCCTAACTCCTAACTCCTAACCCTAACCCTAACCCTAGCCCCCTAAACCCCTAACCATCAGGCAACCACCACCACCTCCCCCCACCCCCGCATCACCCCACGCAAGCCGCAACCCATCCCCCACCCCCGCTGCCAACGAACCCCTCTCCCGATCCCCTTCGAATTTTCGAATCCCCTTCCCCTTCGAATTTCCAAAGCCCCCCACCCCCTTCGAGTTTCGAAGATCTCCCACCCCCTTCGAATTTCAAACAACTAGAGTAGGAGGTGCGGGATTCGAATTTCCCCTCTATGATCTAAACCTCGAATTTTCCCACCCTCTTCGATGCATTCTCTTAAATCCAACAACAAAAATCGACGTATATTTATGGTGGACCACACTTGCAGGGTGAGGAACTCGAAGGCATTACGGGAAGGGGCAGGGGTGAGGAAATCGAAGGGGGTGGGGGGGGGGTGGAGGAAGGGAATGTGTGTGTTGGGGAGCCGCGAGAGCGGGGAAGGGGCCGCGTGGCGGAGCCGGGGTTGGGGATGGGTGGGAGGGCCGCGGGGGTGGGGGAAAGGGATGCATGGGGAGCCGTGGGGGGGGGGGGGGGGGAGGGGGGCAGGGTGGGCGGAGGTGGTTGTGGTTGACTGGTGATTAGGGGTTAGGGTTAGGGTTAGGGTTAGGGTTAGGAGTTAGGAGTTAGGAGTTTTGGTTAGGGTGTCGGTTAGGGTTATGGATCAATTAAGGTTTAACACAAAAAATTAGGGTAAATAATTAAGGAGTTAGTAGCCGTTAGTCATTAAGCGCATTTTGATGTATTACCATGAAACTTGTGGGTACCTGGTGAAATTTGAAAAGTGAGGAGGTACCTGGTGAATTTTCTGAAAACTCGGGGGTACTTGGTGAAAAAATCGAAAAATATATTTACGAATGTTTGAATATTAGTTTCGACAACATAAAGACCTTCAAATACAATTTTAGTTTATATCATTTGGGAATTGTTTAATCTCATTTCTAAGTTTCTTGTCATGGTTCCTATGTTTTATATCATATAGAGTTTTGATCCATGTCATTTAGGAACTTTTTCATGTCATTTATAAAACTCTTTCATGTCATTCTTGGTTGGTTTTATATCATTTTGGCACTGTTTCATGTCATTTTAAAATCTGGTTGATGTCATTGTTGGTGTGTTTTATATAATTTAGAGTTCTGCTCAATGTCATTTTGAAACTGTTTAATTTCATGTCATTTTAAATATGTTTTATTACATTATTAGTATGTTTTATATCATTTATAAGAGAAATAATATCATTATTATAAGCCACTTTTATGTCATTTTTCAGCAAACTTGTATCAGATCATTTCCTTATTCCCTTCACAACACCCACAAAATATGTCGGGGAACATGAAACGGGCTGCTCTAAATCGTCAATTCCACAATAATATCAATAAAACTTTTCACATTTAACACCACATTTTAGAGAGAAAAAATATATCCAAGTTCAATTAGCACTACTATAAAAAACCCTTATGGAGTCGCCCCAAAACACCCTATGGCGTTGCCTCAGAGGCGACTCCGTAGCTGCCGACACAATAAGGTCTGCTCTACGGAGTCGCCTGTGAAGCGACGCATAAACACACCTTTCGCGTCGCCTTTTATGTATTAGGCGACGCATTAGGTCTTTTTCCCATATGAAAATATGAACTTTATGAGTAGCCTAGGTACATTTAGGCGACGCAATAGGTACATTTTGAAAAGAATTCAAGGGCAACGAAGTCGCCTGGATACATAATAGGCGACTCAATAAGTCCATTTTGGAAAAATTTAAAAGGCAATGGAGTCGTCTGCTACATAAGAGGCGACTCTATTAATGTTTTTATGTAAAGGCTATCGTGTCGCCTGCTACATAAGAGGTGACGCAATAGGTACATTATATCCTTTTTTTTCTCTCACGCCATATTTTATTCATCTAGTATAAGCTAATTACAACAACCATTAATAAAACAAAATATTTGAACATAAAAATTGTCAATATATTAATAGATAATTAAACAATTTTTGCATTGTAGCATTACAAATTCCATTTTATATTCTTTGCTTCAAGAATACAATATCAAAAACCTACAAACAATAAGTAATAAAAAATCTACACCATCTTTCTCTTACATCATCGATCTCCTCTTGAGAATAAGGCTCCACAGAGAAATGCTACACAATAAAAATAAACCAAAAAATTAAAGAATTTATTAGTAACTACCGGCGATAAATAATTGCTAATTTCTTATACAATTCAAGTAAATATATGAATTATGTTGAAAATTAGTATAACACCTTTTGCACTTCATTGGCCTTTTGTGACACAAGGGTCACTATTTGCTCCATATACTTCATGACATAATAGCCACATTCAACTCCTCCGGGTTGTTGAGCACACTAAATTTTTTTAAAAAGTACAAATATTAAATGAAAGATATCTAATATAAAGATAATAAAAAACTATATAACTATGAATTGAAGAAGATGAATGAATTGAAGAAGACGAATGAAAGATACAAATGTATATCTTTCTTATTTATTTCTCTTTTTTACTGGGCATATATTTCTTCTTTATTTCTCTTTTTTTGGTTACTTCCTCTTTATTATTCATTCTTTTACATCAGTATATAAAAAATACAATAAAAGATATAAAGGTTGAACCTCAGCTTTCTTGTTGGAGCTATGGCCAAGGGTTCGAAGAAAGGTAATGGTGAACAGAAGGCGAAGAAACCGGTGAAGGTGATTAAGAAACCTCATACGATTAATGCTAGGAAGACGAAGAATGTGAATGAAATTTCTGAGAATGTGGCTTTGAGTTGGACATAGGGGGAGGAAAATGATGATGACTCTGTAGCATCGGTGGATTATAATGCTTCAATGCTTGATCGGGCGAATTTTGAGGCGACTCGAAGTTAAGTGGCGAGTTGGGTGGCTTCGGTGCGAACTCCGGCTAGACCTGCGTCTGGAAACATGGTGAACCCATCTCCTCATCTTATGCAGCAAATAGCCAGTCATACAGGTAATCTACTTCCTGGAGACAAAATCTCTTTGAGAGTATTAGAGAGGAAGGGATTAATTTAGAAGTTCCCGTGGTGAATAATGTTAGTGCTGATACTGTGGTCCATAATGTTAGTGTTGATCCTGTTACACCTAGTGTAGTGATTTCAGAGGAGGATGTTAAAGATGAAATTGAATTCTGGAATTCTGCTGTTGTTTGTTATGTTTTAGGGATTAAACCTCCTGCTAGAATTATCAATGAATTTGTCCGTCGTGTGTGGGGGAAGTTTGGAATTGATCGAGTTGCTATGAGTTCCAATGGTGTATTTGTGGTTCGCTTTAGAAGTTTGGATGGGAAACAATCTGCTATAGATGCTGGCCAATCCTTTATGATAACAAGCCTGTTATCATGAACAATTGGTCTCCTGATCTGGATTTGTTGAAGGAAGAGGTGAAAGTGGTTCCAACCTGGGTTCGATTTCCAGGGTTAGCATTGAAGTATTGGGGTTAGGTAGCTTTACATAAAATTGCAAGTCTAATAGGTAAACCTATTAGGACAGATGGAGCTACTGCTCAAAAGGATGGTATTAAATTTGCTTGTGTTTTGGTGGAAGTAAATATAGGTCAATGTTTCCCTGATGAATTTAATTTTGTCAATGAAAAGGGCCACATAATGGTTCAGAAGGTGGTTTATGAGTGTAAACCCATTATCTGTGGAGATTGTGGTGGTATTGGGCATTCTTTGGAGCAGTGCAGACAGAAAAAGTATGAATTGGCTTTGAAAAAATTGCAGCCTAAGCAAATCTGGGTTGCAAAGCCAAAGCCGACTGTGGTGACACTACTTGCTCCTTCAAAATCCTTTGGTTCCTGGTACTTAGCAATCTCAGAATACTGGTTCTCAGCAGCCTTAGGTTATTACTGGTTCTCTGCAGCCTCAGGTTGTTACTGGTACTCAGCAGCCTCAGGTTGTTACTGGAGTTAATGGCAAGGATACAGTGAATGCAGAAGCTTCTGAAGTGGAGAGGGCTATAGTTAGTCCTAGTAGGATGGAGGTTTAGGTTAACACAACATAAAATCAGCCTATTGAGGTGCGTGAACATGTTGTAATGCAGCAGGGAGGGGAGGGAAACACCCTTCCTAATGGATAGGATTGGTAGTTGGAATGTAAGGGGTCTAAATAGCCCTCAAAAACATAATGATGTTAAATCCTTTTTTACTCATTATAATATTGGGTTATTTGGACTTATTGAGACTAGGGGTGAAGGCTAGGAATTTCGCAAAAGTATTCCCTAGGATTTGTCATGGGTGGCCTGTCATTACAAACTATCAATATCATGAAGGAGGTAGAATCTGGCTTATTTGGTTACCTTCTGTGTTTGTTGTTAATGTTTGTTCTTATGCTGCACAATATATTCACTATGAGGTCTTGCATAGGGCCTCTGGTAAGTCCTTTGATGTCACTGTGGTTTATGGTGCTAATCATGATACTGTCAGGGAAGAGTTATGGTGTGCCTTAGATCTGATTAGTAAACAAGTGATAGGTGCCTGGATTGTTTTTGGTGATTTTAATAATGTTCTTAATTTGGGGGAGAGAATTGGTTCTACTGTCTCATTGGAGGAAGTGGCTAATTTTAGGCAGTGTGTTCGTGACTGTTTGTTGCAGGATCATCCCTCTAATGGTCCTTTTTTCACTTGGTCTAGCAAACAGGAGGGAGAGAACATGGTATTTTCCAAAATTGACAGGGTTGTAGCAAACTCTATGTGGTTTAATTCCTTTAATAACGCCAATGCCATGTTTATTCCTGAGGGCATTTCGGATCATTGTGCTTGTCTTGTCAAATTGGACAACTCAATGGTGGTTAAAGCAAAACCATTTAAGTTTTGCAATATGTGGACTCTGGATGATAATTTCATGACAATTGTTCTGGAGGGGTGGCAGCCGGCAGGTGAGAATTGTGGGAGTGAATATGTTTAAAGTGGTGACCAAATTGAAGAAACTTAAGCAAGCTCTTAAGGTGTTGCATAGGAATAAGTTTTCAAATGTTGAGTCTGAGGCTTCTGTTGCTCTTACAAAGCTTATGGATATTCAACATAATATTTATATTGACCCTCACAACCTTGAGTTGCATCAACAGGAGTCTGATGCTAGGAGGGTGTATGATAGGTTGAATGTTGCTAAAATGAGTTTTTTGAGGCAGAAAGTGAAGCAGGAATGGATCAAGGGTAGTGATAAAAACTCAAGCTACTTTCATGCTTGCTTGAGGAGGAGAAGACAACAAAATCATGTCTATAGAATTATGGATTCAGAGGGTATTTGGCATGAAGATCCACAGGTTGTTGAAAGGGCTTTTTTGACTTATTATGAGAAGATGTTGGGTACAGGAAGTCTTGCTGATGGTCATATGAGTAATTCTGTCATGGCTGAAGGTCCAAGAGTGAGTGATGAGTTCCATTCTTTGCTTTGTGCTCCTTTCACTGGTGAGGAGGTGAAGAGTGCCATGTTTGATATTGATGAGAATAGGGTTGCTGGCCCTGATGGTTATTCAAGCGGGTTTTTCAAGAAAGCTTGTTGTGTGGGGAATGAAGTCATTTCTGCTATCTTGGAGTTTTTTCATTCTGGTAAAATTCTAAAGCAAATCAATGCCACCACCTTGTGTTTGATTCCTAAGGTTGATCAACCTGAAGATGTTAGTCGGCCAGTGGCAATTGCCTGTTGCAATGTCATCTACAAGGTAATTTCCAAACTGCTTTGTAGTAGACTTAAATTGGTTTGTAGACCAAGTACAGAGTGCTTTTGTTGTAAACAGGCAGATTATGCATAATATTCTTATCTGTCAAGATATTTTAAGACATTATAAAAGGAAGAGTCAACCTAGTAGGTGTACTATGAAAATTTATTTGAGAAAGGCATATGATTCAGTGAGCTAGGAGTTTCTGGGTGAGTTGTTGGAAAAGTTTAAATTTCCTGAGCAATTTAGGCTTTGGATTATGACATGTGTCACTTCTCCCTCCTTCTCTATTAGTGTTAATGGTGGTTTGTGTGGGTTTTTTAAAGGTAAAAAAGGGCTCAGGCAGAAAGACCATATCTCTCCCCTGCTCTTTGTGCTCATAATGGAGCATTTTACTAGAATTATGAAGAAAATGAGCAGGAGGGATGATTTTTGCTTCCATTATAGGTGTAAATCATTGCAGCTCAATCATCTTATTTTTGCTGATGATTTGATGCTCTTGTGCAAGGGTGATGTTAAGTCTGTGTATCTTATGGTAAGGGCCCTTGAAGCCTTTTCTAATGCTTCTGGGCTTAGTGCAAATAATGAAAAATCTGCCATTTATTTTGGTAATGTTCCTGAGGAGATTAAGACTAGGATTCTGCAAGCAAGTGACTGGGTTCCAAGTGGGTTCCTTCCCATTCAGATATCTTGGAGTCCCCATAACTTCTAGAAGACTCTCTATTGTGGATTGTGATGTTCTTGCTGACAGGATTTTGAGGAGAATCCTTTGTTTGACTTCTAGAAATTTGTCTTATGCTGGGAGGAATGTGCTTGTCAATGTTGTTCTGCTGAGTATACATACATACTGGGCCGAAGTTTTTTTGATCCCTAAAATTGTGCTTCACAAAATTACTCAGATTTGTAGATCTTTTCTTTGGGATGGCAAGTCTTATCTTCATAAACCCCCTCCCGTGTCTTAGGATTGGGTCTGTAAGCCCAAGAAATGTGGTGGGCTTGGTGTGAGAGATTGTAACATGTGGAATACTGCTGCCTTGGAGAAGTATACATGGAAAATTGCGAAGAAGGAGGACATCTTATGGATAAGATGGGTCCATAGTGTCTATATTAAGGACACAGACTGGCGGGACAACACTGCTCCAAGCTCTACCAGCTGGGCTTGGAAGATGATCTGCCAAGTGAAGGAAAAGTTTAAACCTGCCTAACATAATAATACTTGGCTTGATGGGAGAAAAGGGTACTCTATTAAAGAGGGGTACAAATGGCTCAGAGGTAATATGGAGGGTGTTAGGTGGCATTATTGGGTTTGAAACTCAGTAAATATCCCTAAACACTCGTTCATTTCTTGGCTTGCTGCTTTGGGAAAACTTAGAACAAGAGACAGGTTGAGCTTGGCTGGGATTTGTTCTGATGTCAGTTGTCTTCTTTGCAATCATGGTAATGATTCTTGCAACCATCTATTTTTTCAATGTGTTTTCAGTCATCAGGTTTGCCAGGGAGTTATGGGGTGGTTTGATGCGCTCAAGTTATACGGTGCTTATATGGTATTTTGGGTGCACTTTGCTAAGGAGTTCGATCATAATTGTTGACGTTTGCATATATATCAACCTTAGTCGAAGTTCGGAATTTTGGGAGGTAGTTAATGATAATGTTTTAAGTTTCGAGCTTTTAAGGTGAAATGGTATGTTTTGGAAATGCTCGGGAAGTGTAGCACCGTAGCGTAATGGGCAATCATCGCAAGGCCTAGCCGAGCAAACCACCCACACAGCTCACGTCGGCGTCGAGCCTCCATCAGCAAGCAAAGCACACGGCAAAGATTAGCGAGGGCGAAGATCGCGAGGCTTAGCACACTCGCATCATCGCACGACAGATCATCGCACAGCTCGCAAGCTCAAGATCATCGCAAGCCCAACAGGCTCACGTCTTCCCGGCGGCCTGAAGCCCAAGAGCCAAGCTCGCAGCCAAGAGCCTCCAAGCAGGTCGCGACCCGCGAAGGATCTCGCGACTCGCGACTTCCTTGCCTTCGCGACTCGCGAGGACTGGCGCGACTCCCGACCATCTTGCCTAGCTAATTCGTGCGGGAAGACAGAGTACTCGTCGCGAGTCGCGATACTGATCAAGTGTGGGGGAATTTGATGCGCTCAAGTTGTACGGTGCTTATATGGTATTTTGGGTGCACTTTGCTAAGGAGGTCGATCATAATTGTTGACGTTTGCATATATATCAACCTTAGCCGAAGTTCGGAATTTTGGGAGGTAGTTAATGATATGTTCTAAGTTTCGAGCTTTTAAGGTGAAATGGTATGTTTTGGGAATGCTCGGGAAGTGTAGCATCGTAGCGTAATGGGCAATCATCGCAAGGCCTAGCCGAGGAAACCACCCACACACCTCACGTCGGCGTCGAGCCTCCATCATCAAGCAAAGCACCCAGCAGCATTGCGAGGGCAGCAGCATCGCGAGGCTTAGCACACTCGCATCATCGTACAGCCAGCATCATCGCACAGCTCGCAAGCTCAGCATCATCGCAAGCCCAGCAGCTCACGACTTCCCAGTAGCCCTCGAAGCCCATCAGCCAAGCTCGCGCAGCCAGCACTCCAAGCAGGTCGCGACCCGCGAAGGAGCTTGCGACTCGCGACTCCCCTGCCTTCGCGACTCGCGAGGACTGGCGCGACTCGCGACCATCTTGCCTAGCTAATTCGTGCGGGAAGACAGAGTACTCGTCGCGACTCGCGATCAGTATCGCGACTCGCGATGCTTAAGTCGGCTTGGGGCCACGTTTTGTGCGGGGTTTAAAAGCTTCCTAAAACCTAATATTTTGGGAGAGGAGACCTAAGAGGACAAGAGACTTGAGGAGAGAGAATCTCCAACACTCCATTCTTCTCTTGTTATCTTCTCTTTTTAGTTTTCATTTTCTAGTTTAGTTTTAGAGATTTCAATTATGGAATTGGCTATTGCTATGCCGATTGTAGCTTGAACTGTTCTTGAACAAGATTAACATGAAGCTTCAAGCATTATTGTGAGATCTTTCCTCTCTATTTAGTTTCTTTGATTATGGTTTAATTTCTATGATTGTGTTCTATGATTTTTGCATGATTATGCTAGGAACATTACTAGTTTGATTGTGTAATTAATCTAATGCTAGATTTAAGAATAGAATCGGATTGTTTTATTCTTTTATCAATTTGTAGCAAACTAGGGAGTAACTTAGATGTAGATCGTCTTGGTTATTTCTTGGGGAAATTGAATCAACTACTGAATGTTTATCGCGTGTATGACGTTAGTAGGTCTATTGTTTCTCTGTGTTTATTGCTGCTATTGGATTGAACTTAGACGCTGATCGGACTAGGTTATCCTTTAGTTAGGGTTTTATAGTCACGCTGATCTTGCTATTCAACTAAGAATAAGGAGAATGCGAGGTTAGTTCTCAACAATAGATAATCATGGAAATAATTAGAGTTGAGGTTCAATGATCGATAATGAATTGAAGTGGATGTTAATCGGATTCAAGATCTTTCCATATTGATTTCTCATTTTATTTATTTGGTAGTTAATTTTAGTTTGTTTATAACTCTTTTGAAAACCCCCGTTTTTATTAAGTTACTCGACCCTTAGAGTCATCTAGGTACTAATTCACACTAAATATTAAACTTGTCCCTGTTTCCCTGTGGATACGAACCTTACTTCCCTTCTACATTTAATTGTAAAAGAGAGTAGGAGAAATTTATCTTTGGTTTGGTGCACACGACAAATCCGCACTTACCAAATTTTAGCGCCGTTGCCGGGGAAACGGTGTTACTTGTTTGTATATAGCGTGTGTTTTTGGATTGTATTCCTTGTGCTCTTTGTTTATGGTTAACACTCGTACTACTCACAAAGAATCTTTGCATTATGATCCCGAATTAGAATTGACTCTTTTCAGGTGGAGAAACATTTTGCGAGAAAATTTTCAAGAATCATCTTTTAACGTTGAAGTGGAGGAAGAGATGCCTCCGAGAATTGAAACTGCGTACCTTGAGGGAGCTCACGGCTCCTAACCTTGATCAACAACCATCAGGCATCTCATTTCCGCTCTTGATGAAGGCACTACTTTTGAATTGAAGTCGGGGTTAATACACTTGCTTCCTTCGTTCCATGGGCTCAATGGAGAAGATCCAAACAAATTTCTTTCGGAGTTTCACGTGGTTTGTACTAGCATGAAACCAAGTGGAGCAAAGGATGAACAAATCAAGTTGAGAGCTTTTCCTTTTGCTTTGAAGGATGGAGCTAAAGATTGGTTATATTATCTTCCTCCTGGTTGCATTTCCACTTGGGTTGAAATGAAGAAGCGATTTCTTGAGAAGTTCTTTCCAGTTTCTAAGTCATCAACATTAAAGAAGGAAATCGAAGATTATTGAGCGTAAACACGATGAGTCTTTCTACGAATATTGGGAGAGGTTCAAGAGACTTTGAGCTAGTTGTCCATATCATGGCTATTCCGATGAAGACCTCATTTTGTACTTTTACAATGGTTCTTCTGACGAAGATGTGCGGATGGTGAATGCCGCTAGTGGAGGTTCTTTCATAAACAAAACCCCAACTGCAACTAGAGAACTCATTGAAGAACTAGTCGAAGGCTCGAGACAAGCTCAATAGAGAAGATCGAATCATCGTAGAGCAAATGTTGAAAGTCCAGGTTCTAGCTCTTCAAAGGCCGAGGATCAAGTACAAGCTCTTACATCGATGATGCGTGAGTTCATGGTAAAGAACAATAGAGTTCAACAGGTAAAAGCTTGTAGAATTTGTTCTTTAGATCATCATACTGATGTTTGCCCTCAAATGCAAGAAGAATTTAGGGAAGAGGTCAAAGCCGTAGGTTTTCAAGGCCAACAAGCATTACAGAGACATGATCCCTACTCCTATGCTTCCGAGCAAGGGTGGAGAGATCATTCTAACTTCGGATTGGCAATCAACATCAACAACAAAGACTATAACGGGTCACAACCACACCCTTATCCTAGGCCCCAGACCGAGACTCGAGCTCTAGCATGTCCAATGAAGAAATGTTAAATGCTTTAACTAAAAATGTGAGTAACATGCAGGGTAACATGGTGCAGTTCCAAGAGGAAACTCGATCGAGCATCAAGAACATGGAGAGCCAAGTAAGCCAAATTGCAGAAGCTGTAACCAAGTTAGAGGCTAGGGATTCGGTGAGGTTGCCATCCTAAACAGAACTCAACCCTAAAATGAACGTGAGTGCTATCACATTGAGGAATGGAGCGGAAATTGCAAGCAAAGAGAGGTTGGTGGTTCGAGACAAAGAGATCGTGGAAGAGGTGATCGAGCATGATCCGACAACAGATTGTAAATCATTGCCACCTCAACAAGAGGAGCAAGTCCGAAAATCGCCTCCTCCACCATATGAACCAGAGCCACCATTTCCCGAGGCATTGAGAGAAACCCGCAATGCAGAGCGCAACAAAGATATTTACGAAATCTTTCGTAAATGTGAGGTAAACATTCCCCTTTTTGATGCTTTAAATCAAGTACCTAGGTATGCTAAGTTCCTTAAAGAATTGTGTACTTCGAAAAGAAAGCAAAAACAAAAGGGAGTGCAAAAAGTGAAGGCTAGCGAGCATGTCTCTGCTATCTTTCAAAAGAAATTACCTCAAAAGTGCAATGACCCAGACATGTTTACCATCCCATGTACTATAGGTGACACCATGTTTCCTAAAGCCATGTTAGACTTAGGTGCGTCAATTAATGTGATTCCATATTCATTGTATAAGTCTTTGAAACTTGGCAATTTGCATGAAACTGGTGTGGTGATTCAATTAGTTGATAGATCCAATGTTTATCCTAGGGGTAAATTAGAGGATGTGTTAGTTAAGGTTGGGAAATTGCAATTTCCTGCTGATTTTTATGTTTTGGAGATGGAACCTGATAAGCATGCCGCCCCAATCCTTTTGGGGCGACCTTTCTTGAAAACATCTTGCACTAAAATTGATGTTTGCTTGCGTTCTTTGACTATGGAGTTTGAGGGAAAGGTAGAGGCATTTGATATAAATGATCCTAAGCTTCTACTTAAGGATGATAACTCACTTTGCTCTATTAACATTGTTGACTCTGTTTTGCATGATGTTCTTGATATTGAGCAGGTTGATGAGTTGATGAATGCTGATGATGTCTTGGTTGAGGATTGTGTGCCTCCTACTAACGTGCAGTTTATGGTGCCCGAGTTGAAAGAGCGGAAAAAGCCTCCTGACTTACCACCTTGTTTTGAAACTGTACCACTAACGATGCATTGCAAGAGTTCTTCTGAATCTGTTTTGCAGGTACTTGAATTGGAGGTTGACATGGAGCCACCATTGTCACACATGGAGCACAAGCCCAATTATTGAGCTCAAGGTACTAAGTCGAGCTAACGACTTTAAACAACAGCGCTTCTCGGGAGGCAACCCGAGACCCCTCTTATTTTCGTTCTTTTCCTTTATTTCTCATCAAATTTCCACCACAATAAATTTTCTTTCACCCCCCACCCACTAAAAAGATCCACAACCAATCTTAATCCACTTGGAGCCAAAATCCACAAAAGAGAACCCGTTGGGAGGAGTTCAATAGCTAGGAGTTGGTAACACTAGAGGGTTGAGATTGTTAATGTATCTTTTCGATCTCTTAAGCTAGGTGCAAATCTCAAAAATTTAAACAAAATTTGAATTTGTCATTTGTTTGAGTGATTCGAGGGAAAGGGTTGTGAGTTGAGTTATGAGATTTGCGTTGGTGTTATTAAGAAATTTGACTTTGACGGATTGTTTGTCATGAGGTTTGAGCATTCGATCTTCGATTTACTCGATTTTCAAATTTCCCCCCCCCCCCATTTTCAGTTTACTTTTTCTTCTAATTGTCGTCACATTGAGGACAATGTGTAGTTTAAGTAGGGGGGAGGGTATTCTCATTCTCATGTATCTATGTTGTATTTATTACTTTCAATTTGAAAAAATGAAAAAAAAATTGAAAAAAAAATATTAAAAAAAAAAGTGATGAAATGAAACCCGCTGAGTTGAAAACCCACAAGGGCGGGGGACTCGGGCAAAATTGGGGGCTCGGATAGGTCGAAAACCCGAAAGGGCGGCCTATGTAAAAAAGGGCTAGTTGAGCGGGTGAGTTTTGTGAGCCGGAAAAAGAAGAGAGATGAAAAAAAAATGTGAGAAGCTAGGATGAAAACCCGAAAGGGCTCCTAGGCAAAATGAGAGATTAAAGAGAGAATTATGTATTTTGAAAACTCATTTGCCGGAGTTGGTGTCATAAGGCGGAAGGTGTCTTCGGGTTGGGTTAGTGAATTCATCCTTTGTTTTGTGAAGATCTATTTAAAGTTGGCTTTCACATTCTTTTCATGATTTTTGGTAAATTGGAGGTCATTGTTGAAATTTAAGTCCTTATCCGGTAAGGATTTAAACTTGCATTGGTTAGCCGATTGTTTTGGGAGTAAGCATGGAATTTATCCCTTTTTGTTATTATTCCATGGCTTGCTTGTTTAGATTAGTTGAAGTAGTTTTAAATCATTTTTGAGGTTTGGGTGAGCTTGAATCTAAGTGTGGGGGAGTCATTGTCCCTTACGTTTAGGTTTTGGGCGGATTTTGTTAAGATGTGATGATGATGATGTAGTTGATGGAGAGTGTAGTTTGGTGTCGAAAATTTGGGTGAAGATTTATTTGGTGATCCTCATTTTGAGTTTACTCGAGGTCGAGTAAAGTTCAAGTGTGGGGGAATTTGATGCGCTCAAGTTATACGGTGCTTATATGGTATTTTGGGTGCACTTTGCTAAGGAGTTCGATCATAATTGTTGACGTTTGCATATATATCAACCTTAGCCGAAGTTCGGAATTTTGGGAGGTAGTTAATGATAATGTTCTAAGTTTCGAGCTTTTAAGGTGAAATGGTATGTTTTGGGAATGCTCGGGAAGTGTAGCATCGTAGCGTAATGGGCAATCATCGCAAGGCCTAGCCGAGGAAACCACCCACACACCTCACGTCGGTGTCGAGCCTCCATCATCAAGCAAAGCACCCAGCAGCATTGCGAGGGCAGCAGCATCGCGAGGCTTAGCACACTCGCATCATCGTACAGCCTGCATCATCGCACAGCTCGCAAGCTCAGCATCATCGCAAGCCCAGCAGCTCACGACTTCCCAGCAGCCCTCGAAGCCCAGCAGCCAAGCTCGCGCAGCCAGCACTCCAAGCAGGTCGCGACCCGCGAAGGAGCTTGCGACTCGCGACTCCCCTGCCTTCGCGACTCGCGAGGACTGGCGCGACTCGCGACCATCTTGCCTAGCTAATTCGTGCGGGAAGACAGAGTACTCGTCGCGACTCGCGATCAGTATCGCGACTCGCGATGCTTAAGTCGGCTTGGGGCCACGTTTTGTGCGGGGTTTAAAAGCTTCCTAAAACCTAATATTTTGGGAGAGGAGACCTAAGAGGACAAGAGACTTGAGGAGAGAGAATCTCCAACACTCCATTCTTCTCTTGTTATCTTCTCTTTTTAGTTTTCATTTTCTAGTTTAGTTTTAGAGATTACAATTATGGAATTGGCTATTGCTATGCCGATTGTAGCTTGAACTGTTCTTGAACAAGATTAACATGAAGCTTCAAGCATTATTGTGAGATCTTTCCTCTCTATTTAGTTTCTTTGATTATGGTTTAATTTCTATGATTGTGTTTTATGATTTTTGCATGATTATGCCAGGAACGTTACTAGTTTGATTGTGTAATTAATCTAATGTTAGATTTAAGAATAGAATCGGATTGATTTATTCTTTTATCAATTTGTAGCAAACTAGGGAGTCACTTAGATGCAGATCGTCTTGGTTATTTCTTGGGGAAATTGAATCAACTGTTGAATGTTTATCGCGTGTATGACGTTAGCAGGTCAATTGATTCTCTGTGTTTATTGCTGCTATTGGATTGAACTTAGACGCTGATCGGACTAGGTTATCCTTTAGTTAGGGTTTTATAGTCACTCTGATCGTGCTATTCAACTAAGAATAAGGAGAATGCGAGGTTAGTTCTCAACAATAGATAATCATGGAAATAATTAGAGTTGAGTTTCAATGATCGATAATGAATTGAAGATCTTTCCATATTGATTTCTCATTTTATTTATTTGGTAGTTAATTTTAGTTTGTTTATAACTCTTTTGAAAACCCCCCTTTTTATTAGGTTACTCGACCCTTAGAGTCATCTAGGTACTAATTCACGCTAAATATTAAACTTGTCCCTGTTTTCCTGTGGATACGAACCTTACTTCCCTTCTACATTTAATTGTAAAAGAGAGTAGGAGAAATTTATCTTTGGTTTGGTGCACACGACAAATCCGCACTTACCATGGTTGCAGATTCGTTGTCATGCTCAGGAAAATCTGTATGTGCAATGGAGGAAATGGGGTAGAAAATTTTGTAACAAACATCAACAGTAGGTGGCTTATGCGAGCTTGGCTGCCACAGTGTATCATATTTGGAAAGCTCGAAATCATGCTTTGTGGAATGATGCTGTGTTGAGACCTGCTTTGGTTCTTAAGCAAATTCAGATAGACATTTGTATAAGGGTTAAAGCTAAAAGTTGTACTAGATGGAGTGATAGAGAGAAAGTCTGGTTTGCTGCTCTTATGGCTTATGTATTCAGAGCTTGTTTGCTGTGCTCTGATGTCTTAGTTGTTGGTGGAGTTTGGTGTTTGGTTGTTTTTGTTGTTTTTTGGTTGTTTCTGTTTTGTTGTGTTGGTAAGTGGTTGTTGGTAGGTGGTTGTTGATAGGTTGTATTTGACGATGACCTTTTCATGCTATTTGGTAACATACTCCTTTACATATTTACCATAAAAAATAAAAAATACAATATAATGTAACTTCTCCTAAAAAATACAATGTAATTATGTGGCACCCATAATTTAAGTGAGCGGGTTTCCAAAAAATTTCATATTACAACTAATAGAGTCGCCTCTTATTTAAAATTCGACACGAAAACCTATCACATCGCCTCTTAGTTATTAGGCGACACGATAGCTACTGCACTCAACAAATTTTCATTTTAGAAAAATCACCTAAGGTGTCGCCTGCTATTAAAAGTGGGACACATAAACGTAACGTGTCGAATATTATATAACGGGCGACACGAAAAGCCAATTATAATTTTTTTTATGGTTGTCTAAATTGAACCTTATGCATGGCCTGCGTTTTAATAGGCGACTCCAAAACCTTACGTGTCACCTGTTATTATAAGGCGACTCTAAAAGGGCGACTCCATAGGGTGTTTTTGTAGTTGTGTAGATCAACGTACACACCAACAAAACCCCGATTCAACATCACCACATACCTCACCCTCATTCTCAATCTCCCGATCCCATATCTTAGAGAGATACTGAGCGACAATTGAAGGAGTAGTAAACTCCAAAAACACAATCCAAATTCGTCGAATTCGAATTCCAAAAACCGATGAACTATTCTCTCTCTCCTACTGTTATTGCATCACCAGCTTCACCGCATCATGCCAGCAAATTTGAATTCCAGATTCAATGACATCTTCTATCTCTCTCTTAATGCTGCGCACCACCCGCATCGTCGTCATGTCGCCGCCTCTGACATCCGTTCTGTAGCGAATTCTTCTAGATTCTGTTCTTTGATTTAAAGTCACGATATCTGGAAAACTTGCAACGTGTTTTCCAAATTTCTAGAAAATTGAAGTTGAATATCTGGAAATCTGCAACTTATCGATTGAATTTCTTTAAAATTTCAGTCTGAGTTTGTTGATTGACTCAATTTGAGCACGTCGATTGAAGTTGACATTTGATATTGATTTTTCTTTAACATTGTTCTTCATCTTCTTTAGCACTATTCCTCGCGAGTCGAAGCGAGAGAATCGGGGGAAGAAGGGAGAGGAGGGAGAAAGAGGCAAAGGAATGTTGGGTTTGCTTGGTTAATATTTTGGTTTCATACGTGTAAATCGGTTGTGACACCATTACTTATGGTGTAACAGTTGTACACAAGAAATTCTACAAAAACCAAAATCTAAAAGGCATCACCCATTCGAGTTATTTTAATTAGAACTCTTCATTTGTTTAATTCGATTCTTCAAAATCTCCTCTAATTTTTGAGGGCCGCGAGATTGTTTAACTACCACATGCTGTAACTGTTGTAAAATAAATATTTCTAAAGCAAATAATGATTTATGTATATATCAAAAAAGAACACGTGATGATGCAGAAATGTACTAGCCTGCGAACATAATATTCCATATTTAAATTCTAATTCATTTTAAATTATCAATTACAATTATTAAAAATGTAAGTTTTAACTTTCTCACGTTACAGAACTTAATGATATTGTTGTAAGCTAGCATTCGAAAAGTAAGACTACATTGCAACATTGAAATGACAGGTGAGACGTGACATTCTAAAAATGTAAATCTTGAATGGAGTATACTATGTTTTTTTTTGGTAAAATGTAAGAATATATTACCAAAGAGCAATAAAAGCCACCAATTACAACAAAAATGCATGTAGAAGAACAAACACTATAAAACACCCAAACCAACTAAAACAAACCTCTTCAACTAATTACAATCCGCACTTAACCTATCTAACCAATCTTTCTCTTCCACATACCATTTACTATCAACTTTTGTTCTAACTCTAATACAGACTTCTCTTTTGATCATTTTTACAACGACATCAGGTCTTAGTACAACATTATCCCATAAGGTCTTGTTTCGAGCCTGCCAAATGCAATAAACAGTTGTTGTCAGAGCTGTATAACACACCTTTTGTTTTCTTTTACTCCTGTATTTCCTGTCCCATTTTCTCCAAGAATCATAGATGCATTCTTCAGCTGTAAAACATATACTCAACCATTGCATAATACAGATGACAATCTTCCTGCTATAAAGACATCTGAAAAACAGGTGCCTACAAGCATCTTCTCCTTGATTGCACATCATACATTCCGTTTCTTGACAGATACTGGCCCTGTACAACCTCTCTTTTGTTCTGAGTTTATCCAATGTTGCCATCTAAACTATAAAGGAGTGTTTTGGAACATTAAAAGTGTTCCACACCCAATGATGCCAACCAACTCTTTCCTGCTGACCTGCAATCCACTTACAGCCAGCACTAGCAGTAAAGCATACTATGTTAGAAAACAATTATGTGGAACTACATGTATCTGTATGTGTATCAGTGTATATAAGATATCTAAAAGTTAATTAGCTTGTAAATCGGTGTCATAGTTTTATTTATTGGGCTTATAAGGTATTTTAATTAAGTATGGGTTATTATGTGTGGAGACCCAATTTAGTCTTTTATTTTATGATGGGTCAAGTAGTAAGCCCTATATATATATACACATATTAGGTTTAGGGTTATGATCCCAATCCATATGATTATCTATTCTCTCTTACCACGCATAGAGTTCGAAGGGAGATCATATAGAGTTCGAAGATCATATAAGTACTCTTATACAATTATTCTATACCAATTAATTTAGTATGATATCTCTAATTTGGATTAAATCTAACATAATACACTAGATTAAGCTAAAAACTAGATTGTACTCGTGCTAATATTGCATGGTTTTATTTATAATTAGAAGATCAAATAGTTTTTTTTAGAAGCTTATGATAACATATATGTTTTTTAACATCAAGAGAACGTACAAATTAGGAAGTGAATACAGAGGCATTATGAGTCCTACACCAGTTTGCCAGTTCACGAGCCTTCTTGACATGGTCTCTTGAGACTTTGACAATCTGGCACCATTCCAGTATACCTACCAATTGCTGTATTTCACCTACCGTCCTTTCGATGGTGATATCCTTTGAACGTTTAGATCGCACGTAGTGTACAAGGTTGGAAGAGTTCGTCTTAATCTGAACCTTTCTGTAACCTTTATTGACTATCCATTCTAGAGCACTAAGAAAGGCAAAAGCTTCCGTCTGTAGGGCGGAGCTGACTGGTCTATAAGTTCCAAAATGAGCTTCTTCTTGATGCTGATCTGCCTCGAGACTCCAAGCGTGCCCTCCTTGGTGAGTGGTTGGATTTCCAGGATCCATCCATGATAAGGGTAATTTTCGGTGTACCATGTTTGCTTCTTCCAATGTTTCCAACTAGGAAACCTGGTGGAGACTCGCAAGATTGTATTTGGCAGTTCTGGAAGGGTAGGTGAATACCTGGTGTTGTAGTAGGCCGTTGGTAGTATGTTGTTGAATTTCCTAAATTGTATTAGCTTAGTCTCTAAACACTCTATTGTTATGTGTGCACCATATGGTCCATAGATTAGCAAGAAATGTAGGTAGTCCATGTCCTTCCAGTCCATGTTCTTTCCTGAACTTAAGAATCTAGGCAATGATCCATTTTCTCGGGGGGGGTTTAATTCCTAGTGGCGAGGCAGGTTGCCATAGGCCTATCCAGCCATATTTGAATTGTCGTAAGGGAGAGGCAGAAGAGGTGTTGCAAGTTCTCCTCCGCTGTGTGACATTGAGGGCAAAGGGGGTCTTGTCCAATGCATCGTTAAAAATATTAGCCTTAACAGCTAAGCTGTTGTGCCAAATTTTCCAGACAATCGGTTTCCATTTGGGCATGATGCTCAAGCTCCATAAAATTCGCAAAAAACCTATATCCTGTGAAGCGTTTATGCTGCAGATTTCATGTTTTTGGGAGAGAATAAAATATCATGATTTGGTATTTATTCCCCCGATGTTGTGTGGAGCCAGTATGGGAAGTCACTAGGGCTTCCTAATCTCGGGACTTCCACACTTTGAATACACCAAGCACTTGTTATGGTGAAAAGCTAGTATAGAAGGGGAGTATGCCAGCTCTTGGTAGAGGGGTTGACTAAATGGCTGATGCGGACCCGGGCAGCTTGGTTCATGGTTACATAATCTATGAAAACATGGGTATTTTCATGTACCCATCTATCTTTTGCCACTCGAATTTGTTGACCAGTCCCTAATTGCCAAGCAGTGTATTCCTGAATAAGTTTTTTCTGCTTGGAGAAGGCCCCGGTTACCTCAGGAAGGATTTCCTATGATGGATCTGAGTTTAGGTTGGAGACCCTGTTGGGAAGCAAACACTCGGCCTAGGAGGGTGTTCGGGTTCTTGTAGATACGAAAAACCTTCTTCATAAATAGAGCCATGTTAAAGGTAGCAACATTTTGAATGCCCAGGCCCCCAGCTCCCTTCGGAGTTTATAGAAGTTCCTTTTTCTTCCACGGAATGCCTTGCCCGTAATTATTAGACCAAAAGAACCGGGCAATCATAGCATCAATCTTGTCCGATATTATTTTTGGAACTTGGAAGACCCCAAGGATGTGAGAGATTGAAGCGATGAGCACGGAGTTTATGAGGATCAATTTACCAGTGTGGGAATTATTCTTGAGATTCCAATTGGAAATTGTATTGGAAATTTTGTCCAAAAGGAAAGTAAAATGCCTCGTTTTTGAAGTTTGAATATCTATGGGAGCTCCGAGATGTTTACCTAGAGAAGCCTGGTCTTCCATTCCAAGGATCGATTTATATGAAGTTTGAGCCTCTTGGGGAATATTTGGACTTACACTTGACAAAAGATTTTCGGAGGCTGATCATTTGTCCGGAGATTGTACAAAATCTCTCTAGCAGATTTGAAATGCCTTGACATGTTGATGGGGAGGCTTTGAAAAAGAATAGTGAGTCATCCGCAAAGAATTGATGCGAAATTAGAGTCCTCCTCTTCTAAGTGGAATTCCTTCAAACCTCTTAATATCCGTAGCCAGCCTGGTCATGCGTGTAAGGGCATCCATGCAAAACAGGAACAGATTGGGAGACAAGGGGTCACCTTGGCGGAGACCACATTGCGGATTAAAGGAGTTTGTCATTTTCCCATTAACGATGATCGTGTAGGAAACAGTAGAGTTACATTGTTGAATAAGTTGTACCCATTCAGGAGGGAATCCATAAGCGGTGAGGATCTTTAGTAGAAACAACCAACTGACTCTATCATTAGCTTTATTCACATCAAACTTAAGAACTGCCAGGTGACGAGCTCCTCCTCGCTGTTTGTTGCTCATATGGTTAAGCTCATGGCTTATTAGAATGTTATCCTCTATATGCCAACCTGGGATAAATATGTCAATCATCTATAAGTCTTTCTAGTTAGGGTTTTATGCGATTTACCAAACATTTTGAAGCACACTTATAAATGGTGTTACAAAGACTGATAGGCCGTACATGATTTGGTTCTTCTGGTGCCGCTATTTTAGGAATGAGTACCAAAAGAGTCTTATTCCATTCCATTAACTAAAACCCAGTGGAGAAAAAATGCATGACAACTTTAGTGACCTAGTCTCCCACCAGTTCCCAATGATTTTTTAAGAAGCGGGATGGAAATCCATCCATCCCAGGGGACTTCGTATCGTCTATGTCAAACATGGCTTGTTGTATTTTTTTGGGGTTCAAAAGGACGCATCATATCTTGCTGTTGTGCGGTCGTTACTCTTGGTAGGTGCAGTTTATGTAGGGTCAGACCTATATGTTCTACTCTCTGGCAAGAATCCTAAGGCAGAGGAGAATTGGCTTGATATATGTCTTGGAATAATGTTTGGAGTGTGGCAGCTATATGTGGGAGGGTATCCCGCCATGAGTCATCCTGATCCCTTAACAAGTATAGATGATTATGATTTCGTCGTTGTTTGGGTTGGTTGAAAAAATATCTAGTTGGGAGATCTCCAAGCATGATTCGACGATCCTTAATTCTTTGATTCCAGTATTCTAGGCCAATTTCCAATTCTTGGAGGACTTGGCGTCTCTAGAGATGGAGGTTGTTTGCTTGGTCAATCGAGTTAATGTCTACACTGCTATTTCGGGGTTAGTCTGATGTTGTCTTCTCGTAGAGCCCCCATTTCCGTACAACAGTTATAGAGAAGCGGGCCCAACAAAAAACAACTATGCCATCCCTCGGCCCTTCCGCATCTACTCCTAGTACACTAGTAACATAGTATGTACATGAGCTACATTCGTCTTAGTTTCTTGCAAAAACAGAAACGTTGGCTTATAAGTTGTTACAAGCCAGAAAAGATAGGAGACTGTCGGGCCATCACTGAAATTCAAACCCTGACAGTTCCAGGAGATGATATTCATGGTGGGGTTGGTGATTGATCTGGGTCAATCACAAACCTGGTAGCAGTATCATCAAGAGAGACCATGAGAGAAAAGTGCATCTCCATTTAAGAATCTTCAAGATTCTGAGAATTGGACATACTTCGCTTATGAGACCAAGGTTTTGGGATCCGGCGCAGAAGTAGTTGCTTGCCTCTTTTTATTAATCATGGACATTACTTTGTCCCCGACCTCTATGCCTATATGACGGGGCCATTGAAAGATCAGTAAACGCCTTTGCTCTAAAAGAGTATGATAGTGTGGAGGGTTTCAGATTGAAAGCACCTTTAGATTCCCACCTATCCATTTTACAACGCTTCTTTTTATGGAAAAAATGCTCATGAGACTCATCGAGATCTAACAAAGCACCATCCAATTGACTTCGCTTGATAGGGTTCCACTGCGCGTGATCATACAAAACAAAAGAAAAACACGGCCCTTAAATCACCCTGGCTCTTGGTTTTTGAGGAGGACGAACTTCTGCTCAATTTGACCCTGAAGAGGTGGGTCGGCCCACTGGTACTAGCGAATTTGGAGATCCAAGGCCCAGTTGTAAAGTGGGGTTCAAAGGGTCACTAAACAAAGGGGCCATATACAGAACCTCTCGCCCAACCTAGGAGGGTCCGGAGATGTCTCAGGCGAGGTGACCGCGTCTGTCATTCCACTGGGTGGAGCGGTCCAGTGGGCCTTAGGCCACCACGGCGTGGCAGTGGACAGTGTGGGCCGGCGAGCGTAGCGGGCGATCCCATTCATCGGGGCGGCTTCGTCAAGCCTTGGTGCTAGTCGAGTTCTCCAGCCCTCTACCACAATATCTTCAAGATTTTGGTTTTGACTGCTTAGCGGGCCGATGTTGTCGGAGGAGACCCCTAAAGGTGAAGTAAAAAACCCATAGCAGCCCTAAAGGATCTTTGAGCCTAGGTTGATATCCCTAGAGTATGTAAAAGACCACGCCCCCTTGGGAGGGCTGAGCAGCAGTGGATTTTCGCTGTTTAGGGGTGTGGTGTAAAAGTGCTCCGACGGAGTTATTTCATGGGAAGAGGACCCAATTCGACCAGCACGATAAGGAGAAACTGCAAATGTACGCCCAGGAGAAGGCCGCCTAAGTTCTTAGCAACAAGAAGGAGTTAAGGGAGGTGAGGAGCGATTGGAAAAGTCAGGGGGGGTTAGTGTGGGTTTTCGGGTCGTTGATGGAGAAAACAGGAGATTCAGGCCCGCATGGGGAATGCTAAAAATCCGGCTCCCAAAAGTCACTTGCCTCGTCCGGGTTTTGGGGAGGGTGCATGTGAGGATGATATGGGTCATTTTGATTAGGTAAATATTCGATGAGGTTAACCCTAGTATTCCTATGGGCAAATCTATCACTTAGGCCACGTACCTAATTTGTGCAGAGAGGAGTAGGGCCCGGACCATGAATAAAGTTTAACCACTTGCTTCAAACTCACCCATCCGCCTATGGAGTCGGTGATGTGCATCATAGGTCGAAAGACGGCACCGACTTGTGGGATGATCCACACAGCCACAAGCTTTGCAAAAGCGAAACACGCCCTCGTAACGGAAGAAAACCCGGCCCATATGACCCGATCATTTTCAAGGGGGAGGAAACATCTAGGTAAAATAGGTTGGGATAGATCCATTAGCACTCGAGCCCGAAGATAGGG
Source organism: Beta corolliflora (assembly GCA_947648045.1). Taxonomy (NCBI): domain Eukaryota; kingdom Viridiplantae; phylum Streptophyta; class Magnoliopsida; order Caryophyllales; family Amaranthaceae; genus Beta; species Beta corolliflora. The sequence goes on along the minus strand of CANSZD010000109.1, from coordinate 284,093 downwards.
TTGTTGGGGAAGACCTGGCCTGAAGATAGCCTCTATGTCTGAGAATGCGAATAGTCCACATAGATTCGAGGAATTTTCATGCTAATCCTTCAACTCGTACCCACAGCTAGGGGTGTAAGTTATTTGGTTAAAAACCGAAAATCAAACCAAACCAAACCGAATTAATAATTTGGTTTGGTTTTTTTCAAAATTCGGTTTGGTTTGGATTGGAAAATTTTCATTTTTTCGGTTTTCGGTTTGGTTTGGTTTTTATTTTAAAAAACCGAAAAAAAACCAAATCAAACCGAAGTTTGCCTATCCTATATGGGTTTTGATGTTTTTATCAATTATCTTTAGTTCTAGTAGTTCAATTTTAAGCTTTAGTTGAAATTTGAAGTAATTCTTCTATGTTTGATGATTTGAAACTTGATAATTTTCGTATTATTTGTAAGATTTGGAAAAAAAATATTGCATCATAAAAGAATTTCGGTTTTTTGGTTTGGTTTGGTTTTGGTTTTGTAATTTCGGTTTGGTTTGGTTTGGTTTGGGATGATTTTGGTTTGGATTTGGACTTGAAATATAAAAAACCGAATTTATTTTGGTTTGGTTTTGCCCCAAAACCAAACCAAAAACCGAACTTACACCCCAACCCACAGCCTTACCATGTCGAAATTAAGTAGTTAGGGTACCTGATTTGCTAAACTAGACAGGAAGGTTAATAGGTAAAGAGTGATAGGCAAAAGGAATGATTTACCTAGAAATGAGATGCATGAACACTAGGTGTGCGGTGGGGGAAAAGAGACCAAGTCTGAAAATGGCGGCTCTTCATAGTTGCTTTGCAGAATTTGCAGGGAATAATATACGCTTGTTGGCACTAAACTCACGGGGAAAAACTTTGTCTACCCACCGGGTAATCTACCCACTAGAGATAGACATTAATAATTAGTGGAGTCCAACTCAGCAGAATCAATTATAATATAATTCTCTATTTCTAATGGGTAGTCTACCCAGTGGGTAGATGTAGCAATCTCACGCCTGGTGAGGGAGAATCCCAATGAGGAGAGAAGTTAGAGAATTATATCTTTCTAAACCTTTCTGATTATATATGACTAAATTCTGTTAATGGATTACTTATGTTAGTAAAGATAAAGATATAGATATAAATCTATGTATTTAAACCTACCTATCTTGGTTATTTTTTGGATATACGAAGCTAGGTTTTCTTGATATTTATTTTAATGCATGAAAAAGAAAGAGAAAAGATTGTTCGGACAGATAGGACCATTAAGTGTAAAAATGGGGTCCCATAAAAATTAACTAGGGACAGGTCCATATATAATAAGTGAATATGAGTTTAAGACAAGTTTAATATAATACTCCCTTCGTTTTGTTTTAAATCAAACGTAGGGTCTTGGTACGGGGATTTATGAGAATAGAAAGAAAGAAAGAAAGAAAGAAAAAGAGGGACCCATGTGATGAAGAGCGAGATATATATAGAGAAGTAAGTACCAAATATAGTAATGTTTTATTTATTTTGAAACGACCTAAAATATTAAGTGTTTCATTTATTTTAGAACGCAGGAAATATGACATTTACAGTTGGTATCAGCATATTTTGACCATTTGGACCCTCTGAACATTTTCATTGTGGATCAAGCAGGGCTTAGAGGAGATAAGATATTTTGGAACACAATGGAAAAAGAGTCTTTTATGGATAAGCTAGCAAAATTAATAGAAGTCTATCAATTTGATAACGTTATTTAATAGTTTCATTGTAAAAGAGTGCATCTTTTAATTGTATCAATCTATAGATTGTTGGATATTGTACACTGGATCACCCAAAAATAAATGAAGTTTTGAGACTCATATGTGGATCTCGCTATTGAACATGTAAGCCGCATAATTCGATAGATAGCTTGGCCAATTAGTATTATATTCACTGGATGCAGAATAAATTTTGTTGTGAGAAAATTTTAATTTTAGGCTAAATGAGCGACTTTTTATGTCAAATAGCTCAGTTTTGAGTCAAAATAGATCACTTTCAAACAAAGGGTAACAATTTACATTAAAAAGATCACTTCTACACAAGTGAAAGTGACCAATTTAAGGCAAAATGTCACCCTCGTAGGACGGAAAATTTTCACCTTAAAAGGGTCACTTTTATATAAGTATCTCACTTAGAGCCAAAAGGTGTCTCATATTAATTTATTGCGTAGTACCTGTCTCATTCAAGAATTTGAGTAGATTGATAAATGATAGTAGTTTATAATTTGTAACATTTTTCAATAGTTTCAGTGTAATAGATCAGTGTGCCTTCTTTCTTTGTAAAATAATTAATGGATTAATGGATATTGTACAGTGGGACATCAGAATGATAGAAATTTAAGATTTTGATAAAAAATTTTCAATAGGTTCATTATAATGGCATCCTTCTTCATTGCAGAATAATTTATGAGGAGTGGGATTTTGAGACGCATAAGAGGGTTTCACTATTATTGAACATGTAAGTCACAAATTAGATTAGATAGATTGAAAAAAAAGGTGATAGAAGATCGTACTTTGATACCATTTTTCAATAGCTTTATTGTAATAGAGTGTCGTCTTTCTCTCTAAAACAACAAATGGCTTAATGGATTAATGGATGTTGTCATTTAATACTAAGTAGTTGTTTGGTATACAGGAAATTATGTAGGCAATATAAATTCTCATGATTTTCTAATTTGGATTGTTGTTTGGTTGATAGAAAGTGGGGAAAATGGGGGAAATGAAAATTCATGGGAATTGGAAATTCCCACAAAATATAGGAATTGATTTACCTACCCTCCCCTTGGTCACTCACAATTCCTACATAAATTCCTTTGAATTACAACTTCCCTTATGACTACCAAACAACATAGACTAATTCATAGTAATTTCATAAAGGAATTAAATTTCCACAAATTGTAAATTCATATGGGAAAATAATTCTCATTGCAACCAAACAAGCACTTAAATGAGGTGTGCAGTTTTGAGACTCGTAAGAGGGTATACTATTGCACATGTAAATCATAAAATTAAATAGATAAATACATAAATAATAGCTTATAATTTGATAATGTATTTTACTAGTCTTATAATAATAGAGTGCCTTCTTTCTTTGTGAAAAGATTAACGGATTAATGGAAATTGACATACTACATATAGAAGCATTGTTGCAACCGAAGTGAATAAACAAACAATAAAACACGAAAAACAAATAAAGAACACGCAAGATTTAACGAGGTTCACTATCAATTTGATAGCTAAGTCCTCAGGGCAGGGATAAACTCTTTCACTATGATCAAGCGGAACAATTAGTACAATAGGCAAGAGAATCACTTGAAAACTCTCTTTAATGAATCACTCAAAGCTCTCTCTCTGAGAACTTCACTATTGTTTTCTCTCTCTTGTGTTATGATGATGATGATAAACCCTAATTAACCCACACATAGAATATATATGTAAAGGCTAATAATGCATGAGCAAGGAGGCCAAAGAAAACCGAAAATAGGGCATTAATGAGCCCCCGCGCTGCAGCTCGTCATTTGCCGCGCCCAGCGGCTCGCACGCCCACAAGACAGATCAAAAGTTATCTGGCCGTGCCCCGCGGCTATTTAGTCGCGCCCAGCGGCTCGCGGAGCCAAAACAACTGATTTAGCCGCGCCCCGCGCTCTGGCCCGCACCCGGCGCTTTGACAAGTGTTAGTCGATTGACGATCTCCTTCGTCGATTGTCTTACATCCTCGAACAACCCAAGTCTCCTAGCTCAAGATCAAGTCATCTAACTCACAAATCTCCACCTTGACTTGCATCTTATACAAGTACTCCACCTTGAAAAAATAACCATGATACCTCTCAACAATGCACGAGACATCGATCCCTCCAAAGTCTTACGCCTTTAACCTGGTGCCAGGTTTTTCCCTCTTTATCCCGGGGCCGAGATTGCCTCCACCTTGAGGCAACAACACCCCGAAGGAGGTTGTATGTGACTATCAATGTTTTTAACAAGTCCAAGCAATGTTTGAACTTGCGAACTGGAACTGGCTTGGTGAACATTTCAGCTGGGTTATCAGCAGTCCCAACTTTCTTCACCGCTATTCTCTTCTCACTCCTCAGAAAATGATACCGTACATCAATGTGCTTAGTTCTATCATGATGCACCTGATCCTTGGCGAGACAAATAGCACTCAAGCTATCACAATACACAGTCGCACGATCATGATGTAGACCCAAATCACTGACCAAACCACGTAACCATATACCCTCCTTTGCCGCAGCCATGTAGTAGACAAAGTCACTGAAGACTGCAACGTACCCTTCCAACTAATCATGGACCCTCCTAGAGTGTATTCATACCCAGTCATTGACCTTCTAGTGTCTATATCAGTAGCATAATACGAATCAGAATATCCGGTCACCAAACACTCATCATCATTCCCATATATGAGACCCACATCTACCGTTCCCTTCAAACAGCGGAAAATCCGCTTCACAGCTTGCCAGTGTTCCTTCCCAGGTTGAGTCATAAACATACTAACAACACTAACATCATGAGCTATATCTGATCTAGTGCACACCATAGCATACATCAAACTACCAACAACACTAGCATACATAACCTTAGACATGTACTCCTTCTCCTCATCAGATTGAGGAGAAAGAACAACAGATAGACGAGCATTAGCAGCAGCATGAGTATCAATAGATTTCACAGTACTCACACCAAACCTGTCGAGTACCTTCAAGATGTTACTTTTCTGAGAAAGGAAAAGTTTTTTCCAAGCACGATCTCTATAAATCTCCATGCCTAGAATCTTCCTTGCTGCTCCCAAGTCTTTCATGTCAAACTTAGAACTCAGAAGCTTTTTCAATTTCACTACGTCTGACTTCTTCTTCGCTGCAATAAGCATGTCATCAACATATAATAATAAATAAATATAAGAACTGTCCTCCACCTTGCTATGATAAACACAGCAATCATAAGGACTCCTGTCAAATCCATGCTCAACCATGAAGCTGTCAAACCTCTTATACCACTGCCTAGGTGACTACTTAAGTCCATACAAGGACTTTTTCAGTCTGCAAGCAAAGTTCTCCTTCCCTGGAACAACGAATCCCTCTGGCTGACTGTAATAGCCCATATATTTCAGCAGCATTAATTAAGTGTTAATTACAATTTATTAATTCTAATTTTATGATAATGTTAGTATGACAATATTTTGAGAATTATGAATTACTTATTAAATTATTTTCCCAAGAACAAATATGAAATTAGTTTTGTTCTATTGAAATAAGATAAGTTGAGTTGAGTATTTTTAAGTAAAAGAAAAAAGAAACCAATCTCTCATTTCTCTCTCCCTTTACTCGTGTCAATTGTTGTCAAAGACAACACAACAATACATCCTCCTCTTCTCTCATGGTGTCAAAAGGAGAAAAGCCCCAATTTCAGTTTTCAATTCCATCAAAACTCCATAGAGTGAGATGAAAAGTCCCTTACTTCATTGATTAATTTAGGGAAACTAAAAATCCCTATTCTTCACTCTCGCATCCCATGTCTCTCGCCCAATTTTCTCTATCTTCGGGCTTGCTGTGTTGAGGTCGAGCTTGATGCTGCCGCTCTCTTTCGGCGGCACTTTCGGCAGCGTTATGCCACCCTTCTGGCGCCACCGCTGCTGCAGGTTGCGGGCATTGACTAGCGTTTGATTCAGCCATTCAGTTTTCTCTCTCCTCTGTTCTGTTTTGTTGGTGTGCGTTGGTGTTTCTGTTGTGCGCTGGTGGTGGTTCTGCCGGCGCTGCAGCCACTATCGCCACAGCCATTTCCTCTCTCTTCTTCGAGTTCTGCTGGTGGTGCTGCAGCTTCGTCGGATTTGCTGCCGCCCCATTCATTCTCGATCGTCGGATGTTCTCGTCTTTGTTAAGCTATGCCAGTTCTGATTTCTTTGGGAAGGTACAATTTTGGAGTTAGTTCTTACTCTTATTTCATCAATTGAAATATGATTCTATATGGGTTTAATTATCTAGACTTTGACTGGCATTTGAGCTCTAAATATTGTGCTGATTAGCAAAATCAATTTCTAAAGATAAAAATTGAATCTTTACTCCTTGACATTGAGATGTGTTTTAAAGCTTTCCAATCCAAGTTCAAATCTTTTGTTAAGTTAGTTTATAAATATCAGTTTTTAGAATATGAAGAAAGGGGATTAATTAGACTATAGATTCTTTTGTTGAGAATTTTAATTTTGATGATGGAATTGGAAATAGGCATATGAGATTTAAGTGAGCTAGTATCTATTTAAAGAGTAGTAGTTGAATGAGATAAGTTTGACAATGGTTAACAATTATGCTATTGTTGTGAGGTGAATATTGGTGGAATTCAAGTCTCCTTGGAGGAGCGATATTATGGATTTCTAGTGATGGAATGCGGATTAAGCGATATTTCAAGATGGGTATAAGGTACACATTGTCCCTCCACCTTTGAACTAAAAATTTGGTGTTTCATATGATTTTGTGAATCATATACTTAACTACAAGAGTTTTATGTCAATTGACTTTATTGTGTTATTGGTATTATGAAGGTGAAATTATTGAGGTGTTTTGAGTATTTCAAAGTTTGATAAAAAATACGAACTTGTGATGTAGTATTTATATTTCTCTTTGCTAATAATCTCTGGATACGTTTGTGAAAATTTTATGAATAACGATCTTATATTTTAGTATCTTTGGTAAATAAATATTACGAGCAAATTATGGTTACTTAAGGATATCGATCCATGACGTACTAAGTCCATTATGCCTTTGAAAGCCGATAGTATAAAGTGTTTATGGGCACATGTTCTGATATATGGACGTGTTTATAGCCATTCAGTCAAAAGTATTGAAATAAGGGTTCACAATATATCTATCAAGGTAATTCTGGGTATGATATTCTGAATTGAGTGATTTGGTATATGTTTTGCTAGAAGTGAAGAACTCCAGCTCAAAGGATTGATGAGCTTATAGAAACTAATTATATTTCCGTTGAAATTCATCTATATATTGTTCTAAGGTGTATGAGTGTACCAAAAGTTTCACTTATGGAATGGTATTGAGAATCCAAGTGTGTTGAAATGGTCAAGTGTTTCCAAATTTAAGTTGTTATATAAATTCCGAAATATGTATAGGATACAAAGATTATAAATATATTGGTTATTAATAACTTTGAGGAATATGGACTTGACTTTTGAAGACATGAGTTAAAGCTCTGACTATAATACAAGATTTCTGGGATGTATCTTATTATGAGTTTTGCGTGCTTGAGATTACTTGGATGATGAAAAGTTCAAGGTTAGAGATTTCAAGGTAAAATGTTGTCTGAAATCTTATATATATTATAACTTATGACTTGTGGAAGATTTAGCTATATGATGAACTTATGATAATTACTGGAGTTGGCCATAAATCCTTTGGGATATTAGATGGAGTGTAAGTTGATAAGTTATAGAGTAAGCTCTCTGATTCTGTTTTTGTGAAAAAGTAAATAAAAAGTTATTTCTAAGTAAGAGAGCTTTGTAACTAAGATATAAAGTTATGTAAGATTAAATTCTGTTTTGACTTTCTGATTAGTGAGCTACGTTTTGAGCTTCAATTATAATAAGCGTGGACTATATTTCCTTTAAAAGTCCGTATTTGAATGGTTTTAGTAAATGAATTTGAGTTTGTATATGAAACACCCGAAAGCGATTATGTTACGAGATTTTGATATATCTGACTCGAGTATTATGAATTTGAGTTTCGGAAAAATATTGAATTGTGAATTGTGGATTTTGATTTCGTTTTGTAAGGGGAAGAAGCCGCCTGAGCGGTGATGAACAACATTCTGTATTCTGTATATTCTGTATTATGTATATCTGTATTTTGGGGACATGTTCTGAAAAGTCTTGCAAGCAGAACATGACGGAAGAGGGAGACATCCCTTGTAAAAGCTTAGAGAATTCGCCTGGAAGGCAACTCTATTCGTGTTTTCTTCCCCAGTATAGTATGATTTCTGAAAGAAAGTAGAATATGTATTTGAATATGCTAATGGTTTCGTGAAAAATTATTTCGAACTCTATTGTCGAAGTAATGTTTTACTCTCCCAAGTCTATAGAAATCATGTGCCGAGTATGGGAATGGTTTATGAAGGAACTCGTGAGGAATTTATGAAAGGAATTAGATGAGTTGCACATATTTGGATTAGAGGTTATTCTTTTTGAAACACAGAAGTGGGAAACATTGTTATGTCACAGAGTATGTAAGATAGGATTTGGAATATCGTATTAGATCCTATGGAATCCTTATGTGGTCTCTCTAAGAGTACGTGTATATTATTCATTTTGTGAGAGACTCTTATTACTATTCAAAACTAGTGACATAAAAAATTGTCTATAAGTATTTGTTATATAATTCTTTCATTATGAGTATTTTGTATCTTGATTTCTTGATTTCAAATGGTCTCGTATGATGAACTTAAATCTGTAAATATGCGTTAAGCCACCAAAAATATTTTCTGGTTGGACAGTTTGTACTCAGTTTTACTGATTTTGTTCTTGGAACCTGTCCTGGTGGGGGCAGTGTTCATGCACTAGGGGAAAAAAAGGAAGGGCTGCACTGGAAGGGGTGCGTTTTTTGAAAAACGCAGCCCTTCGTGTATGAAGGGCTGCGGTTTCCTTGAAAACCGCAGCCCTTTTAGTGAAGGGTTGCGGTTACCTAGAAAACGCAGCCCTTAAAACTGTATGAAGGGCTGCGGTTTTAAGGCTAACCGCAACCCTATTAATGTAGGGCTGCGATTAGCCTAGAAACCGCAGCCCTTCATTCACGAAGGGTTGCGTTTTCTTGGCTAACCGCAGCCCTTCCTATCCCGCCCAATTCAACCTATAGTTTTGCGCGCAACACACAGTAGACACTCACTCGCAAATTTTCCTTGCACACTCACTCCTCTCCCTCACACTCACTCGCACTGCCCTAACGGCCATCACCGGAGCACCGACACATCGTCGGAGCGCCGTCCCATCGCCGGTGCACTCCATTGACGTTGCCTATTACTGCATTATCGGTAATTCCCCTGTCATTCTCTCTCCTCTTTGTTTTATTTAATTTCTCTTCTATTTTGTGTTGTAAAATGTGATTGTAGGGGGTGGGGGAGGGCTTGTAGAGGGTGGGGGTCTTTGGGCGGGGATGGGGGATGGCCGGGGAGGCCGGGCATGGGGTGGGGGAGGGCTTGGGGAGGGTGGATAGGGGTGGGGGGAGGGCTGGCGGGGGTGGGGGTGGAATGATAGGGGGTGGGGCTACATCAAGGTCTTTGCACTCAAGTTGTTTACTCAAGTTGTTGGTAAAATGAATTGCAACTCCTATGTAAAGCCATTAGTTTAACACTATAGATTGGATTCATTCATTCCTTATGCCCCTCCTCCATGTTTCTAGTATTTGATATAATGGAAATTGTATTTGTACCTTGTGTTTGTTGAAGCACGCACGAATTTGGAGCCACATTGTGAGTGATGACTGAACAATGAATTGACAAGGAGCTATGGACTAATATTCAACAATGCTTACTTCCTGCTGTTCTTTTTCTCTAATTTGAGGCATGTTGATCTTTGATGATTGTAAGCTACTAGCTAGTAGTTCTACTTTCTATAAAGATAAGATACAACCTCTATAATCAAATTACTAGTGATAATATGTGAAGGCATTGTTGTAAGTTGTAACACATGTTTGGTATCACTACTATCTTTCATTTTCTTTTTTGTTTTATAATGTAACTATGTAGATTTTTAGGCTTCGGAAACGAAAGTTAAAGGTCATTTTACGCCTACATGGCAATGAGGAGTGCGAGTGGGGGCGGTAGTGGCGGTGGTGGTGGGACCGTGTTACAAATGTGGAGAGTGAGATCACATGGCAATGGAATGCTCTCCACATTTGTAACACTTCTCACTAGCTCCGCCGCTACCAGCTGATAGGCATTCCATTGCCATGTGACCTGATTCTCGGGTCATTTAAGGCCTATTTTAGCCTTTTCGCTTCCGAATCGTACTTATCGAGTCATTTAACCCCAAATTCTTTTCTCTAATTTGAGGCATGTTGATCTTCGATGATTGTAAGCTACTAGCTAGTAGTTCTACTTTCTATAAAGATAAGCTACAACCTCTATAATCAAATTACTAGTGATAATATGTGAAGGCATTGTTGTAAGTTGTAACACATGTTTGGTATCACTACTATCTTTCATTTTCTTTTTTGTTTTATAATGTAACTATGTAGATTTTTAGGCTTCGGAAACGAAAATTAAAGGTCATTTTACGCCTACATGGCAATGAGGGAGTGCAGTGGGGGGCAGTAGTGGCGGTGGTGGTGGGACTGTGTTACAAATGTGGAGAGTGAGATCACATGGCAATGGAATGCTCTCCACATTTGTAACACTTCTCACTAGCTCCGCCGCTACCAGCTGATGGGCATTCCATTGCCATGTGACCTGATTCTCGGGTCATTTTAGGCCTATTTTAGCCTTTTCGCTTCCGAATCGTACTTATCGAGTCATTTAACCCCAAATTCTTTTCTCTAATTTGAGGCATGTTGATCTTCGATGATTGTAAGCTACTAGCTAGTAGTTCTACTTTCTATAAAGATAAGCTACAACCTCTATAATCAAATTACTAGTGATAATATGTGAAGGCATTGTTGTAAGTTGTAACACATGTTTTGTATCACTACTATCTTTCATTTTCTTTTTTGTTTTATAATGTAAATATGTAGATTTTTAGGCTTCGGAAACGAAAATTAAAGGTCATTTTACGCCTACATGGCAATGAGGGAGTGGACTGTGTTACAAATGTGGAGAGTGAGGTCACATGGCAATGGAATGCTCTCCACATTTGTAACCTTCTCACAATCTCCGCCGCTACCAACTGATGGGCATTCCATTGCCATGTGACCTGATTCTCGGGTCATTTTAGACCTATTTTAGCCTTTTCGCTTCCGAATCGTACTTATCGAGTCATTTAACCCCAAATTCTTTTTGAACATGATTATATGAGATATAATGTAACTATTGTGTAGAGTTTTAGGCTTCCATTTGTTGTAGGTTGAATTTTGGGAACGAAAAGGTCATTTTAGGCCTATTTTAGCCTTTTCGCTTCCAAATCGTACTTATCGAGTCATTTAATCCCAAATTCTTTTTGAACATGATTATATGAGGTATAATGTAACTATTGTGTAGATTTTTAGGTTTTTAATTGTTGTAGGTTGCATTTTGGGAACGAAAAGGGCATTTTAGGCCTATTTTAGCCTTTTCGCTTCCAAATCGTACTTATCGAGTCATTAACCCCAAATTCTTTTTGAACATGATTATATGAGGTATAATGTAACTATTGTGAATAGTTTTAGGCTTTCAATTGTTGTAGGTTGAATTTTGGGAACGAAAAGGGCATTTTAGGCCTATTTTAGCCTTTTCGCTTCCAAATCATACTTATCGAGTCATTTAACCCCAAATTCTTTTTGAACATGATTATATGAGGTATAATGTAACTATTGTGTAGAGGTTTAGGCTTGCATTTGTTGTTGGTTGCATTTCGGGAACGAAAAGGTCATTTTAGGCCTATTTTAGCCTTTTCGATTCCAGATCGTACTTATCGAGTCATTTAACCCCTAATTATTTTTGAACATGATTATATGAGGTACAATGTAACTATTGTGTAGAGTTTTAGGCTTGCATTTGTTGTTGGTTGCATTTCGGGAACGAAAAGGTCATTTTAGGCCTAGTTTTGCCTTTTCGCTTCCAAATCGTACTTATCGAGTCATTTAACCCCAAATTCTTTTTGAACATGATTATATGAGGTATAATGTAACTATTGTGTAGAGTTTTAGGCTTGCATTTGTTGTTGGTTGCATTTCGGGAACGAAAAGGTGATTTTAGGCCCATTTTTGCCTTTTCGCTTCCAAATCGTACTTATCGAGTCATTTAACCCCAAATTCTTTTTGAACATGATTATATGAGATATAATGTAACTATTGTGTAGATTTTTAGGCTTGCATTTGTTGTTGGTTGCATTTCGGGAACGAAAAGGTCATTTTAGGCTAAATTTTGCCTTTTCGCGTCCAATTCGTACTTATCGAGTCATTATATTTTATTTTTGTTGATCTAACTCCTAACTTATTAGTATGTAACTGTGTGCAAGGGAAGGGGTGTGCATGGGGGAGTTCCGGCAAGTGGGGGAGGGGGAGGGGGAGGGGAGGGGGGGTGTGCGGGGAGGGCTGCGGCGCTGGGAAGAGGGACAGGTCTCGTGCGGGGGGGGGCGGCGGCGGTGGGAGGGGAGGGGAGGGGAGGGGTAGCGGTGGGGGGAGGGGCAACAGAGCAGTGGGGGGAGGGAGGGGTGTGCGGGGAGGGGTGTGGAGGGGCGGTAGTGGGGGGAGGGAGGGGGCATGCAGGGAGGGGGGCATGTGCGGGGGGCTTGGGAGGGCTGGCAAAGACCTGCTTGGAGACCTCCCAAGCCCCCGCACATGCCCCCCCCCACTACACACCCCCCTCCCCTCCCCCCACCGCTGCCCCTCCCCTCCCTCCCCTGCACTGCTTGCCCCTCCCCCCACTGTCGCCCCCACCGCTCCCTCCCCGCCCCCCCTCCCCTGCACACATCCCTCAACCTGCCGCCCCCTCCCCCAATGCTGGCCCTAACACACGTAATCCCTCCCCTCCACTGCCTGCCCCTCCCCCTCCCCGCACACCCCTCCCCGCTGCCCCCCATCCCCCACTCTTGCCCCTTGCACACACGTAACCCCTCCCCCCCCCCCACTGCTGCCCTCCCTCCCCCACTCACGGCCCTTGCACACGGAACCCCTCCCCACACCCCACCCCCTTAGTGGCAATGTTAATTTTAATTTTTTGTTATATTAATGCATATATTTGTACAATTTCGGGGAGATGGCGGAGGTGCATACGGATAACGAAGACAAGTGGTGCCGAACACACTACCGAGGATGAGTCTTTCGATGCGAGAAAGGAACGGGGTAAATTGTCTCGATTAGGCCGTGAAGAAATAAATGCACAAATGCATAGGAAGTCATTGGCGACGAAAAAGAGAAAAGGAAGGGGACCTACAAAGTCACTAGCGAAACACACAAATACGACTTTGGAGTACGATAACATGGGTCAACCTTGTGGAAAGTGGCGTCAAAAGTATGGCATGCAAGTTGGCATTTGCATGCATAAACTCTCCATTCTGCACTCATGGAAAGAGGTGCCCGAGGGATTGAAGCGGTGTCTATGGGAAGATACCATGGTAAGCTTCAAGTACAATAACGTTTTGTTTCTTAATTATTTAGTTAAATATATGTGTAATATTACTTATAGCATATAAATTACAACATTTGCGAAAACTAATTTGTGAACTGCGTTTTTTGTAGAATCAATTCAATATCGAAGATGATGAAGCCAAGAAGAATGTATTTCTATCCGCGGTTTCCCAGAGATTCAGAGATTTCAAGGCTAAGTTAGTGTCTGGGTGGATCACTAAGCGGAGGAAAGTAGTAGGTACAAAGAAGAAAAACATCTACGGCGGAGAAACACAAGCCGATCCTGAGGCTTCACCGGAAACATCATCTGCACCATCCAAATTACCATTTCAAATATGGAAAACTATCAAATCTGAAGAGTGGGAAGCATTTGTTGCCAAGAAAACAACCCCACAAGCTATTGTAAGAATATTTTATTAAGATTTAATACACTTAGATCCAGTATTATTGTATAGCACCGTAGCTAACCTTTGTTTATAATTGTGTGTTTTTGGCAAGTCGTGAGAAAAGTAGCGCGAGTGTGATGTTATGGTTTTATATAGTGTTTTTCCCCCTGTATTTGAGCTAAAATGTGTATCAATGGTGCTCTTAGGAGCCATTTTATGCTAACTCTCTCCATCTAGTTGTGGTTTTCTATTCTGTGTCTGATTACAGGTTTTGGGGAGTTATCTTCCTATTTTCCGCTATTATCCGACCATTACAATCAAATGGAGAAGTTCGAAGGCATTTATGATGAGTTCCGGGGTCTCGAGAATACTCTCTGAGGCCTTGGACAAAAGAAGAAGTGAAGCTTTGGCGTCTGAAGCCAAAGAAGGAAGAGTCGGGCTTCAGCCCGATGACATCGGGCGCCTCAAGCCCGATCGGGCGTTCATCGCCATTGGGACAAACATTGTTGCGGGCCCGATCGGGCGACGTTGCCCGTTCGTTATTTCGCTGTCAAGCCCGATCGGGCGGATCGGCCCGATCTCATCGGGCGTTCTTGTGCGGTGGATGCTCAGAGTCGATGTGCGGCCCGATCCCATCGGGCGTGTCGGCCCGATTGAATCGGGCGAGGCCTAAGTTTGGATATCTGCTGCTGCTTTTGGCCCGATTTGATCGGGCTGACTTGGCCCGATCGGGCTTCTCCTCCGCGCGCGCTCATTTAATGAGTTTCGAGCACTTAGTATAAATAGAAAAGTTAGAACATCTTTTATTGATCATCTTGGTTTTAGCCCTTAATTCTCATAGTTTCTCTCAAGAACCCTAGTTACTACTTTTCATTGTGGATTCAAGATCAAACTTTTGGATTGCTTGCAAGTTCAATATAGTTATTTTATTTGGTAATCTTCCTCCTTGTTTTCTCCATTATTGTTTGTTTTCTCTATTATTGATTGAATTGATTTCTTAATTAATTGCAATAGTTGAAAGTATGAATTTTTACATTGATTTTGTTATTGTTTTCTCAAGCATGAGTGAGTAGTTCTAATTCTAGGATTGTGGGGATCTATGTATGCAATGAGGGATTGATAGATTAGTATAATTACCCTTTATTTCAATTGTTTCCTGTGATTGAATCGTTCATGCTAGACTTATGAATTAGGCATGATTTGTATTTCTACTTTCGCAATATTGAATCTGCTTCGAGAGGAGAGATTTCGTATAGGCTTTCAATCATTAGGCATAGTGATCCTTGACCATGCGAGAGCGGCTAGGTGATCTTTGAGGGAGGTAATGTTCGAGAGAAATTACATGTGCCCTAGATAAATTGACTTATTGGGTGATTATTATTCGTCTCTGATTTCCTGAATTGTATGCATAGTGATCCATAGTCCTAGTTCTTTATTAATTGATTCTTACCTTCATATTTAGTTCTATCATTTGCCTATTAGTTAGTCACACACCCATTTTCAACTGATTTAGTTAGTATAATATTAGAATTCAGATACAATAATATAACTTTCTCCCTGTGGATTCGATCCTGACTTCCCTGACTACTTGTTAGTGGACCTTAGGTTATTTTTGATTAGGTGATACGACTTTAGCCTGTCAGAGTGCATAAGCTAGGAAGTATTATCATCATTTGGGTGCTCATTCGTACAATGAGGCGAGAGAGAAGTGGATGTTCAGCCATTACCCCACAATAGGGTCGACAACGGCAACGGGGACTAGCTCAACAACGACAGTTGCACAGCCTCGGCAACCAGATAGAGTCCTCGATTGGTGGTGTTCGATGCATGGGGTTGATGCAAAGGGAAAAAGAATCTTGCCTGATCCCGGAACACAACAGATAGCCAACGCCATTGTAAGTACAGATTATATGGTTATATAAGGTATATATAATATAACTTTTACGCTCACGAGCATTTCTCTCTTATACTTATGTAGATTGGTTGAAGGAAAAAGAGGCAACTGGTGAGTTCACTCCTAAAGGACACATTGATGAATTGCACGAAACTTTAGGACCGGACCACAGTGGACGCGTGAGGGCGCGGGGGAGGTGTCCGCCTCGGTTTGAGAAAGGTATATGGTGATCAATACACTACGCCGACAAAATCAAGTGTAAGTAGTGTGAATTCGGCGACACGTAGATGTGGAGGCTATGAAAGCTGCAAATCGGGAGGAGCTAAGGGAGGAGATGACACATAACTTCAACGCCATTTTGGAGCAAATGGGTTTATTGACTTTTGCTGCATTCAAGAAGGGTAGTGATATTACACCTAGCCAGCCTGATCCACCTGTAGGACCCGAGTTGAAGGTAATCACTTAACCCCTTTGCTTTGTTAAACAACTATTGTTCTTAAATGCATGAAATTCTTACTATATATATGTTGTTTCATAGACTAACTATAAATAGAGTTTTTTTTTACAGGAAGAGACACCATGTGAACTATTAGCTGGAGGAGATGGTTATGATATTAGTTTCATTCTCGTAGCTCATGGCCATGCACAACCCCCTAGTGACCGAGTACGATTGCATAACCAGTTAGTGGATGATAATCACTATGTGGTCACCGTAAATGAAATTGTGTCAGGTTTCGAAGAATTACCTCTTCCGCTGCCGAAGCCAGAAGTTGGTCTACAGTTACTAAATGACGCCCTTGGCAGTTATGTTCTGTGGCCGCGTGCATTGGTGCGGTTTTCAGATGAGGTACAATGATTAACATTCATATATATATATGCGTGTTTTCTTTTATAGTTCCTATGATAGTCAGTAATATCTTTACTTTTAACTAATTACTAGGTTTGGTGGAAGGCCGACTCACATGACAGGAAGAGAAAGAAGGCATGTTCACCTTATAAGAAAGCAAGTTTACGTGATGAAGGTGAACGAAATGTGGTGATGGGAAATGTTTCTAAGACAAAAAATCCACTTATTATCGATCCAGAGGTGGTGCGGAGCCTTACTATTCCATGCTTTTGGTTACATGAGTGCGCTAGCGATTTACCCGATGAAAGTGCAATTGAGGTTGCTTTGGGGGAGCAACAATTCCACTACCTTGAGGACTCATCGACATTCATTTCTAAGGTTGATATTAAAGAATTCTTATGTGGGGTAGAGTTGAATGTTTCCATGATACAAACATTCATGAGGTAATACATAAGTATATAAATTAAATATACATATACATATGCCTTAAGTAGTTTTCAATTCCATAATAAGTAATTGTTGGTTTACTTTTAATCAATATAATTTCTCAAGTTATTATACAATGAATTGCTTGCAACATCTAGTGCAATGTTTGGTTGGTTATGTCCAAACATAATACGAGATGACAATTGCTTACAAAACAAAGCCGAAGTGAAGGAGTATCTCGACATGAGTTTCAAAGCATCATCTCGTTTTGGATATCATCAGATCATTCTTGTTCCTTATATTGAAAAGTATGCTTGTTAAACTCGCTTTACTTTTATTATTTGATACTAAAATTGATCTATTAATTGTTCTATGATTAATAATAACTATATTTTCTTGTTGTAGGGCTCATTGGACACTGCTTGCGATATGTTTGTCACGTAACGAAGTCTACCACTTTGATTCTTTACGTCGACAACCACCACGGACCTTACTAATCAAATCATTGTTAAATAGGTAGCCTAATCGAAACTCAATATATGCGCACTTATTAATATTACACATTATTCATCATCTTTAAATATATAAAAAGTACATACTACACATCTAACATGAATGTCATTGGATGCATTGATGTATTGATGTAGTGTGATGAAGCATATTAGTGCAACAGGACTTCGAGCACCAAAAGCTCATGTTTGGATATCGGTCGAGGTAACATGACTAATTTATTTGTCCTTATATAGAAACACTTTTAGCCACATACTACACATCTAACATGAATGTCATTGGATGCATCCTTTGGTGAACATTTAGTGTCCGCAACAAGATGATGGACTTGCATGTGGCTATTACGTGCTGAGGTACATGTTCGATATCGTCAACCATTGCACTAACGCCGATGATCTTCAAAAGGTATGTAACTTATTAGTATATGTTAGTTTAGATTAGATCGATTGGCAATAGGTATTAATTGGTTTAGAAACCAAAGTAGCACATGCATATATTTGGGAACGAAAATGTCATTTTTAGGCCTATTTTTGCCTTTTACGCTTCCAAATCATATTTATCGAGTCATTTAACCCCAAATTCATTTTTAACATGATAATATGAGGCATAATGTAACTATTGTGTAGATTTTTTGGTTTGCAATTGTTGTAGGTTGAATTTTGGGAACGAAAAGGGCATTCTTGGCCTATTTTTGCCTTTTCGCGTCCAATTCGTACTTATCGCTTCATTTAACTCCATTTTCTTTTTCAATATGATATTATAAGGTATAATATAACTAGTGTGTAGAGTTTTAGGCTTGCATTTGTTTTTGATTGAATTTCGGGAAGGTATATGTCATTTGTAGAACTACTAACTACGGTAAATGATTGAATTCTTATATTATGTGTTTATTCCATGGTTGTTTTGCAAGGTTTATATGAATAAAATGCCACGTTTGAGGGCCTTCACCATAGACGAATTACATGAAGTTCGGGATAAGTTGGCGTCCCACATTTGTGATGATTGCTTATGATACATCTACTAGTTTGTATCAATTATATGTACACTTTTTACATTATTAAATATATACATATTTAAAGTTAATTATTACGTTCAAAAACTTGTCATATATTATTGCAATTTGATCGGTTTTTTTTTGTGTCGAAGGGAGGTTTTGGGTGGGGGGTGGGGTTGGGGGGCCATGGTGGGCCGCTAAGCCGGGCTATAGGCCGGTTGGGTCTTTGGGGTGGCTTGCAGCAATGGGTGGAGGAGGTGGCGAGAGGGTGGGCGGGGGTGGGGTGCATGGGAGTGAAGGGGGTGGGGCTGGGGTGGGGCGGGGCGGGGGAGTGTAGGGGGGGGCGGCGGGGCGGGGTGGGGGGAAGTGGGAGTGCGGGGTGGGCGGGGGTGGGGGTGAGGGGGCGGGCGGGTGGTGGGGGTGAGGGCGGGGGGGTGGGGTGCTGGGGTGGGCGGGGGTAGGTTGGCGGGGGGGAGGGGCGCAGGGGTGGGGCGGGCAGGGGGTGGGCGGGCGGCGGGGAGTGGGTAGGGGGTGGGGGGTTTGGGGTGGGCGGGGGTGTGCTTGGGTGGCAGGGGGTGGGGGTGGGGGTGTTGGGGGTGGGCGGGGGTGTGCTTTGGGGCGCGGGGGTGAGGGGCCGGGCAGGGGGTGGGGGTGGGGGGGTCTTGGGGTGGGCGGGGGTGGGGGGTGCTGCGGGTGGCGGGGTGGGGGTGGGGGGGCAGGGGGTGGGGGGTGGGGGTGGGGATGATTTAATTTATTTATTTAAAAAAAAAAACGATTGAATGTGTAGGGTTGCGGTTTTAAGCCTAAACCGCAGCCCTTCACTTAAATAGGGCTGCGGTTTAGGCTTAAAACCGCAGCCCTTCATTTAAAGAAGGGCTGCGGTTTAAGCCGAAAACGCAGCCCTTTAAGCTTAGAAGGGCTGCATTTTTGGCCTGAACCGCAGCCCTTCGTTGTGAAGGGCTGCGGTTAAACTTATCTATTGAAGGGCTGCTATGGAAAGGACTGCTGGCTAAAAACGCAGCCCTTAGGGTTGTTTTGACCGCAGCCCTTCCTTATTTTTCCACTAGTGATGGTTAGTAATTTTGCAGGAATTATAAATGCTCCGGAATGGATAGTGGACAATAAGGGTTTCAATCATGAGATTTCTGGATGGCAAATGTTTGGTGATTATATAGTGTTGATGAAGGAATTCGTATGATATATTATTGTATCGTATTGGACACTTGTTTAGATCAATTCATTGTACATGTATTTTGGGTCGTTATATTGCGCATCTGAGCCACAAGACCAGTATGGTTGTGTTTATAGGTTATGTTTCCGCTACAAAAGATGTAATTTGAAATTTATTAAATGATAATTGAGATTTGTGAATGCTAAGTGGGATTAGCTAGCAGCTCGAAAATGCGGGCTGTTACACTGACTCATTAGGATATCCTCCTCCAACTCTCCATGTAGGAAAGCTGTTTTCACATTTAACTGCTCAAGCTCCAGATCAAAATGTGTTACTATTGCTAATAACACTCTAATAGAAGTATGACAAACCACAGGTGAGAAAATTTCATTGTAGTCTACCCTTTCCCATTGACTGAACCCTTTAGCAACTAGTCTGGCTTTGTATCTGACACTGTCACCCTCTGAAATTCCTTATTTCCTCTTGAACACCCACTTGCAACCCACCACCTTACGACCATGTGGCACCTTCACGAGTTCCCATGTCTGATTCTTGTGAAGAGACTCCATCTCCTTACTCATAGCAGCTAACCACTTGGATGATTCGTTACTAGAAACTGCTTCCTTGTAGGACATTGATTCAGGTGACTCTATATCATCGGCTACATGTAATGCATAACCAATCATCTCGTCTAAACAACAGTTTCGGCCATGAACTTTCCGGCCTTCTATCTGTTCAATCAGTCTCTGCGTCTTCTTCCTAGGTCGTTTCTGACCTTCATCAGCAGTTTCCTCATGATCAGACTCAAGTTCATTTATTTCATCAGCGACAACTCCATCTATCTGATTAGTCTCCACAGTAGGAGAATCCAGTGGAGCCTCATCCTCCACCTGAATTCGAACCTGTGTCTCAGGAGTAGGAACTGCCGCAATTACTTGCTCAATTCCTTCCGTAGTGCTATCATCAGTATCACCTGCAGGTTTGTTAGTAGATTCAAACATAATATTCTCAGCAAAAGTAACATCTCTACAAAGTATGACACGTCCTTCTGATGGGGACCAAATCCGGTAACCCTTAACACCATCTCCATATCCCAGAAAACAACCCTTCTTAGCCCATCTTGATAGCTTTCTTAGATCACTGTTACACACATACATGTTATAGCATAGAGTGTTTATCATCATCAAAATAACATTAACTTAGAGTCACAACGAATTCTCCCTTTTTGATGATGAGAAACAAATAGTACTTCCCCCCTCAAAATATGCACCATTAATCACATTAGGGAAGATAACTCAACATCATTCACAAGTAACATGTTTATTAGGATAACGAAATAAGAGAGCATCAACATGTTCATTAGTCTAAGTATTATACCCATCTTCCTCCTTTTGACATTATCAAAAAGGAGAGCATCAACATGTTTAGCGAGTCAAAGTGAGATATAGTCAGCAAAATAATGCAAGTAGCTCAAGCAATAGATACTAAGGATGCTGGTGCTATGTCATAATCCAACTCACAATCTGAAGTCATTAAGCAAAAAATAATCCAACTCACAATCCGAAATTATGAAGTAAGAAATAATCATGAAGGATCATGGTTGATAGCTAAGAAAGTAAGATAAAGAAAGGTAATGCAAGCTTGAAGATTTTGAAATGGCAATTGGCTCAACAAGTGCTTAAACCTTTCTTTTAAGATTTTCAACTTCCGCAAATAAACATCATATGACTTTCTTCACTGTGGCACTGTGTGTGTTTCTGTGCCAGTGAACAATCTATCCCCTTCCAAATATAACTAATCTTCGGATATACTGGAATCCAAAATGATGATCTTCAAAACTTTGATAATTTTCTTGACATTTGAATTGAACTCTAGGACTTATCTAAAATAAGTGTCTTACTCTCCTTTTCTTTTCTTTTCTTCTTTTTTTTTTTAAAGGAGAAGAAGACCATACAATATTACTAGAGTCAATCAATAAGAGATCAAAGATAATAAGTTAATTCGGACCTCATTTTCTTTTTTAATGCATCTCCCAGACCGTGCCCCGCACAAAGGTGAATCAAGACTTTTCATTCTTTCACGTATATGTGTTTCATTCCAACCTTTTCATGTTCCCCCTTAACTGATGTGTCTTTTTCTTCCATCATCTTATCAAGAGGTTCTTGCCCCATAAATTATCATTAATCAAGATTAAAAGCACTTGTTGAACTTTGGATCAATGGGTGAGGAAAATAAGGATAATAATAGGAAAATGACGATAAGGTGAGACATATGAAAGAAAGAAATAATGAGGCACGAATGTCAAACTCATAAATAGAAAATCAGAATATCGGGATAAAGATCAAGCTTGCCATAGGAGAAAGAATTAGCATTTCATAGCTCAATTACTCGGCAACTTAGGATCATATAGCTCATTAGTTCGGCAACTTAGGATCATGACATTAGGACAACATCATTAGACCATTACGAGTCCTTTTTATATCAAGTAGACTTTTTCTCACAGTGTTTCACAAAGACATGCATCAACACTCTAATTAACATATTTAAAGGAGGACAACAAGCATAATACTCAACTAATTTCCAGAAATTAATCCCAAAGCCACAAATTGTCTTGTAGAATATTCATGCCTGAAATTCAACAAAATTACTTTGATCACACAATTGTGGTATGCTTAACAAACTGTATTTCAAACCATTTACCAACATCACATTCTCTATGGAGTGTGTTAGGGATTTGCCGACGTTTCAAATACCAATTATTTATCCCTTTTTGTTATCGCCAAATGTAACACACCCTCCATGGTAGGCTACTAGTGAGAGGAATTGAGATTTATCACTAGTCATATGTCTTGAGCAGCCATTGTCGAGATACCATAGGCTGCGTCCTTTCACGTTTGCCTGCACAAAGATCACTTGTTAGTTTTAGGAACCCAGATCTGCTTGGGTCCCTTTGTCTTTCGTTGGGCTTCTAACAAGTCTTTTCTAACCCATATTTGATTTACGTTCTTTACATTTTTTGCAACACTCCTTTTCTTGATATTGCAGTTATCCATAATGTGTCCATTCTTTCCACAGAAGTTGCAAATCAAATACTCAGGTAAATCGACATATTTTCTTTTACGAAAGTCTCTTTCAAAATTTTTGGCACTGTGCCTCTGGTCTGTATATCCTAAACCAATTCTGTTTCGATTGCTAGTTGTCTTGGAAATATAGTCTAGGGCTTTTTGACCATCTAACCATTTTTCATATATTTTCCGAGCAATAGTCAATTGTGATTCTAAGAATTCAACAGAAGTGTTTAGATCGCTATTTCTTTTTCTTGAAATTTCCAAATCTCTTTTAGCTTTATCAAGTTCGTCACTTAACTTAGCATCATGAGGCAGCATAAGTGGAACAATTATGGATCTTTGTCTAGACTCTTTCACTTTAATTAACTCAAGTTTTAAAGATTCAATTTGTTTTTCGAGATTCGAATTTTTAGCTTTTAGCTCAGTGTACGGCACAATGTTTTCAACGACTTCTTTTGTGAGAGACTTTTCGTACCTTAAGGCACTTAACTCAACATTATTTTCTTCGACAGTTGTTTCCAGTTCATCATTCTTTTTCATCAGTTCTTTACAATCCTTTAATAAATCCTTATATTCCAATTCCAAGCCAATCTTGTGCTTACTTAAAATTTTCACTTCTTTTTTCATGTTTGAAAAATCATCATTCATTTCTTGACAATCATCAATGATATTTCCCAGCAAAGTAACAAGTTGGTTTTTTGAAAGAAGATGTATTGAAGGTTTTAGAGAAAGAAGACTTACCTCACTATCTTCAATTTCATCTTGGGAGTTCGAAATTTTCGCCATTAGACACAAGTGTGAATCGTCCTGGCACTGCGCCCTTCTCTGTGATGTCTGTACAACATTCAGACATAATTTTGCTTCATGGCACTGTGCCTCTGACTGTTCTTCATCAGAATCTGAATCTCCCCAAACGACAGCTATCATCATGGCCTTTTTGAACTCTTTCTTGGATTGTTCCCTTCTTTCCTTGGGCTTTTCATCATCCCATATCCTGTGATTTAACTCTCCACACTTGAAACAACCCGAATTAGTAGCACTTTTCTTAAAGTTAGAGGTAGTGCTCTTACCATTGAAATTTTCATCTTTTCTAAGATTGTTGTTTTTGTTCTTTTTGAGAAATTTTTTAAATCTCCTAGTAAGAAAATCAATATCATCATCACTATCACTATTTTCAATTTCCAATTCAGTTCTCAAGGCTATACCTTTACTTTTTGGTTCATTAGTTTTAGAATCTAAGACAAGTTCATGAGTCATTAATGATCCAATAAGTTGTTCTAGTGAAAGTTTAGTCAAATCTTTTAGCTTCTTGAATATCGGTTATTTTTGGGAGCCATCGATTTGTTAAACTTCTTAACACCTTTCGCACTAAATCTTCAAAAGTATATGTTTTGCCTAGAGAACGTAATTCATTAGTGATTAGTGTAAATCTAGTGAACATCTCTTTAGTTGATTCGTCCTTATTCATAGTAAACAATTCATATTGTTGGACAAGCAAATCTATTCTTGATTGTTTTACCTCATTCGTACCTTCGTGGGCCAACTCCAGCGTGTCTCGTATTTCTTTTGCTGTAGTACAAGCCGAGATCCTTGAGTATTCATCAGGTCCAATTCCATATTGGAGAATACTCATAGCTTTGAAGTTTTTTTCGGCTTTTGCATAGTCGACCGAAGCATAGTCATCTTCATCCTTGTCGACCATCTTTCCTTCAGCATTTTTGGTTTGGATAAGGATTGATCCTTTTCTTATGACTTTCCAGCATTCATAGTCCAATCCTTGGATGTAGATCCTCATCCTAGCCTTCCACCATCCGTAGTCCTTTCCGTTGAAAATTGGACACTTTGTGTGTCTGTCTTCCATGTTCATGACTTCTATTCTCTAGGAACGAGCCTTTCGAGAATAGCCTGCTCTAATACCACTTGTTGGAACACAAGATGACACACAAGAAGGGGGGGTTGAATTGAGTGGCTAAATCTAATCGATTTTCGCAAAAACACCCTTACGGCACAGTGCCGTGCACTGTGTTATTCACTCGTAAAATCACCGATTTATGTTTTTGCTCAACCGAAAATGAATCAAACAATAAAACAATGAAATCAAATAATAAAACACTGGAATTTAACGTGGTTCAATCTCACCTCTGAGATCTACGTCCACACAAACTACTCTTGTATTATTTGAATCGTAAAATATCAAACTCTTGATACAATTCGATTCCCCCACTACTAACTCAAGTAGTGCTCCCCAACACTTAACCCTAAGTGTTGCTACTCTCCTATAATATAAGAATTACAAAAAGAAAGATTACTCAAAGACGTGCTTCTTATTCAAGCAAATAGAGGATCGTTACAAGCTTTGTTTAGAAACCTTAACTTACTAGAACTCTGTGCCGTACACAGTGCTCTGGGAGATCGTTTTCAGCTCTCAAAATCTTTATCTCTCCAAATCTGAAAACGTGGTTTGCTCCAATGATTTCTATCCCTTATATAATTCAATCAGCTGAATAAAAATCCTTCTCCAAGATGTGTTATCTTTTTGAACAATTTTTATTCCTAAAATTAAGGGATAACATTCTTTTCCTTTTCAAAATCCAATTTTATCTTTTATAAAAAACTGATTTCCTTTACTCCTTGTAAGATAAGGATTCCTCCATATCTTATGCCAACTCTAAATCAGATTTTAAATCAGTTTTTATCTAAACAAACTATATAAAAATCGTTATCATTAAAAATCAGTTTTTCGCTTTTTACAAACAATCTTTTTTGAAAATCTTTTAAAGAAATGTTTTCTTTAAAATCAGTTTTTTTTTAAAACTCTTCTTTTTCTTTTTTCTTTTTTCTTTTTTCGCATTTTATCTTTTATAAAATCTT
Organism: Beta corolliflora; assembly: GCA_947648045.1. Taxonomy (NCBI): domain Eukaryota; kingdom Viridiplantae; phylum Streptophyta; class Magnoliopsida; order Caryophyllales; family Amaranthaceae; genus Beta; species Beta corolliflora. Next base: position 258,631 of record CANSZD010000109.1, on the reverse strand, counting down.
GTTCTTAAAAATCAGAGTTTTTAAAAACTCTTTTTTCCAAAAATATTTTTAAAGAACATTTTCTTTAAAATCAGTTTTTACAAAACTCTTTATCCGAAAATCTTTGTAAAAAATTTTTTCCTTCCAAAACTAATTTTCGAAATATAATACTCCCCTTTTATATTCTTTAAATATAGAAACATGAAATTAATATAATTACCTATTTTCTTAACTCTAAGAGAATATTTAATCATCCTAATTTCATATTTCTAGTTTAGCACAAAGTTCCAATACGTTAATTACATTGCATAAACATGACTAAGAACATAACTAGACCTAAGCTTCCATATCTTCAAGTTCTTGATCTTTCATGAACATCCAATCTTGATAGCTTTCTTGGATCACTGTTACACACATACATGTTATAGCATAGAGTGTTTATCATCATCAAAATAACATTGACTTAGAGTCACAACACCTTGTTTTGAGAAGGCGAGCATAAGCACTTTTGAGTGTGAAATACTAAGCTTGTGTCCTGCCCAATACATATAGTCCTTCTCATCTCTTGAAGGGAGTTCCAATGATAGGATTTGTCGAGCATCTTGAAAACTGATAAAATCTCGTACCTCGGCTCCTTTCCATGTATGTGTATTGGTGTTATTAACGTCTTTTAATTTTTGCCCGTTGTGCTTGTCTAAGCGTGATGTGAGTAGGGGTGTGCACCGGTCCAGGACCGGACCGGAACCGGTTGGACCGGTGGACCGGAATCCGGGGTTTTCTTGGACCGGGACCGGACCGGAAAAATTCCGGTCCGGTCAGGTCTGGACCGGAATTTTTCCGGTCTGGTCCGGTCCTAGACCTGTTGGACCGGAATTTTTTTTTCAAAAATAAAAATCTTTTTTATTTAAATATATATATAAATTATATACATTAAAAATTAATAATTTTAATGTCAATAATCCTAAAAGAATAAATATTAGGTTTTTAAGTTTCTAACTTTCTACCTTTTAATTTTTTTTTAACATATAAACTTTTTTTTTCCTAAAATAATAGAAATTCCGGTCCAATCGGTCCGGACCTAAATTTTCCGGGTTTGGACCGGACCGGACCAGACCGGTGGACCGGAATCCTGATTTTCGGCGGCCCGGGCCGGATCGGTCCAGTCCGGTCCAAATTCCGGTCCAGACCGGTTTGTGCACACCCCTAGATGTGAGACTTGGCTATTGGGATCCTATCAGGCAGCCATTTGTCAAACAGGGCCCTAATAGATTTGCCATTACCTATTTTCCAAACACTGCCCCAGAAGAAGTAAAGCTTTTGCCTTTTTTTAGACCTGCTATATATTCATGATATTGTGCCTCTGTGCAGCGCAAGTTCGCCTTTGGCTTGGTTAAATTTTCGAGAAAAGTAAGTTTGTATATTTGTAAATTCTGCATACTTGTTTCATTAGGAGACACTTATTTAGAAACACAGTTGATCGTATCCCCATGCTCCTAGCCATTTTGATAAGTTAGTGGTTCTTTTTTTGAGCCAAATAATACTCTTGGTCCCACTATTAGACCATGAGAAGGTATTAAGGATGTAACCAATTTTCGAAACTGTACCCTGTGGTAAGATTATGACATGCGAGGTCATTGCAACAAGTATTTTGTTAATAACCTTTGTTGTCTTCGACAAGGGAAGCAAATTCCATGAAATAAAGAACCTTCTTTGCAACCTTATCTTCTCAATTAGGAATCCGAAGTGAGAGATCTTCAATCCGAGATATCAACATGAACCCTAATAGTGTACCTAACTTTTGTACTTAGGAGACATCTAGAATAGTTTTGAACAAGCTTGTTTTCAAATAGTGTTTGGACTAACATAATAACTGATTTGGACAAGTCTAATTTCTCCCCCGAAATAGTACACAACCTCTTAGTAACTTTGGTAATAGTATTACAAGATTGAATCCTTACTTGTTTGGAAGAGAAAAAAGGGCATCATTAGCGAAAAAGTGAAGTGAGATTGGGTGATCTACGACCTAGACTAATCCTTTTGAAAAGACTAAATCCTAAGCCAAATTTGCGATCTTATAGTAAACATAATCAAAAGAGGAAGAGGAAAGGTGAAAGTAGGTCACCTTATAGTATCCCATAAGAAGGCTTGAAACTAGTATAATTTCAACATTAAGTAACATGGAGTATGCTACTTTAGAAATACACTGATAAACAAGCTGGATCCAGTGATCGGGAAAGTTAGAACCCTTTAGAAATTTAATTAGGAAAACCCAATGAAATCTATCATATGCCTTATTCATATCGATTTTGATCGTATCATAGGTTTTATTGCCCTTTTGACCTTTTGTTTATGAAATGGATGATCTCATGTGCTAGGATAGTATTATAACTCAGTATTCTCCCTGGAAGAAAAGCCTAATGTAATTAACATGTTAAGAAGAATTATTGTATGCTGATAGGCGTGTCGCGCACCTAACAAAAATAAATAACCTAGCCAACCTCCTAACTATGTAGTAGGGTAAGTCAGGGTCGATGCCAGAGAGAAAGTTGTTTTATGATTATCCTTTAAATAATCGTAAGACTAAAGGAGATTAATATCAGGAATGGTAGAATCAACTATACTAATCAGTAAATAAATAAAAGTCTCTAGAGTTAAGTATACCCACTACCATGAATTAATACAATAAAAATTCCTACCCCATACTAATCAATTAAATGTTCACAAGGAAAAATACACCTTATAAAATATCATAAACCTCTCTCGAATATCTATGGCTTCCCTAATATGCACTCAAGTCTACTCTCGTGGAATCATGCAAACATTAAATGCGGCACTCTCACTTCCTAACAATCCATTCTACCTACTCCCGTGGAAAACTTCATATCCTTAATTGAAATATTCAAATCCGTCAAAACCCAACACCCATTGTGATCAAGACAATGGAATCATAACAATAGTAGTTATCCTAATCTAGTATTGGAATATGTACAATCAATTAAGCAAGAACAATCAAACAATTAATTTGGGAATTTAAAGGTATAATCATGAATTATTCACACTAAGGTTCAACTTAACCATTGATATAGAACTATAAAAGCATAATTGAAATAAATAAAGAAAATAGAGAAGAATAATAAAACATCGTAATAGAAAACAAGTAGAAAAGAAGAAGAAAAGAGATACTTGAATTAATGGATGAAAGGTAGAGTCTTGAGAACAATGGAGATCTACAAGTTTCTCTCTCTAAAAACCCTAAGTATAAACTAATAATGATGGTATAATATCTATGCCGCTGAAAATAAGGTTATAAAGTCCTATTTATAATATAAGTATAATATAAACCGACATAAGTTAGGTCACGCGGAAAATCTGAAAATACAGCAGGTTGCACGGTCAAGCAACTTCATGCACGGTCGTGCAGGGTCGTGCACTGTCAAGCAAAATCTTGCTCGGATGTGCGAGCAAGGCAGAAGCTTTAGTGGCTTTTGATTGTAGGTTGCACGGCCGAGCACATGTACACACAGGCGTGCGAGCGAGGCAGATGTTTCATCTCAACTTTGAACAACTATAACTTTTGATCTATAGCTCTATTTTGCACATCTAATATATCGTTGGAAAGACCTTGAAGTCTAGTTTCCAACCCAATTATAATTACCTCATTATCATTTTTTTGTCAAAAGTTATGATAAAAATGATGCAGAGGTGTCATATTTCGCACAAGTACACAAAGTCGTGTGTATCTTCTTCGCTTCCAATCCGTTTTGGGCACATGATATATCGTCTTGAAGGTCATCCAGCAAGTGCTTTAATCATCATATCGTCAAATAGGAGTCCAAAGTACATGAGATTACATCCAAAGACCAAACAACCCGTGAAAGCATCGTAGTTATAAAAATTGACCTAAATATACATAAATGTAATATAAATGCTCTAATACTACATGCAAATGCACCCTAATATGCAACTAAATGATGTTAGAATATGCACTTATCAAACTCCCCCAAGCTAAACATTTGCTTGTCCTTAAGCAAACCAAACCAAGTCACAAGGGAAGAGTAAGATACCCTTATATACAAGACTTATATGATTCAACCATTCAATCTCCAAGACATGAAATTTGGGCATATGAAAGATATTATAATTATAAAATTAGACTAAGATAGACTACAAATCACACCTCATATAAATTCATGAAATCGCAACTTGACTCACCATGGCAAACCACAAACCTTCCGCCATGCTATACTCAATTAAACTCGATAAACCTGACTTTAGTCGAGCACACTTTCTCTCATATGTTTATAGGTAATGATTTTTTTCACTCAAACATATACCAAATCGACTCGAATGAAGTATTTTTCTATAAACTTGACTATCGTCTCATTTTCCACTTAAAATGGCAAAAACAAGCATATAGATCATATGGACTTACCAAGGGTTGAAACGTGGCTAACGTAAGGGTAGGAAAATATTTGGGAATGTGGTTCTAAAAGCCAACTAGTGGAGGAAATAACACTTTAACATATATGGCCATTAGATGCAAACGCCACAAAAACTCCTACTAGAGCTTCAACAATACATTGCCAATAAATCAAGATAATACCCATCCTTATCAACTGCAACAAATTTCATTCACCTATTATTCAATTTTTTTTTTCACTTCATTTTTTTTCAATTTTTCAGAATTCTTCTTCACAACTTCTACATCATTCTTTTCATTTTGCACTTTCACACTACAATATTAGGCATTTTTTTTCTTTCAACATATTTTCTTCCAATAATTATCGGAAAACCACAAACACAAGCTCAAAACATGAACTTTAATGCTATTCCACTTAGCAAGGCTAGAGGCTAGAGGCTAGAGGCTTGTAATGTAGGTCATTGATCAAGAGAATGGGATATCAAAAGCTCAACATGGGCTAATTAAAGGGAATAATATATATGAAAAGAAAAATGTTTGAAGGCTCAAAACAATGAAAAAAAAATGCCTCAATCATATCAGCACATGCATATGCCACATAAGCCTCAAAGAGTGCCAAGTCAAGTTCAAGAATCACACTTCATGAGGAACTATCACACAACAAAAATATAGAAGACCGATCTAGATGTGTCAGTCTCTAAGGCTTCAAAAATCCTCATTAGGCTTATTCTTACCGAGTAAAATCAAGTCTTTCTTGGGGAATGCCAACCAACTTTACCACAAACCATTCAAGTTGCAAAACAATCGTACCATGAAGCGGTCAATGAAGTCTAACTCAATCTTGTAAAATATAACTATAATATCGAAGATATGCCCAAATCTCATGAATTATCATTCTCATGAATCAAAACATATATTCCCTGTAATCATTAAGAATTTATTAAATTATATGTCATGCATGAATGCAAAAACTAAACTAATATGCTCCTAACACTCAGAAAGCAATAAATCCTAACTCACTTTCGTAGGAATCACGATTGCACTTAGCATGTGCAACAAGCCCTTTAAACCCCTAGGCTGCCCTAGTGGACGAGTAAGGTCTCGTGAAGGTTTTCAGAAGGTATACCCACAAAGCCAAAATATGCATATATGTAGAAGAAATAAAGTATATAATGAACCTAAATGAAAATATGTGCAAAGCTATGACTCAAAAAGTAAATCCTCCCCTAAGCTAAATAACTCATTGTCCTCAATGTGACAAATAATTATAAGGAGGGGAAAGGAATGGGAAACATCCACAACCACATAACATGATCAACTTCCTCAATCACACAAATAAGTTAAACCCAAATAAATGGCAAAAAGAGGTATGACTCTCAAAAACTTGAAGAGAGGGAAAGGAAAGAGTATACCAAAAGTGTTGTGGGTGGAAACCCTTAATTGAACCTTCTCACAGAGCATAAGATCAAGTACTTAGAAATTAACTTCAATGAATAATAGGAACTCAACCCCTTAATCACAATTTCCACAAATTTTATAAGTTAGTAATCAAATAAAAAATTAGAATTTCCTCAATCTAAAATTAAAAAGAAAAAAAAATAAGGTTAGAAAACTTGGGTTGCCTCCCAAGAATAGCTCATCAAAGCCCTTAGTAGTTTGTCAAATGCATCTGCATGTATCTCAGAAAAATCAAATAATATACAAAAGAAAAGGTAAAATAAATTAGTTCTAAATCTCTACAAGACCTGCAAAAAGGAAAATCAAAGAAAAAGTTATATGCACAAGAGAAGGAAGAAAAATAAAAAATATTAGTTCTTTTACATGACCCAACAGGTTGAGAAGAAACCAAATGTACATTAATTACATGAACATAAAAGTCATTTAAAGAGGGAGAAATAAGGAATGATGGAGGATATAATATAGGAAAATAAGGAATGATGTCAATTTTTAAGAGAAAGGAACATGAGACTCAAAAACAGTAGGTGGAATCGATAAAGACTCATGAATCACCTCACTCTCATCGATAGACTTCTCCAAGATAGGCTTTTCAACCAATGGTTCTTCCTCCTTTAGAATATCCATCACATTGATTTTTCCTATAATTTGGACATCAATCACATAACACTCATTTTCTATCCAATCAGCATCATCATCATCATAAATATACGATTGGGGATGAGAATTTTGAGTTGAATAATCAAATTCATATTGGGGTGAGGGGTCAAAATTATTCACTAATGTCACATCACACAAAGAAATATCATGAGAAGTAGAGTGATAATTTGAAAAATAAGAAGGTGTTGTAACACAACTATGGGTCCAGTAGATAAAAACATATCCCACTCATAGTTATTCTTAGCCAACCACTCAATTAAATCCCAACAATAGTCTGGTGATTGGGCTAGAAATTTCCCATTAGACATAGAATCAAACACCACCCTAGTTTCTTCATTTAAACCCTCATAAATCACTAGGCACATATCCCAAAATTTCAATTCTATGGTTAGGACCAACAAAATTGCCAAGTCTATAATAGTAGTTCCAAAACAATTCATTCTCATATTGAGGAAAAGAAAATATTGCTCTAAAATTACTAGCAAGAATATTGGGTTCATGGAACATATATGGTAATTCATGAGAACTCATGCAAAAATTGTGAGAATTTTGATATGATGCATCAAAACAATACCTCAACCACAAGAGTTATTACTATGTTGCCTATCAAAAGAGTTGTTCCTATCATAATAATAATATGACTCCATGATACGAAAAAAGAAAAAAAATATATTCACAAAAGAAAGCAGAAAAAAATAATATATACAATCTAGTCTCACCAACAAAAAAAACTAAATAAACAAACTATCTCCCCGGCAACGGTGCCAAAAGTTGATAGGCGTGTCGCGCACCTAACAAAAATAAATAACCTAACTAACCTCCTAACTATGTAGCACGGTAAGTCAGGGTAGATCCCACAGAGAGAAAGTTGTTCTATAATTAGCCTTTAAATAATGGGAAGACTAAAGGAGATTAATATCAGGAATGGTAGAATCAACTATACTAATCAGTAAATAAATAAAAGTCTCTAGAGTTAAGTATCCCCACTAGCATAAATTAATACAATAAAAATTCCTACCTCAAACTAATCAATTCCTACTTCCATGGAATCATGCAAATTAAAGACATTAAATCTAACTTCCTAATAATCCATTCTACCTACCCCCGTGGAGAACATCATGTCCTTAATTGAAATATTCAAATCGGTCAAAACCCAACTCCCATTATGATCAAGACAATGGAATCATAACAATACTAGTTATCCCTAATCTAGTATTGGAATATGCACAATCAATTAAGCAAGAATAATTAAATAATTAATTTGAGAATTTAAAGGTATAATCATGTAATTCACACTAGGGTTCAACTTAATCATAGATTATAGAACTATAAAAGCATAATTGAAATAAATAAAGAAAATAGAGAATAATAATAAAGCATCATAATACAAAACAAGGAGAAAAGAAGAAGAAAAGTGATACTTGAATTAATGGAAGAAAGGCAGAGCGTCTTGTAAGATTTGCAAAACTTCTATTGTAATCTCCTTTGAGTTAGTTAGCCATTGGCTATGGGTTTTCCTTGTTTTCTTTCTGACTTTTGAATAGAGAAGCTTAGAAGTTCCTTATAATTAAAAGGAACTTCTATAAACATTGTCCATAAACTTTTCATGTGTTGTTGCGCAAATGGAGCCCGTGGTATGGTGGATGCAATATCTTGGATATACTAATTGGCATCCGAACAATACCTCTACCTTTAACATTAAGTTGGAGACATAAGGATTTCTAGTCAATGCCATTGAACTTTTTGTGGGATATATAAGCGCCATAGATTAATTTGTGGATGAAGCAATTGTTGGAACATTTAAGATCATGTGAAAGCGGTAGGCTAAAATTGTTCAATCATTTTCCTGATAGGTGGTAAAGTTAGGCACTAATTTTCTGGTTGATATGGCCTCTTTTAGTCCCGTTGGTATTGTAAATGATGGTTGCGTAGTCGAAACAAATGATTGGTTGATGGATTACAATTTGAGTGTTGTCGTTCCAATTGGAAAATACAATAAGCACTATCGAGACACTCCATTATCAAGCCAGGCTCGTTGGAATATTTGTCCATGTATAACGAGGCCCAGTGAAGGGAACTTCTACCATAGAAGATTGTACCCACCTGTTCAAGAGATTTTCTCGACCTCAAATATTTGAATTTCTACCTAGATTGTCATCATAAAATTCTAACTGGTTGAAGTTTCCTAATAGTAAATAGTTGGGTAATTATTTATGAGTATCCCAAACTTGGACTTTATCTTGTAAATCTGATGCTCCAAAAAAGGAACACAAACATGTCATTTTTGCCCATTGGCTTTTGTTTAATAGCAAATATATAACTTAAAGTAAACAAAAGACATTCCACTACTTGCATCGACCAACCCAACACAGTGAGGCCACCTCTAGATCCTAAGGCTTCATTGCTAAACACAAAATTTGGTTTAGTGGATAGTAAGTTAGAAACATCAGTAATAACCAAACTCTTAGTTTTGGAGATAAACAAAAACATAGGCTCATGATTATGGATTAAGCATTCAACATAAGGAATATCAAGGGTGGAGACATCATTGATTACCCATGGGTTTCAGGCAATGAACTTCATGTCCACATATGAAGGCTCTGAAGGGCTAGCCTCCTCACTTGCAGGTGGAGTTAAAGAGACAACTAGAGAAAATTGGAACCCTATTGTGTCATCTTCATAAGCTGAACCACTTGCATCTTGTGTCCCTTTGAGCTTCCTGTAGGGTATGCTGAGTAACTTCTTTTTATCATGAACGTGGAAGTAATCTCCTCACCAGCTTCCAAACCCAAGTCTTCAGCCAATTCAATGTCTGTCAATTCCATTGGGCGTAATTTCAGCTCCTTTTCTTGTTGGTACCATAGGTTAACTAAACCCAAGTCTTCGGCCATTTTAATGTATGTCAATTAGGGCTGGCAATTAGATCGGGCTGGGTTGGGTTCGTGTTCGGGTCGATAATAAATGGGTCAGAAGTCCCTCAACCCAAACTTAACCCATTTAATAAACAGGTTGAAAAACTCAACCCTAACCCGATTAACCCATATTACTATAATTATCATTATATTGAAAAATAATTATTATTTTAAAAAGCTAAATGAGCAAGTTCAGTATTGAAAGTATGCATGTTTAGAGTTTCTTGGAATGATTATGACCTATTTAAGCGATATTTTACTTTTTAAAAACCAAATTTTAGATTTATCAATATATTTTTTTTGAGAATTTTCTATATGTTTAAGTTAATAAGGTCAAAGCAGGTCATTTTCAGGTCAGAAATGTCAACCCATTTACTTAAATGGGTCAAAAATCCAAACCTAACCCGCTTATTTCAGGTTAGGTTCGGGTCGGGTTGTCGGGTTGTCGGGCTAGCTTTTCCTAGCCCTAACGTCAATGCCTTTGGGCGTAATTTCAGCTACTTGTCTTGTTGGTACCATATGTTAACTCCACCTTTACTCTCCCAGGTTTCTCAACGTAAATGGCGTTGCTTTTAGTGCCAGTTAATAAGCAAGAAGTTGCAGACATTGACAAGTTCTCTAACACCCAAGGATTGACTTCATTGAAGTTGTCCCAAGGTTAGCCTTTTCCTTGGCCAAAATGCAATAGTAACAGCTTGCAATGTGAAGGTATTATTAAGAGGTACTGGAGGTGTTTGTGGTGAGTTTGTTGGATCATTTTCAGTTCATGGAATGAATAGAAGTAGAGGAGTTTTTATTTGTGAGGTGAGAAATGTGGGTTTGGAGAATATGAGAAGGACATGAGTTAGGTGAACACGTGTCCTTGTAAAACTATTTAGAAAATGACGAAGTATTTGAGTAGGATGAGGGATAGAGTAGGAGTGAAGGGTAATGCTTAGAAGATTTTCGGCGATGTTATGGTTTTCAAGTGGAATGGGGATGTATATTCCAACATTATCATTTGAATATTGATATTGTACTCTTGATTGTGTCTAAGAGCTACTTATTGGTTTACTCTAGAAGACCAATATTACCAACTTCACTTGTGAGCAAGAAAATGTCTAAGAGAGGTCCATTCAGTTATACCAATAGTTTTGAACAATTAACTGCTTTGGTGGCTAGAAGATTCACCATGCTCCAAAGTTGAAAGAAGGTACGATACATTTTCAGTTCAAAAATTTAGAGAGTGTAAATGTAAGCCATTTTGCTTATTATTTTGATAATGATGTCTAGGGTAAAACTCAACATATGGATCGTCAGAAAAGCTGAACCTATATCCAGGAGATTGTCCAACCAGATTTAGAAGATCCCCGTTCTGCTCTTGTGGCTCACTTGGGTTTTGTATTTAATGTATTTAGGACTGTTGCTTGTAAACTGATTTTGCACATCCTCCTAGAACTCCTCTTCTCTAGAGAAGAATACCTCATCTGTTGTTTCTCAAACTGGTTCATCTAAAGGTTCAGTGTTGTCCTCATTTGAATCTTCATCTCCTGATCCACCATTAAGCCAATGACGCAATGGGAAATCCTATGGCTCTGGTTGTTGATAAAGATCCACCCTCATTCTGCTAAACCGAAAGGTGTGTGTGGTAGGCCTTCTATATGATTAGTGTAGTAAGTTAGGTTTACAAGGGCCATATAACACCCCCTTCTAGCTTCCTCTAAGGTTAAAACCTTACTTCCAATTCTACTTTATCCATCATGGCCGCAGTTTAGCAATTTCTTGTGTAATCAGATTAGTGTAGTAAGCTAGGTTTACAAGGGCCATATAACACCACCCTTCTAGCTTCCTCTAAGGTTAAAACCTTACTTCGAATTCTACTTTATTCATCATGGCCACAGTTGTGGCAATTTCTTGTGTAATGACTGACACAACCATATTTCTTGCGGAATCGAAAAACCCCTTCATACCTAAAGTAAATCCATATGAAATTATCATCATAGAGTGGAACATAACATCCTAGAATTAGTGATTTAGAGGGATCCACCATCAATCAAGCCCTAATTCAGGTTTTTAAGGTAGTTCATTTACTGCATCTTCAATTTCCTCAACGAAACGTACATGCCTCAAATCCTGAATGGTCCAATTTGAAGAAAGGTAGGTAAAGGGAAACCACTCTAACCCAAACCCTTGCATAATGGAAGATGATACTTTGTGGGACTTGAGAACAGTGATTTCTTCTGAAAGTGATTATGTGGCCATCAATGACAATGGTATGTTGTCTTAATAAACCTCCTAGATCTTCCAGATTGGAGCATATGAAAATATAGTAGATATCAGTGCATTGGACTTGCACAGGACCATGGCGTAACCATTGACAAATTCACTAAAATTTGATTTGGTGGATTTGAAGAAAAAAAAGATCCTTACCGCTGATAAATTCCAATTTATATTGGAAGGGGGCAACATTTGGTTTAGGGTCAATTATATACCCATACAAGAGTTTATGAAAATGTTATTATTAAGCATGATTGAGAGAAGGGAAGTACATGTTGGTGGTTGAACTAGAAGGAAGATGAAGTAATTAAGTGCATATTAAAGTTAATGGAGAGTAGGTTTGTGAGATGAAGTTAATACAGCCTAACCTACTTATTTGAAGAAAATATTGAAAAGGATGATGGAAGGGCAAAAAGTGCATAGTGTTCTTGTGATTTATGTCTCTTGGAATGCATGAAAGCCATTTGGGAAGCCTAAACCAATAGGGCCTCGAAAGTGAAGGAATTTAGGGTTTAGTAGATGGCAGACGCATGCAGAAGAAATACACATGCATGCATGTAACAGTAACCCTTGAAAGAAACTCATAGTTGTGTAGTGAGAAAACTCTTGATTATTATAGAGAGGAAAATTTGTATATGTCATTCTTGGTACAATAATGATGTGAGTTAGTGAAAAATATTCTTGATGGACTAACTATACATTTTGTTATATAATATTTAGATTACTACTGCTTACATGGTTATCTACGTTTTGTATTTATAATCAAGAATATATAATTATTGGGGAGAGTAAGGCTTACAAGAGGTTATAATATAACAATCCAATTATGTACTTTTTTACGCTATGTTCTCCTAACCAAGACATTGTTTAAGTTAGAGATTCATCCTATTTCAAGTAAGATAGGAAGAGGAATTTATATGTAGAACTACATATTAAAGAATTTAAGATCTTTTTCCTTACAATTTGTGTCTAATTGGGATAATATTTTTCATTATGATTTGATCAATTGATCTTAAATATGGCTCTAACATAGTTGCATATATTTGTTTGGTCTTGTTATATTAATTATCATTACAAGTCGTGATTAGTATGACATAACGTTATACGCATTTTTTTGTTTGAAATGATTATTGATTGCAAGTTTCTCAAAACTATTATGTTTATTTTAATCAACATTGTAAATCATGCACCTTTGCATTAGCATGAGTACAATCTAGCTCAATATAAATAAGGACTGAGATTTTGGGACTCGTAAGAGTGTTTCACTATTGATAGCATTCTCTTCACCTGTATTCGCTTGAACTTATTTGAATTAAACTTATTGGAAATTATCGGAACTCAATTAAACTTATCGAACCTTATTTGAACTTATTGAAGTTCATTTTATTAGGTATTACAACTTATCATAACTTAATTAAAGTTATCTATATATCTAAACTTAGTTGCACTAATCTGAACTTATTAAACCTAAAACATATTTATTTAAGATGAAAAAAACGCACCCCTAATTCACAAACTATAGTTACTTCATTATTTAGCATGATATATATTTCTTCCATTCAAATTCGGTCTGTCTTAAGTTTTCGGGAGGTTTAGAAGATAAGCCCCTTCTCCAAATTTGTTTTATCTTATTATTGTATATTGTTGCCTACTTTATTATTGATATCTAATTTCATATATGATAATTTCATCTTACTCCCTATTTCCTCATATGTTAATTATGAGAAGTATAATTCTTAATTGACTATCGCATATATATTAGTTTTGTTGAGCAAATATAAAAACAAATAGTTAAGCCCAATAGAATACCCAAATCTAGCAAAACCTATGCACTTAGTGCATAGGTTAGAAAAACCCTTTTATAGTATTTGTAAGATGACATTTTGCTCAACTTTCATCACTCATAACTTTTAATTTTTTTAAGGGGGATAACTTTTAATTAATTATATGGGATAAAACGTGGCCAATGTGGAAGTGAACATGAGATCATCCCTTACAGTTAGCTGCATTATGATGCTATAAAAGTGTGGCTTAATATCCTTTACTGTTTCAGTGATATCATTCTGTGATGCAACAAGAGTATGTTTACTTGGGGCAATAGTGGGTTGGTTTATAAAGCAAGTTTTTCAATGTGAAATTGCGCGGTATATCACATACGGAGACAATGAATTAAATAACCTGATTGGTTGATTTTGTGTCCTCACAAGCTTATTTAGTAGGTTAAATATGTTGTAAAATATAGAATAGAGTTTTAGTTTTTGTGCCACAAAAACAAGTAATGTGGATAAGCAATGGTTTTTAACTTTCGATTATTGTTATTTTTTTTAAAGTAAGTTGAAGTCACTTGAAAGTAGGGGGGAATTTGTGGATCCCTCTTGCAGGGTGGACTCGATCCCATGATTTTTGGAATCGGGGTGATGCCAATACCACTAGGCTATCACCTGCTGCTTTTTAAACTATTGTAACTAGAAGCTTGTAGAAGAGTTCAAATAGAAAAACCCCGAGACATTCTCTCCAAGTTTTTTCTCGGTGCATGATAGCTTATCGTGCACCGTCGCCATGGCAAGAAAATCTTGTGGCAAAGCTCAGAAAAGTAATCAAGGAAATGTAAAAGAGAAGCCTCGAGGCCCAAGTTATGATTCTCATGCTTTCAGAACACGTTCGATTGATGAAATTCTAGGAGTGGAAGCATTAGATTTTGGATTTGAAAATGAAATCCTCACACTAAAATCAACATTACAACAATTGCAAGTTCAATATGATGTGAGGCATACTTTCAATAAGTGGCTTCAATCAATGCATCGTTTGACTGAAATGAGATGTAGACCTCAGAAATCTTCATCGAATTTGGAAATATGTACGTTAATTATCCCGATTATGCAGCAATTTGATGAGGTAGCTATGGATGATGATCAAATCTTGTTGATGATTATGATGGCACTGGTATTAATCTGAATCAACCTCTAAATGTTGGACCTGTTCATATTGAATTGGATGATATAGAAGAGGACATTGATTTTTGGAATTCTTTGATATGTAGTTTGTTATGTTGTAGGAGCTAACCCTCCAATACAGGTGATGGAAGGATTTATTAGGAGAATTTGGAAGTCAATCAATTGGGATAAAGGTGCAATGGTGAAGAAAGGGATATATATTGTCATACTTATGGCAATGGATTCAAGAGATAAGGTATTGGCAGGACATGACTTCTTTGATAACAAACCTCTGATTATAAAGCCATGGAATGCTGAAATGGATATAGAGAAAGAATAACTCAGATCCTTGCCTATCTGGGTTTAATTATGGTTGGGGATTAAATATTGGATTGAGAGAGCTCTGTTTAAAATTGTGAATCAAATTAGGAAGCCTTTGAAAAGAGATGATGCAACAATGAATATAGATAGTTGCAGTATGCGAGAGTGCTGTGGAGGTCAGAATGACTCAACAACTGTACCTGACTGTATTTCATTTGTGAATGAGCATGATGAAATGAGTGAGGTTCTTGTGAACTGTGAATGGAAACCTTCCATTTGTGAGAAGTGCAAGCTGGTGGAACATCTTGATGTTGATTGTAGAAATGTGAGAACTAGGAAAGTGTGGGTGTAAATTCATAATGAATTGAAGCTATAGTAGCAGAAGAGGTGGTTCAGGAAGGCTTTCTGAGAGAATTCAGGCCCATCAAGGTCAGGGCTTCACAACCTAAGCAATCCAGTGTTGCTAATGCTTTTCACGTATAAGATGAGGATCGGATGGACAAATTATTAGAGCTTATGTTGCAAGTGATTCTTCTAGAAACCAAGTTGTTGCAGCTGGTGGAGTGGTTGAAATGGGAAGCAAGGACATGGGAAGGGGGGATCCTCCCATCTCAAATAAATAGGTTCTTGTGCTGGAATATCTGGGCGAGCAATACAACCAAAAAATAGAATGATGTGAGGAATTTTCTTCACAAAAATGCAGTTGGGCTTGTTTGTCACCTGGAACATAAGGTGAAGATTGCTAATCTTGGCAATCTTTACTAAAGAGTTTTTAATGGTTGTGCTTCACATCAAACTCAAGCTATCATGATGGAGGTAGAATTTTGCCTGCTTGGAAACGAGGAAGCTTTACAGTTTATATTATAGCTGCTTCAAGTCAATTTTCGCATTGTTATATGCAAGCTATTAGTGGTATATGGCTGGATTCTTTTCCACATTTATCTATGCTTTCAATGAATGTAGTAGGAGGGTAGTTTTGTGGCAGGATTTGAGAGTTTTATCTACTAAGTTTCCGTGGTTGCTTTGTGGTGATTTTAATAATTGTGTCATGTCAACTGAGGAGAGAATAGGAGTTGCAATCAAACAATCTGAAATTGCTTATAGTAATGTCTGTATGAATGAGTGTGGTGTTGAAGATATAAAATGTTCAGGAAATCTATGCATCTGGAGTAATAGACAGGCTGGCATAGCTAGAGTGTTTTCAAAATCAGATAGGGTCTCGGCTAATAAAGCATGGCAAGACATCTATCATTCTGCTGAAGTATGTTTTATGAATGATGGAGAATTTGATTATTCTTTGGGTTTGATAATAGTGTTTCCTAGGAACTCTAAAGGCAAGAAACCATTCAAGTATTTCACAGGAAGCTAGCTCCACAATTCCCTGGTATTTTTGGCACTCATTGAAATACTAATGTGGCTGGCACTGCAATGTTTGTTATTGTGAAGAAGCTGAAACAAATTAAAGCGTCCTTGAAGGAGCTTAATCTGATTGGTTTCTCATATATCCAAGCAGCTGACTTAAAAGCTTATCAAGCAATTATTGCTGCTCAAGATTTAATGCGTCAACATCCTAGAGTAGTAGGTTTGCTAATGCTGAGCTTGATGCAGTTCATGAGTATCATATTAAGCATCAGGCTTATATGGATTTTTTAAGGCGAAAGGCTAATAAGCTAGATTTGATTAAGGCTCGTGATGAGAACACAACCTTGTTTCATTAAAGTATTAAGGCTGGAAAACCTTAGAATAATGTGTATAATAGTATTCATGGTATGCAGGGGAATTGGAAAGACAAGCCAGTGGATGAATTTGAAGCCTTCTTTTCTTTCTACACTAGTCTATTGGGTTCTACTCAACCTAATAGAACTGATGCTATTAAGTAAATCACTCAAGGTGTACCTGTTGTTACTAATCAGCACAGGGCAATACTTGCTTCTCTTTATACTCAGGAGGAAGTGAAGAATGCTCTTTTTTGTTTTTCTAGCACTAAGGCACCTGGTCCATATGGGTTTGGCACCTTCTTTTATAAAGACAATTGGTGTAACACCCCCAAATTACTCAATTAAAAATAAGTTACAAATAAATAACATTTGAGTGATTTAGGAGTAGTACCGCCACGTGCCTCTCACGCTTTCGGCAATCAACTACTAACTAACCAAATAACTTGCAGCAGAAGACTTAACCAAAAGTAATAATTCTTTATTATTAAAAAAAATATTGTCTCAAACTCAAATTAAATAAAACGTCCTAAACTAGGTGAAGATCCCCTTCCAAGAATGCTCCCATGCACAACAACTAATTAACTGCAAAAATTGCTTACCAAAAGGGTAAACAGGGCAAAGCCAAAAAAGGATAAAAGGATAATACGCGTCAGTATAAAACTGAATATGGTATGTACAAGACACGTAACACATAATTGCCAACAAGTGGACTTTGAAGCATAAACCCTTCTTGACATTAATCAAGCGGTAATATAAAATACGATTTAGTAAGTCATGGATAATTCTCCTCTTCTCATAAACAACTTTTGAACACAAAGTTCATAAAACCATTCAACTCACTCCTTGTAATAATAATTTAAATTGCTGAAAAATGATAATAAAACATTCATATAATTTGATTGATAAAAATCATTCCTTCTTTTCATTTCCGAAAGTGAAAAATATAATGTTGTAACCATTTTAAACTAAAATTTTAAATCAATTCAGTCATTAAATCAATAAACTACTTTAACACATAAAACCACATTTCAAAGGTCAATCTACATAACGTACTTTGATCTTGCACACTAGCAATCTCACTTAGTCCTACGCTTGAACGTTCTCCTAATCAACCAATAATATAAAATATAATAAGTAACTTATCACATGAGCTTAGATATGAACTTAAACATGAATTCCTAGATATGACCTAATATGAACAACATATTAAACTTATTAATTAGAAACATGAAAAACTTTTACATAAACCAATTAAAATTGAAACTTGAATAAGAAACAAAAAACTAAAATAGATTAAGAAGAGAAGAAAGAACCTTGACGCAAGAGAGTTTGGATTCTTCAAAGTTTTTGGTGTGGGAAAATATGACTTGAGGTTTTGGGTATATATAGGTGTAGAATTGGGAGTAATTAATTTCAAACTTTAATATTTTGTAACCTTAATAATTTAGGAGATTAATCCCAAGTTTTATAACCTACACCATTAATTTGGGGATTTTAGAAAATCAAAACCACCACCCCTAATTAAGGATGGTGGGCCATAATGCATCAGTTTTTTTATAATTTTTTTTTTCAAATTCCCATCATAAAGGAGAAAATCAATAGACTAAATATTTCAATGCTTTGTATTAAAACTTATAAAAATAATTCCATAAGAATTTTGACTAGAATTTAAATCTAAAAGTTTAACAAATAATCCTAATTTGGCGCCATATTCCCGCCAAAATAATTTTAAACGAGTGAAGTTACTAAATACCTTATTTTAGAAAATAAATATTTAATTACTAAAATAAAAACTAAAAATATAGGGTATTACACTTGGGATATTGTGGGAGAGAGATGTGATTAATGTTCTTTAACATGGGAAGCTGCTGAAAGAGCTTAATCATATTGTGATAAGTTTGATTCCTAAGACAAAATGTCCTTGGAATGTGATTGAATTTAGACCTATATTATAGCAATAAGAAACACAAAACTAAAATAGATTAAGAAGAGAAGAAAGAACCTTGAAGCAAGAGAGATTGGATTCTTCAAAGTTTTTGGTGTGGGAAAATATGACTTGAGGTTTTGGGTATATATAGGTGTAGAATAGGGAGTAATTAATTTCAAACATAAATATTTTGTAACCTTAATAAATAGGAGATTAATCCCAATATTTGTAACCTACACTATTAAGTTGGGGTTTTTAGAAAATCAAAACTACCACCCCTAATTAAGGATGGCCGGCCATAATGCATCAATTTTTTTATAATTTTTTTTTCAAATTCCCATCCTAAAGGAGAAAATCAATAGACTAAATATTTCAATGCTTTGAATTTAAACTTATTAAAATAATTCCATAAGAATTTTGACTAGATTTTAAGTCTAAAAGTTTAACAAATCCAAATTTGGTGCCATAAAATACCCTTTGCATAAAATATTTATTTTAGAAAATATATACTAAAAAATATAGGGTATTACACTTGAGATATTGTGGGGAGAGATGTGATTGATGTTCTTTAACATGGGAAGCTGCTGAAAGAGCTTAATCATATTGTGATAAGTTTGATTCCTAAGATAAAATCTCCTTGGAATGTGATTGAATTTAGATCTATTTCATGCTATAATACTTTATATAAATGTATTACAAAGGTGTTGTGTGGAAGGCTCAGGCAAATATTGCCAGATTTAATTATGGAAAACCAAGGTGGTTTTGTGCTTGGGAGGTACATTGTACACGACATAATGGTGGTGCAAGATCTAGTTAGGCAGTATGGGAGAAAATATGTGAAGCCTAGCTTCATTATGAAGTTGAATCTTCAAAAGTCCATGATACAGTTAATTAGCAGTTTCGCAGATAGATGTTGGAGCTCTTGGAGTTTCCTAGGATTTTTTGTGGAGTTAGGTATGGAGTGTGTGACAGCTCCTATGTTCTCCTTGACGATCAATGGGTCTATGCAAGGCTTTTTTGTGTCTACTAGAGGTCTAATGCAGGGGGACCCTATGTCTCCTCTACTCTTTGTCCTTTGCATGGAATACTCATCAAGAGTATTAAAGAAAATGTGTGATTCGCTTAAGTTTCAGTTTTATCCAAGGTGTAGAGACACAAAACTCACACATATGTGCTTTGCTGATGATCCAATATTATGTTGTAAAGGACAATATGCTCCCAAATTTTTTATGTTGCAAGCATTCCATTTGTTTTCAAGTATCTCTGGTTTGTTAGGAAATAAGCAAAAATCTGTAGTTTATTGTTGTGGGATGCTTGATGTTGAAGTGTAGAGAATAGTTGATTCATTAAAATTTACTAGGAGTGTCTTGCCATTTAATTAATCATGGGTGTTCCTGTTTGTTCCAGGAAGGTCTCTAATGCTCAAAGTGAGGTTCTTGTGGAGAAATGACTATTAGAATAAGAATTTGAAGCTCTAGGAAGTTGTCATACACAGCTAGAGTTCAACTCATCAACTCAGTTCTATTGAGTCTTCACATGTATTAATGGTCTCAAATATACATTCTTCCTAAGGGTGTATTTAAGGAAATTGTGAAAGTGTGCAGAGCATTTTTGTGGAGTGGTCATGCTTTCAGCTAAAAGCCAGGAAATATTTATTGGGAGAATGTCTGTGTGGCAAGCAATATGGTGGGCATGGTTTTACAGATGTTATGTTGTGGAACATTACAAATATGGGGAAATATGTTTGTGCTATGGCAACTGATGTGATGGTTTAATATAGTGTTTTTCCCCCTGTATTTGAGCTAAAATGTGTATCAATGGTGCTCTTAGGAGCCATTTTATGCTAACTCTCTCCATCTAGTTGTGGTTTTCTGTTCTGTGTCTGATTGCAGGTTTTAGGGAGCTATCTCCCTATTTTCCGCTATTATCCGACCATTACAATCGAAGGAGGAGTTCGAAGGCATTTATGATGAGTTCCGGGGTCCCGAGAATAATTTCCGAGGCCTTGGACAAAAGAAGAAGTGAAGCCTTGGCATCTGAAGCTAAGGAAGGAAGCTTCGGGCTTGGCCAGATGGCATCGGGCTCATCGAAGCCCGATCGGGCGTTAGTGGCCATTGGATCAAGTTGTTGCGGGCCCGATCGTGCTCTGTCGCCCGTTCGTTGTTCTGTTGTGGAGCCCGGATCGGGCGAGATGGCCCGATATCATCGGGCATGTTCGAGGATGTTCGAAGGTTGAGCCTTGCGCGCTAATCCTTGGCGAGCACCATCGCCCGACTTCATCGGGCAAGATAGCCCGACAGCATCGGGCGCTAGGCGAGAGCGTGCATACATCTGCTGAGCTGCGCTGAACGTAGGATGGCCCGATAGCATCGGGCGTAATGGCCCGATACCATCGGGCGAGGTACTCTTTGGTGCGCAGCTGCTGCGTTTGAGCCCGACTTGATCGGGTGACTTGGCCCGATCGGGCGGCGACTCCCGCGCGCTCATTTAATGAATGTCGGGCTACTTAGTATAAATAGGAAAATCATTGCATCTTTGTTTTATCTTTGTTTTAGCTCTTATTTTCTCATAGACTCTCTCAAGAACCCTAGATTTTAATACTTTTCATTGTGATTCAAGATTGAACCTTTGGATTATTAGCAAGTTTAATATAGTTCATTAATTTGGTAATCTTCTTCCTTGTTCTCTTCATTATTATTTGCTTTTGCTATTATTGATTAGATTAGTTTCTTAGTTATTTGCAATAGTTCAAAGTATGGATTTTTATATGAAATTTGTTATTGTTTTCTCAAGCATGAGTGAGTAGTTTTATTTCTAGGATTGTGGGGATCTATGTATGCAATGAAGGATTGATAGATTAGTATAATTACCCTTTATTTCAATTGTTTCCTGTGATTGAATCGTTCATGCTAGATTTATGAATTAGGCCTGATTTGTACTTCTACTATCGCAATATTGAATCTACTTCGAGAGGAGAGATTTCGTATAGGCTTTCAATCATTAGGCATAGTGATCCTTGACCATGCGAGAGCGGCTAGGTGATCTTTGAGGGAGGTAATGTTCGAGAGAAATTACATGTGCCCTAGATAAATTGACTTATTGGGTAGTTATTATTAGTCTCTGATTTCCTGAATTGTATGCATAGTGATCCATAATCCTAGTTCTTTATTAATTGATTATTATCTTCATATTTAGTTCTATCATTTGCCTATTAGTTTAGTCACACACCAATTTTCATCGATTTAGTTAGTATAATATTAGAATTCAGATACAATAATATAACTTTCTCCCTGTGGATTCGATCCTGACTTCCCTGACTACTTGTTAGTGGACTTTAGGTTATTTTTGATAAGGTGATACGACTTTAGCCTGTCAAATTTTGGCGCCGTTGCCGGGGAGACGGTTTATTTTTATTTTGTCTGAATTATAATATTGCACTAACCTCTTCTCCGAAGAACACCTGTTCTTTGGAGCATCTCACGTTTGTTTTAGTGTTTTTGATGTATGAGTAGGAAATTGAAATCGCGGATCTTATTCTATTTGACCCGGAGATTGAAAAAGATCGCTCGTAGACTCGAAAAGACAACTAAGCAAACCAAGTTGTCTGCGAGGGACACCCTCCCAAAAGACACCTTCTCCACCATCTTCACCACAACAAAGCTTCCCGTATCACCTATTACCGCTACAATGGGTGACGAAACTAAACCGAGCTTTCGGAGACTATGCACAACCATCTCCCGACAATGTGCCCACTGGGGTACGGTTGCCTACTATTCTTTGCTGCAAACTTTGAAATTAAGTCTCATGTTACGAATATGGTTCGAGAATAACCGGTTCTTAGGGTTACCATCCGAAGACCCAAATCGGCACACTCGCAGCGATTTTTACAATGTTGTGCTACTCGAAGCAAGCGGTGTTATTCTGCTGATGAGATGAAACTCATCTTATTTGGTTTTTCTCTGCGCGACAAAGCTCTATTTTGGTATAATAAATTGCTGCCTTCCACCATCACCAACCGGGCCGAGCTCTCAAAGATTTTTCTCATCAAGTGGTACCCTTACCAAAAGATGAGATATGCGTCATGAGATAGTGACTTTCACCCAGGATCCTCGGAGAGTCACTATATGAAGCTTGGGAAAGATTCAAAGATCTGCAACGTCTTTGCCCCCATCATGGTTTTGACAAGTGGTATCTGTGCCACATTTTCTACACTAGAGTTGATGCAGATACGAGACGGGTAATTGATGGAGCAGCAGGTGGGTTTTTCATGGATAAAGCTGTAGATGAAGGGCATGAACTTCTGGAGAAACTCGCTTCTCACCAAGCGTCTACTATTCGTTCATCTATGACAAAGGGAGGTAAACATGATGTTGAAGCCATTTCTTTACTGACCGGACAACTAGCTGCTCTTCACCAGAAAATTGATTCTTTGAAGCTAGGTAACAATTCCTCCCCTCATATGAGTGTCAATGCTATGTCTAGTGTTTCTGGGTACAATGCTTTCATCTGTGACGCTTGTGGGATAGCTGGACATAACTCTCAAGAGTGCCCCTCTCTCTCACATTCTAGTGAGCCCGTGCACGCATTACAGTCACCACACAAGCCCCAGTTTGATCCCTACTCCAATACATATAATCCTGGGATGCGAGATCATCCAAATCTCTCGTATAGGAGTAATAACGTGATGAATCCGCAACAACAACATTACCCTCAACAACAACAATATCAACCACAAGCTCCTCCTGGTTATCAGAGAACTCAGTTTCAACAGCATCATTCTACACCACCTCCAGACCCAGCTATTGCTGAACTCAAAAGTTTAATGTTGCAGATGCAGAAAGGTATTATTTCCTTTCAAGCAGATACCAGGTCTCAATTTGAGAGCCTGCATGCTCAGAATAAGCTGCAAGGGACACATAATAAGATGTTGGAGTCACAAATAGCCCAACTGGCCAGTTCGTCTGCTAATAGGCCATCTGGGTCCTTGCCTTCACAACCAATGCAACCTAGGGACACTGCCAATGCTATCACCCTTCGCGGTGGAATGCGATGCGATACTCCTAGCAATGCTAGAGGTGGAATCACCAAGTGCTAAGAAGCCACGGGAAGTGCCCGAGGATGCTTGAACCTCAGCGAGCAAGGAGCTGCGGATAAGACTAAGGAGGCGACTAAGGAGAAAACTGTGCCTCCGGTGATCAAGCTACCATTCCCCGAGCGGATGCTCAAGAAGAAGCTCGACCACCAGTATGGTAAGTTTTTAGAGGTGGTAAAGAATCACGCAGTAACGGTTCCTTTTACCGAATTATTAAATCAAGTGCACGCTTATTCTAAATTTTTGAAAGAACCGTTGAGGAGGAAGCGGACTCTCAATGAGGTGGAGAGCGTGGCTTTTCTTTGCGGAATGCGGTGCTCTTTTACAAAACCGAGCTCCACCCAAATTGAAAGATCCAGGGAGTTTTTCCATCCCCTGTCACATTGGCACCATATTTATTGACAAAGCTTTATGTGATTTAGGTGCCGTGTGAGTGTCATGCCTCTTTCTATATGTAAGCAATCGAACATGGGTGAATTAAAATGTACTACCATTACTCTGCAAATGGTCGACCGTTACTGTGAAATACCCCCTAGGTATATTAGAGGATGTTCTGTTAGAGTAGGTAAATTCTTTATCCTCGTGGACTTTGTTATCTTAGACATGGCCGAAGACACTCAAACACCCATTATCCTTGGGAGACCTTTCCTCCATCTGCTGGGGGCGGTGATAGATGTTAAGAATGGGAACCGACACGACTTTGGGGGATGATAAGGTCATGTTTAGCCTAAACAATGTGCCTAAAAGCCCAATGCTAGAGGAATCATGTTATAGAGTTGATATTATAGATGAGCCGATCCATGATTACATGCCTTACCCCCTCTCCCATGCTATTTCACATGATGTGCTTGTCGAGTCTATTGCGGAGTGATGAGCATTTTCTAACGGTCTTACGAGACTCCCAACAAGACCATTGGCTATAGCAGATGACTTGACGGGAATAAGCCACGACCATAATGAACACCGCATTCATCGACATGAGGGCCACCACACCAGCTTTACGGTCCGACGCGGGTTGCAAACGGTGGTCCAACATGTGGCTACTAAACTTCTCGATCCAGGCTGATGGGCGGCTGATGCCCATGTCCCTTTCCTTTCCCTTGTTGCAATGAGGCCATTGCCAAGTTCAGCTTGGGGAGGATTTACGTAAGTATTAGTAGTGTTTTTTCTTTTTGTTTTTTTATGTTTTTCGTTTTCCTTTTTGTTTTCTCTGCTTTTTAGGATAGTTAAGGTAGTTTAATCGCTTTAAAAAATTGAAAAATCACAAAAATACGAGTTGAATTCGAATAGTTTGATTGCTTCCCTGTGCCCCGAACTTTGCTTTGAAAAAAAAATGATTTAACTCATTATACTGGATAGTTGGGCATTTGTGATTGGGACGTTGTGATGTGATCTTTGACTGCCTTGATCTTGAGTGAATTTTGATGATAAAGTGCCTATTTTAACTGCATGCTTGAATTGGTTAGATTGTGAGGATTCATTCTAGCCCTCGGATTTATCTCTATATCCGATATATTCTTGTGTGTTAGTTCCTCGTAGCATTCTTATCTTGGTTTTGGCATTGTACTCGTTGAGTTCTGGTAACTTTAGGCATGTGCTGTGATAGAGGCGTTCATTTGTCTAATTTTAAGCCTCAGAGTTGTTTAATGAATTTTTCCCCCTAGCCCCGCTGAGCCTAATGACTTATTTTTGGATCTATATTAAACCACATTACACACCTTGAGCCTTTACATTGACTATTGTCCCAAGCCTAGCTTGGGGGGGCATTTGTTAAGTTTATATCATATGGTGTGGTTGATTCCGTAGGGCGGTTGGAAAATAATGATATGGTTGTACAAAGAAAAGAAAGAAAAAGAAAAATAAAGTGAAAGAAAGAAAGAAAGAAAAAAATTTGATAGTGAAAAATCTGAAAAATTTCTATGATCTTCACTCGTTAACTTTCAAAAGTGTTGGAAATTATGTTGAAAATGACAGCTATTGGTTGGTTCGTGAAACTTCAAAAGTTGGTTATTATCTTGGTTATGTTGCTGTTGCCATGGGAGTTGTTTTGACCACACTTAGTCCTACTAGTGTTTTTTTTTGCTCCCCTTTCTTGGCTTTTCCACCACATTTCCTAAATAATTTCTTTACCTTTACCCGAGCCCCATTACAACCCTGATAAAGACCTTTTGAGCACATGTTTGATTGTATATTGGAATAATACTGAGTCAATATGCCAAAGTTGAAGATTAAGTTTGTTATTTGAGTCGACCTGATTAGGATGAGCGATATTATACCTTTTTAAACACATGAGAGTGTGAGTGGGAAGGGCTATTATGGTTGGGTTGGTGAGCGATCGGGCACATATTTTGCCTGCCACAAAATTGAGAGGAGTGACACCTCGATGAGCACCTTTTCAAGATTTGCATGATATGTAGGGCGGCTACGTTTGATGGTTTACTTAAGTGATTGGTAGTCAGGTGATCTGAGCAACTGAACTTGAATTTTGCTTGCTTGAATGATTTTGAGTTGGAAATAATTGAGTTTAAACTTTTCCATCTGAGGGGTGAAGCAATCCTATTCTTATTCCTGTTGTGCTTTGCTTGAGGACAAGCAAAGGTTTAGCTTGGGGGAGTTTGATGTGATGGTTTAATATAGTGTTTTTCCCCCTGTATTTGAGCTAAAATGTGTATCAATGGTGCTCTTAGGAGCCATTTTATGCTAACTCTCTCCATCTAGTTGTGGTTTTCTGTTCTGTGTCTGATTGCAGGTTTTAGGGAGCTATCTCCCTATTTTCCGCTATTATCCGACCATTACAATCGAAGGAGGAGTTCGAAGGCATTTATGATGAGTTCCGGGGTCCCGAGAATAATTTCCGAGGCCTTGGACAAAAGAAGAAGTGAAGCCTTGGCATCTGAAGCTAAGGAAGGAAGCTTCGGGCTTCAGCCCGATGGCATCGGGCTCATCAAGCCCGATCGGGCGTTAGTGGCCATTGGATCAAGTTGTTGCGGGCCCGATCGTGCTCTGTCGCCCGTTCGTTGTTACGCTGTGGAGCCCGATCGGGCGAGATGGCCCGATATCATCGGGCATGTTCGAGGATGTTCGAAGGTTGAGCCTTGCGCGCTAATCCTTGGCGAGCACCATCGCCCGACTTCATCGGGCGCTAGGCGAGAGCGTGCATACATCTGCTGAGCTGCGCTGAACGTAGGATGGCCCGATAGCATCGGGCGTAATGGCCCGATACCATCGGGCGAGGTACTCTTTGGTGCGCAATGCTTTGCGTTTGAGCCCGACTTGATCGGGCGACTTGGCCCGATCGGGCGACTGTCCCGCGCGCTCATTTAATGAATGTCGGGCTACTTAGTATAAATAGGAAAATCATTGCATCTTTGTTTTATCTTTGTTTTAGCTCTTATTTTCTCATAGACTCTCTCAAGAACCCTAGATTTTAATACTTTTCATTGTGATTCAAGATTGAACCTTTGGATTATTAGCAAGTTTAATATAGTTCATTAATTTGGTAATCTTCTTCCTTGTTCTCTTCATTATTATTTGCTTTTGCTATTATTGATTAGATTAGTTTCTTAGTTATTTGCAATAGTTCAAAGTATGGATTTTTATATGAAATTTGTTATTGTTTTCTCAAGCATGAGTGAGTAGTTTTATTTCTAGGATTGTGGGGATCTATGTATGCAATGAAGGATTGATAGATTAGTATAATTACCCTTTATTTCAATTGTTTCCTGTGATTGAATCGTTCATGCTAGATTTATGAATTAGGCCTGATTTGTACTTCTACTATCGCAATATTGAATCTACTTCGAGAGGAGAGATTTCGTATAGGCTTTCAATCATTAGGCATAGTGATCCTTGACCATGCGAGAGCGGCTAGGTGATCTTTGAGGGAGGTAATGTTCGAGAGAAATTACATGTGCCCTAGATAAATTGACTTATTGGGTAGTTATTATTCGTCTCTGATTTCCTGAATTGTATGCATAGTGATCCATAATCCTAGTTCTTTATTAATTGATTATTATCTTCATATTTAGTTCTATCATTTGCCTATTAGTTTAGTCACACACCAATTTTCATCAGATTTAGTTAGTATAATATTAGAATTCAGATACAATAATATAACTTTCTCCCTGTGGATTCGATCCTGACTTCCCTGACTACTTGTTAGTGGACTTTAGGTTATTTTTGATAAGGTGATACGACTTTAGCCTGTCAGCAACCAAACAAGATCATGTTTGGAGCAAGTGGATAAGCTTAGTGTATCTCAAACATGATGAATGGTGGGCTTATCACCTAAGAGCAAGTGCCAACTAGTACTGGAGAAAGATTTGTGCCACAAAAGAGAGATTGAAACAGTGTTTTACAAGAGAAGAATTTAGTAACATGGCTAACTATTCTGTGAAGGTTATTTATGAGAAATTAGCTGATTCCAAGCATCATGTTCAATAGGATAAAATGGTTTAAAATAGGTTGATTACTCCTAGACACAAGTTTATCGGTTGGCTGGCAATGGAATGAAGATTACAGACTACAACAAGCTTAACTCAAATTGGCATCAGCAACTCTGATGAGTGTTTGCTATGTGGAGCTGGAATTGAAGATCGTGATCATCTGTTCTTCATGTGCCATTATAGTAGTGGTTGCCTAAATGAGACAAAAAGATGGCTTGGTTACTACTCTAATGACACCTGAAGAACCTTGATTTATTATTAAACCTTAATTAACCTCTATAAAACAAAGGAGGCAGTCCAATTTTAGAAGCAAGTTTACTATGCTGGTTTCTCATATGTGGTGTATTTGATATGAAAAGGAATGAATGAATTTTTTTGGCAGGAATCAGTGTCTACTGTTCAGCATACAGTTCGATTGTTAAAGAATATTGTGAAGATGAGAATTCTTGTTGTGATGCCTCAAAAGATAAATAGGAGAGATAGAGATTGGCCTGGTTTGTTATTGTCATTTTCTGTAAAATTTGACATAGGTGTGTTGTGTTTAGCTTGTTTCATGTTGATATGTGGTGCCTGCTCTTAGAAAAAGGGTCCAGTCTAGTTTCGAATTAAGGTTTAATAATGTTGTCAATTAAGGTAAATAGGTCATATAGAGGTTAATCAAGGTTTAATAATAAAATTAGAGATTAATGACTCAAAAGAAATTGGTGAATTCTGAAAAGTTGGAGAACATTAATTGGTAAAAAAATCTGTTAGTAAAAACTTTCTCACTTGCTTAGCAAAAAAAAGCAAAATAGAAGCTTGTAATTAGCGGTCTGGCTGTCTTTGATGTTTGGATAGCTCCTAGGCTTTGGGGAGGCTCTTGAAAGAAGATAAGCCTATTCATAGGAATTTGTAGAGTGTATGTTCTTGATTTGTTAATAAAATCTTACTTGACTAATAAAAAAACCAATTATAGCATCTAGTGCAATAAAAGCGAACCTTTATGTAACAAATGTATATTGTATACTAAAAATTAAAAGTAAATTCTCCATTTCAAAATCAAATATCTTCAAGAAAGTTATATATAGAACAACACCCCACCTTTGTTAGTGTAGACACATAATCGTGTCTCCCCATTTAAGGATCCAATGATGAAACATACCGCGGCATTAGTTGGCGCGACCCAACGGAGGAGCAATCTAAAGAAACGTTCTAAAATATGTTTCGAAATGATATTCTAAAGTCCAATTAATTGTTCATGATGATTAATTGTATTTCAAGCCCATAAAATGTTTTAAATCCATTTTAAAAGTCCAATCAAATATTTATTATTTTAATAGATATTTTACATAAATATTTTATTATCTTTGATAAATAAATCAGATTTTTAATCCGTAAAATTCCATCTCCGGAATTTTTGGGATAAAAAAGTATCTTTGAAAGATGTGCAATGGAATATGCTCGAATATTCCTGAATATGCGCCAGACGCGGGGGCTGCGCTCAGCGCGCCACGTGCGTCCAGCACATTGGCCAAATCGCGTCAGGCGAGCCAATGAGCGCCTGACACGTAGATTTTGTGACTCACACAGAGTCCTGCGTCAGACGTAAGTCTTGTGTGAGACACAACATACTTTTCTATCTTATCAAACACGTTTACACATGTGCATCTCTGATTGGGCTGGCTGCGTCAGGCACACCAATGTGCGCCTGACGCATGGCACTGCGCCTGCCACGTAGGCTTGCGCGGAGCGCAAGTTTCTTTTTTCCCTATAAATAACCGGAATTTCCTGAATTACAGACGGCTTTCAGATTATTATTTCACGAATACAAAAACTTACGAATACTCTGAGAATACACTTTGAATTCTCAAACACTCAAATACTTCCAATACTTTCAATCAATCCTTCATCGCTGCGTTCTTGGTTCCACGATTGCTCCGCCTACAGATCGTTGCGCTCCTCAATCTAAGCCGCATAGGTATATCCTAAGGATCCTTGAATCAATTATTTTTATATTGAAGTTACTAATCATTTGTTTCATGATGTAGATCTTTGGTATAAAATCGTTTTACTGTATATTCTAACCTCTTTTCTTTTTCTTTTTATTTATTTTTCATATTATCATACTTGCCCGATCATTATATGCCTATTGTATGATTGTCCTGCTTTATTGCTTTTATCACCCACATGTCATTATTGCTAAACAAGACCTAAATAACTGTTCTAATATTAATCAGATTAATTTGGACAACTTGCTAGGTTCCCTGTAATATTGATTGCATAATAACTTGTCACTAAAAGTTAGTCTTTTTATGTGTTTCCTGAACCAATTTAGACTAAATATTTTTAGGGTGTTTAAAACGTTATTTGATTATTCTTTGGCATAAATTCTGTTATGAATCGATATTTAGTAGAGGCCAACTTTGAGCGAATGTGGTTCATTATGCCTATATTCGTACCCTCACCCCCAAACTCAATATTTGGTTCATTTTGACCATCTATGGAGTCAGGACGGGGAAATCTACATTGGATAATTTGTTCCTATGGTTTTCCCATATCCAACTAGGTTTATAATTCTTCCTAAAAAGAATTGTTGGCGACTTCTTTCAATACAAAACAATTTTCAATAAAACCTTTACAGTGGGGTAGTCAAATATTCGACGTGCTCACACCGCGTAGGCGAATTAAAAACACGCCTAGAGTTAGGGATTTAATTTAGCTTTAAATTGTTTTAAAAGTAGTGGTTTTACCTACAATGCTTCTTGGGTGTAATATATTACACCATAACTTATTGTATAATAAAATCTCACACAGGTGAACTAATATAACACCAATAAATGCATGTTGTTGTAGTCTAACATCTACGGCTCTTTCTGAGACGCTTGGGCTTATCAGAGCCGTACACGTGTCACCTTAGTTGAAGAGAAGAAATATCTTGCATCTTTGGGCTACCCTCAGCAGAGTTAAAAGGTCTAAATTCTGGCCCAGCAGTCAGAGCCCAGCAATGAAAGGTGGCTGCATGAGAGTGGTTGATTAACCCTCCCAAATCATGGCCTGCCACGTGTCATGATCTGATTCTTCAGCCAATCAAAAGCCACTATTCTAGGTCAGATTTTAAGGTTAGCTGTCATCTTGCTATCACTATAAATACCCCGAAATCCGGAGAAAGAGAATTCAATGCAAACAAGTGCAAAGTTACTCTGTAAAACTACTCTCTCACTTTCTCTCTCTAGAATTACTTTTCTCTTACAAACACCTGATATCTGACTTAAGCTTCGGAGGGGGAGCCACCACCCAAACCTCCGGGGTGGGTCCCTTTTTTGCGGAGTTCGGGAATGAAGCTCGAGGCTTGGACTTGGTTGATTCGATACATTGTTGCACAAGTCTCCAAAGAAGAACATCTAAGGGATACTAGTTTACTTGCTCGACAAGAAAGCACCTTCTACAGCTTACTTGTTGGACAAGGGACAAAACATTTGGCGCCGTCTGTGGGAAGACGCAACGATGACTGATTGTCAATCATCCAACATTGCTAGGAATCGAAGCCTCCAAGTTAATGTCGAAGATACGGTGGAGCATGAAAGACCACCTCGAGGAAGAGATAGACCCCCGTCCATCGTCCAAGTTACTGGACCAAGCCAGCAACCGGTCATTCAAGAGAATCTTGAACGGCCAGTGACTGCCGCCCACCTAGAGAACGCCTTGAATGATTTCCAGGCAAAGATGGGTCTGCAGTCGTCCGAGAATGCATCAAGAGCAATATCTTTGTTTTTCGGGGCTTAACCCCGAGCCACCCGTTAACAATCCACCTCCTCCTAGGGGATATTCCCAAGAGGATCGTCCAGGCCCTAGCCGACATGTTCGTCGGGAACCATCTAGGAGAACGGCAAGAGGAAAGCAACAAGAGGATAAGGATCGGCGAAGAAAGATGGACTTGGAACCCGGTGGTAAGGACCCGGGACCATGTTCGTCCAAGCGGCACCGAATGGAAACAGATGCTAGGGAATATCTAGAAGCAAAGAGAGCTGTTGCAATACAACGATCAGCCACAGGTTCTACATCATACCTAAGAGACCCTCCATTGAGGTTGACGTCTAGAGGGGAGGGACGAAGTTTAAGTCACTCTCTTGTTCATCCACGGCAGGAGAAGACGGTGGCTCAGCCCATGGTCTATGGACGTCCATTGCTTGCGGATACGTCGATCCGATCCAAGGTGTTAAAGGAATATCGTAAGGAGTACATACCCATTGAGGGACGAGATGGGAGCCCTCCGGTTTACCGGCCCACTCCATTCTCGGCCAGGATAATGGAGGCGCCCCCTTCCCAAAGGTTAAACTCCCTACTATAGAACCTTTTGATGGAACAACCGATCCCGATGATCACTTGTACCGCTTACAAGCATCGGATGTACGTCCAAGGAGTAGATGATGCTACCTGGTGTAAGAATTTTCCAGCAACTCTGAAGGGTGTAGCTCAGAAGTGGTTTAACAATCTTCCACCCAATTCAGTCAATAATTTCACAGAACTCAGTTTCTTATTCACTAGTCACTTTGTTGCCAACAAGCAAGAGCAAAAAACAAGCATGCACCTAGGCAAGGTCGTCCAAGGTCCTAAGGAGGCTCTTAGAAGTTTCGTTAAGAGATTCAATCTGGAAGCTCTTGCATTCAAGATCTTAATCTTTGGAGTGGCCTTCGACGCCTTCATCGGGGGCTAAGGCCGGGAAGCTTTAAGTTTGATCTTGTTAAAAAGAAAATCTCCACTCTTCGCCGAAGCTTTAAGGGAAGCGTAAGCGTTTATTCACGGCTACGAAGTGTGTCTGAGGCAAAGCATCCCGAGTCTAAGAAGCTGAAGAGGTTGCTCGGCCAAAGAAGAGCAACCCCAAGAAGGCCGAGACTTGGGCGGTAACCTCCACCACCACTTCGTCCCGTAAGGAACAAGAGAAAAGAGGTCGAGCCATCCTCATCTAATCCTATTGAATTTAACAAAGATCAATACTCCATTCTCATGGAGATTAAGGATCGATGAGTTGAAGGCCCCAATGAGATGAAAACCCCTTATAGAAACGGGGATAAGAGCAAGTATTGCCACTTCCACAAAGATTGCGGTCACGAAACTAATGAATGCAAGCACCTTAAAAAGGCTTTGGAGGAATTAGCCCGAAAGGGAAAGATGAACTCCTATATGCCCCAAGGGGGAAGGAAGTTTCATAGGAAAGATGATTGGCATACTAAGAAGAAGGAGAGTGCAAAGCACGAGACGAAGATGTTGTTCTCGTAATTTACGGAGGGTTTGTTCTTTGGAGGACCAACCAATAGAGGACACAAAAACTACCTTAGGGAGCTTGGCCAAGTTTTGTTAGGCGATCGGACAAAGGCCGAGCCCTTCCCAAGGGTGGTAGTTAGTGAGCAAGATCGGGGCGGGTTGAGGACTCCCCATGATGATCCTTTGGTTGTAGAAATGAAAATAGCAAACTTGAGAGTAAGAAGAATTCGATCGACACTTTGGAAGCTCGACGGACATCATCGGTCTTGGCGACTTGTCAGATTAAAATTTGATGAAAAGAACTTGGTTCCCGTTCACCATCCCATCATAGGGTTTGGGGGGGGAGTCATCCACCCAATGGGAACTGTTACTTTGCTGTTCGAGTGGGAGAAAAGGATGCCGCTAGAACTTTGTTTATCAAGTTCTTAGTAGTCCGAGATTTGACGGCTCTACAATGTCATTCTTGGGCGACCAACTTTGAATCACGTCAAAGCCGTAATAGTTACCCACCCGATGTTGATGAAGTATGAGTGTGATGATGGCAAGATTGGCTCATTATATGGGGACCAAGCGGTGGCTAGGGAGTGTTATCGACCACCCTCAAGCCGTCATCATGGAAGATATGCAATGAAGATCGGACGCATGTTCTTGCGAAAGGAAAACGTCCGAAATAGAGAAGGATAAGACGAAGGTGGTTAGCGAGAGGAAAACATCCGGAATAGTCGAGGACCACTTGGCCTCATTGAAGACGGCCATTGAGAGCCCTCGGACGCCCCTCGCTCCCTCGAGGAAGGCGTCGAGCATCTTCCCAGCCAAGAAGAGAAAATATGAGATCATCAAGGAAGAGCCTCCCCTTGCTCGAAGAAGTGATGGCCATCATGGGACTAGCAATAGAGCGTCCAGAACCAGTCGAGGCCCCAGAAGACGTCTGTCTGGATGAGGCCCGTCCAGAACGAACCTTGAAAATTGGTTCTTCACTTCTCTTTGGGCTTAAAAAGCCTCTTAATCGACTTCTTTGAAAGAATTTCAAGACGTGTTTGCTTATTGTGTTGAAGAAATGCACGGAATTGATCCAGTAGCCGTTCATCGGCTAAATGTTGATCCAAAATTAAAGGCGGTTCGTCGAAGAAAAGGCATTTGGGACCGGCTAGAAATCAAGCGGTTGACCAGGAAGTTCAGAAGTTGTTGGAATCCAAGTTCATCAAAGAAACCTATTACCCAGTTTGGATAGCTAATGTGGTCATGGTGCCAAAGCCCAATGGCACCCGGAGGATGTGTGTGGACTACACCGACCTCAGCAAGGCTTGTCCTAAGGACAGTTTCCCTTTGCCTAAGTTGGATCGTGCGGTAGACTCCTCTACGACTGGTCATGCTTTCTTGAGCTTCATGGACGCTTATTCGGCTTTCATCAAATCCCAATGTGGCACGAGGATCGGGACAAGGCGTCCTTCATCACTGAAAAAGGACTATATGGCTGGTTGAGAATGCCATTCGGCCTGCGCAATGCCCCGGCCACTTTTCAAAGATTGATCAATACGGTTTTTCAGCCACAATTGGGAAGAAATATGGAGGCATATATTGACGATATGATAGTCAAAAGTCGTCAAGAAGAAAATCATGTTGGTGATTTGAGAGAAACTTTTGAAACTCTCGGGAAATACAAGTTAAAGGCCGAACCCCGACAAATGTGTGTTTGGAGTTTTGTCGGGAAGTTTTTAGGCTTCTTGGTGGATCGAAAGGGGAATTGAAGCAAATCCAGAAAGATACAAGCTATTTTAGACATGAAGTCTCCGTCAAAGGTAAAGGAAGTTCGAGAGGCCGACGGGTTGCTTAGGCCGCCCTTGGACGTTTCTTGTCTAAGTCGGGCGACAAGTGCCATCATTTCTTCGCCACCATTAAGAAAAAGCTAAGTTTGAGTGGACAAATGAGGCGGAGCAAGCACTACGACGGAGTCAAGGACCACCTTCGGCGGCTTCCTAGGTTGGTCGGCCCGGGAGGGAAAATTGTTTGTATATTTGGCGTGTCCGCTCAAGCCGTGAGTCTTGTTCCTGTGGTGAAAAGGGAATTCGTCCAATTCCCAATATACTTCGTGAGTCACGTACTCAAAGACGCGGAAAATAGGTACACTCCCGTTGAGAAGTTTGGATTGGCCCTCGTCATGGCGGTAGAAAGTTAAGGCCCTATTTTTTGGCGCACGGTATAATCGTCTACACACGATCGGCCTTTGAAGCAAGTTCTGCGAAGATGGAAGGCTGGCTGGACGAATGTTAAAATGGGCGGTGGAGCTTAACATGTTTGATATATCCTTTGAACCAAGAACGACCATTAAAGGGCAAGCCTTGGCCGAACTTTATAGTCGAACTTACTCGGCCGGCCATAGAGCCGATATCCGATCCAGCCAAGAGGAAGAAGGCATTGGACGCTCATGGTTGATGGCTCGTCCCACAATCAATGGATGTGGCGCGGGAATCTTTTGTCAATCTCCCGAAGGGGACAAGTTTGAATATGCATTAAGATTCCGGTTCGGGCGTCCAATAACGAAGGCGAATATGAGGCACTCTTGGCGGGAATCAAAATGTGCAAAGCGGCGCGCCGTTGAGATCGAGGCCAAATCGGACTCCCCTCTTAGTGGTCGACCGAGGTTAATGGAGATTTTGAATGCAAAGAGGCCTCAATGAGCAAATACATGCAACTCATCAAAGATGAGATAGAGCCATTAAAACGATTTGTCCTCGACCAAGTACCAAGGTCGAGAAAATCATCAACGGATGCTCTCTCGAAGTTGGCCGGCTCTATCGAAGGTGATGTGCCAAGAACGAGTATTTTGGGAAGTCAAACTCAAAAAGAGCATCGATCAAGAGCGATTATGTTTCTCGGCCCGCGGGGCTCATGCGGATGGAGCCGATCATAGAATACAAGAAGACGGGACAATTGCCTTCGAGATCCGTAGAGGCCAAGTATGTGAAGGCTAGGGACAAGTGGTTTGAGCTATGGGACGAGACACTTTACAAGAAATCATTCAACCGGCCTCTGCTCGAGTGCGTCACCGAGAGAAGATGGTCCGGAGGTCTCGAAAGAACTCCATGAAGGAGCTTGTGCTTCTCACATTGGGGGAAGAGCCTTAGGGGAGAAGGCTTTAAGGACGGGGTACTACGGCCAACCTTAAAGGAAGATGCTCTAGTCTATGCAAAGAAGTGTGACGGTTGGTCGAAGCATGGAAATGTGCATCGAAGCCGTCCAACTACTTAACCCCCATCTTGTTCCCTTTACCCTTTGCCAAATGGGGCATGGATATCCTAGGACCTTTCCCGGTGGCCGCCGGACAAAAAGAAGTTTGTGATCGTGGCCGTTGATTACTTCACTAAATGGATAGAGGCAGGAGGCCATGCGAGGAATCACGACAAACGACGTCGAGGGCTTCATCACGGAAAAACATTATAACCCGTTTTGGCATACCACAGTCCATCGTCTTTGATAATGGCCCCCAATTTGAAACACCTAAACCGAAGGAGTGGTTGGCGAGAAGAGAAATAAAAGTACACTTGGCTGCCGTTGCCCACCCACAAGCAAATGGGCGAGTAGAGTCCTTCAACAAGATTCTATCAAATGGAATCAAAAAGAAGCTAGAAAATGCCAAGGGACAATGGGTTGAAGAGGCTGCCATTGGTGTTATGGTCCATCGGAACAACCGCCGAAGAATTCTCTTGGGGAGACGCCCTTCATGTTAGTCTACGGCACCGAAGCTGTCTTGCCCATTGAGATTGAAGAACCCACCCTGCGAGTTATGCCGTACTCGAAAGACGTCAACCCAGGCTGCATTACGCACGGCTTTGGACCAAGTGCCGGAAGTCGAGGGGCAATGCCTTGCTAAGAATGCAATTGTACAAACTGCGTATGGCTCGGGAGTGTAACAAAGAGTTGTTAGACGACCACTCAAAGTAGGGGATCTTGTTCTTAGAAAGATGGAAGCGGTTGGACGAGCAAAAGAGTTAGGGAAGCTAACACCTAATTGGGAAGGACCTTACATGATTATCCAAGAAGCTGCGCAGTGGTACTTTTCGTCTTCGGGATCTGGATGGACGACCGATCACGCCGTACTTGGAATTCTGATAATTTGAAAAAGTATCACGTCTAATTCAATCCACCGTCGAATGTTTATGCGGTAGTTTGTAGCTAATCCAAAGTGCCGCGGCACAAATTAGAAAAAAGAATTGTATACATGCATCTTGGCATTCCGTCAAGCAAAATCCATATTATACAATTCCTACTTTCTTATTTCCTTATTTATTTTTACCAAGTTAACTCACTTTGGGGCATTAAATCAGTTACTCGTCTAAAAGTGACAGTAACTTGGATAAAAAAGGAAAAGCGTCACAATTACTCATTTTTATGCCGAACATCACTCCATCGAAGAGACCGGCCAAAGTATAGCACATACAAGGCCGTCAATCTGACAAAACCTCTAGTAAGAGTAACGTCAAAGTCTACGAGAGAAAGGCGCTTTGAAATAAGTCCTTAGTAAAGGATGCTTATCTTCACAAGCACGGCCAACTAAGTAGCCTAGACCCTAGTAAGGGATCACTACTTAATGACGAGTGTCGCTCCCTCGAGGAAGCCGGCTAAAACATGTGTTCGGCATATATAACAAGCTCGTCCGATAGTTTCAACGAGGCTCGGCCAAAGTAGGCGCTTTCCTTCTTGGTCTTTGGCTCGACCACCATGTACGGTTGAACTAAGCCCAAGAAGGGGGGAATGATAGAAGCCTAAAAAGACGAGCTCGGGAGAACAAGCTCGTCAGATAGTTTCGGCGAGGCTCGGCCAAAGTAGGCCGCTTTCCTTCTTGGTCTTTGGCTCGACCACCATGTACGGTTGAACTAAGCCCAAGAAGGGGGAATGATAGAAGCCTAAAAGACGAGCTCGGGAGAACAAGGTCGTCCAAAACAAGTGTTTCAATCATATTATGCGGATCGTCTACAATGTTCAAGACGAGTCAACTTTTGTACTTGGGAACAATTCAAAGTTAATGTGATAGTCAAATGGGAATTGATGAAAATAAGAGGCAAGCAAGTGGCAAAAGTCTTTCATATATATCACGAGTAAATTTACAAAATGTGATTCTTGAAAGCTACAACGGCGAGTAACTAAAGAAACTAGAAAAATAAACCTAAAACTAGGCTTCGTCTTGACATGAATTTCTTGGTTGTCCTCGGGCTCCTCATCTTCGAGTGAAGCCTCGTCGCCGACTCTATAAACTCCGGAGGATCCCTCAGCCTGAGACCATGGCCCTATGGGCACTCATTTTGGTATTCCAGGCGACGGACAAAGCTCGGGACCTCCTCGGCTTCGGCCCGGCATTTCGAAGGCCTTGACGGCCCAACCTTTGGACGTTTCTACAACATGTTCGAGGCCCCGTTTGGCATCGTCAAGGTTTGGGAAACCGTCTTTTTCCAGACGAGCGTTTCTCGCCCTTAGAAGAATATTCTCCCTCCTCGGTGAGCGCAAGAAGGGCGGCGTCTCTCTCACCCTTAAGATCTGTGTAGAGAGTGTTGATGATCATCTTCGAGATGGTCTCTCTCCTTATCTTGATCATTGATGGTAACAAGATATTTCTTGTTCTTGGATTCAAGTTCTGCCGACCTTTTCTCCAATGCATCGAGTGACTGACGATGGAGAGTATTCGCCATCTCAATGTCGTGAATGGCCTTGTCGCCAGCCGTTGTAGCAATATGGACGAGGTGCTTGTTCTCTTTTCTGAACTCCCTCGCCCATTCTTCAGTTAGCATGCTGCGAGCCAGAAGCTGGAACAATGAAAACAAACCAAGTTATTAGACGAAGGTGACCGTCCAAGTCTGGACGACCTCCTTCTTTGGGCGACCCTCGTCCGAAAATTGGATGCTAATTTCGGACGAGTATGGCGCCAAGAGGGTGACCGTCCAAGTCTGGACGCTCTCCTTCCTTGGGCGACCCTCGTCCGAAAAATTGGATGCCAACTTCGGACGAGTATGGCGCTATGAAGGTGACCGTCCAAGTCTGGACGCTCTCCTTCCTTGGGCGACCCTCGTCCGAAAATTGTATTCCAACTTCGGACGAGTTTGGCACCAAGAAGGTGACCGTCCAAGTCTGGACGCTCTCCTTCCTTGGGCGACCCTCGTCCGAAAATTGTATGCCAACTTCGGACGAGTTTGGCACCAAGAAGGTGACCATCCAAGTCTGGACGTTCTCCTTCTTTGGGTGACCCTCGTCCAAAAATTGGATGACAATTTCGGACGAGCACATATGGTCCTCGGCAAAAAAAAAAAAAAATAAAAAAAAAAAAAAAAAAAAAAATATTACCAGTGTTTCTGCCCTCTTCTCGGCACTGCTCTTTGCAAACTCCTTCCAAAGGTTGGAGGTAAATTGGGACATGCTAATCTCCCCCGTCCAAGATGCTTCGAGGCGTTGTCCCGGCGAGTCGCAAAAGGACAAAAAGGTGTTCATCAAATGGACTATAGACGAAGAGTTTTAGTTGGATGGTTTTTAATATATACCTTTATCATCGGCCAACCTCGGGCAGGCAGCAACCAAGAAGTCGTCTTGGTAAAACATTTCCTTAAAGGTATCCAGTTGGATGGCCCTTTAATGGAACGTCGGCGGGCTCGGGTACTCTTTTGTCTCGAAGTACTCCACAACTTCATCATCGAAATTGTCCTCCAATTCCCAGCCCGGGGCGCTTCCGTCCCGTATTCGTGACGGGCCAGGTTATGGAACCTATAGCTCTCGATGGCCAGAATCATTGGCCGCTTTTAAAAAGATGAAGTCGGCTTTCCATTCATGCATTTTCGAAGGTTTCCCCAAGCCGTAAGGAAGCCGGGCGGTTGCAGATACTTGAGCCATGTCCGTCCACGGCCCGGTACCTTGGCCGCATAGTGGATGTGGGTAAAGGCCCGAAGAGAAAGGGCTAGGCCGCGTAGCTCACGAGGACGGCGATAAACGTCGGGACGTTGTGCCAAGCGTTAGGAGCCAATGATTATGGCCGATGTGGTAGTCTTTGTAACACTTGTTCTATGAACTCATGGAGGGGAAACCTCAATCCCGTCTAAGGCTAGTTTATAGACCGCGAAATGGTTCTTAGGAGCGCTCGAAGATCGTCGCGTCCTTGTTAGGAATGACAAAGGAAAAGCCCGGCATGGGCATGAAAGACGATAAGTAATTAGGGTCCGGTCCTAGTTTCTCTAACCACTTACGGTTGACCAAAAATGAAACCTGGATCGGAAAGGGGACCTAAACGTCTTCTAATCTCCGACGAGGTAGTAGAGGCCCCCGTCGATTCTTCGGCGGCTTCGGAATTGCTACCGTTATTGTCTTCGCTGGTCTCTACCATTTCGGCGTCCCTACCAGAAGTACTGGTTTCAGGATTTATTTCGGAGTTTTCTGCCTCATGGTCAAAAGGATGCCTGTCCAAGGACTGAGCACTTTGGACCTCTCTTGCCTCATCGGGCACCCGTCCAGTGGATTCCTTCATATCCGAGCTATTTGACGGGATTATTGCTTTTCGTCTTAGACGGGCCGTTTGCTTGACGCGCGCCAGATTACCCTGCACAGGTAAAGACTGGGTCGTCTGACTTTCTCGGCCAAAACTATGAAAATATATATACTCGGCCAGAAGAGGCCCAACTCTAGAATGTGCCGAAGAAGAAGTATCGGTTCTAGGGTCAAGACAAGCTCTTGGTTGGCTAAGATTATTTGACGAAGATGATTCCATTTTATTGATTTTCTAAGAAAAAATAAAGAATAAAGAATGAAGAGTTCAAAGAAACGATACCTGTTAAGAACGTCTGGGCGATTCGGTGAAGAATGCTGAAGCTGGACGATCTATCTCTCTCTCTCTCTAGAAAATTCTCAGAGTTTCTCTCTCTAGACAAATTTGTTCGAAGTGCTAAATGATTCAATGTCTTTGCCCCAAGGGTATTTATAGAGGAATAAGAAACTTGTGGAACCGGTCAAGAATGACCGAAAAAATAATACAACGGTCGAATATGACCGGTAGAACCCAGAAGAAGGCGCACCACTTTACCTCGGATTTGAACTACCTTGAGGGTAAAAGGGCCTTAACCGTCAGATGGGCCAACAGTAAAAGCCCTTTTAGGGGCAAATGTTGTAGTCTAACATCTACGGCTCTTTCTGAGACGCTTGGGCTTATCAGAGCCGTACACGTGTCACCTTAGTTGAAGAGAAGAAATATCTTGCATCTTTGGGCTACCCTCAGCAGAGTTAAAAGGTCTAAATTCGCCCTAAGCGGTCGAGCCCAAGAATGAAAGGTGGCTGCATGAGAGTGGTTGATAAACCCTCCCAAATCATGGCTTTGCCACGTGTCATGATCCGATTCTTCACCCAATCAAAAGCCACTATTCTAGGTCGATTTTAAGGTTAGTCGTCATCTTGCTATCACTATAAATACCCCGAAATCGGGAGAAAGAGAATTCAATGCAAACGGGCAAAGTTACTCCGCCAAAACTACTCTCTCACTTTCTCTCTCTAGAATTACTTTTCTCTTACAAACACCCGATATCGACTTAAGCTTCGGAGGGGGAGCCACCACCCAAACCTCCGGGGGTGGGTCCCTTTTTGCGGAGTTCGGGAACGAAGCTCGGGCTTGGACTTGGTTGATTCAGACATTGTTGCACAAGTCTCCAAAGAAGAACATCTAAGGGATACTAGTTTACTTGCTCGACAAGAAAGCACCTTCTACAGCTTACTTGTTGGACAAGGGACAAAACACATGTCATTTATAAAAACTCTTACATGTCATTATTGGTGTGTTTCATATTATTTTGGAACTGTTTCATGTTCTTTATAAAACTCTTTCATATCACTATTGGTATGTTTCATATAATTTTGGAACTGTTTCATGTCATTTTTAAATCTGTTTAATGTCATTGTTGGTATGTTTTATGTCATTTAGAGTTTTGTTCAATGCCTTTTGGATTTGTTTCATGTCATTTGTAAAACTCATCATGTCATTATTGGTAGGTTCCTTATCATTTTGGAACTTTTTCATGTTATTTTTAAATCTGTTTCAACTTTCAAGCTAGTGTTTCAACATTTTTCAGAGTAAGCGACAAACTCTACAAATTAAACGTTCGAACTACAACTTTAAAATAATAATAATAATAATAATAATAATAATAATAATAATAATAATAATAATAATAATAATAATAATAATAATAATAAATCAATAGTTGTAAAAATTCTAAGGGTTGCGAATTTGCCAAAAATTAAACTTTAAATGAGAAGTTCCTATTCCACTTGAAATCCAAAATCAATTACAAAATCTTTCCTAAAACATATCAATTACAAAATCGATTGAAAAAACCCTTAGAAAAAGGCATAAAAATACATCATAGTGAGGCAA
Source organism: Beta corolliflora (assembly GCA_947648045.1). Classification (NCBI taxonomy): domain Eukaryota; kingdom Viridiplantae; phylum Streptophyta; class Magnoliopsida; order Caryophyllales; family Amaranthaceae; genus Beta; species Beta corolliflora. Next base: position 215,878 of record CANSZD010000109.1, on the reverse strand, counting down.
AGAAAGAGATAAACAATACCGATAATTCATGGGAGCAATAGTTTAAGACTCGTCAAGAACATCTGAAGAGAAAGTTTTAGAATGGAAAGGAAGAAGAGAGAAGAAAGATTGCAATGAAGAACAACAGTAGTGGTTCCTAAAAATTCGAGAAGGTTCTTGAACTTAGGAGTTTTGTTGTTGTTGTGGTCGTCATCCGCGGGGGTGGCAAGCTTGCAGAGGGGTGGGGTAGGAGGATTCGCAACCGAGAGGACACCTAATCGTTACTGGAGAGTCCATTTTTTTGGTGATCATATTATGGAGGAGAGAGAAAAAATGAGGGAGGTTTTATAGGAAAATTCTCAAAAGTACCCTCCTAGCAGTATTGACTTTTTCATAGGTACACCTTATTAAAGTTTTGTTCTCAATGGTACCATATTAGTATTGATTTTTCCCAATGGTATAACTTCTTAAGTTTTTATTCTCAATATTTCCCTCCTAGTATTGATTTTTTACTAAATTTGTCATGCATATGATCTAAATATGAAGAAAACCTATATCGTCATATAACTATTATAGTTATAAAATGATTTTATGTCGTCTTCTAAATCAAACAGCCACCATATTCTTTTCATTTAATATTATATGGGTAGATCATATCCATATCTTTGTCTTGTCTTTTAGACACTATTCTAAATTTTTGTGTCAATTTATCAATGTATAATGGGGGTTTCAAGATTTATTAATAATTTGGATGTAGGTTAATATGAGTTTTGTGCCTGATTTATTAACTTGGATGTGGGGTTTTCTTGATTTTTGTTGATAATGAACTGATACTACTAGTTAAGCATAGAGCTCCAAGAGGACCTCATGAAAATCCTTGACCAGGAAAAGCTTCTTTGGCGCTTGAAAAGTAAGATGGATAGAATAGGCTAAGGGGATCGAAATACTAGATATTTTCATAGGAGTGTTACTATTTGGAGAACTGCAAATAAAATTCTTTGTCTTAGGGATGAGGTTAATAATGAGATTATTAATCCTCCTAAAATTCGGAGTCACATTCTTTGCTTCTATAAAAAGTTGTACACAACTGAGCAGTCTTCTTGTCCGGTCATTGGTTCAAATTGGGAAATCATCATAATTGTGTGAACATTAGTCAAGTTCCAATATTCTAATACATGTTAAGAGATGGCTGGAGATTGTCTCAAGATATGAGATAACTACTGAGCTGTTTCACTCGTTACTTAGGTGCAGGAAAACGAAGTTTCAAAAGCAATAGCTGCTGTTGTGGGGTCCATGGTTTACCATATATGGTGGGCTAGAAACTAGGTATACTGGAATCAAGGTGTTATTACTGTAAATAACTTGTTGCACAGAATACAGAATAGTGTCATAGATAGAGTTTACAGTATTATGCCAAAGAAAATGCCTAGGAGTACTAGAGATTGGGTAAGAAATTTGTGTTTACATATGTGTAATTAGTTTTTTGCCTACCTTGGTGTTAGAGGGAGTCCAACCTAGTTGGTTTGCCTCTTCCTTGGTTTTGGCTTAGTGTGCTTTCGGTTTTAGTTGTTCAATATTTTACCTTCTGATTTAGCAAAAAAAACATTAGTCAAGTTCCTTCTAATGAGGGAATCCGCTCTGCCTTGTTTGCTATGAAACCTGTGAAGTCCCCGGGGCCGGATGGTTTCCATCCTATTTTCTTTCAAAAATTGTGGGGGTGGTTGGGGATGATGTGAGTGAGTCCATTCGTAACTGGTTTAGGAGGGGCCTTCTTCCTTAAAATCTGAGCCAGACTCTTATTTGTCTTATCCCAAAACAGATCTCCCTTGAAAATATTAAATTATATAGACCGATCAGTCTTTGTAACACGTTGTATAAACTAGTTACGAAAATCCTCGTTACTCGTCTGAAACCCCTTGTTCCTGCTTGCATTTTGACTTACCAGAATAGTTTTATTAAGGGGAGGGGGGGTTATATCAACCTGGTTATGGCTTCTGAAATTCTTCACTCGATGCACAAGAAGAAGGGTAAGTGAGGCTGGTTTGCGCTTATGATTGATTTAGAAAAAGCCTATGATAGGGTGGAGTGAAGTTTTGTGAGAGAGTGCCTGTTTGAATACAACCTGTACTTAGAATCAGTTGATTTCATTATGGAGTGTGTTTCTATGGCATCGTCGCTAGTACTTATTAATGGTAGGAAAATGGACACATTTTTCCGTTCCCAAGGCCTGCGTCAGGGTGATCCCATGTCCCCTTATTTGTTTAATATTTGTCTTAAGGCGCTGCCTAAAGCTATTTTTTGGAGTTGTGAGTGTAAGGATTATACCCCTTTATGAGTTGGGAGGAAGAAAGTTCCTATATCTCATCTCCTGTTTGCAGATGACCTTCTCCATTTTGGTAGAACTGATGAGTATACAACGTTTGTTGTTCGTCAAACTTTAGACAAGTTTTGCCAGGTTTCGGGTCAAAGGGTAAATGAGCTTATTTTTTCCCCTAATACTATTTCTGAGCATAAACACCTCTTCCAAGAGACCATCAACGTGAAAGAGAATGAAAACTTGGGTTCGTATCTAGGGCTCCCTATATCCCATAAGAGGCCCAATAGGGCTCAAGTTCAGCTTGTGGTCAATAAGGTTCGAAGGAAATTAGCCATGTGAAAAAAAAAATTATCCAAAGCTGGTCGTCTTTGCCTTATTAAATCCACTTTGTCCACCATCCCTGTGTACGATATGCAGGCTTCCTTTTTCCCAGACTCTATTCACAAAGACCTGGATAGTATCTCGAATACTTGGGGCAAAACTAAGGAGGGTAAAAAGATTCACCTTGTGGGTAAGGATAAGACGTTTGTTCCTAGGAGTGCGGGGGTCTGGGGATTAGATCGCAAAAGCTCATGAATCTCGCTTATATGGCTAAGCTGGAAAGTGTCCCAGGCCTCCCCTAACCTCACTCAGTAGTGTATTCAGTCCAAGTATGTTCACGAGGATCATGCTACTAAGTTTAAGAATGGTTCTAATCTTTGGAAGAGTATAGGTAAAGGGTGGAATATCATGCAAAGAAATAGTATGTGGAGTTTAGGTAATGGTCCGGGTAATAGGTTTTGGATGGATAATTGGTTAGCCATTGGTCCTCTGAGAGAATTTATCCAGGGGAGTTTCTGGAGGAGGAGCATATGAGGGTTAGTGAAGCCATAGTTAGGGGCCAATGGGATCTGAGTGCCTTATCCGTCGTTCTACCTTGTCCTATTGTTGATAGAATTCTTAGTATGTCTGTCCTGGATGAGTGTCAGTAAGACTTTCTTTTCCAAATTTTGTTAATTATATGGGTTTTTCTCTTGCCCAAGCCTATGTATCTCTTGTTCCCCAGCCAAAAGTGGAATTTGACTTAATGAAAAATGAGGGTCTAGAGAGAGAAACTGTAACAGGCGGTCATTCCCGACCGACTTACAAGGATTCATGCACAATGTATTAAAAAGAATCTGGTCGAGCTGACCAACTGCTACCATCAGACTCAGAGAATGTGGAAACCAAAAGTATGAATCTAATTCAGGTTAATTATTATTAACAACTATAATCAAACTTTACAGAATTGGTTATATTTATAACTAAAGTATTACAATGTTCCACGACCTCACTTCAAAATACACAATAATACTACTATTCGTACTTCTAGTAATCCGAACCCTTCAACGTTAACTAATAAACTCCAAGTCTTGAACTTGCAACAAATAGGACACTGCCACCCACCAAGTGACATGCCACATAAATGATAAAACAAAACGTACACACATCAGCAAAGCTGAGTACTAACCCATCAAATAGATTTAAAACATGCTTTAGTGCTCCTTTACTAGAAAACTATTCAATCACAATTACAACAACAATAGAAACATCAATATCAATAACAATATCAACAACTATACATGCTTTAAGCTTGTCATCCAATACCCTTGGAGATCTCACGGTTCCTCTCGAAACTATATTTATTCATTTCAAACAATTCTTTTACAGACGTTCATATACTTTCCATTTCTTTTAACACAATTATTTGGCAACAGGTAAGGGAACGATGCAAAGGTAGCAACACCAGATTGCAGACACATCGCTAATCGGGGAACGTCTTCCCATCAGATATAAGTCCTACCGTAGTCTTTAGAGTATACACCCCTTGAAGCAACCCACCAGAGGTAATACTTCCAAGGCGACTCTCATAATACCCCCACCAGAGGTTTTCCCCTTAAGACACTCCACCATAGAGTAATCTTTAAGGTCCTTAGGATCGACCACCAGAGAAGCCCTAAGACTTTTGTCATGTGTTCATAACCTATGAGAGGCCTACCAGAAGCGATCCTCAATGGCTCCTTCTAACCTTTGCCATTCTTTCACTTTACATGATTAGTTCTTTAATCACTTTCATTTTCAACAACAAAGTTTATGTAACCGATCCAATTCCAAATCATTCACATACGGAATATGAAGAACACAACCAATAAACAATATGTCCCTTAACCAAATATAGGAAGTCATGACTGACTACCTTATATAATAGTAATTACAATATACCGGACTTAACAACTTTTAATAGGAACTTGCTTCCAATTACAACATCAACTCCTTAATTCCAATTGCAAAAACTTTTTTGTATTAGCCTCTTAACAGAATTCATTTTATCCATCTGATAGAAATCTCCTATAATTCTTCTCAATCTAACATCCGAATACACGAACCATCTTTACAACTCCATATTATCCCATAAATTATATTTAGGCTAAGTTCCATAATCATTCACTTGAATTATTAAACTTTTAATATACTCTTGAGAATATTCTAACTTTGCTATGTTAATCAATTAAGGAATCCTCCATTGTTACGTTAACTAGTATCAAATCCATCCAGAACAACATTAATCTATAAGAGTGATTAGACTACTTTATACTCAACTTGAGATTCATATAATCGCCTTGATAACAATAACATTAATTTACCATAATTTAAAATAAAGAAACTAACATGATTCACTCGTTACCATATAAACTATTTTACCTTGTTTTGAAAATACTTAACTAAACTACATGACTAATATCCATTTTTAACCTCAATGAATTCCAAGATGTATGAACCAAATTCCCAATTTACAAGTCCTTTATTACAATCATAATTTCCATTCCTTAATCAATCTTGTCAACTAATTCTTCATCTTATAATCATGATTCCATACCTGATCAGCTATCAATCAATATCAACAAAACGTAACTCACAAACTATATTAAATAAAAAAGAAATTGATTTGGCTTCTTGAAATCAAATTGGTGAAAACACAAATCTATGCACATTAACCAGCATAACAGAATGGCCGACAAGAACCATACAACTACACAACAACATCAACCCAATACAACACAACCACAACAACCAAAACAAGACAGCCACAACATAACTACAACAATAACAATACAACATCACTAGCAAGAGCAACAATAACAAAACAATTCAAGAACAACACCACCACCACCACACGCACTCAAACATAGGGAGGGTAACTGGGTAAGTACCTTCGGTACTTTGCTGCAACACTAGCACAAGGCGGAGGAACGGTGGCAGCACCACCACGACCAGCACCGTATTGCAGCAATACGGCGGCAGCAATAACGGCAACACGCGCGGAGCAGTAACAACGATCAGCGAGGGGAAGGAGTGAAACAAGAACAAAGGAGGAAGAACCACGGCAGCAACGACGAGCATCGGAGCACACGGTCCAGGCAACGCGAGACCGGTGATAAAGCATTGAATGTGTTGACACCTCAAGCTTGGTCCTTTTTGTTGGTTTGAGTACAGAAAGACACGAAGAGAGGAAGGAAGGAAGAGCTGGGGTGCTCTATGAAGGCCACGAAGAAGGTGACCTGGCCCACGGGAAGAGAGAGAAAATGAGGGAGTGGGTTTTTTTTCCGATTTTTTCACCAGATACTGCCGAGTTTTAAAAAAATTCACCTGGTAACCTCTATGTTTTCAAAATTCACCAGGTACCCCTCAGTTTCTTGGTAATACATCGACATGCCCCTAATGACTAACGGTGGTTAACGTCGTTAGCCTTAAACCTCATTAAACCCTAATTAGGCCTAATTAACCTAACTAAACCCTAACATCTAACTTCTAACCCTACCCTAACCCAACTCCTAATTTTAAACCCTAACCCCACTACCACCCAACCACCACCCCCCCCTCCCCACCCTCCCCCGCCCCCACCCCCGCACCCACCCCACCCACGCAGCCTGGTCGCCCCTCCCCCACCCTCCCCACTCCCCGCCCCCCACCCCTTCGATTTTCGCAAAAAGTCACCGGGTTGGAGGCTCACAAGTATCTAACCTCGTTGGCCCCTTCCCCCCACCCCTTCGGTTTCGATTTTCGCAAAAAGAGGAGCGACCCTTAATTTTAGGCCGAAATGTTCGAAAGTGGAAGGTTGGAGGGTCGATTACTCGGGTTGGGGGTGGGGGAACTAGGTTTCGGCTAGCGGCGCGGGGGGCCGGGCGTAACCGGGTTCCCGAAATCGAGGGGGCGATGGTGGGGGAGGGTGGGGAACGGGTTTGGGCTGCGGGGGTGGGGGAGGGGGTGGGTCTAGGGTCGAGGGGGGGTGGGTGGGGGGTGGAGGAGGCTGCGGGGGTGGTGGGAGGGTGGGGGATGGGTGGTTAGGGTTAGGGTAAGGGTTAGAATTACGTTTGGGGTTAGGATTAGAGGTTAATTAGGGTTTGAAATAGAAAATTAGGGTTAATGACTAACGGCGGTTAACGCCGTTAGTCATTAAGGGCATTTGGGTGTATTTACATAAAACTGAAGGGTACCTAGTGAATTTTGAAAACATGGAGGGTACCAGGTGAATTTTTTGAAAACTCGGGGGTACTTGGTGAAAAAATCGTTTTTTTTTCTTTTGTTCTACAAGACTCAACCCAAGTAAACTTATTTCACCAAAACATAAAATATAAACAATAGTATAACCTAAGAAAATTGATTTAGTAAATAGCTTCCAAATATTATAATAAAACACACGACCATATAAGAAATCCAAATTATTCAACATGATTACGGAAATATAATAGAATAGTTAAGCTATCAAAGTAATTAACTTATGGTTAAACGCACATAAGAATATTACTTGCTACATATAATTAAAATATATTATTATCACCAATAGAATAATAGAAGATCGTTAATAAATATAATATTCATATTTTAACTCAAATAAAATAAGAGTATTTAATATATAATTTTGCTAATAATTATAATTAACATTAAATAAGACGGTTTAGAAATCAGGGCTATTACATAAACTCCTTCCTCTCTTTAGAATTGAAAATTTTGAGCGATTCTTCATCTTGATTCTGGAGCTATGGCAAAAGGTTCGAAGAAGGGTAATGGTGGACAGAAGGCAAAGCAACCTATTTAAGTTGTTAAGAAACCTCAGACGATTGATGCTAAGAAGACGAAGAATTTGAATGAAATCCCAGATAGTGTGGCGTTGAGTTGGTCATCAGTGGAAGAGCTCGATGATGATTCAGTGGCCTCGGCGGATTTAAATGCTTCAATGCTTGATCGAGCAAATTTCAACGCGGCTCGTACTCAAGTGGCGAGTTGGGTGGCATTGGTTCGAACTCCTGCTAGGCCTGCGTCTGGTAATATGGTGAATCCATCTCCTCATCCAATGCAACAATTAGCGAGTCATACAGTTAACACCACTTCCTGGCGTCATAATATATTTGAAAGTATTAGAGAAGAGGGGATTGACCTAGAAGTACCTGTGCAGAATGATGTTAATGTGGATTATGTAGCTTCTATTGTAGTCATTTCAGAGGATGATGTTAAAGATGAAATCGAATTTTGGAATACTGCAGTTGTCTGTTATGTTCTAGGAATTATTAATGGATTTATTAGGCGTGTGTGGGGGAAGTTTGGAATTGATCGAATTGCAATGGGGTCAAATGGTATTTTTGTGGTTAGATTTCGTAGTATGGGAGGTAAACAATCTGATTTAAATGCAAGTCCAATCTTATATGATAACAAACCTGTTATCATGAGGAACTGGTCTCCTGATCTGGATTTGATGAATGAAGAAGTGAAAGTTGTTCCAACCTGGGTTTTTTTTCCTGGATTAACTCTAAATATTGGGGTTACGTTGCTTTGAATAAAATTGCTAGTCTAATAGGTAAACCTATTAGAACGGATAAAGCCACTGCCCAGCAGGATATCATTGAATATGCTTGTGTGATGGTAGAAGTGAATATAAGTCAATGCTTTCCTGAGGAAATCAGTTTTATTAATGAAAAGGGTAACAAAGTGATTCATAAGGTGGTGTATGAGTGTAAGCCAATTATTTGTGGGGACTGTGGTGGTATTGGACACACTGTGGAGGAGTGTAGAAAGAAGAGGTATAAGCTGGCTATGAAGAACTTGAAGCCTAGGAAAGTTTGGGTGGCAAAGACCAAGCCTGCTGCCATGGTGCCTGCCCCTCAACAGCATGCTCCTACAGTTGATGGTGACTGCCTCCCAGCAAGCTCCGGGGGTCACTAATTATGTTGTTGTAGATAATGGATAAGGGAATGCTGATAAAGTCGCTGATAAAGCAGGGGTTACAGCTAAAACTGGTTGGGTAGTGGCACAGGTAATTCCAGATGTGGTACATCCTGTTATGAATCCTGAATATGTAGAAAAGTAGCAGGGAGGGGAGGTGATTATCCCTCCTAATGGATAGAATTGGAAGTTGTAATATAAGAGGTCTAAATAGCCCTAAAAAACATAATGATGTTAAAAAAATTGACGCATTATAATATTGGGTTATTTGGACTTCTTGAGACTAGGGTGAAGGCTAGGAATTTCTCAAAAGTCTTCCCTATGATTTGTAGTGGCTAGTCTATTATCATTAACTATCAATATCATGAAGGAGGTAGAATTTAGTTGATTTGGCTTCCTTCTGTCTTTGTTGTCAACGTTTGTGATGATTATGCTGCATAGTTTATTCACTGTGAAGTACTTCATAAGGCTTCTGGAAGTTTTTTGATGTGACTGTGGTTTATGGGTCAAATGATGTTGTTGAAAGGGAAGATCTCTGGCTTGCTCTAGTTCAGATCAGTCATAAGGTGAGGGGTGCTTGGATTATTTTTGGGGATTTTAATAATGTATTAAACATGGGGGAGCGAATTGGATCTGCTATTTCTTTAGAGGAGGTGGCAAACTTTAGGCAGTGTGTTAGAGACTGTATGTTGCAGGATCATTCTTCAAATGGTCCTTTTTATACTTGGTCAAATAAACAGGAGGGACATAATTGGGTATTTTCTAAAATTGACCGGGTTTTAGCAAATACTCAGTGGCTTAATACTTTCAAGGATGCCAGTGCTATGTTTGTTCCTGAGGACACTTCTGATCATTGTGTTTGTATTATTAAGATGGACAACATTGTGGTGACTATTGTTCAGGAAGGGTGGCATGTGCGAGTAGTAGGAGTGGCAATGTATAAAGTGGTGAGCAAGCTGAATAAATTAAAGCAAGCTCTGAAGGTGCTGCACAGGGAAAATTTTTCTAATGTTGAGACTAATGCTGTTGTTGCCGCCTTATCAAAGCTCCATGATATCCAACAGAATATTTACCTTCACTCCCATAGTCAGGAGTTGCATCATCAGGAGGTAGAGGCTAGGAAGGAGTATAAAAAGTTGAATTCTGCTAGGATGAGTTTCTTAAGGCAGAAAATGAAGCAAGAGTGGATTAAGGGAGGTGATGAAAACTCTAATTACTTCCATGCTTGTTTGAGGAAGAGAAGACAACAGAATCATGTCTATAGAATCAGGGATACTGATTGTATTTGGCAAGAAAATCCTAAGGCTATTGAGGAGGCTTTTTTGAGGTACTATGAGAAGTTATTGGGTACATGGAGCTCTGCTGTTGGCTATGTTAGTAAGACTTTATTAGCTGAAGGTTATGTGGTGAGTGATGAGTATCATCAGATGCTTTGTGCTCCCTTCATAGGTGAGGAGGTGAAGTGTGCAATGTTTGACATTGATGAAAACAAGGTTGTTGGTCCTGATGGATACTCTAGCGGGTTTTTTCAAGAAAGCATGGGTCTGTGTGGGAGGTGACTTCATTACTCCTATCCTAGACTTCTTACAAACTGGAAAGTTGCTAAAGCAAATTAATGCCACCACCTTGTGTTTGATTCAAAAGGTAGAACAACCTGAAGATGTGAGCCAATTTAGACCCATTGCATGTTGCAATGTCCTTTACAAGGTAATCTCTAAAATACTTTGTAATAGACTTAAAATGGTTTTGCCTAACTTGGTAGATCAAGTTCAAAGTGATTTTGTTGAAAATAGACAGACACTAGTACAGAATTGACGATTTGCATCAGACGCGAGGTGCCCATTTGCGTCGGACATGGGTCCGACGGCACAGCTCTCGACGCAAATCAGGATATAGGATCTGCGTCGGACAAGCATGCGACGCAGTTGTCTCGCTATTTGCGTCGGACCCAGACTACCACGCGACGCAAATAACTCTTGGGCTGCCGGCTGCTGTGACCTTGGCGCCCTACCATCTACGTCGTATGCCGCTCTATGTGCGACGCAAATGATCTCCTATCTGTGTCGCACATTTAACAGCATGCGACGCAGATGGTACGACCAGTAGCCAGCAGCCCAATAGTCATCTGCGTCGCACATTGCTAATGTGCGACGCAGATAGGAGATCATTTGCGTCGCACATTGTGCAAGGTGCGACGCAAATGATGATTTTTGGTGTTTTTTTTCCTATACAAAACCTTAAACTTCAAAACTAAAGGAACATTATATTAATAATTATGAGCAGAAGATTCGGCAGAGTCTCCTTTGTAATTTGGACAACCCAAGAAATCGTTGGGAGAATTTTGCATATATAACCATAACCTGTTCTAGTACATCTCAAAGCAACCAATAATATTGCAATCAATTGCAATAAGGCAACCAACAAGGTTCAATCAACAAAATATTGTTCAACCTATAAATACATATACAAACTAGTTAGTTTGCAGCTTTGACGACCTCTACAAAGTATTTTGCAAAAAGGTCTTGGAGTTCGTCGATTTCAGTTGCGGAGTATGTCTGAGGACTTGGTGGAAAGTCCTAGAAATATATTAAATTAGTTAATATACTTGAAAATTCTATAAGTATAAATAACAAATTTACGACATACATATACCTCCTGTAAATTATCTGAACCATAGTGCATGCGGACGATTTCAAGCATGTTTTTCATCACGAAATTGCCGCATTCCGCTCCTCCCAATTGTTGAGCACACTACACCAAATTTAAGATATATATTTGAATCGGAAATAAAATCCTAAATAGAATTATAAAATGTGTATCAAATACAAAACCATAAGAGTTTTACCGGGATCGTTATCCAAGACACTTTAGTTCCTTTATTGGATCCTTCAAGGCGCGTGAAACTTGTATATGCACTAAGTATACAAATTTTGTAACAATTAATTACTATAAATATTTGTAAATTATTTAAAATATCATAAAATGCATGTAAATTAATTAACATGTATAACAACTATGAACTTACGTATTCAGCGGAATCTTGATAGCTAATTTTCTTTCTCTCTGTAGCGAATCAAATATATATACCGCTTTCTTAGATAGACAAATGACAAGAAGAATCCAATGTTCCCTAAGGCATGAAACAAAATGTGATGCTCATATAACCACAAGTTCATATAGATAAAATAAAGTAAAGATTAGTTTAACTAACATACTTTTGAATATACGGACATAGGATGAAACGCATATTTTGATTCGCTTTCATTGAACTTGCCATGTAGTTGATCACGGCACCTGGTTCATTGCGTATCATGGTCGCCGAAATCATATTTGGACACATGAAAGCAATAGTACCCTCTGATTCAGACTCCTCTTCCAAATGCCTACACTCCAAATACTTATACTTAGAAGAAACAATAAAAATAAATATCAATGTTAATTAGTTTAGAGTTTGAGAATTCTCACATCATAAATATTTGCAAAATGGATACATTAAGCCATGCTCCCGTGAGAAGTTGAAAAACATCTTGTCGCGAGAGAATGATCATCTGATCACTATCATAGTTGAAGACGGTACCCTTCATAACTTGCAAACTAAAAGGCTAATCTGAGGGCCGGTTGCAAAATAATCGGTGCATATCCTTGACAATATCATCCATATCCTCCAATGATAAGTCAATAAAAGGATCTATGTACCTATGTGCAGAATCATCGGTGCAAAGATCACTCCCAACTATTTTTTTTTCTTCTTCTTCATCGCACCTCCCTCAGGCAAATGTTCCTAATTCAATTCGACTTCTTTTAAACTCATACTATATATGTATATAGATTATTTCATATATCAATTAAGATTACATAGTATATAAATCAAGATATTAAACATAAGTTACCTGATTATCTGAGACTACAATTACCAACTCTTTCGGCCATTCAATGAATGAACCCTCAGCTTGACTGAGTTTCACGATGTATGGAGTAGGTAGTGGAACTGGAGCATCTGCGTAGTTCGGAAAAAAAATTATCAACACTCACTTTCACGGCCGTAGGATGTGATGATGACTCCGGTTGTGGATGAACGGTACCCTCAGCTACAATGATCGGCCCCGAGACATCCGCTAATGCCAAACGACATGGAACTTGACTCTTAACATCAAATGAGAACACAATGTCATTAATTAAGTGTTTTAGAAGCATAATATCATAATCTTAGAAGATATAAAATAAATATATAACTGCAAGTTCACAAATGGATCATTGCCCCCCGAGTGACAGCTACTAGGATCAACTGGAGTGTGAGGACTTCGGACCGGTGCATCTTCCCTTGTTTGATTTGGTACTTGAAGACCTAATTGCGCCGCAAAAGCCATCAACCTTTCTTGAACTATTGCATCTATCTTCGAGTTCATCTCTTGCATCGTTTGTTCTCTTACTCTTTGGCTTACTCTTGCCTCGAACTCCTGCATCTCCTCATCATCCATGCCCTTACCCTTTCGAGCAGTACTACTCCGATCAGAATCTCCCCAAACAAATGTAATCCCAATGCTACGTCCAGCTATTAACACACGCCCAGGACAGTCTTTCCTCTGTAAAGCACGTGATAGAGCATCATCCATCCGACCTGGAACAAATTCTCCTTCCTTTTCTTTCCTTTTCCAATCATCCTGCGTCCAATTAAAAAAATTCATATGATTAGTAGAATACGAGTAATTAGACAAGAAAATATCATAAAATTTAAAAAATGTTTAAAATGGACTCTTTTATCTTTTGTGTTTCTTCATTAGGGAAGAAAAGATTTCCTTCCTTATCTTTTTTCGATCTCGCGAGAAGCCATGGCAAAGTTCGATCCGGCAAGGAAGAAAAAACTGAAGATGTGGATGAGTCAACAGATGATGCTGTAGATGATGAAGGGATATATCCTTTTTTTCCAAAAAGGAATCATCTCTGCATATGAATTTTGACCCAAAAAATGAGGATGAATATTGGCAGCCTGAGACTTTCTTGCTCTTTCACTTTTAGCCTAATATGAAAACAAGTAACTAGTCAATATTCACAACATAAAAAATTGATTATAACATATTATGTGATTGTAACGTACATATTATATACCTTAAACTCATCAGAGCTACATTTTGTCACAAATTGCCCCCAAATCTCTTCTGTGATGAAAGGATAGAGCACGTACGGTTGCTTATCATTGTTAGGCCCCTTCCTCATTTTTGTGATCCAGCGACTCACCAATCTTGACTTGGAATCTCTCCACCGCTTATCACAAGTAGTCAACACATCTCGTTTCCTCCTCTCATCCTCTTGTATTCCAAACAGTCTCTTGAATATACAAAATAATACACGATTAGTAACTAATAAACAAGATCTCAATTAAATTAAAAGAATGACTTTTAAAATACATGTGTTACTTACTTTAGCATCTTCCCATAAACTATTTTTAGGGCCTAGTGGAACATCATCCCAACTATCGTACAAGATAGACACTTTGCTTCTACTGATTTCACCATAATGTGTCTTGTACGCACCAACATGCTCGCCAATCGGACGCATCCACTGATCCCACTGAAGTACTCTTTGAACCCCGGGTATGGAACGAATCCCTTTTGTAGGACCTCTAGGCTTGCTCACTCTTTTCTTCCTACTACCTCCATCAGTAATCTCGGCCTCAGAACGTGGCTGCCGATCATCTGATGCATCATGCATTATATCATCTTCCATTACTACACCTGAAACCAAATACAAATACCAACCAAAGACATGTTAGATTAATAAATGAAGTACACCAAAATTTAACAATGCATGAAGATTATAAACATTAGTAGTTGCAATAATATTACATAAATTACATATTAATCACTTTTTTCTTTGACAACGTAAAATCCCTCATTATGGTCTCGACGAATGTAATTTTAGTCCAAATCTTCCCCTAATGTACTTGGAATGACTACCGACGAAGCAATAACTTCATTAAATTGTGGATCATATTCTTCTTCATCGTGTACATCATCAATTCCAAGTATTCTCCTTTTTCCTTCAATGACAACAAACCATTTCGAATCGACAGGGTCAACCATGTAGAAAACTTGTTTTGCTTGTGATGCCAATATGAAAGTATCTTCATGATGCCCTAACCGGCTGAAATTGACTAATGTTAAAAGCCATGTCAATCCTTCTTTAAACCACGACGAAATCAACCCACTTGCATCGGAAAAGCGGAATCTTGAAGTCAACGTAGTCAAGTTCTAATATCTCTTCAATGAACCCGTAGTAAGACTTCATTGTCTCAACAATTGTTCTATCCCTTCTACTTGTATACTCTGATGACAAAGCCCCCAACGTAACACCACTGTTTTGCATCGTGGATTTGTCATCTTGTCTCTTAGTGTAAAATGAATAACCATTGATGTCATACCCTTCATAGGAAAAAACTTGCATCTTTGACCCATATGCTAACCATCTCAACGTATCTGATACATCATTTTTTGGGTCAGATAATTGGTTCATAACTCGTTCTTTAAACCAATCAACGAACGGAAGATTATGCTCAATCACCAACTCACGTTTATTCTTCAATGGATACTGAACACTAAGAACAGTCATGTGCTCATCTAAGTAAGGATGAACTTGTTTCAGATTTTCTAACACTAAATAATCTGCTTTTCTTTTCAACTCTCCATCAAGACACAATATTTTTTTTACCAATGGTAACACAACCATCAATTCTTCCTTCATGTCTAGATTTTGGCAATCCAATTGCTTGTGCACGTGCTAAATACTGACTTACATATTTAGATACTTCCTCTACAACTGTTCTTTGGACAATACTTGCTTCTGGTCTGGCGGGATTCATCACTTTGCCCTTCAAAGTACCCATATGTCTTTCTAAAGGCCGCATACAAACAGGCCCACAAAGTTTAATTTCTCGGACAAGATGAATTATCAAATGAGGCATGATGTCAAAGAACGATGGTGGGAAGTAAATTTCAAATCGACACATCGTCTCTATTACATCAGCTTTCAAGTTATCTAGAGTATTAGGATCAATCACCTTGCTAGAGATAGTTCTGAAGAAAAAACACAGCTTTGTTATCGTGTATCTTACTTGGGAAGGCAAAATTCCTCGTATTGCAACAGGTAATAAATGCTACATCAAGATATGACAATCATGAGATTTCAAACCAACGAGTTTCAAGTCCTTCAGTGAGACAAGGTTTCGAAAATTTGACGAGTATCCAGCAGGGACCTTTAACCTATGCAGAGACTCACAAAAACTCGTTTTCTCCTTCTTAGACAAAGTGTAGCAAGCTGGTGGAAGATAATAGCGTTGTCCCCGCTCCTGAGGTGCTAGTTCTGGTCTGCCCATTTCAGCCATGTCTTTCCTAGCTTTAACTCCATCCTTTGTCTTCCCGGGCATATTCAACAATGTTCCGACGATGGCATCACAAATATTTTTCTCAATGTGCATTAGATCAAGACAATGTCTGACTTCTAAACATTCCCAATATAGGAGGTCCCAGAACTTAGACCTTTTCTTGTATAAGTTCTATGAGACACTTTTAAAGGGCTTGCCAAACGCTGTTTCAATATCCTTTACCCGCCTAGAAACTTGTTTTCCACGTAAGGGTACAGGGGCTTCTCTCATCTCCACTTTTTTGTTGCACAACTTTTTCTTCTTACGAAATGGATGATCTAAAGGAAGCCATGTACGATAATGCAGGTATACATTCTTCCCACAATGATGTAACCGCTCATCAATCATATCCTCATCACAAATAGGGCATGCCTTTGCTCCTTTAACTGTATACCCGGATAAATTCCCATAAGCCGGGAAATCATTAATCGTGCAAAATATCATGGCACATAATGTGAATTTAGTTTTCACATGCGCATCGAACATCGAAACACCTTCATCCCACAATAATTTCAGATCTTGAATGAGTGGGTCAAGATACACATCTATGTCGTTTCCGGGTTGCTTAGGACCCGAGATAAGAAGCGATAGCAGAATAAACTTACGCTTCATACATAACCGGGGGCGGGCGGTTATAAATGGTCAGTAGAACCGGCCAAGTGCTATGCTGGGTACCTAGGGTGCCAAATGGGTTCATCCCATCTGTACAAAGTTCAAGCCTAAGATTTCGAGGTTCTTTACCAAAACTGGAAAACTTTCGGTCGATATTTCTCCATTGCGGAGAATCGGCCGAATGTCTAAGCATCCCATTATTCTTCCTCTCATCCTCATGCCACCTTAATAATTTAGCATTATTTTCATCCGAAAATAAACGCCTAAATCTCGGAATGATTGAAAGATACCAAAGAACCTTCACCGGAGTTTCTTTCTTTCTCACCCCATCATCGTCCTCCTTTATCTTGCACCGAGACTCTCCACACCTTGGACACTCACCCAAATCCTTGTACTCATTTCGATACAGCACACAATCATTTTGACATGCATGTATCTTCTCATATTCCATACCTAATGGACACAACAATTTCTTTGCCTCATAGGTAGAGTTGGGAATTTCATTCCCATCAGGTAGCAATCCTTGTAAAAAAGTGAACAACTCACTTAGACTTTTATCTGTCCAACTATGCTTCGATTTCATATTGAATAATGAAAGGATGCCAGAAAGTTTAGTGAAATTATTACACCCCGGATACATAGGTTTGTCCGCTGCACTTAAAATATTATCATACATATTCGGACGATCGGTTCCTTCATCCTCCAAATTGTGCAACATCTCATCTACCCTATCATTCTCATCATCTACCCTATCATTATCATTATTATCCTCTCCTTTTTCGATATCAACCTCAACCTCATCATCAATGTGATCAACATGCAAATCATTACACAAGCTAGTGGACCTCATACTCTGATCATAAAACTCTCCATGCCATGTCCACCTAGTATAATTACTCTTAATTTGATCCACATCACGATACCCCCTAGAGTTATTGCAATCACAATAAGGACACAAGACTAACTTTGACCCATTCTGCGATTGATGTTCTAACGCAACCTTGATAAATTCATCAACCCCTTGTAGAAATGTCGCCGAAATCCGATTACCATACATCCAGTTTCGGTCTATATTCATACACTAGATACACCAAACAAATAACACAATCGATCACATCATTCAAAGTGTATTATCAAATGCAGTCATGAACATTTGGGTCCTTATCACTCCAACCTAACCCATCCTTGAGTTTCTCATCTCACTAGTGAATGAATGTTTGGTTTTCAATTCTAAAAAAATCCGGCAGCACTTCCCTACAGTTCTCCAAGTACACGATGAAGATAGTAGGTTAACTATCAACATATGTACCCAGAGAACGCTTAGGGAAATGAGCTTGATCTTTCTTAGAATCGAAAACCAAACATTCATTCACATCCTAAGTGAGATAAGAAACTCAAAGACAATCCCAAACCGGGGACTATTCAAGACAGAAATTGAGACAGAAAATTGAAGAAAAAACGGACTTACATTGTCGGAGACGGGGAGACAGAATGCAACGGCGGCGGCGGCGAGACGGAGTGCAGCGGCGGCGAGACGTACAGCAGCGGTGGGAAGCGTCGGAGAAAAAGAGGAGTGCAAGTAAGAATGAGAGAGAGAGAGTGAGTGAGAGAAAGAGGAGTGTACCGGAGTGTAGCGGCGGCGAGAAGGCTGCAAGGAGTCGCCGGTGAACCGAGAGAGAATGACCGCAAGGAGTCACTGTCGAGTGAAGTTAGGGCACCAGATGGATTAGCCGGTGAGAGGAGATGCCGGAGAAGTCGACAGCGAGAGGAGGTGCCGGAGAAGTTACGGTCGCCGTCGAGAGTTAGAGCACCAGGTGAATTCGCATGAGAGAGAGAGAAGTGCGAGTGAGAGAGCATTTAGTGGGAACTGGGGCAAGGATACGTAAAAATTAACTAAGAGTCATCTGCATCGGACGGGAGGTGGGATCCGACGCAGATGACAATTTGCGTCGTACAAGGGCTTGATGCGACGTGCATGGCTCGAATGCTGAGAGTTGTCCTTGGGCTTTGCGTCACACGTGGGCTTCATGCGACGCACATGGCTCAGAGAGGTTTGGGGCATAGGACGTAGCATCTGCGTCGGATGGGTCGAAGGTCCGACGCATATAAAGATTGACATTTTGCGGATCAACATTTGCGTCACACGTGGGCTTGATGCGACGTACATAGGCTTATCATTTGCGTCATTTGCAGTATTATGTGCGACGCAAAAAGGCCTGTATACATATTACTTAGACAGAGTTAGACTATTTGCATCGGATGTCCTGTAAGATCCGACGCACATAGATAATTTGCGTCAGTTTCTCTCACGTGCGACGCAAATTAACAGACGCAAATCGTGAATTCTGTAGTAGTGAGATCATGCATAATATTCTGATTTGTCAAGATATTTTGAGGCACTATAAAGGAAAGAGTCAACCTGGCAGATGTACAATGAAAATTGATTTGAGATCATTGTAAGTTGCAAACTGTATTTTGTAGATTAGTTCTCATTGTGTATTTACCAATGTAAGTGTCAACGTGTTTTGATACATGAAGTCATGATTTTAATAACTTAAGAATATATTGGTCTTGATTATTTATGCAATGGCATGAAGATACCCAGTAGCTAGTGAATTTTATTACTGCATTATGCTATTGGCTGCTGCTAGCTTGCATGCTGGCTGTTGCAGCGATTTTAAAAAAAAAAAATTAAGTTAAGTGCTCCGATTGATAAGATTTACAAGTGCTCTAGTTTTTAATACAACCGGAGCACTTAGTACTTGTGAATCTAAGTGCTCCGGTTTTCAACCGGAGCACTTGATAAATGCTCAAGTGCTCGTATAGCGTCTGCTACGGGTCAAATACGGAGCACTTGTACGGTCAAGTGGCGAGTTGGGTGGCATTGGTTCGAACTCCTCCTAGGCCTGCGTCTGGTAATATGATGAATCCATCTCCTCGTCCAATGCAGCAATTAGCGAGTCATACAGGTAACACCACTTCCTTGCGTCATCATCTATTTGAAAGTATTAGAGAAGTAGGGATTGACCTAGAAGTTCCTATGGAGAATGATGTTAATGTGGATTCTGTAGCTTCTAATGTAGTCATTTCAGAGCATGATGTTAAAGATGAAATCGAATTTTGGAGTACTGTTGTTGTCTGTTATGCTCTAGGGATTAAGCCTCCTTTTAGAATTATTTTTTTTTTTTGGTAAAATGTAAGAGATATATATTACCAAAAAACACAATAAGCGCCACCAAAACACAGAGATCCAACATCAAACACCACACATCAAGGAACAAAACCCACAAAGCAACAGACTATAACTACATTACACCAACATACTACAAAAAGTAATTAATACATTTCCCCAAATTTTCTAACCAATTCAGACCAGCAGTTGACCATTTGACATTTATTTTGCTTCTAATCCGTCAGCAAACTTCTTTTTTAATAGTCTTCATCATCACCTCTGGTCTGGGAACTGCATTATGCCAGTAAGCAATTAATTAATGGATTTGTTAGGCGTGTGTGGGGGAGTTTGGAATTGATCGAATTGCAATAGGGTCAAATGGTATTTTTGTGGTTAGTTTTCATAGTATGGAAGGTAAACAATCTAATTTTGATGCAAGTCCAATATTATATGATAACAAACCTGTTATCATGAAGAATTGGTCTCCTGATCTGGATTTGATGAATGAAGAAGTGAAAGTTGTTCCAACATGGGTTTATTTTCCTAGATTGGCTCTGAAATATTGGGGTCAAGTTGCTTTGAATAAAATTGCTAGTCTAATAGGTAAACCTATTAGAACGGATCCAGCCACTACCTAGAAGGATATCATTGAATATGCTCGTGTGATGGTGGAAGTGATCGTAGGTCAATGCTTTCCTGAGGAAATCAGTTTTATTAATGAAAAAGGTAACACAGTGATTCAGAAGGCGGTGTATGACTGTAAGCCAATTATTTGTGGGAACTGTGGTGGTATTGGACACGCTGTGGAGGAGTGTAGAAAGAAGAGGTATGAGCTGGCTATGAAGAACTTGAAACCTAGGAAAGTTTGGGTGGCAAAGACCAAGCCTGCTACCATGGTGCCTGCTCCTCAACAGCATGCTCCTACAATTGAAGTGGTGACTGCCACCTAGCAAGCTCATGGGGTCACTAATTTTGTTATTGTAGATAATGGAAAAGGGAATGCTGATAAAGTCGCTGATAAAGCAGGGGTTATAGCTAGAACTGGTAGGGTAGTGGCACAGGTAATTCCAGATGTGGTACATCCTGTTATGAATCCTGAATATGTAGAAAAGCAGCAGGGAGGGGAGGGGAGTATCCCTCCTAATGGATAGAATAGGAAATTGGAATATAAGAGGTCTAAATAGCCCTCAAAAACATAATGATGTTAACAAAAATTTGACACATTATAATATTGGGCTATTTGGACTTCTCGAGACTAGGGTGAAGGCTAGGAATTTCTCAAAAGTCTTCCCTAGGATTTGTAGTGGCTGGTCTATTATCACTAACTATCAATATCATAAGGGAGGTAGAATTTGGTTGATTTGGCTTCCTTCTGTCTTTGTTGTCAACGTTTGTGATGATTATGCTGCACAGTTTATACACTGTGAAGTACTTCATAAGGCTTCTGGGAAGTTTTTTGATGTGATTGTGGTTTATGGGTCAAATGATGTTTTTGAAAGGGAAGATCTATGGCCTGCTCTAGTTCAGATCATTCCTAAGGTGAGGGATGCTTGGATTATTTTTGGGGATTTTAATAATGTATTAAACATGGGGGAGAGAATTGGATCTGCAATTTCTTTAGAGGAGGTGGCAAACTTTAGGCAGTGTGTTAGAGATTGTATGTTGTTGGATCATGCTTCAAATGGTCCTTTATTTTTATACCTGGTCAAATAAACAAGAGGGAGATAATAGGGTATTTTCAAAAATTGACAGGGTTTTAGCAAATACTCAATGGCTTAATACTTTCAAGGATGCCAATGCTATGTTTGTTCCTGAGGGCACTTCTGATCATTGTGCTTGTATTATTAAGATGGACAACATTGTGGTGGCCAGAGCAAAGTCTTTCAAGTTCTGTAATATGTGGGCTCTTGCTGAGAATTTCATGACTATTGTTCAGGAAGGGTGGCAGGTGAGAGTAGTAGGAGTGGCAATGTATAAAGTGGTGAGCCAGCTGAAGAAATTAAAGCAAGCTCTGAAGGTGCTGCACAAGGAAAAATTTTCTAATGTTGAGACTGAGGCTGATGTTGCCTTATCAAAGCTCCATGATATCCAATAGAATATTTACCTTCACCCCTATATTCAGAAGTTGCATAACCAGGAGGTAGAGGCTAGGAAGGAGTATGAAAAGTTGAATTCTACTAGGATGAGTTTATTAAGGCAGAAAGTGAAGCAAGAGTGGATTAAGGGAGGTGATGAAAACTCTAATTACTTCCAAGCTTGTTTGAGGAAGAGAAGACAACAGAATCATGTCTATAGAATCAGGGATACTGATGGCATTTGGCAAGAAAATCCTAAGGCTATTGAGGAGGCTTTTTTGAGGTACTATGAGAAGTTATTAGGTACAGGGATCTTTGATGTTGGCTATGTTAGTAATACTATATTAGCTGAAGGTCATGTGGTGAGTGATGAGTATCATCAGATGCTTTGTGCTCCCTTCATAGGTGAGAAGGCGAAGTGTGCAATGTTTGACATTGATGAAAATAAAGTTGCTGGTCCTGATGGATACTCTAGCATTTTTTCAAGAAAGCATGGGTCTGTCTAGGAGGTGACATCATTACTCCTATCCTAGATTTCTTTCAAACTGGAAAGTTGCTAAAGTAAATTAATGCCACCACCTTGTGTTTGATTCAAAAGGTTGAACAACCTGAAGGTGTGAGGCAATTTAGACCCATTGCATGTTGCAATGTCCTTTACAAGGTAATCTCTAAAATACTTTGTAATATACTTAAAATGGTTTTGCCTAACTTGGTAGATCAAGTTTAAAGTGCTTTTGTTGAAAATAGATAGATCATGCATAATATTTTGATTTGTCAAGATATTTTGAGGCACTATAAAAGAAAGAGTTAACCTGCCAGATGTACTATGAAAATTGATTTGAGAAAGGCCTATGACTCAGTTAGTTGGGATTTTTTGGGTGAGCTGTTAAAGAAGTTGAAGTTCCCTGATCAATTTAGGCACTGGATTATGACTTATGTCATGACCCCCTCTTTTTCTGTTAGTGTGAATGGTGGTTTATGTGGCTTTTTCAAAGGGAAAAAATGACTTAGGCAGGGAAATCCTATCTCTCCTTTGCTTTTTGTGCTTGTTATGGAGTATTATACTAGGATCCTTTCATAAATGAGTAGAAGGGAGGATTTCTATTTTCATTATAGGTGTAATTCTTTGAAGGTTAACCAGCTAGTATTTGATGATGACTTGATGTTGTTTTGTAAGGGTGAAGTTAAGTCTGTGATTCTTATGGCTAGGGCTTTAAAAGCTTTTTCTAATGCTTCTGGGCTTAATTCTAATAATGAGAAATCTGCCATTTACTTTTGTAATGTTTCTGAGGAGATTTAGATGAGAATTCTCCAAGTGACTGGTTTCAAGGAGGGTTCCTTCCCCTTCAGATACTTGCTTCAAAAAATTATTCAGATTTGCAAATCTTTCCTATGGGAAGGAAAATCTTATCTGCATAAACCTCCCCCTGTCCTGGGATTGGGTCTGCAAGCCTAAGAAGTGTGGTGGCCTTGGTGTGAGGGATTGCATATTGTGGAATACTGCGACCCTGGGGAAATACACATGGCAAATTGCTAAAAAAGAAGATATCTTATGGATAAGATGGGTTCATAGTGTCTACATTAAGGAGACCAACTGGTGGGACTATGAAGCTCTAAGCTCTGCAAGCTGGGTTTGGAAGATGATTTGCCAAGTGAAAAATAAGTTCAAACCAGCTTTTCATAATAATGATTGGCGTGATGGAAGTAAAATGTACTCCATTAAAGAGGTTTATAAATGGCTCAGAGGTAACCAGGATGGTGTTAGGTGGCACTATTGGGAATGGAATTATGTTAATATCCCTAAACATTCGTTTATATCTTGGCTTACAGCTATGGGTAAGCTTAGAACAAGATAGACTATGTCTGGCTGGGATCTGCTCTGATACTAGTTGCCTTCTGTGTACTCAGGGGAGCTCTGATACTAGTTGCTCTGATTCATGTAATCACTTATTTTTTCGGTGTACTTTCAGTCATCAGGTGTGCCAGGGGATTATGAGATGGTTGCATATTTAGTGCAGTGCTCAGGAGAATCTTTATGTGCACTGGAGAAAATGGGGAAGGAAGTTCAGTAATAAAAAACAGCAGCAGGTGGCTTATGCTTGCTTGGCAGCCACTGTGTATCACATTTGGAGAGCTCGAAACCATGCCCTTTGGAATGATGCTGTATTGAGACCTGCTATGGTAATAAAGCAGATTCGGATTGATATTTGTATAAGGATTAAAGCCAAGTTATGTACTAGATGGAGAGATAGAGAGAGAGAGAATGGTTTGCATCTCTTATTGCTCAAGTGTTCTGAGTTTTTTCTTTGTTTGTTTTAGGTTGTTGGGCCCTGTGGGCTTTTGTTTTGTGTGGCGTCTGGTTGTAAGCCTAAGTAGTCTTGTTGATGGTTGTTGTAGGATGATGTAGGGTTGTATTTCTTTTGGTTGTGCTGACTTGCTATTTGGTAATATAATCTCTTACAAATTTACCAAAAAAAATATGGAACTTGACTAGATTTGGAAGAGTAAAATAGAACCTAAACTAAAATTTTTCCTTTGGCTCCATTGGCTTAATAGGATTCCCCATAAAGCTCTTCTATCCCTTCGTAAAATCTCTCCTGACTCCTTATGCTCTCGTTGCAATCATCCCTTTGAAAATTCGGCTCATGTTATTCGGGTTTGTCCCTATTCTGTTACGGTTTGGAATTCTAATTCCATGTAAATTCCTAGGGGAGGTCGTTTTCAGAATTGCCTGAGAGCTAATATGGTGGCTGACTTCCAGTTTAGGGGGCTCGAATGGGTCCACCTATTTCCTTACATCAGCCATGAGGTTTGGAAAGATCGCAATAGATGTAGTTTTAATAATGCTAAGCCTTCATCTCCTAATATCATCATCCATAATGCTTCAACTTCCACCCTTGAGTAGATTCGTGTTTTTAATGGCCTCCCTAAACAGTTGGGATCCTTTGGTCACCCTCATCTCCCGAATCATTGTAATACCTCTATACGTGTTGATGCTTCATTCTCTGATCTTGTCTCTTCCATTGGTACTGTTGTAGTGGTTATGGATCGTCTAAGTCTGTGGATTCTTGGATTTAGCAGGAAGTTCTTTGCTTTAGACCCCTTTATGTCGGAAATTATAATTGTTTATGACGAGTTAGATATTACGTTGTGTCGTAAGTTTATGAATGCCACGACTTATTCTGATCGTCAAGTTGTTGTTACTTTATTGGGTACTCATGAACAAAATATTGACAAAATATGCAAGTATTGTGTATCATTGTAGAAAGTTATGGAAAAAGGTTCCGAGAGTGAAGATTGAGTATTGCAGTAGGGTTCCGAGAGTAAGGCAGATACAATGGCTAAGCATTGTAGGATGCCAGATTGTAGTAATTGTTGGAACATTTATAGTGTAATGGGTTTATAAGCTCATATGATTTTATACTAGAAGAGGAGGAGGTCTAGTATGCTAAAATTAGAATGTGCAAAATCACATGAAACAATCACGAGAAACAGGAAGGGCGTCACTGGTCGCGACATCCATCGCGGGTCGCGACCAGGGGGCCGTCGCGGGTCGCGGCCAGCGCACTTTCGCGACTCGCGATCTGTATCACGAGTCGCGATGTGTATTCTGCCTTGGGGCGTGAAATTTTGCGTGGACGGTTTATAACCGTTGTGTTGTTTACGTTATCCTTTTAATGACGATTTAGGATTCTTAATCAGGGGATTAAAGGGTGTAACAACTCTAATCTATGAGGGAATATGAATATATGACCTTGGTCATTCTTATGAGTAGAAGTGGGAAAAAATCAGTTTTTTCACATTCGAAGTCACTTGCTTGCTTGAGAGAAACCTTGTTATTTTCTCTCTAGTGTTCTTCACAAACTAAAAACTCAAAGTTCTTGTTGATTCACATAGAAGATCATCTTGTGAATTTTTTTCTCCATTGTATCTCATTAGTTATTTCGTGTTAACCCGGGGATCCTAGAGGGGCGAAATTAAACTAGTAGGAAAGCGTAGTTTCCGTGCCTTGGAGTGGTATATCCGGTTCCCTTGTTTGATCACACTTCTAACAATCTATTATCAAGCATGTAAATAAGGCCCGGTTAGAGTGGTATATCCGGTTCCCTTGTTTGATCACACTTCTAACAATCTATTAGTTTAATTTTCTTTTTTCCGGATATGGCTCAATCACTCAGGGACATGACTATGAACTTCCAAAAGTTGGACAAGTTTGAGGGGGTGGGTTATCGAAGATGGCAAAAGAAGATGCACTTCTTGTTGACAACTTTGAATGTGGTGTATGTTCTTTCAACACCCATGCCACCATTCTCGAAAGATAGAGAGGAAGACTCCGTGGAGACTATAAGGAAGAGGACAAAGTGGGAGAATGATGACTACATTTGCCGGGGTCATATCCTCAACTCTCTTACCGACCCTTTGTTCGACCTTTACCAAAACGTGGAGAGTGCAAAGGAACTTTGGGATGCTCTTGAGGCCAAGTATATTTCGGAAGATGCTTCAAGTAAGAAATTTCTTGTTAGTAATTTTAATTCATTTAAAATGACTAATGATCGGCCTATTATAGAGCAATTTCATGAAGTTCATCATATATTAAACCAAATAAGATCACATGGTATGGTGATGGATGAGGCTATTGCGGTTGCCTCAATCATTGATAAATTACCACATTCTTCGAAAGAAACTAAGCATTCCTTGAAACATAGGAAGGAAGATATGTCCATGGAGCAATTAGGAAGTCATCTTCGTATTGAAGAGGGTATCCGGGCTCAAGATGGGGTTAAGGATACTACTCCTAGTATTCCTAAGTCTACCGTGAATATGGTAGAGGTTGGTGGGTCTAGTGGGACCAAGAAATCCAACAATAACAACTCTAAAACCAACTTTGCAAACAAGAAGAGGAAGACCCTCACTTGTTGGGTATGCAATGGACCTCATCTCAAGAGGGATTGTCCTTCTAAGAAGAAGAAGATAAAGAATGGACAACCTAGTGTTGTTCAAAACCAAGGTAAAGTTGCACATGAAAATGTAATTGAAGAAATGAATTTTGTGGCTATGAATTCTGAAATTATGTTTGTGCAGGTTGATGATTCTTCGTGGATAGGTTCGGGGGCCTCTAAACATGTGTGCAATAATAAGCACTTCTTCAAGTCTTTGGAAGAATTGGATGATGGTCCAATCTTGTATATGGGGAATGATTCTACGGTAAAGGTCAAGGGCATAGGCCAAGTAGAATTGTTGTTAACCTCGGGAAAGACTTTAACTCTCCGGGATGTTGTTTATGTACCGGAAGTTAGAAAGAATCTTGTGTCGGGGGGTCCTTTGAATAAATTTGGTTTTAAAGTTGTATTTGAATCGGATAAGTTTGTTGTTTCCGAGGGTGGTATTTTTGTTGGACAAGGATTTTATTGTAATGGGATGTTTAAATTTAGTATTAATAATGCAATTGATACTAGTTCTATTTACATGCTTGATGTTTCTTCTCTATGGCACAATCGTTTATGTCAAGTGAACTATCGTAGATTATATGACATGTCTAAGCTAGGTTTAATACCTTCTTTTGATTTAAAGTTAGAGAAGTGTAAGACATGCATGCTAAATAAGATTACAAAGAATCCTTATCCTAGTGTGACTAGACAAACGGTATTGCTTGAATTGGTGCATAGTGACTTGTGTGACTTTCATAGTTCACCTTCTTTAGGAAATAAAAAATATATTGTGACTTTTATTGATGATTATTCAAGGTTTTGTTACATATATTTATTGTTTACTAAAGATGAAGCACTTGAAAAGTTTAAGATTTTAAGACCGAAGTGGAACTTCAACTTAATGGAAAAGTTAAAAGACTTCGGACGGATAGGGGTGGTGAATACTATAATCCTAGATATTTTAGTTCCATTGGTGTAATTCATGAAACAACCGCCCCATACTCACCTCAAAGTAATGGTATAGCGGAAAGGAAAAATAGGGTTCTAAAAGAAATGGTTAACACCATGCTTTCTAATTCGGGTCTAAATGACGGTTTTTGGGGTGATGCAATTTTAACTGCATGTTATATATTAAATCGAGTTCCTAATAAGAGGAATAAGACTACCCCTTATGAACTTTGGTGTAACAAAAAGCCTAATCTCAATTACCTTAAGGTATGGGGTTGTAGGGCAATTGTCATATTGACGGAACCTAAAAGGAAAACTTTAGGTGAAAAAGGAATTGATTGCATTTTTATAGGCTATGCGGTACATAGCAAAGCCTTTAGGTTTTATGTTATTGAGCCAAATGATTTTGTCTCTATCCATACTGTGATAGAGTCAAGGGATGCAATATTTAATGAGACTCGATTCTCATCGATTCCAAGACCAAAGGACATAATACCTAGTACTAGTTCCAATGTTGTGGATGACATTAACAATGATCATGATACTACAACACCGGAAATTAGGAAGAGAAAAAGAATTAGAAAAGAGAAATCTTTTGGACCGGATTTTCAACTATATTTAGTTGAAGGGTCAAGGGAGTCGATTGTGACTCAAATTTCATATTGTTACAATATGGAGGAGGATCCTAGGACCTTTGATGAGGCTATGAAATCTCATGATCCTGCTTTCTGGAAAGAGGTAGTGAATGATGAAATGGATTCAATAATGGGAAATCATACTTGGATTTTAGCTAATTTACCTCCCGGATGCAAACCTTTAGGTTGTAAGTGGATATTCGTAAGGAAAAGGAAGATCGATGGAACCATACTAAAACATAAGGCCCGGTTAGTCGTCCAAGGTTTTAGGCAAAGATATGGTATCGATTATTTTGACACTTATGCTCCGGTTGTTAGAATAGCTACCATTAGACTTTTGATAGCATTGGCTGCGATTCATGGTCTAGTAATTCACCAAATGGATGTCAAAACTGCCTTCCTTAATGGTGAATTGGAGGAGGAAGTGTACATGAATCAACCTGAAGGTTTTGTAGTCAAAGGTCAAGAGACTAAGGTTTGCAAATTAGTTCGATCTTTGTATGGTCTTAAACAAATGGCATCAAAAATTTGATGAGGTCATTTTGTCTAGTGGGTTCAAAATAAATCAGTCTGATAAGTGTGTATATAGTAAATTTGATAATAACAGTAATGGAGTTATAATTTGCTTATATGTTGATGATATGCTTATCTTTGGGACTGATTTGGAACAAGTGGAAAAGACCAAAGTCTTTCTTTCTTCTAGCTTCTCCATGAAAGATTTGGGTGAAGCGGATGTTATTCTAGGTATTAGAATAATGAGATAAAGGGTCAATTTCTTTATCACAATCTCATTACATTGAGAAAGTGATCAAGAGGTTTAATGAATCGAACTCGACTCATTTTGCTACTCCGATGGATCCGAGTGGTCACTTGGTTCCGAGTAGTGGTACTCCTATTTCACAATTGGAGTATGCAAGCTTAATTGGAAGCTTGATGTATGCTATGACTAGCACTCGGCCAGATATAGCTTTTGCTATTGGTAAACTCAGTAGGTATACTAGTAATCCTAATATGTTGCATTGGCAAGCATTGAGAAGAGTGCTAAAGTATCTGAATAAAACCTTGGATTATGTCATAACTTACAAAGGAGAGCCTTCTATTTTAGAAGGTTACTCGGATGCTAGTTGGATTTCCAATAAGGAAGATTATTCATCCACAAGTGGATGGGTGTTTCTTCTTGGAGGAGGTGTTATTTCATGGGCATCCAAGAAGCAAACATGTATAACGGATTCAACAATGGCATCGGAATTCATTGCATTGGCATCTTGTTGCCAAGAAGCGGAATGGCTAAGGAATGTGTTGAGTGAGGTTGACTTGTGGGTCAAGCCTATGTCACCTCTTGCTATTCATTGTGATAGTGCATCAACCATAGCTAAAGCTTATAGTGAAGTCTACAATGGCAAGTCAAGGCACATTGGAGTTAGACATAGCTATGTGCGTGAAATGATAAGGAATAGCTGTATAACTATTAATTTTGTTCGGTCTAGTTTGAACTTGGCGGATACGTTTACTAAACCGTTGTCAAGGGAATTAGTGAACAAAATGAACAAAGGGATGGGTCTTAAGCCTATTGATCAATCTTTAGCTAAGGAAAACTCAATTTGACGTCTAATACAACGTTAGATCTCAAATTCAATGAGGATAGTACTTTTCTTAAAGGTTGGAAGCACTTGTGTTATTTACATCCCGAGGTTAGTGCTTGTTACTACAATGATAAGAGGTTGAATTAAGTTTCTTAATAAGTCTTTGATAAGTGCTCAATTGTAGGAGCATGTGCGTAAAGATTTACCTATATAAGCTAGAGGT
The DNA here is from genome assembly GCA_947648045.1 of Beta corolliflora. NCBI lineage: Eukaryota > Viridiplantae > Streptophyta > Magnoliopsida > Caryophyllales > Amaranthaceae > Beta > Beta corolliflora. Next base: position 185,752 of record CANSZD010000109.1, on the reverse strand, counting down.
TTGGCCGCTTCACCAAGTCTAAGGCTTGACTTGGAACGCTTATGAAAGGATATGGACACCAAGGCTTCATAGGTGTCGGAGGTTAAGAACTAAGTTTATGCTTATGTGTATTAGTATCTTCAATGATTTGTGGTGGTTATATGATTCAAAACTTTGTCTATCATTATGATCGAAATTATTGTAAAGTTACATTTACTAAGTGGAGATTCAATCGTAAGATATTTTCATGATGCATGAGCATGTTTTGTTTGTGATTTATAGCCAGTTGAAAAACTTTTCAACATTACCCTATAAATGGGAGGAGGATTGTTGGAACATTTATAGTGTAATGGGTTTATAAGCTCATATGATTTTATACTAGAAGAGGAGGAGGTCTAGTATGCTAAGATTAGAATGCGCAAAATCACGTGAAACAATCAAGAGAAACAGGAAGGGCGTCACTGGTCGCGACATCCGTCGCGGGTCGCGACTGGGGGCCGTCGCGGGTCGCGACCGGGGGCCGTCGCGGGTCGCGACCGGGGGGCGTCGCGAGTCGCGACCGGCGCACTCGCGACTCGCGATCCGTATCGCGGGTCGCAACGTGTATTCTGCCTTGGGGTGTAAAATTTTGCGTGGACGATTTATAACCGTTGTGTTGTTTACGCTATCCTTTTAATGACGATTAAGGATTCTTAATCAGGGGATTAAAGGGTGTAACAGCTCTAATCTATGAGGGAATATTAATATATGACCTTGGTCATTCTTATGAGTAGTGGGAAAAAATCAGTTTTTTCACATTCGAAGTCACTTGCTTTGCTTGAGAAACCTTGCTATTTTCTCTCTAGTGTTCTTCACAAACTAAAAACTCAAAGTTCTTGTTGATTCACATAGAAGATCATCTTGTGAATTGTTTTCTCCATTGTATCTCATTAGTTATTTCGTGTTAACCCGTTGATCCTAGAGGGGCGAAATTAAACTAATAGGATAGTGTAGTTTCCGTGCCTTGGAGTGGTATATCCGGTTCCCTTGTTTGATCACACTTCTAACAGTAACAATGTAACTAGGATTTTCCCCTCTCCCCCTAGTTATTGTATGAACCCTTTTTTAGAGGATTGTAAGGATATTTTTAATAAGGTAATGTAAGCTGGTTGCGTTGATTACCAAAAAAAATTACTAAAAAACCAATACGAACAGGGTATCGCTAGAATGAAAACTTAAGAAAGTGTACCATTAGGAAAAGTCAATATTAAAGAGAATACCATTGAGAATGAGAAATTAAAAAGGTCTACCATCAGAAAAACTCAATACCAAAAGGATACCATTGAGAATTTTCTATTTTATATGAAAAGTTGAATAAGCAACATATAAACTCGAATGATTTTACTTTTTGATGAATAGAACCTGACGAATGGTTGCTGAGGCGGAAAGCATTTAAAACATTGATATTTAGGGATAAGAGCACGAAATGATGGAATAGCTAAATGCAAAAGAGTGTGCTCTCCACACATATGCCACCAGCTCCCATTATGCTTCACCATCCAATGTATGTGTGTAGAAGCCACACATCTTTAGGTTTTTTAATATATTATTTTCTCCACCTATCTACTTCTTGATACTGGAGAAGCTTAGGGAATGCATGGGTTGAGATAATACGTTAAGGGATAATGAAGATAACTTAAAGAGAAGGAAGATGAGTGTAGGCAGTGATAGAAGGAAATATGTAGTGATAATTAATATAAGGAGAGATCAGTATGGAAGGGCAATGATGGGAGATTAGACCTAGTGAAAGTAATAATTATTCCATTCACATCTCATGTTTACCTATGTATATACTCCAATCAATAATCTATCACTACCTTAATTTACCCTGATCCTCTCTATTTTTTCTTTTATTAACCCCTTAATACATTACTCTTAATGTAAACATATCCCTACTAATACATATATGATGACATCCAAGCTCTACAAGTGGCATAAATTGATAGGTCAACCAGCTTTATTATAATTTATTGTTGCACAATTATCTATAAGGACTTTTTTTTCTTTATGAGGGCCTTATAGATATATGTCAACATATTTGAAGTTTGACTTAGGTGAAAAAATCTATTATGAGTTAAATTGTAAATGTCTAATAAGAGATGTCAATGTCATTATATATTATGGAAAAGATATTTCAACCAAGATATATTATGATAAAAATAGTTTCCAGTAGTATGGAAAGAGCACCCTAATATCTTATTTAGTTTTTTCTATATAATTTCCCCTTAGGAGAAGGATCATTTTATTTTATAAAGTTGATTGTTGACAGAGTTGAGTACGTTGGGCAGGTCAAAGGTCAAGTTACTATTGGAACTATGTGAAGGAACAATAGTTTGGTTATTATGTAAATATGACTGTATATTTGAGCTACTGATATTTGAGTATCTATTTATAGAAGTTAATTGATGTGATGTTGAAGATAATATTGTATTATTTCGGGAGTTCATCACAAAAAAAATTACTAGCTTGTTGAAGAAAATATTGAATCAGAAACTCATGGGTGTGACTGTTACACCATAACTTATGATGTAACAACCTAAAAACCACCACTTCTTTTCTGAAAGAAAAATCAAATGACGTGAAATAAATAACAAAATGACGTTTGATCCATGTCATTTTTTGTATAGTCCATGTCATTTTTGTTAGAAATACGTGTTATTATTGTCATTATATAGATGTGAGGTTTGTTACACAATAAGTTTGAGATACTTAAAGATCATCTAAAATCCTATTAACATTCGATCATTCGCTTGCATACAAATCCAATAGAGTCCTATCCAAAAACTATTTAACAATAGTGGAGTAGTCCATCAGCTTTGTATGTTGGTCATCCTCCTGTTTTCATCTTCAACGTGGAACAAACTCACATTTGAATTTTCTACACTAGAACGAAACAAAAACTTAATACTATTATCCATGTAAATCTTTCGTGCCTTGAGACAATGAGATGCTATATATAACGGCCATGAGATTGATTAAATTAAAAATGAAGATGTTATAGACACGATCCTTCATTCTTTCTGTTCGATCTTATAAAGATGTATTCAAGAATTTCGTGATTAAAATCTCCAATTGCATTGATCGGCTTCCACCGTCCACAACAGAAAATGGTGCGGATATACTAGATTTATGGTGTCACCGACACCGGAAAAGGGGGTATCCATAAGTGAACTTTGTTGCTTTTCTGTTTGACAGAAGAGAGGGGAAAGCTGTTGGTAAAACAGAGGAAAGAGAGCAGAGAAAGACACGAGAGAATACAGCAAACAACAATGATAATAATGCTTAATGGAATTGCATAAAAACTGATCAATATCTCTGCCTTTATATAGGCTTACATGAGAACAAACTAAGCTGAAAAACAGGAACCATAACAACTACTATGAAGATTTATTCAAAGCATAACTAAAGCCTAAAGACTCGGACAACTCAACGAATAGTTTGAAGCATTCTTCATTCAATACACCCTTGCTTTCAAAGCTACACACACCCAACTTCGCCTAAAGTAAGTGTGCTTATCAAAAGAAAGAGCCTTCGTGAGAATGTCTCGCGATCGATCATTTGTTGCACAAAATTTCAGCTCGACTTCCTTCTTTGCAAACCAAACTTCTAATGTAGTGGAAGCGTATATCAATGTGCTTGGTTCGACTGTGATAAGCTGGATTCTTAGTCATTGCAATTGTAGCTTTGTTGTCACAAAAAATCTCGGTAGCTTGCTCTTGTTCACGACCCACTTCACTCAACAATCTTCGCAACCAAACCAACCGACAAGCCGCTGCGGCCCTGCCCACGTACTCGGCTTCGAGGGGACGAAAGTGCAACTATATCTTGCTTCTTCGAGCTCCAGGGATATTGCTCGACCCTAGGATGAAAGTATGACCCGAGGTGCTTCTTCTATCATCAAGACTGACACCTTGTCCGCCGTCACTAAACCCAAACATTTGTAACCCGCATTGGAAGCATACCAAATACCATGCTCAGCGTACCTCCAATGTAACGTAGCACCCTTTTCGCCGCTCCAAGATGTTGCATAGTAGGAGCATGCATATAGCGAGAGAGAACACTTACCGAATACATGATGTCGGGTCGAGTGTGAGTTAAGTAGTTCAATCCGCCAACCAAACTTCTATAATAGCTCGAGTCCGCGGCTTCCGTGCCATCCTCGTGCCTTAGTTTCTCACTTGTATTCATGGGTGTTGCGGCAGGCTTAGCATTATACATATGGAACCTATGCAGCAGGTCCTTTGCATATTTCCTTTGCGAGATAAACACACCATCTTCAACTTGGTTTACTTCGAGACCGAGAAAATACTTTAACTCCCCCCAAATCGGTCATCTCGAATTCCTTAGTCATGGATGACTTGAACTCTTCAATCGGAACCGATGATGATCCTAAGTAAATCATATCATCCACATACACACACACAATCGAAATTCAGAAAGCTTACTTCCTTTCACATACAAGGTTGGCTCATTATCACTTCGCACAAAGCCGTTTTGGAGAAAATATGAATCAATTCTCTTGTACCAAGCCCTTGGCGCTTGTTTTAGGCCGTAGAGTGCTTTCCTTAGTTTGTACACCTTATGCTCTTTCCCTTTTGCCACGAAACCTTCGGGTTGAGACACATATACTTCTTCCTCCAAGTCACCATTCAAGAATGCGGACTTTACATCAAACCGATAAATAGGTAGCTTCAACTTTGCACCCAAAGCCAAGAGTATCCTCACTTGTTTCGAAACGTGCTACGGGTGAGAATGTTTCATCGAAGTCGATGCCTTGATGTTGTGCATACCCTTTAACCACAAGCCTTGCTTTGTATTTTTGGATACTACCATCCGCATTATGCTTCACCTTATAGACCCACTTGAGTCCAATAGGAGTTTTGCCTTGAGGTAAGTCAACTAACTCCCACGTATGATTCCGCTTGATTGCGGTCATTTCTTCTTGCATTGCTTCTTCCCATGCCTCATCCTCAATAGCTTCTTCAAAACAGGTTGGTTCGACACATACAACACAAACGAGCAAGACTCATACACTTCGCTTAATGACTTCATTTTTCGTGGTGGTGTTTCGGACGACGTAGTACTCGATCACTACTTGGTGTTGAAGACCCACTCCTAATTGGTGATGTAGGAGGTGTGTGAACTTCATTGTCATTAGGTTGAGGCATCTCATGGGCAGCCTCATCACCTTCATTCGTCACGGAAGAACTTGAGAGCCGAGCACTAACTTGCGCATCTTGCCAACTAGCCACTTCATTAAACTTGACATTCTGCTTATAATGACTTTGCCACTTACGGGGTTATATAGCTTATATGCTTTAGATTGAGTGCTATAGCCAACAAAGATACATTTTTGTGATTTCTCATCGAGTTTTGAACGAGAATTGACTAAAGCATAAGCTATACAACCAAAAATACGTAAGTGACTCACCTTGGGCTTGCGACCTTTCCATGCCTCGTATGGTGTTTGATCATAGACGGCTTTTGTAGGGGAAATATTGAGGATGTAAACTGCAGTAGCTACGGCTTCGGCCCGAAATTTCTTTGGAACATTCCTTGCGTTGAGCATACTTCTTCCCATCTCAACGATGGTGCGATTCTTCCTTTCGGCAACGCCGCTTTGCTGCGGCGTATAAGGGGCGTGTGAGCTCTCTGTGAATGCCATTTTCTTCACAAAATTGATTAAATTCGTCACGAAACGAACTCTCCTCCACGATCGGTGCGTAGAGTTTTAATTTGACAACCACTTTGCTTTTCCACAAATGCTTTGAATTTCTTGAAGTGCTCGAATGCTTCAGACTTTTGCTTCAAAAAAAATACACCCAATTCATGCGGCTAAAATCATCAACAAATAGTAGGAAATAGCGACTCCCACCTAGTGAATCAATTGACATTGGTCCGCATAAATCCGCATGAATAAGCTCTAGACAAGTAGAAGCTCGCCAAGAATCACCACTTGGAAATCTTTGGCTTGCTTTGTTTGCCATACACACAGCCTTCACAAAACTCAAGAGACTCGATTTTCGGCAAGCCAAGAACCATATTTTTCTTGCCTAACAACCGTAGCCCATTAGCATTCAAGTGACCATATCTCAAGTGCCACAAGCTTGATTCATTATCTACCTTTGCAACTAGGGCATTACTAGCTTCACCTTGCATAACATCTAGAGGAAACATCTTGTTTGGTGTCATTTTAATGCTCATAACTTTGCGACTTTGATCATGAATATTACATTGCCCATCTTTAAAAATAACCAAGAGTATCCTCCATTGATTAATTGACCAACACTTAATAAATTGTGAGTAAGAGAGGGAACATACTGTACATCATGAATGAGTTTTGTTTCGCCATTTGAGGTCGGAATTACCGTGCCTCTCGCCTTCTACTTTGACTTGCTTGTCATTGCCAAGTCGTACCACTCGAAGTTTTTGTATCATCAATGGTTTTGAACCACTTTCTTTCACTCCGACATATGATTGGAACATCCACTATCCACGAACCAAACTCCATGCTCCATCGGTTCAAGCTTCGAATGGGCCAAAAATAGGTTGCTTTCCTCTTGCGGTGCCTCGCCAAAGTTTGCTTTTGACTCTCCTCGTTGCTTACTCCAACAATTGGTCTCGGTGTGACCATCTTTCTTGCAGTACGTGCACTGAACATTGCTTCTGGAGGTATGGTTATAACCTCCATTGTACCTTCTTGTAGGAATTTAGATGCTTAATGCGGAAAATGAGTATCACATACTCAAACATCTAACACCAAGATCTTTGCATAAACTAACATGAATCTATTAAGAGTGTAGAATATACCTCTTGATGCGTGAATTCCACTTCCACCACAAGCCTTCTAGTGGAGATCCTTTAGAACGTCAATCGCCGTTCCTCTAGTGTTGGTCCACGAACAACCCTTAGATCACCACGTATGCTAGTACGGAAGAGTGTAGAATCCTCTTGCTTTTGAGGTGTATGATGGCCAAATGAATGTGAGAGAGGAGAGCAAAAGAAAATCAGATTTTCTCTTACCAAAAGTGATGTACTACATTCTCCTTTGTAACCCCCATATGATTATATAGGGTGGTTACAAAGAGATGATTCATGAGGCTTTATTTTGCCTCATAATGTCATACATTATGAGCCTAATAAACTCATGAGTTACAACTCTTCCATCAATCATAAAAACCGCCCAACCCATTTCACAAATGGATTTGGGTAATATCCAAGGGTTGTCACATTGTGTGACCTCATAGGACCCAATACATATTAGTAGTTGGCCTAAATATACTAGCCCAACCAACCGCAATTAGCTTCTAGCAAAACGTTGCGGTCACCTAATATTATTGAATATATTATCTTTATAATTTGTCCATATACATTTAGTTTGTTACACTTGATCGAGGACAAAATCCTTCAATCTCCCACTTGTCTAAGAACAAGTGTGTAACCCTTCAAATTCCTTAAGTCGCTTAATGTCTAACTTGATGACATGGTAACATCGTATGTAAACCATACCAATATTCAAGTTGTTTCTTGAAATCCGAGTTCGAACTGTCGAAACAAATGATTAACTCCTTAATCCATTTGAGCACGGCCATGCATTTTCGGTTCTCGCTCTTCAAGAGGCCAAGACACCAATCCTAACTCTTAGGAGGACTTTATCCGATCTTGTATAACCAAAACTCCCACTCAATTCGTAGCAGTTCCGATCACTTGCTTTTATAGCCTCCTTTTACGGCACGACGTTTTGCGATGTCAAAAACATACTAATCCTTAAGTAAGAATAGTGTCATACTCATGTCTAAGGAATCCACTAAATATATTAATGAGATTCTCATAAACCTTTTAGAGAACTCCCACTAGGTCTGCCCAACGTGTATCAACTATACACGCCTATGCAAATGACTAGACATCTCTATGTCCCCATAGCCCAAGAAACTGCGCTATCAATCAACTTGCAATCTAGTCCATGAAACAGAATCATTTACGTTCAATTTTAATGATTCGAACTAGGGACAAAGGTAAATTATAACTCCGGTTCACTTGGATAGGGTTTCATTCATCAAATCACATATTTGACAATCCTATCAAACGTTATAAAATACTTTGAGCGTTTTATTTAATACTAAACCAAGATTAAATAAGAACATAACCTTTTATTGATAAACATAACCAAACATATCACGGGAGTAACTATAATCGTGAACTAATTAAAAGTAAATAGTACACAATCAAAGCCACTCTCCTACATGCTTAAGTCCTATAGCCCTAGTATGACTCTCATGCTTAGGGTCGAGGCAATGGTTTAGTCAAAGGATCGGCGACATTGCTATCCGTATGAACTTTGCTAACTATTACATCTTTTCTCTCAACGATTTCTCGAATGAGATGAAACTTCCTAAGTACATGTTTACACCTTTGATGTGATCTTGGTTCCTTAGGCCGGAGCTATGGCACCATTGTTATCACAATGTAAAACAATACCATTTCCAACACTAGGCACTACTCCTAGCTCCGAATGAACTTCTTCATCCAAACGGCTTCCTTTGCTTTGCATCTGCTGCGGCAATGTACTCGACTTACGTTGTAGAATCGGCGACGTACTTTGCTTTGAACTTTTCGACTCACCGCCCCTCCATTTAGACAAAAGATGAAACCAGATTGTGATCGGAAATCATCTTTGTCGGTTTGAAGCTCGCATCTCGTGTAACCTTCAACAATTAATTCACTTTCACCTCCATACACTAAGAAATTATCCTTAGTCCTTCGTAAGTACTTTTGGATATTCTTAGCCGCACTCCAGTGTGCGTCACCTGGATTTGATTGGAATCGCTACACATGCTCAAGGCATATGAAACATCCGGGCGAGTACAAATCATGGAGTACATAATGGACCCTATAGCGACGCATAAGGAACATTATTCATTCGCTTAATCTCATCGGGTCCGGAAGGACACCGAGTCTTGCTAAGCGAAACACCATGTTGCATGGGTAGAAAACCTCTTTTAGAGTTTTCCATATTGAACTTAGTAACGATCTTATCTATATAAGTTCTTTGGCTAAGTCCAATCATCCTCTTAGACCTATCCCTATAGATCTTGATCCCCAAAATGTACTCGGCGTTTCCAAGGTCTTTCATAGAAAAACAACTCTTGAACCATTCCTTGACTCGAAGCATGGGAATGTCGTTTCCTATGAGAAGTATGTCATCTACATATAAGACCAAGAAGACTATGTTACTCCCACTTTCCTTCTTGTAAACACAAGACTCTTCTCCGTTTTTGAGAAAACCAAACAGTTTGATCGCCTCATCAAAACGAAGATTCCAACTCGAGATGCTTGCTTCAATCCATAAATGGACTTTTGAAGCTTACATACCCTCCTAGGATATTACGGATCCACAAAACCTTCCGGTTGTGTCATATACACATCCTCTTTCAAGAACCCATTCAAGAAAGCGGTTTTGACATCCATTTGCCAAATCTCATAATCATAGAAGGCAACGAATCGCTAGGAGTATCCGAATGGATTTAAGCATTGCTGCTTGGTGAAAAGGTTTCATCATAGTCTATACCATGAACTTGCTTGAACCCTTTTGCAACCAATCTTGCTTTGTAAACCTGAATGTTACCATCCTTGTCCGTTTTCACTTTGAAAACCCATTTGCAACCAATAGGTGTAACCCCATCGGGCAAATCCATCAAGTCCCATACTTGATTTTCGGACATAGATGCCATTTCGGACCTCATGGCTTCAAGCCATTTTTCGGAGTCTTCACTCATCAAAGCTTGCTTGTAGGTAGTAGGTTCCTCAAATTCTAAGATCATTATCTCGAGAACTTTCGGTTAACAAGAAATCAACAAACTTTTTGTTTGGTATTCTTGATCTACTACTCCTACGAGGGGCCGCAACAGGGAGAAATTTTCTTCTCAACAACTTGAGAATTTTCGCACGAATTAGATTCGAGTGGGACGGTAGGAGGTTCGTGTACATGATGCACGTCCTCCAACACTTGGTCGATTATGGGAGAAGATTCTACCAAAGGAGGAACTACATTTTCCCCAGCCGGCACTTGTGCTTCGACTCTAACATAGGTTGAACTATGTCCATTTGTTGCTTTTCTCGAACCTCTTCGAGAAATATATTACTCCCACTTGCCTTTTTGGAAATAAAATCTTTTTCCAAAAAGACACCACGACGAGCAACAAACACTTTGCCCTCGTCCAGATGGTAGAAGTAATAGCCCTTGGTCTCTTTGGGATAACCCACAAAGAAACACTTATCGATTTAGGGGCGAGTTTATGCGAAAGTAAACGTTTTACATAAACCTCACAACCCCAAATACGTAGAAAAGATAAACTTGGAACTTTTCCACTCCACATCTCATATGGAGTCTTTTCTACTGCCTTTGATGGAGTTCGATTAAGTGTGAAAGTAGCGTTTCGAGAGCATATCCCCAAAAGGAGATAGGAAGATCAGCAAAACTCATCATAGACCGAACCATATCAAGTAGAGTGCGGTTCCTCCTTTCGGATACACCATTCAACTGAGGTGTTCCAGGCGGAGTGAGTTGTGAAAGAATTCCACAACTCTTCAAGTGATCACTAAACTCTTGGCTCAAATATTCACCACCACGATCGGATCGTAGTGCTTTAATTGTTTTGCCAAGTCGGTTTTGGACTTCATTACGGAATTCTTTGAACTTTTCAAATGATTCCGACTTATGCTTCATTAAATAGACATATCCATATCTACTTAAATCGTCCGTAAAAGTAATGAAGTACCCAAACCCTCCCCTAGCTTTTGTGCTCATTGGTCCACACACATCAGTATGTATTAGACCCGATAGATCATCGGCCCTTTCACCCTTTCCAGTAAAAGGTGACTTCGTCATTTTACCCATTAAACATGATTCACATACATCAAATGGCTCAAAGTCAAAGGATGTTAGAAGTCCATCTTTATGTAACTTCTGAATGCGTTTCGCGTTTATATGTCCTAAACGACAATGCCATAAATAAGTAGGATTAGTATCGCTTGATCTATGTTTTTCTTGCCTCTATGTTAAGGACATCTTTGTCTAAGTCTAGGAAATATAGACCATTAGACCGTTTAGCAATGGCATAAAACATTGAATTCAAATAAACGAGAGAAACAACCTTTCTCAATTGTAAATGAAAACCCTTCATTATCCAAAACAGGAATAGAAATAATGTTTTTGGTAATAGCGGGAACATAATAACAGTTATTAAGCTCTAATATAAAACCGAAAGGCAAAGGTAGACTATAAGTCCCAACTGCAACGGCCGCAACCCTTGCACCATTTCCAACGCGCAGTTCTACCTCCCCTTTAGCCAAGGCTCTACTCCTTCTTAGTCCCTGCACATTCGAAGTAATGTGAGAAACACAACCGGTATCAAATACCCAAGAAGTAGATGTTGCTAAATTAATGTCAATGACATAGATACCTGAAGAAGAAGCCCCAGACTTCTTATCCTTCAGATACTTCGGGCGATTCCGCCTCCAATGACCAATTTGATCACAATGGAAGCACTTGGCATTTGCGGCCACCTTTGGCTTTGCCTTTGCTCGTGGCTTATCGGCGATCTTAGTGGCAACTTGCTTGCCCTTGTCCCGCTTTTTCTTGCCAGGCCCATTCCTTCTTAAAACCCTTTCCCTTTTGAACCATAAGAACTTCCTTCTTAGGTGCAACGAGAGATGTTTTGCTCGGCAGTCATGAGCATCCCATGTAACTCAGCGAAGGGTTTTCGACACCCCATTCATATTGAAGTTCAACCTAAAGTGGTTGAAACCTTCATGAAGTGAGTGTAGTATGATGTCGATGGCCAACTCTTGGCTATAAGGAAAGCCCAACCTCTCCATTGTCTCGAAATAACCAATCATTTCAAAGACATGAGTGGCGACCGGCTTGCCTTCGACTAACGCACACTCAAGAATAGCCTTGTGAGTTTCATACCTCTCTATCCGAGCTTGTTCTTTGAAACATGGTTTTCACCGTCGGATAATACTTGTAGGCATCCAAGCATGCAAACCTCTTTTGAAGGCTTGGTTCCATAGCCTGCAAGCATAAGGCGGTAACAATTACCGACCTTTCGCAATGGCCTTGTGGGCCGCCTTTTCGGCTTCAGTAGAGGTGGTCGTTAAAACCGGGATAGGGGTTTCAAGAACATCCTCTCGACCTTCGGATCTAAGAACGATTCTTAGATTCCTTTCCCAATCAAGGAAGTTTTTGCCGTTCAACTTATCCTCGAAGGATTGAACGTAAGTTAAAAGGTGAATTATTGTTGTTACCAGACATGATATCTACATAGAAGATGCAAAAGTAATAAGTATGTTTACCATCAATAGCTTTTAACAAATTTTAAACACTTTAAAATAAAAGCTATGCACTTGACCAATTTTTAAAATGTCCCCTTTGAATCAAGTGATTCTAAGACCCTATCAAACATGATTTATAAGTGGACTTTGGCCTCAACTTAAAACCAAATTTAAAAGGTAAGTAAACTCTTTTACTAATTACAACAAGTGTAATTCTTAGTTGATGGGTGATTGCTAAGGTGATGAAAGTTCCCAGGTAAGGAAGTTACCCACAACGTTGGGGAAAGCCTTCCTAATCCTAGACAGAACTTGTCATCCAAACACAAAAACCCAACCCTTTGCTTCAAAATCCAAAACCGTTTTGATGATTTTGTTGGGCCAAACCAAACTAAACATGCAAATTTCGGAAATTTACTCTACTTAGCCCAAGATTGGAAGTAACACTCTGCTTTGGCAGAACCTATTACTAACGATCAAGATTTTAGTAGATGTTTATTTGGAAAAGCAATTACCCAATATTAGCTTTAGGGACCTAAGTAAATTATTATGTGATTTAATTACTAGTGAACTCATTGCAAAAATAAATCACATGCATAATAAAACTTAGAAAGCATTCAAAAGCAATATTTAAATGCATAAAATGAAATGTGATCCTAGTATGGCCCCTAACCCTAAAGACTACTCTTTAAGGCCTCCATCCTTGGACCACCTTGAATCCACATCCTTGTGCTCCATGGAAAAGAAAAACATCGGATCTCCATCCTTGAATCACTTCAACTTGAATAATTTTTGAAAATTTAAACTAATATTACAAAAATACCAACGATGCATAGATCGTATTTAAATTACAAAAATACATTAACGATACGCAGATCGTATTTTCTATCCAAGTTTGGGCCATACTAGTCACCGCATGCATTCATAATATCATATATATAAAACATGCATTTTAATCAATTATTAAAATAAATTATTATGCTTTAACAACTTTAAACATAATAACACCATCTAGATTTAATCTCATATTAAAGCAAATGGTTAGTACCTTAAGACAAATTTTAATCATATTAGAATTTATCTCCCAAGGGCTTTAAAATATTAATCTAACAAATTTAATCAACTATTAAATTTAAAGAAAAATATATAAGCACTTTAAGGTACCACATATATTTTAATCATATTAAAACATAAAATTATTGCATGACATTTAATCACATACACTAACATGTAAGAATTAATCAACTTATTAAAACTAACATCCTAACATAAAATTAAATGTCACAAAATGAAACTCCCATCATAATTTTAATTCATTTAAGCATTAACATAGGATACCATGCATAATAACTTATTAATATGCATTAAGGGATAAACGGATCTTAAAGTTTTTATCCGTTGAAGGAGAGACGAGCCGAAGAGGCAGAACACTGCTCGCGACCCGCGAGCTAGGTCGCGACTCGCGACCAGGGTCGCGATGCTCGTCGCGACGAGCATCACTGCTTCCGCTTTTCCGATTTCAATTCAGGCAATTTTAATCGAAATGCGTATGATTTTCTTTATACACTAAACATGTTTACGCATAAATAAATCATTCTAGGCTCCAAATTCAAGAATTCATGCCATGAAATTATACATAATCAAATTAAGCATAAAAACTTCAAAGCATGCAAATCATGAATCATACATATATATATATATATATATACATCATATTCTAATTAACAACTTAACTAAAACATGAAATAATATAACAATTATATATGTATATATATATATGTATCAAAAAATGTATAAACAACTTTTATACTCCCACTAGATTAAAATCCAATTTTAATCATGCAAACAATATCCTCATGCTAATACCCTCCCCTAAATGAATTAAAATAAAGGAAAACATGCATCAACATGATCATATTAATCTATGCAATAGGCTAACTGATACCACTGTAGGAATTTAGATGCTTAATGCGGAAAATGAGTATCACATACTCAAACATCTAACACCATGATCTTTGCATAAACTAACATGAATCTATTAAGAGTGTAGAATATACCTCTTGATGCGTGAATTCCACTTCCACCACAAGCCTTCTAGTGGAGATCCTTTAGAACGTCAACTGCCGTTCCTCTAGTGTTGGTCCACGAACAACCCTTAGATCACCACGTATGCTAGTACGGAAGAGTGTAGAATCCTCTTGCTTTTGAGGTGTATGATGGCCAAATGAATGTGAGAGAGGAGAGCAAAAGAAAATCAGATTTTCTCTTACCAAAAGTGATGTACTACATTCTCCTTTGTAACCCCCATATGATTATATAGGGTGGTTACAAAGAGATGATTCATGAGGCTTTATTTTGCCTCATAATGTCATACATTATGAGCCTAATAAACTCATGAGTTACAACTCTTCCATCAATCATAAAAACCGCCCAACCCATTTCACAAATGGATTTGGGTAATATCCAAGGGTTGTCACATTGTGTGACCTCATAGGACCCAATACATATTAGTAGTTGGCCTAAATATACTAGCCCAACCAACCGCAATTAGCTTCTAGCAAAACGTTGCGGTCACCTAATATTATTGAATATATTATCTTTATAATTTGTCCATATACATTTAGTTTGTTACACTTGATCGAGGACAAAATCCTTCACTTCTACCATAACCACGACCTCTACCGCGACCACGTCCGCGGTATGCATCTCGAAAACCACCTCTGCCTCCTCTATTATTTGATGTTTCACCCTTTCCCTTAGCAAAGGAGTCACCTCTCACTTGGAGTGCCTTCTCTTCACCCTTCTCTTCATTTTTCGTGAACCTGGATTCATGTGCTAGCAAGGAACACATTAATTCATCAAATGTGTAGGTCGAAAGATCCTTCGACTCTTCGATTGCAACAACAACTCCGTTGAAATCGGGATCAAGACTTCGTAACACCTTGCCTACTATCCTTTCGTTGTTCAAGCTTTCACCATAGGACTTCATTTGATTGACTATACTTGATACTTTCGAGAGGTATTGTTGCATAGACTCCTTCTTAGTCTTCTGCAAACGATCAAATTCGGAACGAAGCGATTGCAACTTAACAGAGATTACCTTTTTGTCGCCATGATACTCGTGTTGTATGATCTCCCACGCTTCTTTGGATGTCTTTGCAGACGATATGCGAGGAAATATGTCATCATCCACTGCAGATTGGATGAGAAACAAGGCTTTGGCATCTCTTTTACGATTTTCGCGCAACCGTTGTTCCGGTTCAGTTGAAGCCTCGGTGTAGCCTCCTTCAACAATGTCCCATAATTCTTGAGACTTGAACATGGTTTGCATTTTGATACTCCAAAGGTGGTATTTTTCGCCTTTGAAAATAGGAATAAGTGGTTGTGCAGAAGGGTTTAAGCCATTGCTAGACATGGTGGAAGTTTGGTTGTGTATGGCGTTTTGTACGTGGAAGAAGAGTGTAGGTTAGGGCTGGTTTTTGTGGAGTTTTCGAGTGAGTTTGGGGCTGGCTCTGATACCAGAATTTGTTGGTAAAACAGAGGAAAGAGAGCAGAGAAAGACACGAGAGAATACAGCAAACAACAATGATAATAATGCTTAATGGAATTGCATAAAAACTGATCAATATCTCTGCCTTTATATAGGCTTACATGAGAACAAACTAAGCTGAAAAACAGGAACCATAACAACTACTATGAAGATTTATTCAAAGCATAACTAAAGCCTAAAGACTCGGACAACTCAACAGAATAGTTTGAAGCATTCTTCATTCAATAAAAGCAAGAAGCAAGGGAGATGAATAACAACCCATTAAATTCCTTAAAAGCAAGACCACTTCAACAAAGTTACTAAGTGAAGCATAAATTTCCATTACATTATGTTTAGATAGCCGCCCACTCATAACAAACGCGTATCGGCGTATATTGATGATACTGCATTCATGATACATGTGATAGTAGCTTGAGGATAATGATAAGGAACAACTACGTAGTAAGATATTTGTCACTTCCAATAATTTTTTGATGCTGCCTTGAATTCCATTATATATTAATCTTTATTCTTAGTTGGTTATTTTGATCTAAACTTCATATATATTAAGGTGGATTCTAGGTGATGTGGCTCGAATAAGACTATCAGCGTGTACCATGATATCAATATAAACTCATTTTATCCCTAAAAAAAGGAATTCATAACTAAATATTAATATATGTTTAGATATTATAATTTTAAACCTAGAGTATAGAAAGTGCCACATAAGTATGTCATATTACTATATATATCTTGACTTTTTCAGTGATAAATCTATAATAATTAAACTATATTATGTCCCAGTATAATAGCAATAGTCTGACTCTTATACTTGTGAACGTAAATTTTAAACTATTATTGTATTTAATAATCTATTATTCCCTTCATTCCATCAAAGAGTCCTCACTTTCTTTTTCGATTATACATGAAAAGTATCCACTTTACTTATTTATTTTATGCTAAAGATATATAATACATTAATCATATTCCCCCCCCCCTCCTCTCTTTCTCTCTGTCTCTCTCTCTCTCTTACATGCTCTTTTATAAGCCTTAAAATATAGGATTTTTCTAAGCTATATATGCCACCAGGCATAGGTTAAGAATTTTAAAAAATTTATTAATTAAATATATGATATACCAAGATTCTATTTGGGATAATATATAAGGATAGATACTAAAGATAGAAATAATTATGTAAGTTTTTTTAGTCTGGTTGGATTTTAAAATGGAAACTTTTTATATAATGATATCTTATATAGGATTTTTGATAGTCTTAATCTATTTCTTGTGGTATAGGTTAGAAAAAAATTATAATAAACATACATCATCTCTCCTCATTAAATAAAGTAAAGAAATCAAGTGGACCTAACTTTTTACACACTCTATCCAATTTGTCTTAAAGTGTGGATCTAAAGTAACGGAGTACTTCTTTATGGAACACAGGGAATAGTAAATAATGTGCAAGTTTTATTTTTTTGCATTGATTATACATGCATTTAATAAATCAAACATCTTATATATTAACATGGCTACGTAAGAGATTATATTTTATGAACGACATAATTGATGGCAATAACATGGTTAAAGAGATATATTTTAATAGTGCAAAAATCAAACTGTTGTAATTACTTCGGGATAGAGGAGTATATGTTTAGGACATGAGAATAATAGACTTTTGTTTTTCATAAACTACGAAAGAAATTATCAATCATAAAATTAAGTATTAATTTTTCTACAAACAATTGTTTTCACTGGATAAAAAAGACCTCAAAATAAGCTTTGTAGTACTGTATACATTGGTGGAGCCACTGTTAGTCACGGTGGGTCACGTGACCCACCATTATCGGAGTTCAATTTTTTTTTTAAATTGACCGAATATCATGGCTCTTCATATGTCGAAAGATATGAAGAAGAGGAAAGAAACAGGTGCCAAACGCCATAGTTGAAGACTCGAAGACATAGGAAGAAGAAGAAATGGCGTTCTTTGTTCATTTTTGAGGACCAGAGAGTATGAGAAGTGAGAGAAAAAAGGCTGATCAAGATAGATGTGGGAAGTGGGGCTAGGCAGTTACCACGCGGGATTTGCAGGCCCCACAAAGTCACAATTTCTCTCTTTATTTTGTTTTGTTTTTTAATACATTTATAATGTCACATATAGATATATGATATATTCTTTGATTACCAAACTAGATACTAAGTATAAAAAAAGGGAGAAGCTAGGAATCAAAAGTTAACAGGGCCAAGAATAAATATTTTGGAGGCCCTATTCTAAACAAAAATTTTAAGTCTGCAAAATAGAATCAATTTTGATGCTCATTTATTTATAAAGTCGATTTTTGTCTTTAATGGGTCAAAAAACAAATGATGTGCCATTTAATAAAGGAAAATTGGACAGGAATAATCCCACCTTTGGCCGATCTGCCAAAAATAATCCCACCTTTGGATTATTCTGGAATAATCCTACCTTTGCTTACTAAATCGATTTTTTGGTCATGAAAACTTGTAACTTGACAAACCGGTAAACCAAGTTACTTTTCCCTCCTAGGACCCCACCCCAGCCACCGTACCACACACCAGCCACCAGGCCCCTCCCCACACCTCAGCCCCCACCCCCTCCCCTCCCCTCCACCCAAGCCCCCCCCCCTTCCCCCCTCCACCGCCGCTCACCGTAGATTTCCCCCCCCCTGTAGATTTCCTCACTCAGTAGATTTCCCCCACTCCGTCGAATTTCGTTGCTTTGGTGGAGATGCGACCACCTACCGGTGCGATTGCGGCTGGTGTGCGGCCGCGGCCGGTGGAGAAGTGACGAAGGGACGGAGGAGGGGAGTAGGGGAATGCGGGCAGTGTGCGAAAACCACGGTAATGGTGGTTGACGGCGGATGCGAAGAGGAAGACGAAGGAAGAAGAAACGGGGGGAGGGGGGTTGCGGGTGCGGAAGGGGAGGGGGAGGGGTGCGGGTCCGACGAGGGAGGAGGGGTGGGGGGGGCACGGGGGGGGGGGGGGGGGTGGGGGGGCATGGGGGGGAGGGGAGGGGGGGTGGGGGGGGGGGTAGGGGTGGGGGTGGGGGTAGGAGTGGGGCGGCTGGGTGGTGGGTGATGGTGGGGGTGGGGGTGGGGTGGGGCAACAGGGGAAAGGGGTTGGTAACTTGTTGTTACCGGTCACACTTTGTTCTTGGGACCAAAAAATCGATTTAGTAAGCAAAGGTAGGATTATTCCAGAATAATCCAAAGGTGGGATTATTTTTAGCAGATCGGCCAAAGGTTTGATTATTCCTATTCAATTTTCCTTTAATAAAATTTATATGCCTACAACAAGTAATATACAATTTCCTAAATTTTAAAATATTACAAGAAAAATAAAAACGGAGAAGTAATAACTAAAGGAATTTTTTTTTGACACATAATTAATAAAGGGCCGTGTTTCATGATACTTAGTACAAAAATTTAATAGCACTAAAATAATTTTAAAATAAAAATCATGCAACGACAATTGCGATGTAGTCTTCGATCGACACATCTGTTGCAACTCCGCTACCATTTCCGCGACAGCAACGAAAAACACATTTTTAAACTGTATATATTGGTGACCCACCATCCGTAAAATCCTACATCCGTTACTGATTGTATACCATATGCTTGTATTCAAAATTTTGCATTTAGTTTATACTCCGTCTTGACTCAAAGTTTTTCCCATTCTCCTCATTGTTTAGTTCCTCAAATATCTTCCCACATTCACTTTATTTTGTATTTTTTTTTGACAGGTACTTTATTTTATATTTTTAAAACCTTTTCCCCTTTTTTTTAGGAAAATTCCCACTGGTAACCCTGTACTATGGAACATTTGCAATGGTAAACCGTTTTTTTTTCAGTTTCAAAAATAACCCTATACTTAGTAATATTATACAAAAGTGACCTTAATGATGGTAAAGCCGTTAATTCAACCGTGAGTTTTATTGGTAAAAACTGTGGTGGTTGGGTGGGATGTTAGTGGGCTGGGTGGTGGTTGGCGATTGGGGTTAACCTGGGTTAGGTAAACCAATAAAACTAATGGTTGAATTAACGGTGTTACCATCATTAAGGTCACTTTCGTATAATATTACTAAGTATAGGGTTATTTTTGAAACTGGAAAAAAAAACGGTTCACCATTGCAAATGTTCCATAGTACAGGGTTACCAATGGGAATTTCCCTTTTTTTATCGTTCCTTACCCCCATCATATGGATACACTTGGTCCATTAAAATGTTCACATATCTGGTATCTACAACTTTCTCACTCTTATCCAATATTAAAAGAAACACACTTTTCCCTAAGTCCCTTTTTTTCTTTGATCATATTGCTATATTAGTAAGTTGAAAGAACTTTTAAAATGGAGAAAGTCGTATCCATATAGTGGGGTAAGGAATAATCAAATGTGAAATAACCATAAATATAAAATTATGATTGCAGCATCATAAGACAAATATAAATTAATTGCATGAGAAATAGGATAATATTATTACAATAAAATCACATATTCAGATTTTCTTGGTATCATTTCCATTACGTAAAATTTAAGACAATAATAGCATTACATAAATAACAAGGGTGGCTCTCCTTAAAGCGGGATTGGATGGGTGGGATTCAAAGACGGGGTGAGGATGTTCATAGGTTTTTCTAGGGTGTTTTCAATCGAACTCGTAATTATTAATACAAGCCTTAGCTTGAAAAAGGAGCTGTCCCCGTTTGATATTGGTAGCATTCTCTTGGATATTAGCCTTATTAGGGCTATGTGTGGTAAGTTTGTGTTTTATGAAATTAATGAAGTAGATAGATGTTTAGTGGAAGCCCATGTCCTAGCTGTTAAGGCAAGACATGGAAGGATAGTGTGATCCTTTTGTTGGTTCCTACTTTTACTTACTGCCAAAAAAGAATAGCATTACATATGTAGTAGTAAACCTTTATTCTTTAATTTTTAATTAACCCTTGCATACATGAGTTTGAAAAAGGATAGACAAATTAATTATACAACTTAGAGCCCATGTGAACCAATCAACTTGGTAAGGCCAAAGGTAATAGCCATAGCAAACCAACCACCCAACAAAACCCTTAAAGAAGACCTTAAAATCGGTGCTTTACCTAGATAGGCCCCTAGCCATCCAAACACCACCAAAGCCACCGTCACGGCCGCCGGAACCACCCCAAGCCTAACCTTATAATCCTTTACACACAATGCGGCAAGCAGTGGCACCATGGCTCCCACTGCAACTGCTAGGGCTGAAGCAAATGCTGCTTGTGTAGGGCTTGGCAAAGTCTCCATTTCGTCGTCCTTATCTTCCTTCTTCTCTCTTTTCCTCTGAGCAAGCTCGATATCGACTTGGGACTGCACGGACACGAACTCGCCGATGGCCATGCTGCATGCGGCAGCTACTAGGCCTGCGAAACCAGTGAGTATCATGGCCTTGACATCCTGCTTCACCGCACCAACTCCCATCATGAGCGAGGCGGTGGTAATAAGCCCATCGTTGGCCCCTAGGACCGCAGCTCGCAACCACTGACCTCGTTTCGTGTAGTCGAAGTCATCATTTTCTCTCTCTTGAGCGTCTTTATGCTGCAGGTTATCTTCATATATGGTGTTTGGTCGGATGGTTCCAAGCTCAATGGTGTTACGACGTGCTGTTTGTGCAGACTCCATCTCCATTGTTGAGAGAAGATAAAAGGAGATTGTTTTAGATGAGGTATATAGATGCGAAGAATGAATTTGATTGTTAGCTTAAAAGGTGACAATAATGTGTGCCTGATGCATGCCCTCTGAACAATGTTATTTATAGATAAAGTTGATATATGCTACGTTAGAGGTTACGTATTTGTCCACTAAGAAAAAACTTCTCGGCTAGTTAGGTATATATTTTTTGCAAAATCCAGATTATATGTCTAATCTAATGTAGTTATGATTTGTGAACAATTATATTAATGTGATTATGTGAAGCCATGAAGGTAAGGAGTCCTTCCAGGAAGGTAACTCCTCTAATGCACGGACACTTTTTATGGGTCAAGTTTTCCGTTTCTGGTACTTTTACCGTTTCCGACACTTTGGGATACTTTCTGAAATTTTGAATTTTCTTTTGAAAATAAATAGTGTATTGAAACGAGACCGACATAGTTTTTTGTTGCTAGAAGAAATGTTTTCCCTCTAAAAGCTTACTTTTTCCTTTCAATGTCTTTAAATAATCTCCCAAAGTATAGCCTAATCTACTATCAAAACTGTAAAAATTATACTGTGTTTCCTAATGTTTCCTCACTTTTAGAATTTACGTTTCCCCGTATCTACATATCCACGTCTCCGTGTCCTTGTCTTTCGGGCGATGATTCGATTCTTCTTAGCTTGGCCATTCGATGTTGGTTCTTTCGATCGAGAAAAAGAACTCCTATTCATTCGGAAGTGACTGGTTCGATAGGGCCAGGGACGGTAAGGGCCTTACAAATGAGAAATAGAAGAGATAAGCTAAGCAGCCAGGCAGACTAGGCCACTAGCACTTGATGAGTTCAGAGCGATGAAAGAGCATTTTCGGGAGAAGGCTCACAAGGGAAATTAAGACCAGGAAAGAAGGCATTTTACTGCATTTGAAGGTCACTAGTTACATTGACATGATAGGGATTAAGCTGGACTTGTTGCTGAAAAGAAAGGGCAAGGGGCAGTCAACAAACTTGTTCCTTCGGTTCCCCCTTAGGGGGTCAAGGGGGGGACTTTTTTTAGCTACTGGCCTAAACAAAAGAGATTAGTCTCTTGATCGATCGATTGATTGGATCGAAGTACGATGAGATTTATTGAAGTGTGAGATCAGCGTTCGGATTTATTTTCATGTCGGGATGTTTCAAGATAAAATATTTTTTGTTAGGAAACGGATGTTGTACTGTTTGATTAATGCGGCACATACAAATCAATGAAATAATAAGGATGAGAAAAGCAATAAAGAATATAAACAAGTAAGAACAAAAGGATTTACGTGGTTCGGTCAAAATAGACCTACGTCCACATGTGGGGGATTTGAAAGCTTCTTCACTATAATGGAAAAAAACAGAGAGAATAATACAAGGAATCCTAAAATACTAGAGGCTAAAAGTGTGTATCAATTGATCACCAAAAAAGTTCGTTTTATAACATAAGGAAACCCTAATAAAACCCTAGAAATGTCTCCTAGTATAACTCAAATGACGGCTTGAAAAACTAGGTTATAATATATAATAACCCCGAAAGAAAATTGCGCATCCCGCGTCAAATTCCCCGTCGCCCGATCGGGCGGTCGTTTTCTTCAAGTCACCTGATATTTCGGGCACGATCGGGCGCTGTTCGACCGGTAGTAATTCTCTAAGGGCGCCCGATCGGGCGTGCCCACCCGATCAGATCGGGAGCCTTGCTTTTATGAGCCTGCTGAAACAAGCGACTCAGCCAGGTCTAGCGAGCCTGCCCGACCCGACCGGGCGAGCCGACGAAACCCACTTTTGACCAGATTCAAGGCATCAACTAACAAATCTCCACCTTGACTTGAAACCGATCAAGCAAGATAACTCCACCTTGAACCAAGAAGTGATGCTCACCCAAAAAACCATAGAACCTCCACCTTAAACAAAATTCCATAAGCCTACTCACTTTAGGCAATAAAGAACGGACATCTTCTATAATTGTGTACCGATGCGTCTTCGAACACTAAATTTCGTATATGAAACCAGCACATGGCCTTGATTGAAAGTGTAATGTGACCAACGCCAATCATGCTTATTCAAATTGACCAAAACTCTCTTCAAATACTTCTTCATCTCAACAACAAACTTAAGCATTTCTAGAAAAATTAAATTACATCAATAATTTTTCTAAATTGCAATTGTACTTAATAAAATACAAAAGTACCAAATTGAGATAAGAAATAGCATAACTAGAACAAAATCTAATGCATAACCAAGATTGCTACTTTATTACAAACTCAAAAGCAATCTATCATAGACACCATAGCAAAAAATCCACACGGTTTCTCGTTTCACCAAGATATCTCAAAAGGGCACCAATCATGAATAGATCGTAGAAACCGCAGCCCCAAAACTTGTAACCCTAAAGTGCAAGATCATCATCAAGAAGATCGTTGGCGATATTTGCGGATTGGTCCTCATTGGACCTTTCCCCATTCTTCTTCTTTAATTTCCAACAATCGGCTTTGACATGACCCTTCACGTGACAATAATTACATATTTTATTTTTGACAAAGTTCTAACCACCATTAAGCAACCAAAGCATTTGTTTGAGAAGGATTATTAGATTTATTAACCAACTTATTGTCAATTAAATCTCTCTGAGTTAAGACCTCCTTAACATCCTGCAAACTCAAATCATCTCTCCCATACAATAAAGTATCTCGAAAGTGCTTATACGAAGGTGGTAAAGAACACAACAACCTAATAGCCATATCCTCATCATCGATTTCAACATCGATGTTTTACAAATCCATAATAATAGAGATGACTTCATCTAGATGAGGCTCAAGCGGTTTACCTTCTTCTAGACTAAGATCATGAAGTCTAGATTTGAGTAGTAGACGGTTGGTCACACTCTTTGTCATATAAACTCCAACTTCAACCACAAACCCGCATCAGTCGTCTCCTTAGCAACCTCTCTCAAAACTTCATTAGATAGACATAAATGAATTGCCGAGAGAGCCTTCGAATCGATCTCCTCCCACTTGTCATCCGTCATACCCGAAGGCTTTTTGGATGCACCTTCAAGAGCCTTGTGACAGCCACTTTGAACCAAGATGGCTTTCATCTTCAATTGTCATAGGCCATAATTTACTTGCCTATCGAATTTCTCAATGTCGAATTTCATTGACATAATTTAATCAAACTTGTCTATAAACACCTCAGACCTTAAAACCTTGCTCTAGATACCAGCTTGTTAGGAAACGGATGTTATAGTGTTTGATTAATGCGGAACAAATCAATGAAATAATAAGGATAAGAAAAGCAATAAAGAAAATAAACAAGAAAGAACACAAGGATTTACGTGGTTCGGTCAAAATAGACCTACGTCCACAGGTGGGGATTCGAGAGCTTCTTCACTATAATGGAGAAAAACAGAGAGAATAATACAAGGAATCCTAAAATACTAGAGGCTAAAAGTGTGTATCAATTGATCACCAAAAGGATCCTTTTATAACATAAGAAAACCCTAATAAAAACCTAGAAAAGTCTCCTATTATAACTCTAATGACGACTTAAAAAACTAGGTTATAATATAATAATAACCCCGAAAGAAAATCGCGCATCCCGTGTCAAATTCCCCGTCACCCGACCGGGTGGGATGACATCCGCCCGATCGGGTGGTCATTTTCTTCAAGCCAGCTGATGTTTCGGGCACGATCGGGGGTTGTTCGCCCGGTCATAATTCGCTAAGGGGGCCCGATCGGGCGCCTTACTTTTATGAGCCTGCTGAAACGAGCAACCCAGCCCGGTCGGGTGAGCCTGCCCGACCAGACCGGACAAGCCGACAAAACCCACTTTTGACCAGATTCAAGGCATCAACTAATAATTTTACTAATAAAAAAATTAATGAAACGAAATGAGGAGGTGGCTAAATAGCAGTGTATGTTAAGGGTAATGTAGAAGACAAGTGTTGAACAAGAATCTCAAGGGAGGGGTAAAACAAAAGTCTATATAAGATAGCCAGGCCAAAAGAAGATAGGTGTTAAACAACTATCTCCCTGTAGTGCAATTTGTGAAGGATTAGAAATCAAAGGGTTCTAGTCCATGCTAAGATAGAGAAATATACTTTGATGACTTGTTTAGTGAAAGATAAATGAGTGCTACGAGCAACATCTCTAATGAGGAGCGAAAAGTAAATAGAAGTATGTATGTAGAATTCAGAAAATAGAGGCAGAGAAGGCATTGAATTCAGGTTTTACTCTCAGCAAACTACCATTTAAATACCTAGGTGTACCTATCTGTTCTAAGAGAATTTCTGCTGCTCAATGTGAGATATTATTAGAGAAGATGGTTGCTAGGATAAAGATCTGGAGTTCCAGAAATCTTTCCTACATGGCTAGGGCTCAACTGGTCAACTCAGTACTCATTAGTATACATGGATACTGGGCACATGTATATGTTTTACCTCAAAAAGTTTTACAAGATGTGGTGAATGTTTGTAGAGCATTTTTGTGGAGTGGTAACTATTTCAGTCATAAACCTAGTTATGTAGCATGGGAGCAGGTTTGTAAAGACAAGAATGAAGGAGGATTGGGCTTTAGAAATGTGAAGCAATGGAACATAGCTTGTATGGGGAAATATGTATGGGCCATTTCTTCCAAACAAGATAATGTTTGGATTAAATGAGTCCATTCAGTGTACATTAAGAACACTGATTGGTGGTCATATACACCTAAGGCAGATGCTAGCTGGTACTGGAAGAAAGTATGTCAGGTGAAAGAAATTCTGAAATTTTTTTATACAAGAGATGAATTGAGTACAATGGATAAATATTCAGTGAAGGATGTTTATGGGAAAATTACTGGAGCTCAGGAGAGAGTTTCTTGGGGGAAAGTGGTTTGGAACAGGCTAAGTGTACCTAAATATAGGTTCATAATTTGGCTGGCAGTACAAGGGAAATTACAAACAACAGAAAGATTGAAACAAATAGGTATCAATGATATTGCAAGCAGAAAATCATCAACACTTGTTTTTTAAGTGTAATTACAGTACTGGGTGTATTCAAGAGATTAAGATCTGGCTGGGAATTACTACTGCTGCTCTGGATTTACAACAGATTTGCAGAAGGGTTAGTAGAAGCTCTAAGTCTAAATTTCAGAAATAGGTGATCTTAGTTGGTATAGCTGATGTTGTTTATCATGTATGGAAATACAGGAATGAATGCTATTGGAACAATAGTGTGGCTACTATTAGTAGTTGTGTTAAGAGAATGAAAAATGAAATTAGACTTAGAATAAATGTTGTTATGCCTAAGAGAATTACCAGTAGAGATCAACAATGGTTTATGAGTTTGTAATGAGATATGATGTGTATAGCTGTTTGGGTTCCTAATCTTCCAAAGAGCCCAACCTAGTTGGTTTGTTTGGAGTGAGTTAGGATAGGTTGTATGAAGTTTAACTTATTTAGCAAAAATAGAAAAAAAAATTGGTTTCGAGACGCTTAGAGATCAAGATCTGAGGTATGACTGGTGAACAGATATATTCGACAAGTTTTGGAGGACAAATAGAATACCAAAAGATTGGATCGAGGAAAATCACCTTGGTGCCAATTCACAATAAACAAAGGAGACGCCAAAAACTACTACTCATATTATTGGAGGATAAACTTATATATGATCCATATACCATGAAATTGTGGAAGAGAGTAATATAAAATTAACTTATTTAAGGAAATGTACGAGCATTCATATATATATATAACCAATTTGGATTTATGGCAGAATATATGGTCTACTACAAGAACGATTCATCTTATGAGACAAATGATGAAACATTATATAATGACGAACAATGATTTGTATATGAATTTCAATGACCTAGTGAAGGTTTATGATCGAGATATGGTCCTGAGAGACATGGTCGTATGGGAAATGTATACTTTGATAATATAATAACTTAGTTACGGACATGTATTGGAATGCGAAAACAAATGTCTAGATATATGGAGGACTAACGGTATATTTCCCTATACAATAAGACTGCATCAGGGAACTATTCAATCATTTCCTCTTTGTAATAGTGATGGATCGGATGAAATAACATGACGGCCTATTTCTAATGAGGTACCCCGGCTAGTGTATGTTGTTTGCATATGATATTGTATTATTGGTGGATGAGACTAACGGTTGAGACATTAGAATCTCGAGAATTTAGGCGAAGTGAAAGTGAAATAAGGTATACAGAGTGTTATAGAGATGAAATCTCAGAAGGGTTATTTTCATTTCTGGTTTGATTGGTAAAATAACCCGTGTATCCCAGCCTTCGTATTCTTTACATTTCTGGTTGCTCTTCCACCGAAACGGGAAAAAGAACCACGAAAGATGGATTGCTGAGTGAGATAGCACCAAAACATTAGTATGAGCATTGAGCTAGGTCAAATGCAAGTAGTATTTAATTTAAAGGAGTGTGTTATCCACACGATCACAGCATCAAGCTCCCATTATATATTCGAGCCTACAACTTTTACTTGTAAATAATTTATTTTCGGCATTTTTTTATTCTTCTTTTCTGTCACAATAAACTATTCTAGGGAAAAAAAATGAAATTTCACAAATTTACATTCATTGTCTATTCCTATGGGTATGCCAACATTGTACGCAACATTTGTTTGTTATTTCTTTAATCAATATCGTTTTACTAAGACACATTAGCTAGCTAATTGATTATGTAAAAGTGGGTGATTAGCCACTTTCAGACATTTTTTTTCTCCTTTATTGACCCACAAAATATTTTCTTATCATCTTTAGGTAGGTATTTAATTTGCCTATATTATATGTCTGTCCATTAAGAACCTCTAGCAAATGCGTTCCCATTGGAACTGAACATAAAGGATGTGTTATACAAAATAATCTCTTATGTATGTGGACACATTGTGCCGATGAAGATAGTAGCTTTCAGAATTATTCTACGATTTACAACATATAACTTTCCTAGGTACATTGTACACATTGCTCTGACCTGCCATCTCTTACAGCCACCGAAACCATATATAACAACATGATTACATGACAAAATCTATAGAGTCCGTCTTGGATATAACATGTTACACTATAACTTATTGTGTAACATGCATAATGATATAGAGTTCAACAAAAATGACATAGACTACACAAATAATGACATAAATCTCACGTCATTTTGTTATTTATTTCATGTCATTTGAGTTTTTTTGACGAAAGAAGCGGTGGTTAATGGGTTGTTACACTATAAATTATGGTGTAACAATTGCACCCAAGAATTTATATAAAATCTATCCCCACCTTCCTGCTTGTGCTTAGAGTCGAACCCGGGACAAATCCCTGGCATTCAGAAAGTGTTCTCTTGAGAATAATCCTTATATGAGTATGTTAGAACAACACATTTAGTAATCTTTTTAACCTAATATGTTATACATTTTGGCTAAATTGTAAACACCTTGGGGGTCAATCTTCTAGAAGGGTTACATTTTTATGAAAAAAAAAATTAACATGTAATATCACAATAAAGGGTTACATTTTTACTAAAAAGGATTACCATGTAATATCGTAATAAAGAATGGATTACATGTTTAGTAAAGAAGATTACTATTCCATTGTTCTCGTATGGCTTCAAGTTTGTGTATGTTAGAACTCAAATAGATCAAATTTTAATTCTTAAGAATCAAATGAACAAAAAATAACAATTTATTATAACCAAAATTGAAGTTGGCATATTAGTATAAGCAAACTGATAGATATTATTCAAAATTTTAGACATTAGCAAGTGTTTAATTAAGTTTAGTGATTATCAAAAGAAAGAAAAAATAACCGATGGTATTATCATTATTATATGGAGTACTATGTTAGCACAGAACTCAACTAAGATTGTTAACACAGAATCAACAAGTACTCTAGTTTGCACCCAAAAAAATTAGTACTCTAGTCAATAATTTATTATGTTAACACAGGACTCAACAAAGATTGGAATGAATTATTCCATTTCTTTTCTTATTTCATTGGGATGGAATGAATTATTCTTAGCTATTAAATGATGAACTATTAATTTATGAAATTGATCTAGAAAATTAGGAAAAACTTAGAATTATTCATTCCAATATTTTGCTATGAATGAGTGGAGTACCAATTCGTAGACATGATGGACTTTACTATTTCAACGGAGGTGACAGAGTGCAGTTGGTTTCAGTTCATGGTGTTTCTTCATAATTTGATCTTTGACATCGAAGAATGGGTCATCCTTCGGAGAAAGTAGTGAAGTTACTTCCCCCTCTCTGTGGTCATAAGGGTAGTTTGAATAAAGCATGTGAAATATGTTTTCGTGCTAAACATTCTAGAGACAAATTTCCTTTGAGTGATCATAGAGCCACTAGGATATTTGAGAAAATTCATTGTGACTTATGGGGCCCCTATAGACATGTTTCTTCTTGTGGGGCTCGTTATTATGTCACTGTTGTTGATGATTTTTCTTGCGCTGTTTGGATTTATTTAATGGAGGATAAAACTGAGGTTTTTCGTATGTTTATGATGTTTGTGGCTATGGTTGATAGACAATTTTCTCAAACAATTAAAGTGGTTCAAAGTGACAATGGTTCGAATTTAATTTTTTGTTTGATTTTTTCTGTGCTACTGGGATTCTTTTTCAAAGCTCTTGTGTTGCCACTCCGCAACAAAATGGTAGGGTAGAGCGAAAGCACCAACATATTTTAGATATTGGGCGTGCTTTGCGTTTTCAGGCTAATCTTCCTGTTTATTTTTGGGGTGAGAGTGTCCTTGCCGCTGCTCACTTGATTAATTGCACTCCCTCTCCTCTTTTGGATAATAAATCTCCCTTTGACATTTTATTTGTTTTTTCTCTGGCTTATGAAGCTATTCGCACCTTTGGATGTCTTTGTTTTGCTTATAATCATAAAACCAATGGTGATAAATTTGCCAGTCGTAGTCAGAAGTATGTGTTTGTAGGATACCCTTTGGGTAAGAAGGGATGGAGGTTGTTTGATCTTGATTCTAAACAATTTTTTGTCTCTCATGATGTTAAATTCTTTGATGATGTGTATCCTTTTTTGACCCCGGAAGCGGTTAACATGTTCTTGAGAATTTGGTTCCTCCTAATGGATTGATTCATTGGGATTTTGGGGATGATTTTGTTTGTGATGATATGTCTCATGCCCCTGATGTTCCACCATCAACACCTCAACATTTACCACCTCCTTCTCCTACCCCTCCTGGCCCAACTCAAAATTCTGCTTTACTACCCCTCAAAAGTCTTCGCCTACTTCTCTGTCCACAAACACTGGTGCAACTTCCCTTCATGATCCAACTTCTCAAAATACCACACCTACCCCACCCGAATTTTCTTCAACAATACCCACCTCTACTCCACCTGTGTCTGATTTCTCGACCCAGCCCACGCCTTCTTCCGCAACATCTCACCCGCTTTCTCCCAGTCAGGATCAACTCCCACACGCCTCTCCTCCTGCTGGTCCAATCCCTCCAGCTTCTTTGACTTCCTCGCAGGGCCAATTTGGGCTACCTATCAGCCCGGTTTCTTCTCCAGATTCTCCTGAAGTTTTAGGTCGTGGATTGAGGGAAAATTTTCCCTTTTTTAAAAAAAAAGATTTTGTCACTCACTCCATTGTAACGGAAAGTCCATCTTTGCCTGCATCCTCTCCGTCATCTTCCTCGGATACTCCTTATCCCTTAGCTCACTATATAAATTGTACAAATTTTCCTCCTAATTATCGCAAGTTTCTTGCTGCTATTGTTTCTAACCCTGAACCCAAGTCATTTAAAGAGGCTATGAAATATGATGGGTGGAAGGAGTCTATGCAGGATGAGATTCGTGCCTTGGAGGATAATGGCACTTGGATTTTGACAGAATTACCACCTGGGAAACGTGCTCTGGGAAGTCAGTGGGTTTATCGCACCAAGTATTTGTCCAATGGTGCTGTGGAGCGTCTCAAATCTCGCCTGGTTGTGTTGGGTAATCATCAAGAAGCAGGTATTGATTATACAGAAACTTTTGCTCATATTGCCAAAATGACCATTGTTTGTGCGTTTCTTGCTATTGATGCTTCCGAAAATTGGGAGCTTCATCAGATGGATGTGCATAATGCTTTTCTTCATGGTGATCTGGATGAAGAGGTATATATGAAGCTTCCTCCTGGGTTTGCGTGTTCAAATCCTAATCTTGTATGTCGGCTGCGAAAATCACTTTATGGGTTAAAATAGGTCCCCCCGTTGTTGGTTTGCCAAATTGGTTACAGCTTTGAGAGAGTATGGTTTTCTGCAATCGTATTCCGATTACTCTCTTTTCACTTACACTCGTAGCTCTGTTCAAATCAATGTGCTTGTCTATGTTGATGATATTATTATTTCAGGCAATGATTCCACTGCTCTTTCATCTTTCAAAGCTTATTTGAGTGATTGCTTTAAAAAGAAAGATTTGGGCTCTCTTAAATATTTTCTTGGCATTGAGGCTGCTCGCAGCTCTTCTGGTCTCTTCCTTTGCCAACGACAATATACCTTAGACATTATTTCTGAGGCTGGTTTATTGGGTGCTAAACCTACTGGGTTTCCTATTGAGCATAATCATAGACTTGCCCATGCAGCAGGGCATGTGCTTTCTGATGCTGCTGCTTATCGACGCCTTGTAGGCCGTCTTATTTATTTAGCAGTCACATGGCCTGATTTAGCCTACTCGGTTCATGCTTTTTCTCGCTTTATGCAAGAGCCCCGTATTGAGCACTGGGATGCAGCTTTGCATGTGGTTCGTTATTTGAAGGGTACTCCAGGTCAGGGTATTCTTCTACGAGCCGATAGCGATCTTTCTTTGCAGGGCTGGTGTGACTCTGATTGGGCTGCTTGTCCAGTCACTCGTCGGTCTTTATCTGGTTGGATTAGTTTCTTGGGTTATTCTCCCATCTTTTGAAAGACCAAGAAGCAACATACGGTTTCTCGCTCCTCTGCGGAAGCAGAGTATTGCTCTAAGGCCTCTATTACATGTGAATTATCATTTTTTGTTCTTATTATCATTTTTGGATCCCTTTGTTTGGCGTGGTAAAAGATATAATTTCTTGCTTGGAAAAAACATATACTCTGGTTACTGCCTGGTATAACCATATAGTACAAATGAATGTTTTCAAAAGGGTGGAGCACCATACCACCAACATGTCAGCTTGCTCTCTCTATTATCTTTTGTTCTTTCTACTTGGAATTTTTTTTTTTGGTAAGTAAGTAAATTTTATAGCTCAAAAACAACAATACAACCAAAGGCTACACCAAGCAGCAACCAACAACACAACACCAAACAACACAGCACCAAAACAACAAAAAACAACATAAACCCACCACGCACCAGCCTACAGACTATACAACCATTGAACATCTTTATCTAACATACGCCTTGGCAATCTATTCTTAACTCTATGCTTTACAGTATATTGTATGTTTTTGACCACCATATCTATTGTATGAACACTTTGATTCCACAGTGCATTATTTCTTTCATGCCAAACTGTATATACATTAGCTAGAATGCTAGCCACCACCACCTGCTCCTGAACTTGCTTTCTCTGTATCTTCTCTGAACCCAGCTTAGTAATTGATAGATATGTCAAGAAAGAGGTTTGATTCCTAACCAATTCTTGATTCTGAGCAGGCATTGTTTGCTGTAATGACATCTGAAAAATAAATGTGAGTGATCCTCCTCCTCAATATCATTTTAAGAGACAAATAAAAGTTAAACTAGCAAGGAAGAACAAAAGAAAATGGAAGGAGGGCAATATATAATTAGATTACTTGGAATCATATTAGAGTGATTAAATTAGAAATATAGACCTAAAAAAATTGTAATTAGTAAATTTATCAAGCTTAATTCTCTTAACCATTAACAAGATTTTGAAATATGATTTAGAGTAAGGTTATTTTATCATATATTCATCCAACCTAACAAAGTTTTGAGAAAAATGAACAACAATGTATTTTTTATCCTGCATAAAAAAATGTTTTTTTTTTAATATTTCGTAACCCGTTATGTGGCCGAGTTCAATTCTAAAGCTATTCTAGACTGGTCGGTACTATTGCTAGTGAAAGGCTAGTACACTATCATAGATTACTCAGCAATATAGTTTTGTTTGTTTGAAATATACTCAGCAATATAATTAATATGCTCAAACTGACTCCTTTTTGTTCGATTATGGAAGGATGTGTTAGTTATTAATATGCGCACTAAGATCTTTAAAGAGACATTGAAAGCTAAGTTTCGGATTATTAAATCAAAGGAGTGTGCTCTTCACCGGACTCTCACCAAACTCCTCCATCTATTATTACAGCAAAAGATAACTTTGACATAAGTATATCCATATGTGTATCTTTGAATTCCTAGCGTATTAGCTTTCCATCCTAGAATATAGCATATTTGTCCAGAAAACTCTCTTTTTGCTTAAACAGGCCGTTGCGATTTTTTGATGCTCTATGCATGTGATCTAAGTGATGAGACTCATTATATCTAAACTCTTTTCAACAACGTTGATGACAATGAGACAATATCAACGGATTGATGGAGTGTATGAACCTTCAGTACAATAAGTTTAAACTATATATAATCTCAAAAAAAAAATTGCATGAAAAAAACTAACCTTCAGTGCCAAAGGCTACTTAACGAGATAAAAAGAAAGACCTACAAGTTCAAAGATATGAACCTGAAATTTTTTTCCGTGTGCTAAAAATACCTAAAGCTCTAAGTGGTTCATAATATATATATATAGGGGTGGGATCCGCTGAAAACAGCTCTTAATCTGAAAACTGAAAACAAGGATAACTTTTAACACTCTTAGGGTAACTTTTGCCAGTTTTGGGGAAACTTTTGTCAGTTTTGAGGTAACTTTTACCAGTTTTGGGGTAACTTTTACCAGTTTTGGGGTAACTTTATTATATTAAGGGTAGTTCTATATATTTCAAGGGTAACTTTATTTATTATCTCTATTATATATGGGAACTCCTCACCTTTTGGTGTCCACCCTTTTTACCCAAAATACCCCTAATAACTAAACAAAACTACTAATTGCTTTCTCATTTTTTTTTTTTTAAAAAAATCCCTACTATTACAAAGCAGTTACATCTTACATCTGCACAAGTAAAAACAAAAATAGAACAATATTATTTGAATGACAATTTTATTAAAACTTCCACAAAATCACTTACACACGATGTCACGCACGCATCGCGTGCAACAGATACTAGGGTAACTTTATTATATTAAGGGTAGTTCTATATATTTCAAGGGTAACTTTATTTATTATAAGAGTAACTATTACCACTTTTAGGGTAACTTTTACCACTTTTAGGGTAACTTTATCATGTTAAGGCCTTAGGGGTAACTTTATACTAAGAGTAGCTTTGAATTTTTTTACAGTAACTAGCTTTTAGTATTATAAAAGTAACTTTTATTATTATTAGAGTAACTAATAACTTTAGCTATTGATACTTTTTTTTCCCAATACTGCCACCTTCTTCCTCAACCTACATCTTCTTCCTTTTTCTTTCCCAAACTTTGTATGTTTCAACAACAATGGCAATGAAACTCAAGTATACCCATCAATTTATCAACAACCTCTTACCTTCTGTTCCCAATGCAAATTATCCATGTCCGATTTTTAAAATCAATAAAAATCAACAACAGCTTGTGCTAAACGCCTCTTATAAGACTAAATACACATATCGAATCAATACACATTCGCACCAATCGCATGCCATCGGATTGCAGTGCCATCGGTGAAAATAAATGAGCTTAGAAATCGGAAGGAGGCCATACTCGAAAAGTTTGCGATGACGAGCGTAAACTGTGATTGGTTCTTTGGTTGAAGATGGAGGTGTTGATGATGGTGGCGCTTGGTGTTTTCCACCATTGATGAAGGAGGAGAGAGGAAAAAAACAGAAGGGAGCGGAGAAAGAGTCACTGAGAGAGAGGGGGTTTTATGAGGAGAGAGAGAGAGAGTCACATTGAGAAAGAGTGAGAATGTCAGTCGCACGATCAAAAAATTAACTGCCCAGATGTCTTGTTTTCAGTTTTCATATTAAGAGTTGTTTTCACAAGATCTTACATGAGAAAGGAGAATGGATTTTACGCGAGAAATGAGAATGGATTGGATATGTCATAAATTCAAGTACTAATATGAATTGGAGTACTATCATGAATTTGGGTAATATGTGAATTCGGTTTGGGTACAGTTAAAAATCAGTTTAAATTGGTTTCAGTTCCGTTTTAGTTTGAATCAGTTCAGTTAATTCAGTTACATATTCAGTTCATTTCAGTTCAGTTGATTGATCAACTTTTCAGTTTTTCACAGTTATTTTCAGTTACAGTTTGTTTCAGTTCAGTTGCAGTTCAGTTTTGGTCTTTCATTTACAGTTTATTTCAGTTTCAGTTCAACATATTTCAGTTGATTTCAGTTACAGTTACTCCCAGTTCAGTTTAATTCAGTTCAAATTTCAGTTGTTTCAGTTTAACCAGCAGTTCATTAACCAAATTGACAGCTCTAATTGTAGGAGATATTTTCTTATATTACTCTCTGGTAACAAAAGTGTCATATAACATGTGGTACTGTTATCTTAATTATTACTGCTGATATTTTCTAACATGGAGTGTTATAGAGTTAGAGTAACGTATTGCCCTATTCTGTATCATTGTACGTAGAGCCATTCACACACAAAAATGAATCGTACTCCCGGAGGTCATTAAATCTAACGGTGAAGATTGTCAAATAATTACTTCCACTATAATTTTAGTGTTACTATATATACTCGCTTCGTTGCTAATTATTTTTTTAATAGCTTTTTATGGTATCTTATTTGATCATTTATAAGTTTGATTATGTATTTGCTAAATTATAAAAATATGTCACGAAAATACCTGTTGGGGTGAATACAATATTATCTCACGTGATGATTCAACCCCAAATTTTTAATTAAGCAAACAATTAAGATTGGATGAGATAACTAGTACATGTAGACTCATAGTTTTCTGCCGTAGTAATGCACGTATAATTATGGGAAATTCCACCAGTATTCTTGACTTTGGACTTTTCCATTCGATACCCAAATGTTTTTTGGATTCCATATAATGCACTATCAGTAGTTTGAACTATTCTCTACCGTAACATTATGCTAAATAAAACATTAGTTTGGGGGTTAAATAGGGTTAGGGTTTGTCTAATTTTGCCTAATTAAGGTTTTGGGGGTCATTTTTGTCCTTAACGACCAAATTTAAGGTCCAATTTGGTAAAAAAAATAAGCAGGCATTTTCTGACACGTAAAGCGAGGTTCTAGTCATATTTTTCCAATTTCGACTTCGATTTTGAGCCATAAGAGCCAAAATGACTCCCAAACCTTAGCTGAACTATTCTCGATGCACAAGGCACGTAGACAAGGCACGTAGACAAGACAAACTACTAACCCTATTTAACCCAAAACTAATGTGTTTATTTAACGGAATGTTATGGTAGAGAATAAGTCCAAATTACAGTGGTACCATATAGAATCGAAAAAAAATTGGGTACCAAATGGAAAAACTCAAAGTACAGCGGTACCAAATGGAATTTCCCTATAATTATTGATGTGCAAGTGAGATTTTTGAACTATGCCTTGAATTAATTATCTGGTGCTAGGATTAACCAAGCACGGGGGTCTCGCTACCCGGTCAGCTAGTTGGAGTCCAGGGGTGGGACCCTATAATTAAGTTTTGTCTCCATATTCTGTAATTTGTACTCTCTCTCCTAGACATAATAAAAATCAGTTCTCCCTGTTGTGTGGCCGTGGCTAATACATTGTTAGTGAACCACCTTAAATAACTGTGTCGATTTTTCTTTAATTCCTCGTTGTTTTATTGCGTTCATTATAACATAGATAATTATATTATTCATGTCAAATTCAGAGGAGAAATGGATAAATTAGATGGAACACAAGTATGTTGTATTTACATTAGTAGGAGTTTACTATTAACTAAAAAGAGAAGGAAGTACGAAATAAATGTATAAAACTAAACATTGGAGATGGATCTAAATGGGTAACTTTTCCTTTGGAGTTCTTTTTCCTTTTACCTTTAGTTTTGAGTTACAATTGAGGTAATCTTGGTTTAGTCAAATAGACATTATTTAGGATTAAAAAGTACCAAAAAAAACCAATTTAATTATATCTTCAAGCAAGTTTGGGGGTTAAGTTTGATATCTTGGCATTGTTAATGCTCTAATCTATTTCCTCTTTCATCATACCCGATAATGATTAAAACATTAGACACAACTGCATGTCCTACATACTTATGACATGTATTAAAAAGTCATGTAAACGTATTGCACAGTGCATGCCCAATCTTTATCCATATTGCTATATATGTGCTCCAATGGTTTATTTATGGTCATCACCTCCACAATCGGTATTATAATTTTTTTTTTGGGTTATCCACGCGGTTTTTGTATCAGTTTTTCTGTTGGAAAGAAGACAAGGGGAAAGCAAATAAAAACGGAAAATTGAATAACAACCCAAGTTGTTGTACATATAACTGAAAGCACTTAAACAAAGTTAATTAACTAAGCACACTATGCTTACATATTTGTCCAATTCATACAATAACTTGGCGTTATCGGCTTACAATGATTCAACTTATGATGACCCTAGCCAATATCATTTTTTTTTCACCTAGCACTATATTTCTTTAGAACCCACTATAAATTATTTAACAAAGGTAAAAAAAAAACATTATGGTCATCAACTTAGAACCCAGTTGACCCCATCAACTTGGTCAAACCAAACGTAACAGCCATAGCAAGCCAACCACCCACTAAAACCCTAAATGAAGCCCTTACAACTGGTGCTCCTCCTAGGACAGCCCCCAACCATCCAAAACCGGCCAAAGCCAACGTCACTGCCGCCACGACTACCCCAACCCTCACCTTATACTCCGTTATAAACGAAGCCGCCAGCAGCGGCACCATAGCCCCCACCGAAAACGCTAGGGCAGAGGCTAATGCCGCTTGTAAAGGGTTAGGCAACGCCTCCTCCTCCTCATCAACCTTCTCTATTCTTTCTCTTATTTTTTCTCTCTTCCTATGAGCAATCTCAATATCTAGCTGAGAGTATACAGACACAAACTCGCCTATGGCCATGCTACAAGCCCCAGCAACTAAGCCGGCAAACCCGGTAAGGATCATGGCCTTGACATCTTGCTTCACCGCACCAATTCCCATCATGAGGGATGCGGTGGAAACAAGCCCGTCGTTGGCTCCTAGGACCGCAGCTCGCAACCACTGAGCTCGACTCGTGTAGTCGAAAAGGTCTTCTATATTCTCCTCAACTTGTTGGCGTTGGTTCTCTTCATCATTATTGTGTTGGTTAGGTCGGATGGTGTTGGGACGTACAGTTTGTTTGGAATCCATTTTTGTGGGAAAAGAAAAGGATGGTTAATTTTTGTAAAGTAGAGTTTGAGAAAGGAAGGAAGTAAGGTGATAGTGTGTTGGACTCTAGTTCTCCAAACTAAGCAATTTATAGAGATGGAGGTTGCCGGTTGAGATACTTTGGTTTAGTGGGAATTTTTCCACTAAGATAAAAGTTTGTCACCTTAGACATAATTGGCCATCTATGCAATAATCATATTAGGGAAAATACTGTGTTTATGTGGATGAGGAACAACTGGATTTACTTTTTCTAGTGGAGTGTGGCGGACACAAGCTCTCCATTAAATTAAATTATTAGAAGACAAGGCTGAATTTGAGAAAATTAGTAATAAAATGGTGGTTTCCCGCTAACTTTAGTTGTTTGTGGTGGCCTGAAATTTTTGAAAAGTAAAAAATTGAGTAATGTGGATTGTGGTGTGGTGTTATTAGAAATATTTTAATTAAATTATTTTTCCTATTACTATCTAAACTTTATGATATACAAGTACGGTTAAGTGCATATCCTTATAATTTACACAAATTCTTGGGTGTAACAACCCACAAACCATCGATTAATTTATTAAAAAAACTCAAATGATATGAAATAAATGACAAAATAACATGATTAGATTAAAGTCATTATTTGTATAGTACATGTCATTCTTGTTGAAGTCTATGTCATTATGCATATCACACAATAAGTTATGGTGTAACATGTTACACCCATACGCTCTCTATAATTTATAACAATTGTAATTTTGGGCATCACACAATACAACTACTAATTAAGCACATAAGCGAATGTCATCTAGTTTAGTTGGTAATGAGTTGTGGTATTCAAAACTTGGTATTGAATTTTGTCTATATATCATTGTGTTTAGTCGCTCTTTAATACTTAAAAAAAAACATATAAGGCACTTAACAGATACCAAAAAGCCACATGATTTAGGCACGCTTTAATGCAAACTTTACTAAAGGAACTACTGATAAATTTAAGGTGAATACATCCTTAGACAAAATTCTACCGAAGTGTAGTTCCAGACTATATTTCAATGTCATTAGCTTCATTCAAACTCAAACAGTCAAACTTTCATGCAATTAGACTTCTTCTGTTTAGGAAATTCCCATTCATAATAAGTTAACTTCATTCAATTTCATTTACTTTAATACATTGATTTGCTCCAAAAAATTTCTTTTATTGTCCATAAACCTTAAAGGATCCAATACCTAAATCATAGGTAGACAAATATGAGTATCCATCTGACAGTCGTGCAGTTTGCTTCTCGTCATTAAAACCATGAGCAACATAGTGTGATTCTAAATTAAGATGAGTGGAAAGTGCCTAATTTGTCTAACATTTATCCATGTAAAGCGAAATCGGTCCCTCTACATTTGACTAGAAATTTGTCAAAGAAATATGTAGACCCAATTCAAAAGATAATTGGAAAATATAATAAGGACAAGTTCAAATGGAAAATTAGGAAATATATGTAGAGATTTAGAGTGTATGTACACTCACTACTACGACAACATTCTATGGAGTCGCCTCTAAATATACTATCAGAATACTTTTGAGGTAACTTGATAGATGTTGATGCGATATGGTCGTTACTTATTATTTTTTTTTAAGGTAAGATGAAGGGGACTCACTTAAGGGGATAAGGGGAAATCCTCAAATAGCTCCCATGAGGTTTGATCCCTAAACCTCAGGAATATGAGGTGGGAAACGATGTATTCACTACCTTATGCTGCCTCATAGGTTAGCTGGTTCCACAATTGACATTTTTCTCGTAAAGACAGTCGTTTTATGAGTCGCCTCTTGTTTTCTAAGAAGCGACTCGTAAAGGGTGCTATAGAGTCGCTTACAAAGAATGAGGCAACACAATTAAGATTTTTGTCAAAAACCACTAAACTTTATAACTTAGGTTGTTTGATTAGAGGAAACTCATAGTCTCGCAGTGGGTATATGCTATTAACTTAAATATAGTATACTATAAAACTTATTTGCCGTTAAAACTTTTTCCTTTTATAAAAGTTCGGTTCACCACCTTATTTAATATCCATACGGGTATTGACATTTTTCAATCAACGCTCTACGCCTCTTCTTAATTCGTTCATCATCTATTCGTGTCCAATGCAGCAGAAAAATTACTTGAAATATACTCCCTCCTATAAAAATAATTATACGTTACACTTACACTTTTCATGTATGTCAATGCAAAACTTTGAATACTAATATCTTTAGTTATGTATTTGTAAAAATTATAATAAGTACACATTAATAAAATATATATTAAGACAAATCTAACAAGATCTCACATGAATTTGTATTTATTCACGTATAAATTACAAACAATGAGAAAAGTAAAATTTATGAATAGTGTAAAATGTCAAAGTGTAATAATAAAAAAACAAAGGGAGTAATATAGAGCTAAGGAGTCTTTTCTTAACCGAAAATTTGCTTCTGCACCTATCTACGTAGAATTTTTCTTGATTAGCTTTTAGTACATCAAAAGTCTTGCATATTCTTTTTGGGGTCATATATACTTTCACTTTCATAATTCTATTTATATATGGTGCTTCGATTTCTTGCTATTATTACCTTTCTAAAGGATTTCCATCACTCCATGCATATATCTGTTTGCCAACAGAAAAGCATCAGCATCAAGAATATTAGCGTCTTTACTCTGGTTGTACACACAGACGCACTTGCTTCGGTTGGATAACTCTCTAAAACATAAATTGAAATCTTAGTAAGCCATCATTATCGTAAAAAGTACGCCTAGTCATCCAGAATTGCAGTTGACAATGTAAATCATAAAGAAAATTTCTGTTAAATTATTGAAAGGTGTCAACTCCAAAATAATTCTATTCACCATTGTTGTGACTCTAAGTCAATGTTATTTTGATGATAATAAACGCTTTATGCTATAACATGTATGTATATAACAGTGATCTAAGAAAGCTATCAAGATTGGATGTTCATGAAAGATCAAGAACTTGAAGATATGGAAGCTTAGGTCTAGTTATGTTCTTAGTCATGTTTATGCAATGTAATTAACGTATTGGAACTTTGTGCTAAATTAGAAATATGAAATTAGGATGGTTAACTATTTTCTTAGAGTTAAGAAAATAGGTGATTATATTAATTTTATGTGTCTATATTTAAAGAATATAAAAAGGGGAGTTTTTAATTTCGAAAATTAGTTTTGAAAGGAAAATATTTATTGTAAAGATTTTCGGATAAAAAGTTTTATAAAAAGAAAAACTGATTTTTAA
Organism: Beta corolliflora; assembly: GCA_947648045.1. Lineage (NCBI taxonomy): Eukaryota > Viridiplantae > Streptophyta > Magnoliopsida > Caryophyllales > Amaranthaceae > Beta > Beta corolliflora. The sequence goes on along the minus strand of CANSZD010000109.1, from coordinate 143,472 downwards.
AGAAAACGATTCTGATAAAGATTTTTGAATAAAAATTGATTTAAAATCTGATTAATAGTTGGTATAAGATATGGAGGAATCCTTATCTTATACGGAAAAGAAAAAAAATTAGTTTTTATAAAAGATAAAATTGGATTTTGAATAGGAAAAGAATTCAATCCCTTTATTTTAGGAATAAAAATTATTCAAAAAGATAATACATTTTGGAGAAGGATTCTTATTCAGTTGATTGAATTATATAAGGGATAGAAATCATTATAGCAAAACACGTTTTCAGATTTGGAGAGGTAAAGATTTTGAGAGCTGAAAACGGACTCCTAAAGTACAGTGTACGGCACAGATTTCTAGTAAGTTAAGGTTTCTAAACAAAGCTTGTAACGATCCTCTTTTTGCTTGAATAAGAAGCACGTCTTTGAGGAATCTTTCTTTTTGTAATTCTTATAATATAGGAGAGTAGAAACACTTAGGGTAAGTGTTGGGTAGCACTACTAGAGTTAGTAGTGGGGGAATCGAATTGTATCAAGAGTTTGATATTTTACGATTCAAATAATAAAAGAGTAGTTTGTGTGGACGTAGATCTCAGAGGTGAGATTGAACCACGTTAAATTCCAGTGTTTTATTATTTGATTTCATTGTTTTATTGTTTGATTCATTTTCGGTCGAGCAAAAACATAAATCGGAGATTTTACGAGTGAATAACACAGTGCATGACACTGTGCCATCAGGGTGCTTTTGCGAAAATCGATTAGATTTAGCCACTCAATTCAGCCCCTCCTTCTTGAGTGTCACCTTGTGTTCCAACAAGTGGTATCATAGCAGGCAATTCTCGAAAGGCTCATCCCTAGAGAATAGAAGTCATGAACATGCAAGATGACTCTCGAGATAGACACACAAAGTGTCCAATTTTCAACGGAAAGAACTACGGATGGTGGAAGGCTAGGATGAGGATCTACATCCAAGGATTGGACTATGAATGCTGGAAAGTCATAAGAAAAGGACCAATCCTTATCCAAACCAAAAATGCTGAAGGAAAGATGGTCGACAAGGATGAAGATGACTATGCTTCGGTCGACTATGCAAAAGCCGAAAAAAACTTCAAAGCTATGAGTATTCTCCAATATGGAATTGGACCTGATGAATACTTAAGGATCTCGGCTTGTACTACAGCAAAAGAAATATGGGACACGCTGGAGTTGGCCCACGAAGGTACGAATGAGGATTAAAGAATGTCCCCTATGGGATGATGAAAAGCCCAAGGAAAGAAGGGAACAATCCAAGAAAGAGTTCAATAAGGCCATGATAGCTGCCGTTTGAGGAGATTCGGATTCTGATGAAGAATAGTCAGAGGCACAGTGCCATGATGCAAAATTATGTCTGAATGCTGTACAGACATCACAGAGAAGGGCACAGTGCCAAGACGATTCACACTTGTGTCTAATGGCGAAAAGTTCGAACTCCCAAGATGAAACTGAAGACAGTGAGGTAAGTCTTCTTTCTCTAAAACCTTCAATACATCTTCTTTCAAAAAACCAACTTGTTACTTTGCTAGGAAATATCATTGATGGTTGTCAAGAAATGAATAATGATTTTTCAAACATGAGAAAAGAAGTGAAAATTTTAAGTAAGCACAAGATTGGTTTGGAATTGGAATATAAGGATTTATTAAAGGATTGTAAAGAACTGATGAAAAAGAATGATGAACTGGAAAAAACTGTCGAAGAAATAAATGTTGAGTTAAGTGCCTTAAGGTACGAAAAGTCTCTCACAAAAGAAGTCGTTGATAATACTGTGCCGTACACTGAGCTAGAAGCTAAAAATTCGAATCTTGAAAATCAAATTGAATCTTTAAAACTTGAGTTAATTAAAGTGAAAGAGTCTAGACAAAGATCCAGAATTGTTCCACTTATGCTGCCTCATGATGCTAAGTTAAGTGACGAACTTGATAAAGCTAAAAGAGATTTGGAAATTTCAAGAAAAAGAAATAGCGATGTAAACACTTCTGTTGAATTCTTAGAATCACAATTGACTATTGCTCGGAAAATGTATGAAAAATGGTTAGATGGTCAAAAAGCCCTAGACTATATTTCCAGTATAACTAGCAATCGAAACAGAATTAGTTTAGGATATACAGACCAGAGGCACAGTGTAAGGCACAGTGCCAAAAATTTTGAAAAAGACTTTCGTAAAAGAAAATATGCCGATTTACCTGAGTATTTGATTTGCAACTTCTGTGGAAAGAATGGACACCTTATGGATAACTGCAATATCAAGAAAAGGAGTGTTGCAAAAAATGTAAAGAACGTAAATCAAATATGGGTTAGAAAAGACTTGTTAGAAGCTCAACGAAAGACAAAGGGACCCAAGCAGATCTGGGATCCTAAAACTAACAAGTGATCTTTGTGCAGGCAAACGTGAGAGGACGCAGCCTATGGTATCTCAACAATGGCTGCTCAAGACATATGACTAGTGATAAATCTCAATTCCTCTCACCAGTAGCCTACCATGGAGGGTGTGTTACATTTGGCGATAACAAAAAGGGATAAATAATTGGTATTTGAAACGTCGGCAAATCCCTAACACACTCCATAGAGAATGTGATGTTGGTAAGTGGTTTGAAAAACAGTTTGTTAAGCATACCACAATTGTGTGATCAAAGTAATTTTGTTGAATTTCATGCATGAATATTTTACAAGATAATTTATGGCTTTGGGATTAATTTCTGGAAATTAGTTGAGTATTATGCTTGTTGTCCTCCTTTAAATATGTTAATTAGAGTGTTGATGCATGTCTTTGTGAAGCTTTCTGAGTAAAGGTCTACGTGATATAAAAAGGACTCGTAATGGTCTAATGATGCTGTCCTAATGTCATGATCCTAAGTTGCCGAACTAATGAGCTTTTATAATCCTAAGTTGCTGAATTATTGAGCTATGCAATGTTAATTCTTTCTCCTATGGCAAGCTTGATCTTTAGCCCGATATTCTGATTTTCTATTTATGAGTTTGACATTTGTGCCTCATTATTTCTTTCTTTCATATGTCTCATCTTATCTTCATTTCCCTATTATTATCCTTTTCCTTACCCATTGCTCCAAAGTTCAACAAGTGCTTTTAATCTTGATTCATGAGAATCTATGGGGAAAGAACATCTTGATAAGATGATGGAAGAAAAAGACGCATCAGTTAAGGGGGAACATGAAAAGGTTGGAATGAAACACAAATACGTAAAAGAATGAAAGGTACTGATTCACACCGTGCAAGGCACGGTGCCGGAGAGATAAAAAAAAGAAAATGAGGTCCGAATTAACTTATTATCTTTGATCTCTTATTGATTGACTCTAGTAATATTGTATGGTCTGCTTTTCCTTCATACAAAAAAAAAAGAAAAGAAAAGTAAGACACTTATATTAGATAAGTCCTAGAGTTCAATTCAAATGTGAAGAAAATTATCAAAGTTTTGAAGATCATCATTTTGGATTCCAGTGTTCCGAAGATTAGTTATATTTGGAAGGGAATAGATTGTTCACTGGCACAGAAACACACACAGTGCCACAGTGAAGAAAGTCCTATGATGCTTATTTGCGAAAGTTGAAAATCTTTAAAGAAAGGTTTAAGCACTTGTTGTGCCAATTGCCATTTCAAATCTTCAAGCTTGCATTACTTTTCTTTATCTTACTTTCTTAGCTATCAGCCATGATCCTTCATGATTATTTCTTGCTTCATAATTTCGGATTGTGAGTTGGATTATTTTTTGCTTAATGACTTTGGATTGTGAGTTGGATTATGACATTGCATTAGCATCCTTAGTATTTATTGCTTGAGCTACTTGCATTATTTTGCTGACTATATCTCACTTTGACTCGCGAAACATGTTGATGCTCTCCTTTTTTATAACGTCAAAAGGGGGAAGATGGGTATAATACTTAGACTAATGAATTGGTTATCTTGGTTACCATGTTACTTGTGAATGATGTTGAGTTATTTTTCCCTAATGTGATTAATGGTGCATATTTTGAGGGGGAAGTATTATTTGTTTGTCATCATCAAAAAGGGGGAATTTGTTGTGACTCTAACTCAATGTTATTTTGATGATGATAAACGCTTTATGCTATAACTTGTATGTATGTAACAGTGATCTAAGAAAGCTATCAAGATTGGATGTTCATGAAAGATCAAGAACTTGAAGATATGGAAGCTTAGGTCTAGTTATGTTCTTAGTCATGTTTATGCAATGTAATTAACGTATTGGAACTTTGTGCTAAATTAGAAATATGAAATTAGGATGGTTAACTATTTTCTTAGAGTTAAGAAAATATGTAATTATATTAATTTCATGTGTCTATATTTAAAGAATATAAAAAGGGGAGTTTTTAATTTCGAAAATTAGTTTTGAAAGGAAAATATTTATTGTAAGGATTTTCGGATAAAAAGTTTTATAAAAAGAAAAACTGATTTTTAAAGAAAACGATTTTGATAAAGATTTTTGAATAAAAATTGATTTAAAATCTGATTAATAGTTGGCATAAGATATGGAGGAATCCTTATCTTATAAGGAAAAGAAAAAATCAGTTTTTATAAAAGATAAAATTGGATTTTGAATAGGAAAAGAATTCTATCCCTTTATTTTAGGAATAAAAATTATTCAAAAAGATAATACATTTTGGAGAAGGATTCTTATTCAGTTGATTGAATTATATAAGGGATAGAAATCATTATAGCAAAACACGTTTTCAGATTTGGAGAGATAAAGATTTTGAGAGCTGAAAACAGACTCCCAGAGCACAGTGTACGGCACAGAGTTCTAGTAAGAGATAAGAAGCACGTCTTTGAGGAATCTTTCTTTTTGTAATTCTTATAATATAGGAGAGTTGCAACACTTAGGGTTAAGTGTTGGGGGAGCACTACTAGAGTTAGTAGTGGGGGAATCGAATTGTATCAAGAGTTTGATATTTTACGATTCAAATAATAAAAGAGTAGTTTGTATGGACGTAGATCTCAGAGGTGAGATTGAACCACGTTAAATTCCAGTGTTTTATTATTTGATTTCATTGTTTTATTGTTTGATTCATTTTCGGTTGAGCAAAAACATAAATCGGAGATTTTACGAGTGAATAACACAGTGCAAGGCACTGTGCCATAAGGGTGTTTTTGCGAAGATCGATTAGATTTAGCCACTCAATTCAACCCCCCTTCTTGAGTGTCACCTTGTGTTCCAACAACCATATATAAAGAGTATGTATTGATGTGTCATATTTTTATATAGGTTTTAGGTGTATTTAGGTTGCATTTTAGGAGCATTTAGGTGCATTATAATTCATAATTGCATACTATTTCTTAATTTGCGAAATATTACTCCTTTTGTGTGTTTTTGGTATTCTTTGATATATTTCAGGTATTGAGAACATAATTGGAGTATCATTGGACAAGCTTGAGTAATTAGGAGCAATTGTAAGCAAGTTAGTTGATAAGGATCGCCATACATATATTTGAGTGCAATTTGGAGCTAAATTGGAGTTGAAATTCATTGAAAGAATGGTGGAAATCGAGTCATGTTCACTCTTCTATCCATAACTTTTGACTCGTCGGTGATAATTGGATGATTCCAGCGGTATTGGAAAGTAGGCTTCACGACCTTTCCAACGGTAGGTTGCACAGACAAAGGGGAGTTATATTATGAGAGATATGGGCTTCGCAAGTTGGCCCAGTTTGTCGGAGGCTTCCTACGCTCGCGCGGATTACTTAATTCCGGCCTTTTAATGATTTATTTGGCTTCCTTATCTTGTAACTTGGTTTCCTACTAGTATTAGGAGATATAACTTTATATTAGGGATTTCTAATGAGGTTAGATGATCTATTATCTATTACTCATTATTCATTCTGCGTTTAACGTTATTTTGGTTCATAGGGTTTCCTCTCTAGTTTCTCCATATTTGCCCTAGTTTTCCTATGCTATTTTGGAGATTCAAGATTGAAGATTCAACTTTCATTCAAGTATTGCGTATCAAGTTTTAATCTTTCCTTTCTCTTTTGTTTATTTAATTATGTTTTTAAGTGAGTAGTCTTTTTATCTAGGATTGAGTTGAGCCCTAGTATGGATTGATCATGTAAATTGTCTCTAATTCCCATGTTATTGAGTTATATGTTTCGGGTTTGAGAAGATTGTTTTTATTGTCAATTTTGCATCTTGATTTAGTCCTAGTTTTATATTATCAACGAAAGTTGGAGTTGAGATTAGGAATATTTGTTTGATGTTAAATTGTTATTTTATTAATTGAGTTCATCAACGAAAGTTGGGTCTTAATTTAGATAATCTTGTCATTGATTTGAATTCTCCCATGAAAATAGGTGAGAACAAAAATTGAGAATTATTTGACATTGGTTCTTAATGCTTCTAATTATGTGTGTAAGCCATGAATATAGGAGACATGCATGTTAGTTAGGCCTTTTGCTATCACGAAAGTGAGCTATAGGTATTAAGGAATGACCGAGGATTTATTTTCGGTTCGCAGCTGTGCTTTATTACTGAGTCATAAGGGAATGTCAATCTCGCCTAAACTATAATTGAATAACTGGGATGTCAGTTATATTTTGATCAATTCATATTAGTGGTGATGCTTAATCTTAGTGTTTTAATTATCATATTCATCGAGTTTGTCATATTTTGTTATTAGTTTAGATATTAGTTACATAGATTTTCTTGATATTTGGATTGTGTAGCTATTTCATAGTCTAAAATCAACTAGTGTTTAATCTTGCACCTCGCTGAGTTCGACCCGTATGTGCTACGACACCGTTCACTTGCGGTATTAAAATAAAACTCTAACATGTATACAAGGGGAGTCCGATTCTTTGAAGCTAAAGGCTAATGACACGGCTAAGGTGTTGGATATTTAGTGTCTTGGGTTGATTTGATTCATGTTATGTTAGTTTAAGTTGATTGGTTAAGGTGTTGTAACTTAAACAACGTATGATGTATTATATACTATATGAGTGCTGCGCTTCGTACGTTTCATCACGAGTTGTGATGAGCATCGAATAAAGAGAACAAGGGACAAGAGGCGCCGCACCTCGTGAGCCAGCTAGCACCTCGAGACTAAAGGCTCTCAGGCACAACAACCTAGTCACTAGGGTGGCAGGAACTGCTCGCACCCAGTGCGGAGGGTTGCAGGGTGCGACGCTACGGGTGAGGCGAAGCTTGTTCGCTAGGCGCGATGTGAGTCGCATCCCGCGACGAGTTCCCGTCCAGAACTTTCTTGTTTTCGGCTTGACGATTGTTCAATGCTAATTGTTGGTTTTGTTGGTTTTTTTGAAGCCATATATAGCGTGTGTATATATATGACATATCTCAGATGAGGAAGGTGATGAAGAAAAACACTCTCTTATATTTTGCACTCAAGTTATAAAAGATCAAAATCTGAAATTTTCATCAACACAAATCTCTCAAACCTTGTTCTCATTTGACAGTGTTCACAGTGAGTGTGAACATTGTTGTTCTTCTTTGTATCTCAAAGGTGAATTGCGTATAACCCGTGCTCTACGAATAGGGTCGGAATATTGCTATTGGGAAAGTGTTTCACGCCTTGAAGATTGTTCGTTGTTGCTATCTTGTGACCCTTGTAATTCTCGTAGTTTCTCTAACAATTCAAAAGTAATGCCATCAAGATGGATACAATTCGTGAAATGTCTGTAAATTTTTACAAACTTGACAAGTTCAAAGGCGTTGGTTTAGAAGATGGCAAAAGAAGATGCAATTTCTCCTCACATCTCTTAGTGTGGCATATGTTTTTTGTACTCCCAAGCCCGAGGAAGTGGAAAATAGAACCGCGGAAGCGACTAGGAAAAGGAACAAATGGGAGAACGATGATTATATATGTCGTGGTCACATCCTTAACAATATATCTGATGCTTTGTTTGGGATTTTATCAATTTGTTGAGTTTGCTGAGATGCTTTGGGATGAATTAGAAAGCAAGTATATGGTCGAAGATGCTTCTGGCAAGAAATTCCTTGTTAATAACTTTAAAACCTTTAAAATGGTAGATTATAGGTTGTTGATGGAGCAATTCCATGAAGTATAAAGAATCTTAGGGAGTTTTAAGCAACACAACATTGTTATGGATGAGACTTTTGTTGTTTCCTCTATGATTGAAAAATTGCCACCAAGTTGGAAAAATGCTAGGAATTCCTTAAAATATAAGAAGGATGATATGGATGTTTAATAATTGGGTGCTCATCTTCGGATTGAAGAGGGAATTTGGGTCCAAGATGGACAAAAGGATGGTAATCCTAGTTCTTCCACCATTAACATGGTGGACGATGGTAAGATAAAGGAGTCTTAATCCTAAAAAGCGGGATAACAATTTCACCAAAAGGCAATCAAGGGAAGAAGCTCAATTATGGTGGAGGTGCTCAACGAGGTTGTTGGGAATGTGGTAAGCTCGATCACTTCAAGAAGTATTGCACCATTTGGAAGAAGAAAATGAGCAAGAAGAATGGTGGGAATGGCGATTCAAGCCAAACCCATACTAAATAAGGTATGTGTACACAAGTTTCACGTAATTAATTCAAAAATGAATTATGTGTGTATTATGATTTCTAAAATCTTTTGTGTACAGGATGATTGCTCATGGTGGATCGATTCGGGAGTATCAAGACATGTATGCAAGGAGCGGTCTCTATTCAATACCTTCAAGATGGTTGACAATGGAGAAGTTATCTACATGGGAAATGATTCTACAGCTAAGGTTCTAGGTGTAGGACAAGTAGAATTAGTTTCTACTTCTGGAAAACCTCTTATTTTAAGAGATGTTTTGTATGCTCTGGAACTTAGGAGAAATTATGTCTCCGGTGCTATCTTGAATCGATTAGGTTTTAAAATGGTGTTTGAAGCGGACAAGTTTATATTATCTAAAGGTGGTGTATTTGTAGGACTTGGTTATCTTTGTAGTATTATTAATGCTATGAAAGACTCTTTGTATGTTGTTAATGATAATTCTTCTCTATGGCATAATAGACTTGGTCATGTTAACTATAAAAAGTTATATTCAATGTCAAAACATGAGTTGAGTCCTGCATTTGATCCAAGTATAGAGAAGTGTAGAACATGCATGTTAACGAAGATAACAAGGAAATCTTTTCCAAATAATGTAGAAAGGGACACTTCATTGCTTGATTTAGTGCATAGTGATTTATGCGATTTCCATAGCACTCCTTCCTTAGGGAACAAGAAATACATTTTATAACATTTATTGATGATCATTCACGGTTTTGTTATGTATACTTGCTAAATACTAAGGATGAAGCCCTTGATAACTTTAAGATCTATTAAAATGAAGTTAAATTGCAACTAAGTGAAAAGATTAGACGGTTTAGAACTAATAAAGGTGGTGAATACTATGACTTAAATTATTTTCAATCAATGGGCATTATACATGACACAACTATGGCTTATACACCACAATAAAATGGTATAGTAGAAAGTAAGAATAGAACTTTACAAGAAATGGTAAATGCTATGTATACTATTTAGGTTTGAGTGATGGTTTTGGGAGAAGCTATTTTAACAGCTTTTCATATTTAAACTGAGTTCCGATGAAAAAGAATGAGGCTACCCCATATGAAATTTGGTATAAAACCAAACCAAACATGAGTTACCTCAAAGTTTTGGGATGTGGGGCAATTGTAAAAGTGCTGGAACCCAAACGTAAAAAGTTGGGTAAAAGGAGAGTTTAATGTATCTTCATACGCAGTGGCGGATCCAAGATTTTGAGTGACGGGTAGCATAATATTGCACTATGATCGAATACCAACTTATATATACTATAAAACTCGAAAAGTAATATAAATCTAAATATAACCTAATATTACTTTAATCGATTAAATAACAGTTGGCATCGACTTCTCATATTTTAGTACCGATTTATATTACAATTGAGTACCTAATCTTTCTCAAGTTATCGTTTTGAGATGAAGGAATATACATTGAGACAAATTGAATAATTAACACCCAACTAGACTTTTATTTTTGAAGTAACACATGACTATATGACTATGTGTTTATTAATTTCTAAATCACCTAATATGGTTAGGGTCGGTCTTCTTCTCCTTATTTTGCTTATTTTCATAAAGTTCATAAATGTTCAGGAAAAAAAAAGGAGAAACGTTTAGAAGAGTTCGAAAAAAATAAAAAAAGTTCAAACTAGTTCAGAAAAAGTTTAGAAAAAATAAGGAAATTTAAAAAATAAGAAAAGCTATAAAAATATAATATAATATAAGATAACCAAAAATAAGGTGAAGAGAATACAACCTTAATGTTGGAAAATTTTTGACATAAAAAAAACTTTTACATTTTAAGAGCAAATAGAATATAAAAAAAAGTAAATTTTATTATTTTTTAAACATGTGCATCACACAATTCATAGCTAATTAGTAACAAACCGTGTAAACTAAAATATAGATAGATAAGACATGAACTATAAACTACTCCATAATTCAATTAGACTTTGTAAATTAAAATGTTAAGACAAGAGATCAATTATAAACTACTCTATAATACAATGTGACTTTGTAAATTAAATTGCTAATAGCCTTAATATGATAACTATACTCCTTTATGACCTTATGTAAGCAAAATGCTTATTGCTTTCAAGTTATGGATAGTGGAGTCAGGAGTGAGTCAAGCTAGCTAGAAAAAAAAATAACTATACAGTATAAGCAATAGTTAAGGAAAGAAAACATACAATCAAGTAATAAATTGTTGAGATGTGGACTCTCGAACACAGGGCTCTCCACATTTGCTATGAAATTTTTTAACTTTCACATGTATTGAAACCCATTTTGGGTAAGGGAATGTCATTTCGGGCCAATTTCGGCTTTTCAACCTCAATTAAATTAATTTCTCGCTTTTAGCCGCATGTTAGGTCATGTATAGTTCTTATTAGTATATATATATGTATTACAATCAACTAAACTCACTTCACATGTATTGAAACCCATTTTGGGTAAGTGAATGTCATATCGGGCCAATTTCGGCTTTTCAACCTCAATAAACTTAATTTCTTGCTTTTAGCCGCATGTTAGATCATGTATAGTTCTTATTAGTATATATATATGTATTACAATCAACTAAACTCGCTTCACATGTATTGAAACCCATTTTCGGTAAGTGAATGTCATTTCGGGCCAATTTCGGCTTTTCAACCTCAATTAACTTAATTTCTCGCTTTTAGCCGCATGTTAGGTCATGTATAGTTCTTATTAGTATATATATATGTATTACAATCAACTAAACTCACTTCACATGTATTGAAACCCATTTTGGGTAAGTGAATGTCATTTCGGGCTAATTTCGGCTTTTCAACCTCAATTAACTTAATTTCTCGCTTTTAGCCGCATGTTAGGTCATGTATAGTTCCAATTAGAATATATATATGTATTACAATCAACTAAACTCGCTTCACATGTATCGAAACCCATTTTGGACAAGTGAATATCATTTCGGGCCAATTTCGGCTTTTCAACCTCAATTAACTTAATTTCTCGCTTTTAGCCGCATGTTAGGTCATGTATAGTTCCAATTAGAATATATATATGTATTACAATCAACTAAACTCGCTTCACATGTATCGAAACCCATTTTGGACAAGTGAATATCATTTCGGGCCAATTTCGGCTTTTCAACCTCAATTAACTTAATTTATCGCTTTTAGCCGCATGTTAGGTCATGTATAGTTCCAATTAGAACATATATATGTATTACAATCAACTAAACTCGCTTCACATGTATTGAAACCCATTTTGGTAAGGGAATGTCATTTAGGCCAATTTCGGCTTTTCAACCTCAATTATTTTAATTTGTCGCTTTTAGCCGCATGTTAGGTCATGTATAGTTCTTATTAGTATATATATATGTATTACAATCAACTAAACTCGCTTCACATGTATTGAAACCCATTTTGGGTAAGTGAATGTCATTTCGGGCCAATTTCGGCTTTTCAACCTCAATTAACTTAATTTCTCGCTTTTAGCCGCATGTTAGGTCATGTATAGTTCCAATTAGAATATATATATGTATTACAATCAACTAAACTCGCTTCACATGTATTGAAACCCATTTTGGGTAAGTGAATGTCATTTCGGGACTATTAGAGTCACTTAAAGTCGGGTCACATGATTTGAAAACCGAATTGGGTAGATGAATGTCGTTTAGGGTGTAATTATGGATTGTTTGGGGGGAGGGGGACTGTGCAAGGGGTGTTGTGCAAGCGGGGTGGGGCAACAAGGGGGCATGCAGGGGGTGGGGACAGCAGGGGTCCATTGAGGGCGGTGAAGATGGGGGAGTGTAGGGGGTGCTATCTTGGGGGCGTGGGCGGTGCGGGGGGGGCGTGAAGGGGGCGGTGGGGCGGTGTAGGGGGGTGCGGGGGCGTGAAGGGGGAGTGTGAAGGGGTGGGGGGCGTGTGCAGGGGAGTGTGAAGAGGGCGCGTGTGCGGGGGCGTGTGTAGGGGGGGTGCGGGGGGTGGGGTTGGGGGCATGCGGGGGCAGTGAAGGGGGGGCATGCAAGGGGGCGGGTGGGGGTGCGGGGGCGATGAAGGGGCGTGCGGGGGGGAAGTGAAGGGGAGTGCGGTGAAGGGGTGGGGTGGGGGGGAGTGCAAGAGGGGCTCGTTTCTAATTTCTTTCATATTTTTGTTTAATCTTACGCGTTTCTAATATCGTTTTTTAAAATTTCAGGAGTTTCAAACATGGTCCGAGATGATGTGATTGTGGAGGAAGAAACCGATGATGATTATGATAAGTCATTGGATGATGATGATGAGTATGATGCGGAGAAGGAGAACGATAAAGGTGAACCGGAAAACATAGCGCATGACGAGGAGAAGCGCTTGCGTGATAGGGAACTTCGCTTGGCTGAAATAAATGAGGAGCTAGCCGATAAGGCTCCCCCCATTGACGACAATGCTGGGAAAGATTATCCTTGTATTTCATCTGTCATTGTGCCACACAAAAATGCGGGGAAAGAGGTTCTTAGTACCAAAACTCCAAGTAAAATTGCAACAAAGAAGCGGAAAGGAAGGGGTGCGACCTAGGGATTGAATTATAACACCCCTATCACCCTCGAGTATGATGATATGGGTCAACCTTGTGGTCAATGGCGTAAAAAGTATGGGCAGCATTTAGGGTTATGTGTGCGCAAACTGAGCATTTTGGTGGGGTGGAAAGATGTGCCCGATGCAATGAAGAAATCATTATGGGAAGACACTTGTGTAAGTTTATTTTTTAACTGAATTACTTTTATTTCCCGCATTTAGGGGCATGTTAGGTCATATATAGTTCCAATAGGTACATATATAACTATAAGAGTCAATTAAACTCCACTTATATGCTTTGAAACACATTTTGGGTAAATGAAGGCCAATTCTGGCCGATTTTGGCCTTTACACTCCAATTCACTTAGTTTTTTGCATTTAGCCGCATGTTAGGTCATATATAGTTCCAATAGGTACATATATAACTATAAGAGTCAATTAAACTCCACTTATATGCATTGAAACACATTTTGGGTAAATGAAGGCCATTTCGGGTCGATTTTGGCCTTTAAAGTTCAATTCACTTAGTTTTTTGCATTTAGCCGCATGTTAGGTCATATATAGTTCCAATAGGTACATATATAACTATAAGAGTCAATTAAACTCCACTTATATGCTTTGAAACACATTTTGGGTAAATGAAGGCCATTTCGGGGCGATTTTGACCTTTACACTCCAATTCACTTAGTTTTTTGCATTTAGCCGCATGTTAGGTCATATATAGTTCCAATTGGTACATATATAACTATAAGAGTCAATTAAACTCCACTTATATGCTTTGAAACACATTTTGGGTAAATGAAGGCCATTTCGAGCTGATTTTGGCCTTTACACTCCAATTCACTTAGTTTTTTGCATTTAGCCGCATGTTAGGTCATATATAGTTCCAATAGGTACATATATATAACTATAAGAGTCAATCAAACTCCACTTATATGCTTTGAAACACATTTTGGGTAAATGAAGGCCGTTTTGGGCCGATTTTAGCCTTCGAAGCTCATTTCACTTAGTTTTCCGCATTTAGCCACATGTTAGGTCATATATAGTTCCAATAGGTACATATATAACTATAAGAGTCAATTAAACTCCACTTATATGCTTTAAAACATATTTTGGGTAACTATTTGTTTGTTTCTTGTTTTTATAGAATAAGTTTCATATTACTCATAATGAGGAAAAAAAAGGCGGCGTTTCTATCCGCGGTGGCCGAAAGATTTAGAGCTTTTAAAAGCAAACTAGTGAGTGGGTGGATCACGAAACAGAGAAAGAGGACTATAAAGTGGAGGAAAATTCAATAATCAAAGCAAAATGAGGGTGAGATGGACAAGGAGGCCAAAAAAGAAACAGAAAAGGAAGGGGGAGAGGAAGATACATTTCAACCGGATTCTTTGCCTCATCAGATTTGGGGACATATAAAACCAGAAGATTGGGAGGCATTTGTTGCCCAAAATACTACGCCGGAGATGGTGGTAAGTATTGCACTTTAAACTGTATATATTCGACTTTGCATGTTCACTTTCAATACAATTACATGTGTTTTCTAATTGCCCATGTGAATTTATAGGCTAAGCGTGAGAAACATTCACACAGTGCAAGACTGAGAAAGTACTACCATCATATGGGTTCCCAAACTTATGCGAGCGCGAGAAAGTTGTGGATTGACGAGAAATTTTACCCTTCTACCGATACAACTACAACGTCGTCTTCTAGCTCTAAGGCCGCGCCGTCTATCATAGTTGATCGTGTCTACGATTGGTGGTGCTCCTTGCATAGGCGTGATATCAACAATCAAATGACCATTTCGAATCCGGGGAACCTTGAAGATAGCCAATGCCGTTGTAAGTACATGCACTACCAATCCTCCACCCCCCGCACACCGCCCCCCCACACCGCCCACACCCCTAACAATCCCCCACCCCCTTGCTCCCCCCGCACACTCCCCTCCACTCGCACACTCCCCCCCCACCCCCCCCCACACTCCCCCCACACTGCCCCCGCACACCGCCCGCACACCCCCCCAGCACGCCGCACACTACCGCCACCCCTTGCTCCCCCTACACACGCCCCCCCCCCGCGCCACTCCCCAACCCCCTGCTCCGCCACCGCACAGTCTTTGCCCCACCCCCTGCGCCTGCCGCTTATGATGTTGAATTTTTTTTTTTAAACTTACTGTTGTTAATTTCTCTATAGATGGGGCTCAAGCAAAAAGAGGTTAGCAGCGAGTTCACTCCCCCAAGGCAACAAAGATGCCCTTTATGAGACTTTGGAAAAGGACCACAGTGGTCGTTTGAGGGGTTTTGGTGGAATTCGTCTAGGTGTGACAAAAGCGTATTCTAAAGATTACTCCATGGGTACAAAATCACGCTCTCAACCACATGATATGGAAGCTATGACACAAGCTATTCGGGAGAAGCATACGGAGAAAATTACAGAGAAAGTCACGGAGAGTTTCAACGCGGTCCTCTCACAGTTTGGTTTACCGGCGATACATCAACCTAAACTGGATCGTCTTTTGGAGGACAAAGCTAGCCATCCTAACACACAAAAATCCCCACCATCTATACTTGAGTTAGAGGTAACTATTATCCTTATAATTTTTAAAACTAAGTAACATGTTATATTCTGTAATTGCATGTTCGTAACCTCAATTTCATTTACTTTTTGAAGGAAGAAACGCCTTGCCAGCTTTTTTACTAGATGTAAAAGATGAGGGTTTGATTGTGGTGGCTGTAGGAAATGCACAACCACGAAGTGAATGAGCAATAGTCCATCATGAGCCTGTGGACAATGAGCACTTGGCGGTTAGTGTAGTCACCATTACTCCTGGTTACGAAGACTTTGCTCTTCCGCTACCAAAACCGTCAATTGATATAAATGTCTTGTCCGACGGTGGTTATATGTTGTGGCCATCGGCATGGGTGACGTTTTCAGACGAGGTAAATTGAAGCAACTTAAATCCATATTCATATATAATGATTTGTTTCATACCTACCTACTAACTAAGTTGAATGTTTTTACCGTTGAATTATTAGGTTTTGGAGAGAATAAACAAACCCAAGGAAAGCAAGGCGGACTCACCTCCTCTAGAGAAGGCGAAGAAGGGTTCAGAGAAGAAGGATTCAAGCGGGCCAAAGAAGGCCATTTTGGGTAAAGGAATGCAAGATTCAAGTCACCAAGAAAAACCAACTACAGATACTTGGATCGAGAAACCAAAGATCGAGTGTCTCACTAAGGCATGCATATGGCTACATGCAAATGCGCGTGATATGTCGGATGATGCACCTCTAGAGGTCAATTTGGGTACCACGCAATTCAACTACTTTGAGGATACATCGACATGGGTGTCTAAGGGTGATTTGAAAGAGTTCATTTGCGGAGAGATGTTGAATGTTTCCTTGATTCAAGTCTTCATGAGGTAAAACATTTGTACTTTTGAAGTAAATTAAAATGCTTTGCAATATACAATAATATATTTATGTTACGAAGTTGGTTGTGCTTTAAATATTACTCCAAGATGATCGTTGTGGACGCAAGAGCATACAAGAGCAATTTGGGTGGTTATGTCCAAATTTCACCCGAGCCGACAATTGTTTGCAAAACACAAATGAGGTGAAAGAGTATATTTGGCTATGTATCAAAACATCTCTACATGCACAACATAAGTTCATACTTGCCCCTTGTTTTGAAGAGTATAGTTCTTAACCTTGTATCTATCTTTACCACTTTAATTATCATTATATATACAATAGAAGTACTCACATGATTGCTTCCTAACTTTTTTGGCATTTTAGTCTCCATTGGTCGCTCGTTGTGATTTGTCCTTCAAACAACACAGTATATCATTTTGATTCTATAGCTCAAGATCCACCACGACACTTATTCCTCAAATCATGCATAAATAGGCATATTTGTTATTTAAAATGCTAAGCATTACACTTTTTACTAATTTCATTCTTTGGCCACTTCTCACATGAAATTAACTTAACTACAGTTCTTTGAATAAATTTAAGAGCACGGGAAAAATACCTGAATGGAAAGCAATGAAGGTAATACATATTAGTTAAGCTACTTCTTTCTTTTAGCAAAAAACAACCATGTATGTTATTTACATGATTTTTTTATGTAGTTCTATGATTAGTGTGCTCAGCAACCGGGGGGAACCGAGTGTGGCTACTATGTGTTGAGGTTCATGTTCGATATAGCCTCAAGTTGCAAGGAAATCGGGGATATTGAGAAGGTATATACATATATAACTAATATACGTAGCTTAATTTAAAGTCGATTTTGGCCTCTTAAGCTCAATTTCTTTAATTTCCCACATTTAACAACATGTTAGGTCATCTAAACTTCTAACAAGTACATACGTAACTATTAGAATCAATTAAACTCCACTCATATGCGTTGAAACCCATTTTGGGTAAATGAAGGCCGTTTCGGGCCGATTTTGGCCTTCGAAGCTCATTTCACTTAGTTTCCCGCATTTAGCCACATGTTAGGTCATATATAGTTCCAATAGGTACATATATAACTATAAGAGTCAATTAAAGTTCACTCATATGCTTTAAAACCCATTTTGGGTAAATTAAGGCCGTTTCGGGCCGATTTTGGCCTTCGAAGCTCATTTCACTTAGTTTCCCGCATTTAGCCACATGTTAGATCATATAAAGTTCCAATAGGTACATATATAACAATAAGGGTCATTTAAAGTTCACTCATATGCTTTGAAACCCATTTTGGGTAAATGAAGGCCATTTCAGGCCGATTTTGGCCTTTAAAGATCAATTCACTTAGTTTTTTGCATTTAGCCGCTTGGTAGGTCATAAATAGTTCCAATAGGTACATATATATCTATAAGAGTCAGTTAAACTCCACTTATATGCTTTGAAACACATTTTGGGTAAATGAAGGCCTTTTCGGCCTGATTTTGGCCTTCGATGCTCATTTCACTTAGTTTCCTGTATTTAGCCACATATTAGGTCATATATAGTTCTAATAGTTACATATATAACTATAAGAGTCAATTAAAGTTCACTCATATGATTTGAAACCCATTTTGGGTAAATGAAGGCCATTTCAGGCCGATTTTGGCCTTTCGAAGCTTATTTCACTTAGTTTCCCGCATTTAGCCACATGTTAGGTCATATATAGTTCCAATAAGTACATACTAGCTTTATATGCACACGATGCGTGCGAAATCGTTATTGGAATTAAATTAGTTGCGTAATTACATTTAGTATTAATTTATAGAAAAATTATTTACAAAGTTTACCTAAGGAAAAACATATTAATAATGTAACAATATAATAACAAAAATAGTAAATGCAATCTCCTCCACGAAATCCGAAAACCCAAATTACAATCTCTATAAGTTGAATGGCCTAAAACATAAAATTGCC